>CM034623.1:32345245-33545245 GCA_020080225.1 Gynochthodes officinalis
TTACTTTTTAATTATAAGCTATACATAATTTTTATTAATCAAAATATTATAAAATTTTCAATAAAAAAATACTCTTCTTTGAAGAGAAAAAAATTTTAAAAGTAAATTTCTTTCTTTTTTCTTTTCAGACGAAGGGAATAATATTATGACAATTTTATTTTTAAAATGTTAGAATTTTACAAAAATATATGCACAAATACAAAATTCTAATAGAACCTCGTTTCGATCGGGTTCAATCAAGCTAAAAATTTATGGATCTTCCACCGGAATATGTTATGAAAGAAATCATTCCTTTGTATGCCTTTTCTGTCCCTATATCACCACACCACACGGGGGTGTCTCATAAATATTATTAATGTTAATATTCCCTTCAATTAAGTCTTTCATTTAAATGAGTATAATAGGAGTCCATAACTAAAATTATTATTTAATATTTTGTCCCCTAGCACTAGAGGAGACGGTTTCGCCGCTGTTGCTACTGCCCATTGAGGCTAAGTTTAATAATAATAATAATAATAATAATAATAATCCCTCTATTTTGACTAGATTCCCTTTTTATTTTTTTTTCACTCATAAAAAAATAATAATTTGAGCACCGCCACCGATTCTCAAGCCGTACTGCTCGTGAATGAGAGAAAAAAAATAAAGACAATTCCCACTCCCAATCAATTCTATATATATATAAAAATTGATTTGGCAGTTGTTGCTGCCTGATTTTCAAAATCAAATTCGTGCATGTTTTTGCATCATAAGCAACGACGGTCTAGTTTCTCATTTAACGAGTTTACCATGGCTTAGGAAGTTGCACTGTTGTTTTGAGAAATTTCATCCTTTGTGGTTTTCCATGTTTGGATCTCTACAAAAACTGGAGAAGTTGCGAATTGATTGTAAAGGTTACTACACTCTTTAAAAATCAAAATTTAATTATCACACAATTTAAAAAATATAAAATAATTAAAAATATTTTATCTTTTCATACTTGTCACATTAGTTACTCTAATTTTTCATTATCACAAGTTATTACAAAAGTCATCACTCAAATTGTAAGCAATATTAATTTTAATCAATTAACTAGTTAACTGGTCACACTTCTGCCTTTGGTTACATTTAAATGCCAAAACCAGGAGTTATAAATAGAATTCCATTTCGACGAAAAAATTCTACATCTATTTTTGGAGCAATCTGAAACATGATCAACTTGAATTCATAAGCTCAAAGACCATTGATATTTGCTGGTAACTAATTGATTGTCCGTGTTCTATATTTCAGTATTGCTTTCGGAGTTAATTTTGATACAGTTTTATTGAGTTTGAGTTCCGTAACTATTATCACTTGTCATAATTTTGAAAATATTCGTCATTGAAGCATATAAACAATTAATATGTAATCCCTTCGATCTTAAATAGTACCAAAAAAAAAAAAGAAAAAAGGGAGAGCATTGAAAAACAATTCACTTTTTTTACTGTACATCATTTTGGCTTCATTTGCTGCCGGCTAAGTTGTTTTCGACTCTCAACTCAATAGTGCGACAAAATTCACTATTATTTAGTGTAGTAGAATTAAACTAAGTATCCTAGTATCCTATTGGGTTTATAATTTGTAATTTAATAATTCTATTAGATTTAGAATTATTAATCATATTGGGTTTTGGTTAGTAGTTATCAAATCCAATAGGTATAGGGTTTAGTTGAGTCCTATAAATAGGACATATTATTCATGATTTTATATACAGAGAAAAACACACAGAGAAATACAGAGAGAAAAATTCCGCCGGCATTTTTCTAGAAATTGGCCGCACGGTTTTTTGTAAGCTTTGAGCAAATTTTGTTCCTTTCATTCAGCTTCCAATTTTGTTTACACGGCAAGTTGCATGGTTTTGTCCTTTTCTTGTTTGTTACTTGATCAAAGTCATCCACGGCCAAGTCATTCAACAAATTCAACCAATTTTGTTTTCTTTGTGGACCCGAAAGACAAAATCAATTTGTTTCTTTTGTTTGCTTCAGTCGCCTGCCAAGTCAACTTCCAAAATTCAAGTTTTTCTTGAATTGTTTTGCCTACGGGTTTTGGAGTATTTTGGGATTTAATATTTTTGATCCCAACATCCAGTATCGAGCTTTGGTTGGTGTTTGGAAGTTATGGCGAATCGGAATATTAATTGTTCCGCACTCCAAATTAAAGGGTAAACAAGATTACAATTTTTGGAGGATTCAGATGGAAACGCATCTCAATGCGTTTGATTTGTTAGGTCATATTCAAGAAAATTTAACAGAGGATGCTACTAAGGCGACGAAACAAAACGACAGTTTGGCGTTGTCGCAAATACACCAGGCAATTGATGTTTCTGTATTTGGAAAAATATCCACCGCTAAAACCGCAAAACAGGCGTGGGATATTTTGGCCAAAACGTATCGTGGCGTTGACAAAGTCCAACAAAGTAATTTGTTAACGTTGAAAAGAAAGTTCGAGCTATGCAGCATGGAAAAGAATGAGACTATTGAGTCTTATTTTTCTCGTTTGAATGATATAAAGAACGAGATGCAGTTGAATGGGTATGATCTTACTGATCAACTCATTGTAGAAAAGGTTTTGAATACTTTGCCGTTAAAGTTTGACCATGTCGTTGCCGTAATGCAAGAGACAAAAGAGATGTCAACCTTGTCAGTTGATGAATTGCAAGGGTCATTGCTGCTGCATGAACAACGAATTAATGGCAAATTGGATGAATCTCATGAAAGGGAGCCTATGGAGAAGGCGTTGCAAGCTGTGAAAATTCAGACTGCTAAAGAGAAAAGCAGTGAAGATTCATCAAATAATGCTGCTTCTGGTAGTTGTGGCCAGAATTTCAAAGGTCGTGGACGTGGAAGAGGTAACTCTCGTGGTCGCGGTAGAGGTAACAATTCCTCCCAACAAAGAGGCAATTTTTATAATTCCAACAATAATCAGCAAAAAGGGCCTAAATGTTTTAATTGTGGTAAAGTAGGCCATATCCAAAAGAATTGTTGGTCTAATAAATCAGAAAATAAGGATATTAGTGTTAATGTTGCTGAAGATTCTGGTGAAAAGCATGAGACAATCTTATTTTCTGCTGGTGTGGCTGGGGAGTCTAAAAATAACATGTGGTATGTTGACTCTGGATGTAGTAATCACATGACTGGAAAGAAGGAATTGTTTAAAAATTTGGATGAGTCATTTAAATCCACTGTTCGTTTTGGTAATAATCATGAAGTGCCTGTATGTGGTAAAGGAGATATTCCTATTACCTTGAAGAATGGCGCAAAAAGTGCTGTTGCTGATGTGTTTTATGTGCCTGCATTGCGTCAAAATCTTTTGAGTTTGGGTCAACTTCAAGAGAAGAATTATGATTTACGTTTTCGAAAACGCGTCTGCACCATCACTGATGATAGATTGGGTTTGATTGCAAAGGTGAATATGACAAATAGCAGATTATTTCCTATTATTTTGAATTGTGGTGATTCACCTTGCTTTAACTCGATTGAGGTTGATGACACTTGGTTGTGGCACATGAGATTTGGGCACTTTCACTTTCGTGGATTGCAGTTTTTGGCTAAGAATAATATTGTTTTTGGGCTGCCTTCCATCAACTTTCACCATAGACAGTGTGAGTCTTGTATTTTGGGCAAGAAGCATCGAGACCCGTTTCCTAAAGGTGAGGCTTGGAGGGCAAAAGAACCATTCTGACTCATTCACTCGATTTATGTACGGTGGATGTTCCTTCTAATGGAGGTAATAAGTATTTTATTACTTTCATTGATGATTTGAGAAAGGCACTGGTTTATTTTTTGAAGAATAAGTCTGATGCTTGTGACACTTTTAAAAGTTTTAAAGTGTATGTTGAGAAGCAATGTGGTTACTTCATCAAAACTTTGAGAACTGATAGAGGCACAGAGTATACAGTCTGTGATGATTTTTTGGCGCAGCATGGTATTAAGCATCAGATGACAACAAGGTATACTCCTCAGCAGAATGGTGTTGCAGAAAGAAAGAACAGAACTGTGATGGACATGGTGCGATCAATGATGGTTGCCAAACATATGCCCAAGGGTTTCTGGGCAGAAGCAGTTTCATGTGGTATCTATTTATTAAATAGATGTCCTACTAGATGCAATAGTGGGAAGACCCCTTATGAGGTTTGGTCTGGTAAAAAGCCAAATATTTCTCATATTAGAGTATTTGGTTGTTTGGCATATGCACATGTTCCAGATGCTCTTAGAAAGAAACTGGATGATAAGGCGGAGAAGTGCATTTTTATTGGTTACAGTTCTGAGACGAAAGGGTACAAGTTATACAACCCTGTGACAAAGAAGATCACCTTTAGTAGAGATGTAAATTTTGATGAGAAAGGTGTCTGGGATTGGTCAGAAAAAGGGTTAGATGATTCGGTTAGTCATCCTCCTCAACCTTCATACTTTTATGACAATGATGATGAGGTCAATCAGCCCGAAGTACCTGAACAGCAACCAGTTTCTACTCAACCTATTCCTGTGCAGTCTAGTCGGCCACAAAGACAAAGACGTCTACCAGCTCGTTTGCAGGATTATGTTGTTGATGGTCACTCTCAAAATTTATCTGACGAAGATGTTGTTAATTTTGCTCTCTTTGCAGATTGTGACCCAGTTACTTTTGAAGATGCTGTTCGTGAGGATCACTGGAAGAAAGCAATGGCTAATGAAATTCATTCCATTGAAAAGAATGATACTTGGGAGCTCACAAATCTTCCAAGTGGCAAGAAACCCATTGGTGTTAAGTGGGTTTACAAGACGAAGTACAAGCCCGATGGAGAAGTAGACAGATTTAAGGCGCGATTGGTTGCTAAAGGTTATAAACAAAAACCTGGCATCGATTATTTTGAGGTATTTGCGCCTGTTGCTCGGCTTGATACTGTTCGTTTAATTATTTCCTTAGCTGCTCAAAATGGTTGGAAAATACATCAAATGGATGTAAAGTCTGCGTTTTTAAATGGTATACTAGAAGAAGAAGTGTACGTTGAACAACCTGCAGGATTTGTGAAGAAAGGTCAAGAAAATAGGGTATACCGTTTGAAAAGAGCCATTTACGGCTTGAAGCAAGCTCCAAGAGCGTGGTACACCCGTATTGATTCTTTCTTCATTGACAGTGGTTTTCAGCGCTGTCCTTTTGATCATGCTTCATATGTGAAGACATCGTCTCATGGTGCAGTTGTTATCGTATGCTTATATGTGGATGATCTAATATTTTCTGGGAATGATCCCAAGATGATTGCAGAATTCAGGGAGGCTATGATTTGACAGTTCGAGATGACGGATATGGGTCTTATGTCATACTTCCTTGGAATTCAGGTTTCGCAGACTAATCAAGGCATTTTTATTTGCCAAAAGAAATATGCTGGAGATATTTGGAAGAAGTTCAAGATGGATGGTGCAAAACCAATCTTGACTCAGTGAAGAAGCAGTTGCGTTTAACCAAAGATGGGATCGCACTTGTGTGGACCCTACTTATTTTAAAAGTTTGGTAGGGAGTTTGAGATACTTGATGCCTACAAGACACGATATCAATTTCAGTGTCGCTTAATCAAAGATTTATGGAGAATCCACGCTACCTCACTTGCAAGCGACTAAGAGAATTTTGAGGTACATTAAAGGTACTCAAGGTGAAGGAATCTTTTATGCAAAAAGTGATCTGTTGATCTTCTTGGGTTCACTTGATAGTGATTGGGTGACACTGTGGAGAGAAAGAGTACTACGGTTATGCTTTCTTTATTGGTTAGGTATATTTTCGTGGAGTTCAAAGAAGCAACCGATTATCGCGTTATCTACAAATGGAGGAGAATACATTGCGACTAGCGGTGCTACTCAAGCATTGTGGCTTAGAAGGATGCTAGATTTTCTTCAACATAAGCAAGATGGAGCAACTACTATCTTGTGTGATAGTACGTCAGCAATAAAGATGACGAAGAATCCAGTGTTTCATGGTCGAAGCAAGCATATCGACATCAAATTTCACTTCATTCGTGATTTGGTTCAACGAAAAGAAATTGTGATCGATTATTGCAAGACCGAAGAGCAAGTAGCTGATATTTTCACGAAAGCGTTGAAGATGGATTCGTTTATGAAGTTGAAGAAAATGCTAGGCATGATAAGTTACGAAAACTTAGTTTAAGGGAGGCAATGTAGTAGAATTAAACTAAGTATCCTAGTATCCTATTGGGTTTATAATTTGTAATTTAATAATTCTATTAGATTTAGAATTATTAATCATATTGGGTTTTGGTTAGTAGTTATCAAATCCAATAGGTATAGGGTTTAGTTGAGTCCTATAAATAGGACATATTATTCATGATTTTATATACAGAGAAAAACACACAGAGAAATACAGAGAGAAAAATTCCGCCGGCATTTTTCTAGAAATTGGCCGCACGGTTTTTTGTAAGCTTTGAGCAAATTTTGTTCCTTTCATTCAGCTTCCAATTTTGTTTACACGGCAAGTTGCATGGTTTTGTCCTTTTCTTGTTTGTTACTTGATCAAAGTCATCCACGGCCAAGTCATTCAACAAATTCAACCAATTTTGTTTTCTTTGTGGACCCGAAAGACAAAATCAATTTGTTTCTTTTGTTTGCTTCAGTCGCCTGCCAAGTCAACTTCCAAAATTCAAGTTTTTCTTGAATTGTTTTGCCTACGGGTTTTGGAGTATTTTGGGATTTAATATTTTTGATCCCAACATTTAGGTTTATTGTGAGTACGGAGTAAGAAAGTTAAATTTAAAATTATCATAGATAAAGAGATAAAAAAAACAAGTAATTTTGTACTTGCCAAAACTACAAATAGTTAATTATAGTAATTTTGTACTTGCCAAAACCGCATAGGAGCCCACCCTACGTGAAAAGTGAATTATAGTTATGAGAGATCTTTGAAATTTTACGGGAAAAGAATCCATAATAGTCATATAGCGTGCGATATTGAAGTGTATGAATTTTCTAGTACCAAGTTATGGACAACTATTGACTCAGAGTTGCAAGCGGAAAAAGAAGTCCTCCATTCACACGTGAAAGCAAACATTTGCAAAATTTTGCATTACCGATGGATATGGTCGCCTTCCACTCCGCCTGAACTTCCTGTCTTCTTTCTTGTTGGAAGGTTTTATACATGAGGAATCCAACCAAAATAGTTCAATAAGTAGTAGGAGCTCATTTGAATCCAAAAATTTAAACTAATGAGTCTTGAATCCTTCTCACTTATAAAGTGCTCTAATTATTTTTAATTTTCTAATGTGGGACAGTATCAATTAGGGGCGACAATTCATGACACAACACGAAAACACGACACGAACTTAACATGAAATTAACACGACATGAAAACACCACATTAACATATTCGGGTCGAAATTAGGTCGAATACAATTAATACAAAAAAAATAAACGGGTTAGATTCGGATCGACCTAACGGGTTGACAGGTCGACCTACTTAACCCATTTAAAAGGTACGAACTCGAAGGCCGACTTGATTGCCAGGCCTATTATCAATGAACACAACAAATATCTCCCTTCATGGATACACTACCACATTAAAACTCACTTCCCTACAAACCCAATCCCTACTCTAACAAGCCCATCTCTTCACTATGGACCTATTTAGTGCTCGTGCAAATAGTAAACTGGTAACACAAACCTCCTTGTCTACGAGTCCCCCACTAAGCCCAGTTCAACCAAAAGAGGAACCACATGCTTCCCCGAGTAATTCAATATTCTGACTCTAATACCACTTGTTGGAGAGGTTTTACACATGGTGAGCCCAAAAAAATAACAAGTGCTTTAACTGCGGGTAATAAGGGCATTATAAAATGGATTGTTAAGAGGTCCAAGGGAAGAAGATAGTGAGCTTTATAGGAAATGCTGGAATTGCTGAAGGTGAGTCAGAGGGTGCAGATATTCTCACTGTTACTGTTGGTTACTCGGGTTCATAGTGGATTATTGATTCAAGTTGCACTTTTCACATGAGTTCACGTATGGACTGGTTTACTACTTATCAATCTATTGCTTGTGAAGTGGTTGGAATAGGTACAGTAATAATTAAGATGCATGATGGTCTGGTGAGGACTTTGACAGATGTTAGACATGTACCTGATTTGAAGAAAAATTTGATTTCTTTAGTAACACTCGACGCAATTGGTTGTCACTACAAAGGTGGATTTAGAGTTTTGAGTATCTTTAGAGGTGCACTAATGATCATGAAAGAAATTAGATAGTTTGGTCTCTATATTTTACAAGGTAGCACAGTGACAAGTGTCGCAGCTGTTTCCTCTTATAGTTTGGATAATAACATGGATACTACCAAATTGTGACATATGTGATAAGGGCTTATGAGTAAAAGAGGTTTGCTTGGTGGACTGGTGATAGGATAGTTGGATTTCTGTGAGCATTGCGTGTTCAATAAGCAACACAGGGTAAAATTTAATACTAGAATTCACCAAATAAAGACCTAATCCAAATCTAATTTAGATTAGTGTTACAAAACATAATAGGATTATCTTAAGGTTCCAAATCCTAATTGAATTATGCAAAACACCAAATTAGAATATTAGATAAAATTCTATAATCTCATTCCAATTTAGAATAAAGCATAATCCAACAAATATCCACCTTGACTTGTTTCCCATCATGATGTCTTCGTACATCTGAAACATTCCTATCTCAAACTGCACACCTTGACCAAATCCACGCAATATTTGAACTTTACCGATGTAATTGACTTAGTCATCATATCTGTCTGATTATCTACAATCCTAATCTTCTTTACAGAGATTAACCTTTGAGACAAAATTTCTTGAACAAAATGATATCTAACATCAATGTGCTTGGTGCTCTAATGATACATTGGTTCTTCATCAAGTGTATGGCACTTTGACTATCACAATAGATAGCTTCTTTCACAACTTCTACCAAAGCCATATACTTTGCCTCAATTGTAGACAAAGCAATAGTTGATTGTAACGTAGCCTTCTAACTGATAGTACAACCGTAAAGTGTGAAAATATAACCCGTCAAAGATCTTCTTTTGTCCAAATCTCCTGCATAATCTGAATCCACATAACCAACGAGTTCGCCAAGTCTACGATCTCGTTCATACACTAAGCCAACATCTGCAGTTCCTTTAAGTTATTTTAAGATTCATTTCATAGCTTCCTAGTGAGTTTTTCTAGGACAATACATGAATCTACTCACAACACTAACTACATATGAAAGATCCGGTCTAGTGCATATTATAGCACACATGAGGCATATATTAAAAGGATTAATATAGTAGGGGTCTTTTCTCATAGAAATAAAGAGTAGAGATTTGAAAGAAAACTTAAAGAGCTTTAGAGAGAGATTTCGAGGGTGAGAAAGTGTATACAAGATTATTGAGAGGTGGGGTGTTTTTAAAGATTTGGGAAATCCTTGTAATATCCGAATTTGCTAATAATATCATCATCGTCTTTGTTGTGGACGTAGGCTTGAATTGTCAAGCCAAATCACTTTAACTTGTGTGTCTCAATTTATTCTTTATTCTTACTTTTCTGTTTTTCAAACAATCTTGGGAATAAATTGGAATGAGGAAAGTTAATCACACTTTGATTCTTTTTTAAGCAAGGCTTACGTTTTTTTTTCCAAGAAAAATTTTGCTATGATTCTTGAAACAGTAAACACCTTCTTCAACAAGAATTTAAGACAAAATAATTAAAAAGGGCAATATGGCCCAAGATAAAAAATTCAGGATGGCACGAAAATTTTAGAACAGTCCAAGATCAACTCTTGAAGCAATTTTGGCAAACAATAATTCAAGGATTCAAGAACAAGAATTCAAGAAACAAAGAACAAGAATTTCAAGAATCAAGAAACAAGAATTCAATGAACAAGGAACAAGAATTTCAAGAATCAAGAAACAAGAATTCAATAATCAAGAATCAAGAATTGTTCTTCTCTCGATCAAGATCTTCGTTTACCCTACTTGTCATTTTCTACCTTGAAGGGGGAGATTTGTTGTGTTCATGAATACTGTCCCACATTGAAAAATAAAGAAGATTTGGAGCACCTTATAAATGAAAATGACCTAAGACTTACTAGTTTAAGCTTTTGGGTTCAAATTGGCTCCTGTTGCTTATTGGGTCATTCTAGTTAGGCTCCCTATATATAAAACTTTCCCAACAAATGGTATTAGAGCCGAAATGTTGGACTATTCAGGGAAACAAGTGGTTCCTCTTCTCGTTGGACCAGGCTTAGTGGGGGACTCGTGGACAACTAGGTTTGTGATACTAGTTTACCCCTTGCACGGGCACTAAATCGGTCAATGGTGAATAGATGAGCTCGTTAGAGTAAGGATTGAGCTCATGGGAGGAATGAGCTTTAATATGGTAGTGTATTTATGAAGGGCGAGGTTTGTTGTATTTATGGATACTGTCTCATATTGGAAAATTAAGAAGAACTAGAGCACCTAATAAGTGGTAAGGACCTAATGCGTACTAATTTAAGTTTTAGGGTTCATGTGGGTTCCTACTGCTTATTGGGCCGCTCTAGGTGGGCTCATCATGTGTAAAACCTCCCCAACAAGTAGTATCAGAGCTACAATGTTGGACTACGGGGGGGGGGGGGGGGGGGGGAACAAGTGATTTCTCTTCTGGTTGGACTGGGTTTAGTGGGGGACTCATGGATAAATAGGTTTTTGATACCAGTTTACTACTTACACGGGTACTAAATGGGTCCATGGTGAAGAGAAAGGCTTGCTGGAGTAGGGATTGGGCATGTGGGGGAGTGGGCTTTAATGTAGTAGTGTATCCGTGAATGGGGAGATTTGTTGTATTGATGGATACCGTCCCACATTAGAAAATTAAGAAGAAGAGCAGCTAATACTTGTTGTGGAGGGTTTACAAATGGGGAGCTCAACTAGAATGACCCAATAAATAGTAAAAGTCTATTTGAACCCACAAGCTAATTTTTTTTTTTTTTTTGCATTATTGATGGTTGATTATTAATTACTACTTTTTCCTTTTACTTGGCTCAATTTATTCGCATCTACAATTCCTTTCCAACAGCAACCTCACTTATTTCCTATTTTACTCACTCTTCCGCGGTTTTCAGCCTTGAAGTTAAAAGGGGGAAAAAAAAGTTTCTTTGAAATTTGAGAGGAAGTGAAAGGCACAAAATCTTCCTTGTGAAATTCTCTTGGAAGTATTTGCTCAATTAGAAGACCTTGATCAATAAGGTATAATGTTTATTTGTCCGCTTTTTAATATTTTTAAGTTTATATTATTGCTTGACCTAATTTTTTTAATTCTTATTTGATTATTTTTGTGAGGATGACCTTAAATTTATTGGAATGGTCAAATATATAAATTTTGCATTTTTATGCTTCATTTTGTTGATTGATGGCTAATTAAATACTTCTATCTCAATTAATATATTATTTTGCCTGCAAAAGTTCATCATTAGTAATTGTTTAATAATATTTTTTTACTTTGGAACCATCAAATTTACACACTTTTGTGAATTTATAACACTTTCACATTCTTCTTGGCTCAGTAAATCTCTTATTATTCAAGGAACTTTCTATCTTCTTCCTCTGCTGAACAACTTCCCCGTGTTCTCTTGAATTGATTGAATTTTGTATGCACTCTAATTTTGTTTCTCTTTGGTGTTCAAATTTGTGTATGTATCAACTTTTATCTTTTTTCTTAACTCCAGGTTTTGTTTGTTTTGTTGTTATTCTCTCATTTCCTACTTCGCTTCGGCTCTTCACTTAAAATTGCTTTTCTAAATTATTGATGTATGTTAACTTAATTACTAGTGTACCTTTTTAGTTGTTTTTTTTCTTCTTCTTTTTTTTTTTGGGGCATCTACGAATTCCCATACCCACTTTACTTATTGTTTTTTCTTATAAGAAATAAATCAACATTTAAAATGACAAAAAAAAAGGACCCTCATAGCGTTTTCTAAATAATTCTGTCTATTGTTTTAATTTCTCTTTCGATACATCTTATTTACCTATTCGAAAAGAGGTATGTTGTGCATGAGGTTAATTTGGACATGTAAGGGTGATTTTTTCAATTTATATAAATATTGATCCCCACGGGCAAGTTGGACCTTTGGTATATCACTACGAATGAGAACTTTGAGGGGTACAATATCTGTAATTGATAATTAAGAGGGATAATTTACTGCCGAAAAAGAAATTTTCCGAAGTGTTTTTTTTTTCTTTTTGGCAAATTACTAGATTATTAAAATTAAGAAAACACTTGATACAAAGGTAAATTACAATACAGGAACAATTTGTGATCAAATGTTGGCAATACTCTCACAAATTTTTGCCACTTCTTGAAATACGCCCATAGAGTTTTTGAATAATCTCTCATAACATTCCGAGCAATTAATGAGGAACGATGTGCACATTTTATTGTTTTGTTTCCTAATTTTTTACGTCTCTGTTTTTTTCTTTTTTTGGATAGATTTTTTTTTTCTATATAAGCAATCCATGCAAAATAGAAAGTTGTCTCCTTTGTGGTTGCGTTAGGGAAGACAATCGGAAGGGAGCGGATAAGAATTATGTGGGATTTATGAAATATATGATTTAAATTAATCAATCACACGAAGCTAATGACCACAAAAGCTATTTGTTGATAAAAAATTAATAATGACGAAAGTAACATATTATCGATAGAGAATTTAAAAAAATTCCGTTGACCATTTTCAAAATTGCAAAATACTCTCTCAAGTTTTAATTATAATGAGGAAATTATCATGACTCTTTTGACTCGCCCGAAGGAAAGTCAACTTTTAAAAATAACGAAAAGGACTAAAAATTTCAAAAAATTAATAAATACTGGAGTTTGACATTTAATCATAAATATTATATATTGTTATCATTTTGAAAATTGATTAAAATTTCTTAATGTTTTTTCTTAGATTTGATTTTTGTTTTTATTTCTCTTGTTTATCAAATTTTCAACCCCCAAACTTAAATTCAAATAGATTAAAAAAAAAAATGCGCGCATTTTCTTAATTGGATACAATGGATATTTTGTACATTTTAATAATTTAAACGTTAATAAGAAAAATTCTTCTTATGTGAAAGAGTCCCAACATTTCGATCGATTTATTTATTTTGTTTCTGCATCAACTGGAATGAGGGATAGATTGAGTATTCTTTATTGGAATACTGGCAAATTTCTTGAGTTGAATTTCTGTGTTTTTGTTTCTATTCACTACTATTGTTTGTAATTTTATATGGTGTCTATTTGTTGAGGTTTGTGAACTATTTTTTGTATTGTGGATGGTTCCTGTCCTAAGTCCTAGCACAAGCTATCATACCATGTGAATTATGATCTCGTTGTCTTGTTTATTTTTCTCTTTCTCATGTGAGAAAAAAGTGGAATCAATGGCATATGCTACCATCAAAAGAGTATGCCATAGGCCATCACCATCATCGGGGTGAGAACAAGGGTTGATTGAATTGTCAAAAAGTCTCTTTAATATTATATTCTTTTGCTTTCACAATGGCCCGCTCTTCCTACTTATGTTATGGCTTGTTTCAAACTTTCTAATGGGATTTGTTAAGATATTGTTAAGAATATAACATGTTTTTGGTGGGGACAAAAAGAGGATGAGAAGTCACGAATCTATTGCAAAGCTTGGAAGGACTTAACCGTTCCCAAGGAGGAGGGGGGAGCTTGGCTTTAAGAACATTCAGTTTCTTTAATGATGCTCTCATTGCAAAGCAATTGTGGAAGCTCATTAAACAACCCAATCTTTTGATGAGTAAGGTCATGAAAGATAATTATTTACCGCAAAGAGGTTTAATGGTTGCTTCTTGAAAAGGTAATTCTTCTTGGCTATGGAAAAGTTGGCTTGGAACTCAATATATTATACAACAAGGGGCTTTATTTCAAGTGTGGTATCAGAAATCTATTAGAATATGGGATCATCCATGGATTCCAGACAGGTATGAAAGGAAAATCATACAAGCATCCTCTTCTCGGGAACAGGTCATGTGGGTTAGTCAGCTAATGAATAGGAAGGGAACGGAATGGAACAAGGAAATCATTAGGGAGGTTTTTAATAGAGTTAAGGCAGAATGTATCTTATCTATCCCAATTGGTAAGCGAGGAGGAAGGGACAAACTCATGTGGTGACATAACAAGCAAGGAACTTACACGGTGAAGTCTACATACCAGGAGTTAGTACAGGAGCGGATGAGGAATCCACATAACGCAGAATGTAGTGCAGCTGGGGACACAATGGTAGGCATTTGGAGGACAACATGGAGGCTGGATATCAAAGCTAAACTCAAGCATTTTCTATGGAGAGGTTGGCATAGAATTCTTCCCACAATGGACCAACTGCTTAAGCGAGGCATCTTAGATGATCCTATTTGACCTATGTGTGAAAAGCAAAATGAGACTTTGGAGCATGTGTTACTTTATTGTAGAAGAACAAAGTTAGTATGGAAACCTTTTCCGGTGCAGAGGAAGGATTTGGAGATCAAAAATCAGTCTTTCCATGATTGGTGGAGGACTATATGTAGTGGGCAATAGAGTAGTATTTGACATGCTTGAGGTCAATTGATGGTTTACATTCTCTAGTTGCTATAGAAGTCTCGAAATTACTGGCTATACCAACAAGAGTGGTGGGATGAGTAGTGGATATGACAATGGCAAAGTGATTGGAGTTTCAGGATGTGCCTAATTCGGGATGAGCTTTAGTGGTTGAGTGAGATGGTTCAAGCTAGTGATTTTGAGGTTAGGTGAAGATTTTGGGTTGCAAGGAACCCTATGGTTTTTTTTGTACCTTAGACTCATATATAGTTCATACATAGTCCTAAGAATGTTATTGCTAGTTGGCAAATCTGTAAATTATCATTTTTTTGGAAACTAAATACAACTACCGTTTTAAGGAAAAAAAACAATTGTTAGTCCAAAAATCATGATAAAAGTGATCAATAGATATCTTTAGTGTTGTAGGAAAAAAATTTCTTCAAGAGTAGTAGTACTTGTAACTTTTGCTTTAACGCTAGGCCCCAAGTCAGTGCTCAAATGTTATGAATGTATATTTTTGTTCTTTTGTAGTTGTGTTTATTGTTATTTTTTTCCCTGTACATACATGTTTCTTTGTATTGACCAATTAGTAATGATATTTACGATAAATAAATTTGTAATCATTAAAATGTCTGGGCCTAAATTAGTTAATAATTACAAATACTATATTAATCCATTTTTTTACTTGTATATGAGTAGCAGTATTTTCTAATTTTTCCCATTCTCAAGATGAAAATTCAGGAAATTTCATTAGAAAATAGTAATAGCATAAAAGTAATCATAAACAGAACCCACACCACACATGATGAATAGTGGTCTTCCGTTATTGACAATGAAGCCTTCCGTTCACCCAACAAATTAAGCGAGTGGATGGGAATATCTACAAATTACTTTTTAGCTAAATGAATACATTGTTTGCATCTACGGATTTCCACAGCCTAACATTCTTTCCAGCCACAAATTAACCTCTCCCATGTCCTCCTCATTAAACTCCTTCACTCTTCACGCTTCAGCAGTCAGTTTTCATTCTTCAATTAGGGAAACGTATGTATTCTTTGCATCTTCAATAAGGAAACTTACATATTCTTTGCATACTCTATTATTTAATACATATTATGGTTTATATTAGTGCTTGGCGCTTTATTTTTATCATTTTTATTTCATACTTTTAGTGAAAATTCTCAGATTCATTTGAATATTGAAATCTATAAATTTTACAGTAATGCTCTACTTGGTTTATTGGTTGGTGCCTAATTACATATTTAAATTTGAATTATTATGAGAGATGTTACATTATGATTAAATACAAATTTTTTATTTATTACATACAACATATAATGCAGCAAAAAATGTATAATTGATATTTTTATTCTTATTTTTATATTGTAAGTTATACTTAATTATTGGCCCAATTAGAAGTCCATGATCAATAAGATATACTACTATTTACTCGTCCACTCTTTAATATTCCTAAGTTTATATTTCTGCTTGACCCAATTTTTGTTATTTTTACTTATTTTTTTTGTGGAAGAGACGTTAAATTTATTGGAATTTGAAATATATAAAAATTATACATAGCCATGCTTTTATTTTGTTAATTGGTGTCTAATTAAACATAACGACATTTAGCATGTATTCCATGTAATTAATGAAATATATAGAAACTTACTTTTCTGAAACAAAGGACATACGTTTGTATAGGTAGGATGAAACGGATGATTTTTCGCATATTTAATAATATGAGATTGATAACTGAAAAAATGAGGATGGAAATATTTGCAAAAATTTTATAGTTTTGTTGAAAACAAGCTAGTATATTTGTTTCACTATTTGTTGTTGCTACTGAGATGATTAGTCTTGCATCTCATTCTGTAATCCGTAGGCTCTATTACACTACCAAACCAAGCAACAAAAAGGGTAGAGAGAAGAACTTTGATTATTAAATGGAGTGGGAAAACTATGCAACTTGTTTTGATTATGCACTTCAAATCTTGGAAGACTGACAAGATATACTACCCGAATGTCCTCCTCATCAATTAGAGCTACTGGTCATGGACATAAGATTCTTTGAAATGTTGTTTTCTGGCTTGGAGTATTGGGAAGAATTCGATGATGATTGGCATTTGCTATTTGTCATGGGTACTGTGGTGCGTCTATTAAGGCAAACAGCCGAGGAGTTTAATGTGCCACCTGACTACACATACTCTCAAAGTGAAATCATAAATTGGGAGAAAATGAGTTATGACTTATAGAGAAGAATTAAAAAGTTAAAGCAACACGCTAGGGAAATTTGCTTTCTTTTGTTGGGTGGCGCATACAAATGTAAGCTCTGCCATCGCGATAAGTTGTTTCTTGAATATGATATAGAAACGGCTTCTTTCATTAATTTTGTCCTAGAGCATCTTGAGTCTCTCGACTCTGAAATTCATCATCCTACTCCTGTCAAGGAACAAATTGACTTCATTTCAGGGAAACTCAAGATGTTTGAAAAATTTGCTAACCTTGGGATAGCTAAGGGGATGACTAGAGTTAAGAATTTGGGTGAACTGATGTCTCGCACGCGAACTTCAGCTAATCACATCTCACATCTTGGATGCCCGTATTGGATTGATAGAGCAGATCAGAGCTTGGCATCTACCATGGGGATTGATGCCGAAACAATAAAAAACAAGGCTACACAAGAATAACCGAAAATGATAAACGAGGAACAATCTCTGTTAACTCAAATTCAATTATCAAATCGATATAATTATCAATGTCAAAAGTCCACTCTCAACACTCTATGAACGAGTTTATATAGGGTGTTAACCCTAATGACAATTGCAAAATTACCAAAATACCATTAAAATAAAAAAAACTACCTAAAAACAGAAAAAGGCCCAAAAACCATCTAAATGATCTCAGATCACTAAAATCCATCATTGTAACTGACAACGGCATGAGTTGTGTTCAGAACGTTGTGTAGCTATAACCGACCGAAATTGAATCCATTCCGAGATCATTGACTTCGAGTCTGCCGATTCTCCTTGGTGCATTATCCTCCCTAGCTAGAGAAAGATTCACTCTCGAATCTGCTTCGCCTTCATGGTCGTCAATCTCGTCAGGGTCTTCTTCTTCATCTCCAGGTCGCACTCTAATATGATGATATCCACTCCTCAAGTCTATCTTCGAAAAGATAGCCACCCCATGCCATTGATCAATTAAATCATCAAACTCATAATAAGAAAATGATACCTGATCGTGATTTTGTTGCTAGCTCTGCTATCTATGCATATTCTCCACAATTCATCTTTCTTAGGGACTAACAAAGCAAGCTCGGCACAAGAGCTCATGCTCTCTCGAACTACTCCCTTTTCTAACAACTCTTGCACTTGCCTTTGCATCTCCTTATACTCCTTAGGATTCATCCTATAAGTCGTCTTATTAGTGTTGAATTGTGCCCTAAAGACCAATCATGTGATGATTGTTTGGGCATATATATATATGTATCATAATGTTTATAATTTATGAAAATTTATTATTATGTTTAATTTCATATCTACGTATTATGAATAAATATAATAATGTCCCTAGAATTTAATTATTCTAAAACAATCCCTAGTCAAGTATATCCTTAAAAGGACAATGATAATGCATTAAGACTAGCATGTATAGTGACTAATTAAATGTGTCATGATATGAGATATCAAGTCAACACATAGGTACATGTTAGAGTACTATGTACTAGATCGACCCGCTATGAGAAATGCTACATGGATTATTATATGAAGTGTCATAAGCATATCTCATAATGATGATGGTGTTAGTGATTTTTAGACTTGAGATCATTAGAGATCTCAACATGAGGAGTTGTATGTTTTGATGCTACTAACGTTACTCGTAAAAAGGTAAATTATAAAAGTAGTAATTGGATATACAATAAATCATGTAGTGAGATGTTGAATGATTAAGATAAGATTTGCCCCTCATAAGTAATGGGAGTGATATCTTTGGGCCCCTTGATCAAGTGAGACCATAAAATGCATGGTCGTTCTCAAATGCGTCGATATGTGATATCTAGCTCATTTGCTTAGATTTGTCTACTTGTGAGTCAAGAAATGTAAAGATTAAACTATGCGAGTGTG
Organism: Gynochthodes officinalis; assembly: GCA_020080225.1. Taxonomy (NCBI): domain Eukaryota; kingdom Viridiplantae; phylum Streptophyta; class Magnoliopsida; order Gentianales; family Rubiaceae; genus Gynochthodes; species Gynochthodes officinalis. The sequence goes on from CM034623.1 coordinate 32,363,927, forward strand.
ACACACTCCATGGCTCATGGCTCGTGTTCAATCAATATATCTAGGGCAAAATGATTGAATTACATGGTAACATCTATCGCAAGAAAAGTAATGTCGAATTACTAACATTCTTATAACTTGGGTAGCATTGATGTGTTGCTAGACACCGCTTAATGCTTATGTCATAAAATAGATTTTATGTCATTGCCAACATTATACGAACCTATTGGGTTATACACTTAGATCGTATCCAAAAATAAGTGTAAAATTCATGTGATGAATTTTGGTTAATTTAAGAATCCTATTGTGAATAAGACTATATAAGGTTTTCCAGTTAAGGGTAGTATTTGGATTTGTGACTAAGTCGTTTTGCTTTTATGTTAATAAATTCGAAATAGTTTTGAATTTATTAATTCATGTAAAACTCAAAATTAGAAAGCCAAATTAGAATGGGATTCTTGTTTTGGCAGTCACTGAAAAGCTAAAATTTAGAAAGTTCCAAAATATTTTAGGACTTGTAGCTCAAGTAAAACTCTTTAGAAGAAGTTTTACCCTAATCTATAGTTAATGTACTATCATGCACATCAATTTTTGCTCTAGATGTTTTCAAGAAAGGTCTCCTTAATAAAATTAACTTTGAGTTAGGAGAGTGATTTTCCTCCATATCAAGTAAATAAAAATCTGCAAGAAACACTAAACCATTTACTTGCACCAAAACATCTTCCAATACTCCCTCAAGATAAACATTAGATCTATCAGCAAGTTGAATTATCACGCCTGTTTCTTTCAAAGGTCCCAAATTCAAAGAATTATAAATAGATAACGGCATGACATTTATGGAAGCACCCAAATCACACATGGCTTTTTCAACTTTCATATTGCCTATTTTACAAGGGATGATAAACGTACTTGGATCCTTAAATTTTGAAGGCAACCTCTTTTGAAGCACAGCCGAGACATTCTACCCCACACTTAAAATTCGTTGCCTTTCAATTTTCTTTTGTTGGTGCATAATTCTTTGAGAAATTTAGCATATCGAGGTATTTGTTTAATTGCATCAATTAAAGGAATATTTACCTCTACCTTGCGAAAAGTCTCAAGAATCTTATTTTCTTTCTCATCTTTCTTTGAATTGGCCAATTTTTGAAGGGAAATGAGGGGTTGTCTCAATTATCTTAGGCTGTTGTGGGGTTGTCACTTCTTTTTCCACCTCTTTATGATACTTGTTTTGGCCTCTTCCAATGCCTTTCCATTTCTCAAGGTCATTGCACTAACATTTTGCATTGGATTGACAACTGTTTGAGAAGGTAACTTACCTTGAGATTCCAATTTGCTCACGGAAGATGCTAATTGACTCATTTGATTTTCCAAGTTTTGAATACTAGTTCGAGTTTCCTTTTGAAAATGTTGGGAACTATTAGCAAGTGATTCAACTAACTCTTCAAGGGATTTACCTAGTTTGGAAGGTGGTTTGCTGCAAAGCTTGAAATCCACTAGGTTGAGGCAAATAACTTAAGTTGGGATGATCTCTCTATCCCAAATTGTAGGTATTTGAGTAAGGGTCATACTTCTTTTGTGGTGACCTTGGGAATCCACCAACAGCATTAGCATGTTCAAATTTACCATCTTGTAACGTCGGACATATGTTAATGGGATGATTTGAATTGGAGCAAATACCACAAGCCTTTACCTGTTGAATATTTCCTACAACCAACTTTTCCACTAAAGTAGTCAAAGTGTCTAAACGTTGATCAATGGAGGGAGTACTTACCTCACTTACCTTCCTAGGTGTATCCTCACATCTGATGCCAAATTGCTGTGTATTAGCAGCCATGTTAGAGATTAAAGTCCTTGCCTCTGTTGGAGTTTTGTGCACTAATGGACCACCACTAGTAGCATCAATCATGTTCCTATCCATCACTATTAGCCCCTCATAAAAATAGTGGATAAGAAGTTGATCAGGAATTTGATGTTGAGGACAACTAGCACATAATTGCTTAAACCTTTCCCAATATTCATGCATAGTCTCTCCATGTTGCTGCCGTATACCACATATATCTTTTCTAATTGTGGCAGCTAGTGAGGCAAGAAAGAATTTTTCCAAAAATTGCCTCTTCATTTCGATCCATGTGTTTATGGAACCAGAGGGCAAGTAATATAGCTAATCTTTAGCATTACTATCTAAGGAAAATGGAAAAACTTGCAACTTAATTTGATCTTCAATCACTCCTTACGATTTCATCGTGGAACACACCATATGGAATCCCTTTAAGTGCTTATGAGGATTTTCACCTGCAACGCCATGAAAAGTGGGGAGTAAGTGAATCAATCCCGATTTTAATTCAAAAGATATATCTGGAGTAGGATAATCAACGCACAATGGTTGTTGGTTTAAATCGAGCATAGCTAACTCCTTTAAAGTCCGTTCATTATTTTTGGCCATGTTTTCTTCTTCAACATAAAATAATTCAGACAAATTACATTCAAAAGATGAAGAAGATGATACTCCCTGAGATAGTTGTTTGGTTTCTTTTCTAAGCCTACGTGTTGTCTTCTCTATCTCTGGAATGTATGTGAGTTGACCTGTGCGAGAAGAATGTGGCATAAAATAACCAAACAATTATAAAAGCAATAATAATAATAATAATAATAATAATAAAATAATAATAATAAAATAAAAATAATAATAATGAAAATGAAAATGAAAATAAAATGAATAAATTATGAAAAACCAGTCCCTGGCAACGGCGCCAAAATTTGATGGGTGTCGAAACTACCAAAAATAATCCTTCTTTGAGTTAAGTTCTGTAGATGGTAGTAAGAGGGTTGAATCCATAGAGATTGGTTAGATTTACTCCTTAAACAAAATTAAAAAAAAAAAGGGAGGGGGGGGGGGGCGGGTTGTATTATGAAACTAAGAAAGAATTAATTGAGACAAACTAAACAAATTAAATAGCTAACTAAAAATATGAGGAAAAATTAATATGAAGAAGCTTCCAATCAAGAATTAATTTTGGTATTGATTCCTTGAATTGATCATTGATTCAAAAGATGAGTTCTTTTATCTTGAACAAATTGGTTATTGTTGTTGAAGACCCGTCCTCTAACAACCAATCTTTTCTAACTTTTTTGATAACATTCGGATATGTTCTATGAGTTATTTCTCTAATTAACAAACACAACTTTCGAATCTGTCATATGATTTATGCCTATTAATTGCATTAAGATTCAAAAAGATCCAATTACTAACCAGTAAACTCAGAAACGCCTTGTTTATTTAAGTTAGAATATATATTTTTATAATATATCATCTAAGGTATTGATTACCTTTCGACATTGTTATTTGTCACTTGAATTAGAATAATCAACCAATGATTAATTATTCTAAATGACTATCTATTGAATTCAACTATCAAACAATAAATATATATAAATAAATATATAGAAAATATATAAATACTCAAGAATAAAAGAAATAATAAAATTACTGGAATCTCACAATTGTTGGAATCAAACCTCAATTAGTTTTGATTGGAAAATAAAGAATTTAGCTAGACATAGTAAAAGAAAACATGAAAAAAATACAAGGGGTGGCTACTGCCTTTTTTTCTCTCCTATGTGGCTTTCGTCTTCTTCGGCGGTGACTCACTCCAGGAAAGAATGAATTGTGGCTGTTGTTTTTTTTTGTTTTCTCTAGGAAAGAATGAATTTCAAGGTAGCAGACTCCCTCTTCTTATAGGTGCGGTTGTTTTCTATTTCTTTTCCTTTGTTTTCCAATTGCCGCTTGGCTTTCTTTCTTTCCGTTTTTCTTTGTACATATTTTGTCTTGTTTCCCTTTCTTATGCGGCTTTCTTTTTGTTTCCTTTTTCTTTTCCTTGTGCAGCTGCTACAGCCTTTCTTCCCCTTTTGGACGTTGCCTCTTGTTTCTTGTTACCAAATTGCAGCCACCTTTTTGTTTCCTTGTTCAGCTGCCTAATTGCCTTTTTCTTTCTTTGTTTTATTCGGCTATTTTATTTCCTTTTTGCAGTTGGTTTCTTTCCAGAAAAATAAAAAGGAGATAAATTTTCTCTTTTGTTCACTTTTTCTTAAAAATACTCCACCCTAACCATCAATCATAAAAACAATTAATATCCATATATATAAGTATTTTAATTAACTAAAACACAAAAGAATTGACCAAATAAATATGCAACTTATACATGCTATCAGACTCCACGTTCATCACAACTATATACTCCCAAGACTAATGCAATAGGATTCCCTGATTCCCTTTTATGAAAACTAAAGAAAATACTAGAAGGAGGGGTGAATTTTATTGCAAGTGGGAAGCATGGCATTAAAACAGTATGGGAAGAGCTAACATCACTCAGGCCTTTTCTGCAAAATAACATGGAGCTACAAAATGAGAAGGAGGAACTTAAAGCTCTCCAGACTCGATTCGTCAACATGGTGTACTATGCAGCATACGTCACCAAATTGTGTCCAACCCAAAGTTTTTCTATTTGGTATGGTATCTTATGCCTTTCAAGCATCATAGAAGAAAAAAAGCTCATCAAGACTGAGGTCAAAGAGATTAAAGATCTCCATATGTTCAAAGACAAAATGCTCAATTCTAAGATAAAGTCTAGTAATGCTCTGCCACCATAGGCTACCACTTCGAAAATTGAAGGGGCTTTTGTAGGCTTCGAGGAGGATGTAAGAATTAAGATCAATAATTGATCACCTTGTAAGAGGATAGAAGGACCTCACAATCATTTCCATTTTTGAATGCCTGTCCAAGGTAATACTACTTTAGCCAAAAGAATTTATAATGACCTTCAATTCAGTATCACTTTCACAAAATGGTGTGGTGTTATGTCTCTAAAGAATGTAAAATTAGAGATTCGATGACTCACATCATGCGTGATATTAGTAAGGATGAGACTGAAGATATCCCGCATCTAGAAATCCAAGATTTAGTTGAGAGGTTACGAAAAAGTTTGAAAGGAAAAAGATATCTCATTGTTATAGATGACATTTGGGATGTTGGGGTGTGGCGCCAGGTGCAGGGATCCTTTTCGAATGATAAGAACGGAAGTAGAATCTTGTTTACCAATTGGAATCATGATCTAGCTTCACAAGCTAATTCAAAATCCATTTCTCATCGACTTCCATTATTTTCTGAAATGGAAAGTTTGGATTTGATGAAAGAGAAGCATTTTCTTTATGATGGTTGGCCTCAAGAATTTTTGGGGATCGGGAAACAAATTGCAACCTATTGCAAAGGATTGTTTCTAGCAGTTTGTCTAATTGCCTCTCTTCTTGAAAAGATAGAACGAAAATTGGATTCGTGGAAACAAGTTGCAAAAAATTTGAAGTCACACCTTGATAGTGAAGGGTGCATGCACATAATAGAATTCAGTTATAAGTATTTACCAGACCAATTGAACTCTTGCTTTTTTTATTTTGGTGCATTTCCAAGGGGTAAAGGCATTTGCACTAAAATATTGAAACTGCTTTGGATTTCGGAAGGATTTATTGAGAAAAATGAGATGTGGAGCTCAGAAGATTTGGCAGAGGAGCACTTGAATAATCTTGTTTCTCAAAGTTTAGTTGTTGTGACTGAGAGGAGTTCTTTTGGGGGATAAAGAGATGCAGTGCTCATGATTTGTTATATGACTTGTGCATAGAGAAAATTGCAAAAGAGAATTTTTTACATTGGGTAGACTTTAAAACTGTTTTTGATGGATGCTTGCAAAAGTATAACCAAAAATCACTATCGGCTTTGCATTGGTGAAAGCGATCCTTTGACAATGCGAAGACCTCTTGATAGTAGAAAAGAATTGCCAACAAGCTTGGTCCACTCTCTATTGTTGTTCAAAGATAATAAATGTCTACAAAAGTGGGGTTGAATATCTGAATCCTTGTCTCAGCTTCTTAAGAGCTTTAAAATACTTACAGTGATGCATATTCCTTCTAGCTTTGGAGACATTTTCACCTTGAACACCATCAAGGTGACTCACTGTTCTACTGAATCCTTAGAGTCAGCAAGGCAAATTTTGGAAGAACACCAAGAAATGGGAAACCACAACCTTCAAATATTTGTCACAAATGCTCTAATTTCTTAGGTTTATAACTATTATTTACTTCTTGTCAATTTCTTTGTTCCGTTGTGCAAAAATTATTTTTTTTCCCTGAGATTTATCATAAAAACTTGACACTATATATTAACACGTTTAGTATAAGAACACCAAAATATGATCATAATATATTAGTTGCTATTAAATTATGAATAAAATACAAACTGTTAAAATTATAAATATGTTATTTCTAGGAAATAGTTTTTTTTTCCAAAACAATAAAGACTAAACTAATCATGATATATTTAATTTTTTGCTATAATTTATTAGTTGACATATTTTCCATTAAGTTCGAACCCAAAAAAAAAAACAACCAAAGTAATAAAGATTTCTCCTCAGACGTGTTCTAAACATAGTTAACTAGAACTTTATTCAAAAACACTGTTTGGAATGTTTGGATTTGACTTTATGAATTCACAAACTCAATCATATAATATTTGGATTGGTACTTACACAATCCTGCTACTAGTTATAATCGTACTACGTTTTTGGTTGATCAAATTTTCTAATCCTTCATTTTATAATCATTCAATCGTACCATGTAGCAGCATTACGCTTAATGATGAACTTGATTGGGTTTCATTTGAGGCCCAATATATAATATTCGATTTTGATGGATGGTAACAGTATGGTACCCGCAGCACGAATAGGAGATATAGAATTTGCCAACTTCTATCCTTGAATCCAAATCAAGGAATTTGGGAAATAAAGGTTCGTGTTGCTTTGGTTTTGCATTGTTCTTTGCTGCTTTTAGCATGCAGCTGATGTATTGCTCTACTAGTTAGATTACAGGACATAAAAATACAAGCCTTAGTGTTAAATGTTGTTGCAAGGAAGCTTTGTTCTACGTTTGAATTGGGAAAGGTTTTTTACTTATCAAAGGGTACCCTTAAAGTTGCTAACAAGAAGTCAATACTATGAAAAAAAAAGTGATTATGAGATGACATTGTATGAAATTTATGAAGTTTGAAGAGAGGAGTAGTGAAACAGATTTTGTTTTTGAAACAAAATTCAGTTACGTCCCAATCGATGAATTAGGGGCCTCACTATATCTCTTTAGTTTTTACTACTTTATATGAAATATAGTTGACTTGAGGTTTTGCCTCATAGATGTCATTGGTGTAGATCAAAGTGCATCTCTTATTGTTACTTTTTTTAAATCATTGAAATTATAACTATTGCCTAGGAGATGTTACTTTTTTTTCTTTTTTTTGAAGTGCAATTGTTTCTAGTTCTTTTTTTTGTATATATTTTTAAATTTATTCAAAACTATGAATGCATATATCCTGGAAGATAATTGTGGTGGCATTTTAATGGAATGATTTGGTTAGCAACCAATATCTTGCCAATCAATGCACAGTTACAACAACGTAAAATTCTAGTGGATTCCTTTTTTCCTATGGTTGTGAGGAGATTGAAACCTTGAAACATGCTTTCTTGTCTTGCAGATGTGTGCAACAAATATGAAGTCTTGCTTCACTGGGATGGCCTCATCCACCTCTATTCTGTGGTCAATTTTCGGAGTGGTGGCAAGACATTTGTGTTAATCAGCGAGGACCTTTCTGGGCGGAGAGAGCTTAATTTACGGTGTACATTCTTTGGAGTGTATAGAAAAGGAGAAACTTGTGGGTGTTCTAGCAGGAATGGATAGAGGAGCAGCTTGTGCTTGGGATGGCTTAGCAGGAATGCCTGGAGTTTTGGCAATCCAATTTAGCTGAATTGTTCTTACATCCGTTCTAAATTGATATTATCATTGCCTGTTGTTGATAGGTTTTGTTGATAGCTTTTGTTCATAGTTCAGCTTGTTGTCATACATGTGTTTGGTTTCAAACAAGATTAGGTTGGTTTCTGCTATTTCAGAACCAGGATATATTTAGTTTATAGAGAAGATGCTACCAAAATCTCTTCTGATTAGAGGTGGTAATTCTGCTTTCCCCATTATGGGGTCTATAGTGTTCTTTTGTGGGACAACTAAGATCAGTTCGTGACATGATGTTAGTCAATTTTAGCCGATTTTGGTACTAAGAATAGTCCTCTTTGGGGACCTTCTATGTACTCATTAACTTTCAAGAAGTTAATACAAGTCACACATTTTGGAAAAAAAATAAAAAAGGGACTCTCTTGTTTAGTTAAACTCTAAATAAAAATCAATCGCGCTAATTGCAAATTAACTTAGGCCTTGCTTTAATCCCAACAAAAAAAAAAAGAAAAAAAACACACACTAGGCTATTCAAGTTTCCCATGTGAGCCACAATTCGCAGCGCCAAGAACAAGACTGTGGTTTGTTTTTGTTTATGCAAACAATTAACTTTGCACCAATGCAAAAATCATTTAGCACTAGAGTGGACATATGACACTAAAAAAATTTATTAATGTAATACTACCAAAACTTGCAATATCGAGACGAATGACATGTCAAACTTTTTGATGTTGTTCGTTTTTCTTTTTTTTTTTCATTCCTGTTATTTACATTCATGATCAACCATCTTATAAACCTACTATGAATTTGAGGATGTAAAGGCTCTAATATTTTTTCCTTTGCTCCATTCCTAATTTTAGGAAAGTTAAGATTCATGTAGCAAAATTTTTTAGACTTTATATGATGTCGAAATGATAGAAAACAAGACTACATAGGAACAATCGGAAACGATAAACGAGGAACAATCTTTGTTCACTCAAATTTGATTATCAAGTTGAAACAAATATCAAGGTCAAAAAGCCTGCCCCCATAACTCTAAGAACGAGTTTATTTAGGGTGTTAACCCTAATGAAATTAAAACGTAAAATTACCAAAATACCATTAAAATTAAAAACAAACTGAAAAAAACTACCAAAAAATAGAAAAAGGCCCGAAACCCATCTAAATGATCTCAAATTACTAAAATCCATCATCGATCACCGTCAAAGGCGGTGAGTTGCGTTCAAAACTTCATTTTGCTATGGCTGACCGAAATTTAGTCCATTCCAAGATCATTGACTTCGAGTTCGCCGGTCCTCTTATGTGCATCATCTTCATCTGCTAGAGAAAGATTTGCCCTTGAATCTACTTCGCCTTCATTGTCATCAATCTCTTCAAGGTCTTCTTATTCATCAATGTGATAGGGCGACAAATCCGCTACATTAAAAGTTCCGAATATGTTATAATTACCCAATAGATCAATCTTGTAACCATTGTCATTCATTCTCTCCAAGACTCTGAAGAGTCCATCAGCCCTAGGTTGTAACTTGCCAAACCTGCCTGCTAGAAAACATTCTTTCCTAAGGTGAATCCAAACGAGATCGCCACATTAAAGACGACTCTTTTCTTGCACGAATCCACACGCTGCTTATATTTCATATTTTGTCTATTTATTTTATCGTGGACTTGGGAATGCAACTCTTTGATCTGCTTTGCATGCTTTTCAACTTCTGAGCTAAATTGCTTGTGAACTGGTAACGGCGTGAGATCCAAGGGGTCTTGCATGTAGTCCGATTCTCAGATATGTTATACGCAAATTCTGCCTGAGGCAATGCCAAGTCCCATTGTTGTCGATCATCTCCAATCAAACTCCACAGTAAATTCCCTAAGCTTTGATTGACAACTTCTGTCTGACCATTAGTCTGAGGTTGATGTGATGAGCTAAATTTTAAACTCCTGCCCATGTGCCTCCAAAGAGTGTGCCAGAAGTGCCTCACAAATTTCACATCATGATATGAGGTTATGGACTTAGGAACTCTATGCAGTTTTACAATTTCCTATAGAAACAATCGGGCAACCTGTGAAGTATCATAGGTCTTGTTATATGGAATAAAGTGGGCCATCTTCGAGAACCTGTCGACAACCACTATTATGGAATCTTTACTCCGCTGTGTTCTTGGTAAACCCAAGACAAAGTCAAGATTGACATCTTCCTATAGTGCAACTGGAACAGGTAAAGGTGTATATAGGCCATCGTTAGTACTTTTGGTTTTCGCCACATGACATTCTCTGCACTTCTCTATAAAACGCGTCACGTCTCGCTCCATCCGAAGCCAATAAAAATGTTCACACAACAAGACCATTATTTTATCCACGCCAAAGTGCCCAACTAGACCTCCTGCATAGCCCTCAATAATAATAGATTCCCTCAAAAAACATTGAGAAATGCATAACTTGTTGCCTTTAAAAAGGTATCCCTCAACAATCTAAAATTGCTGAAAAGGCCCTATTCTGCTCTTCCTCCAGATATCTCCAAAATAAGGATCATCAACATATAAATTTTTAAAAGTATCAAAGCCTAGAACTTTTACTTGCATTGTAGACAGCAAAGAGTATTTCTGCTCAATGCATCAGCCACACTATTTAACACTCCCGCCTTATGCTTGATGGAAAAACTGAAAGTTTGAAGAAACTCCACCCACTTCGCATGCCTAGCATTCAATTTGTGTTGCCCATTGATATATTTCAAGGCTTCATGATCAGAATACAAGATAAACTCCTTTGACATAAGATAGTGTCTCTAATGCTCCAAACTCCTCACAATAGTATAAAATTCTTTATCATAAGTTGAATACTTCTTATTCACCTCATTCAACTTCTAACTGAAGAATGCTACAAGTTTACTCTTTTGACTTAGGACACCCCCAATACCAAACCTTGAAGTATCACAATGCACCTCAAAAACCTAATTAAAGTCAGGAAGCACTAGAACAAGTGCTTTAGTCACCTTCTTTTCAAACAATTGAAAGGCAGCTTCTGCCTCCTTAGTTCACACAAATTTACCTCCTTTCAGACAATCTGTCAAAGGTGTAGTAATAATACTGAAATCCCGAACAAACCTCCGATAAAAAGACACAAGCCCATGAAAGCTATGTACCTCATGAATATTTTTCAGAATCTCCCAATTTGTAATAGTCTCAACCTTTGCTAGATCCATTTGAATGCCTTTCTTGAATACAATATACCCCAAAAATGTCACATGATCAGTCAAGAAGTGACACTTCTTGGTGTTGGCATATAATTTTTGCTCCCTCAATACTACGAACACCTTTCTTAAATGCTGCAAGTATTGTTTAGTCGATGTACTATAAACCAAAACATCATCAAAATAAACGACAACAAATTGGCCAATAAAAGGACGAGACACCTAATTCATCAGCCTCATAAAAGTGTTCGGCGCATTAGACAATCCAAAAGGCATCACCATCTGATAAGTGAATATAATGATAACTTTTAGGATAAGATATCTTTATTATCTTAGCTAATAGTGGGAGTATTTAGCCTTATCTAACGTAAATTGTTATCTTGTAGGAAAAGTGCTTAAAGAAAGATAAGATTGAAAAGATTGCTTGAGTGAGAAGGAAGGCCACGGTTTCTTAAACAAAAGAAGGACTGGTATGTCAATGCCATGGCATGTAAATTTACATGCCACAGCATTGAGGAAATCGGCAGAATCACGGAATTTGAGAGATTTATGCAAATCAGATTATCCAGTTGAGAAAAATGACTTCTACACAACTTGGACTGCTAGTCTTCGTGGACGACAACAACTACAAATGGAAGAGACTAGCTTTAGAAAAAGGAGGAGGCGACAAAAAACCCGTAGAAAAAGATAGACAATAGAATAGAGAATAGAATAGCTTAGAAGTAATTTTTATGTTCATGCAAGCCATGTTTAGTGGCTGAAATTCTTTTCTTTAGGACTGGGATGTAGCCATCATTACTTAATTTTCATTTATATAATTGTGATATTTTCCAACATCTGATTTATTCGGTATTAATTCTTGTAAATGCTTGATCACCATTTGCATGTTTAAGGTATTGGTGAAGAGGCGACAGCTGACAGCAATATTAGTTCGTGAATTCTTCAGGCTTTAATTGTGAATCACGATAGTAGATTCTCAATTTCTGCAACATAGTATTCTTTTGTTCATCATGCATCCATAGTAATTTTGGAGTCACGAAAGTAGTCCCATAATTATTATTTGAATAGTAATATTATACTCTGAGAGGAGATAATGTTTAATTATGTGAATAGTTGTGAGGATTTATCACAAAATAATTATATGAATGGAATTTATAGTAATGGTTGGTGAAATCCCAAGTCCTAAAGCTCGTTTATCTGGAATCTCTTAGTTGAACTTTTTAATCTTGTTTTTGCGTTGATTTTTGTTATTATTACGTCTACATTCCTTTTTATGTTAATCTAGATAATAGGGTAGATATTGCTTAACCGGTAGTTGTTCACCTCCCTGTGGGACGATACTCGTAATTATACTATAATTGCATGACTTGCAATTAGTGGTTAGGAAACACCGAGTCACCATCCACTCATACAGACGATCTCTAGTCTTAAACGCTGTTTTCCACTCATCTTTAGGTCACACCCTAATCTGATAATATCCACTCCTCAAGTTTATCTTCAAAAAAATAGTTGCCCCATGCAACCGATCAATTAAATCATCAAATCTCGGGATAGGAAACGATTCCTTATCATGATTTTGTTGACAGCTTTGCTTGTGTACATTCTCCACGATCCATCTTTCTTAGAGACTAACAAAACTGGCATGGCACAAAGGCTCATGCTTTCTTAAACTACCCCCTTTTCTAGCAACTCTTGCACTTGTCTCTGGATCTCGTTGTGCTCCTTAGGATTTATCTTGTAAGCTGCTTTATTAGGAATAATAGCTCTGGGAATGAGATCTATACAATGCTAAATGTCCCTCATGGGTGGTAATCCCAATGGTAGCTCCTCTGGTATGACATCAGCAAATTTCTCTAGTAATAGCAGAACTTGAGAGGGAATCTCAGAACTATCGGGATTCTGCTCCATCACTACCACAACAAAAAGCTCAAGCACATTCACAGCCTCTTCCTAGAATTCTAATTTAGTCAATAGATTTTTTTTTTCCTTTTCTCAAATCTGAATTACCCAAAGTAATAGTCTAACCATCCTTTTTAAAAGTGTAAGTATTTCTAAAATCATCATGCTGAGTTTTCCTATCAAACTGCCAATGCCTTCCCAACTGAATATGACAAGCATCCATTCGAACTATGTCGCCCCACACTTCATTAGTATATTTCATCCCAATCAAGAACTGCACTAAACATCTTTTGCTCACTTTTATTACCTTATTTCCCTTCTTAAGCCATGACAGCTTCTATGGGTGAGGATGTTTGATAGTTTTCAGCCCCAACTTTTCTACTGTAGTAATAGATATCGCATTCTCGCAACTCCCACCATCAATTATCATACAACACACTTTTCTCCCACTAGTGTACTTTGTATGAAAAATATTATTTCTAAACCATGATTCATCCCCCTCCGCAACAATATTTAAGGTTCTACGTACAACTAAGGACTTACCAGAATCAGCACGGACAATATTCTCTTGGTTCGAATCCTCATCCTCTCACTCTTCATCAGATTCGTCGTTCACTAGATTCTCAACAAACACTAGGTTATCGACTAAGGTCACAATCTACCGATTGGGACAATTAGCTTCAAAATGCCCTAGTCCCTAACACTTAAAGCATCGTTTAGTTGCCGCTCCTCCCCTGCTATTTCCAGTACTACTCTCTTCCCCTTTTGATGCAGACTTTGAATTTACGCCCTCAATGCTGCTGGGGTTGAAGAACTTCCTGCTTTTCCTCGGGATTCTTTACCCGACCATTTGGCACTGCTACCCTTCCTCTTACACTGCCCTTCCACCTTTAGGGCTAGTCTACACACATCCTCATATGTCAAATACTGTTGTAACTGGACTACATCAGAAATTTCGTAATGTAGCCCTGCTAGATATCGAGCAATTGTTTGGTCTCCCTCTTTAGCCACATCACATCGCATCCGCAATCGATTAAACTCCTCTAGCAAGTCTCTCAAACGCGGCTACTCTTCTTCATCAGGAACGTCTTCATGCATCCGGCCAGCAGCACACCTCATACGACTGCCTCGATTCCGTGCAGCCATTGATTTCAAGCAACCTGTGCTTTGATACCAATATGATGCCAAAACGATAGAAAACAAGACTACACAGGAACAATCGAAAATGACAAATGAGAACAATTTTTGTTCACTCAAATTTGATTATCAAATTGAAACAAATATCAAGGTCAAAAGGTATGCCACCGTAACTATAAGAACGAGTTTATATAGGATGTTAACTCTAATGACAATTAAAAAGAAAAATTACCAAAATACCATTAAAATTAAAAAAAAAAACTAAAAAAACTGCCGAAAAACAGAAAAAAACCCGAAAACCCATCTAAACGATATCGAATGGTTGACTGAAATTGAGTCAATTCCAAAATCATTGACTTCGAGTCCGCTGATTCTCCTAGGTGCATCAATAAGATTCTAATTTTGATTCGTTTTCATAAGAGTCACACGCATATCTACATTTCTGAGAATCAAAATATGTCGGTCGATTCTCACTTGTTGATCTACCCTTTTCATTGTATACGTTAAACATTTTTAATCTAAGTTTCATAAATTAGTAGAATGGCTGTTAAATACATATTAGATTCGTTTAGGTGGATATATATTTTTTTTTACTTGTAATGATAAATAAAGAACAAGGAAATGCAACTAAACACTTTTGTAAGTATAAGTTCAAATCGTTAGAACAATGTCAATTTTTAAAAAAATGAAAAAGGTTCCAATATATAAATAAATTAGAATTTTTTTTTAACAAATTGAACAAAACTAATGCAAATCATTCATTTGATTTACTTTCTACTTTGATCATTTTGCTTCATTTTTCCACCTCATAAAAATTATTATTGCACGTTTTGTTAGTTCAATTTGCTAATTTTAGGAGTTTCGTATTTGCCTCTTTTTTTTTAAAAAAAGTTTTAAGAAAGTTGCAAGTTATATGTCAACTAATTTATAATGTGGTATAATCATATTTTTTTTAAAAAAAACGAGAACATCAACATGATTAGTTAAGTGAAAGAGTGATTCAGATGGTCAATAAACCAGTACATAGCAATAATTAAAATGGTCACCAATGTGAAGATACTAAATACAGCAGTAGTATTATCTATAGTACAATATGAGTTATTTGAGAGTAAAAGTACAAATTTTTTTATTAAAGCATGGGCAATTGGGGGGCAAAATTATGTGTGTTTATTTTGATTGATTTGCTGAACGCAAAATATAAGAATGCAGCGGCTGTATATACAATATTAATCTGGATAGAGGATTATAATTATCCTCTCTTGATGGTTTTGACTGTTTCTTTCTAAAAGACTTGGGCAACAGACGCAAGCCAAAATTTGTGACCCAATCCCTATCAAATGGCAACCACCTGCTAAGGTTAACTAACAAGTGACAAACCTTTCACTGTCTAGAAACACAATATTTTGTAGGAGAATGTGAGAGAGATGAGGCTGTTTTGTAGAACAAAATCCTACATCACTATACTGTCTTTAGCAACGACCTTAGCTGTAGTTTTTGTGGCTGTAACAACAGATGGCTCCAAGGGCTTGTCTTCATTTTCTCTTCCATCTTCAACATCAACATGGAAATCTTCCATTCGCAATCCTTCATCATCTTCATCATCATTTCATGCACTGAGTTCTAATTGTTCTTTGCGGCCAAACAATAAAAGTGCTTTATATCCGAAATTCAATGTAATCATTTTACTACATTATTATATTCTTTGTAAAGCTCTGTTTTTTTTAACTTTCTTTTTTTTTATTTTATTTCTGATTTTTATGCTATGTGATGGTGTAGAATCCCAAAATGCAGAAAGTGGTGGAGGAGCTAATTAGAAATTTGAATGCTGAAAGCTTGAGGAGAAGAGGGAAAGAAAGAGATGAGAAAATGGAGAAGATTGAAGCTGGTCTTGCTGGAGCTAGGGCTTTGATAAAAGAGGCCTTAAATGATGGTAGCCAGCAGGTGAGTCTTGAAGATGCAGAAGATATTCCTCAAGGAGAAATTTACAGAAATCCTCATGTATTTCATAGGTATGAAATAAGCTAATTACCATATCAACTTTTAGGCATTTGTCAGTGTAATGAACAATGTAGATATAACTTGTTCTACTTGTTGAAAACTGGGCCTTTATAGTCGAAATTTTCCAAGGGTCCTAGTTGGTGATCTTAATATCTTTTTGGAAGCCTAGAAGTAGCTCGATTTGAAACAAATGAATATCTTGCGTCTTTTCCATATGATTTTTGTTCTTTAGGTGAAGGTTGTTAAGGTTTAAAGTATATGCGATTCCTTGAAGTATTAAACCCTAAATATCTACTTTGGAATACCTAGCATACTGCCTCCAACTATTATATATAGAGATAAACTAAGGTTATAACCATTTAATAGATTCTTACCCATATAAGCTCCCTAAAAAAGTTCATACCTATTAGGTTTATATTAAAACATAGTTATATTAAATACACAACAAAGGTATGGGCTATCCTTAGCTTGTTAAGGAGAACTGATTATTTCTTTGTGAGGTTGTAACATAAGGAGATTGTTGGAGCAAAGCAAAGAACTATATTAAGAAAGAATTGGCCAAAAATTTGTATAAACAACTAATTACGGAATTGATATATATTTTTTCTTACAATTATAAAAAGCATGCAGATTCTTTTTTATTATAAACTGTTACTTTAGATTGTTCCTTAAGAAAGACAAAAAATAATAATAGCAATAAATAAAGAAAAGAAAAGAAAAGAAAACTTGGAATTTTTCATGTAGTAGTAGTCTATCAAATTACGGGTGAACACAAGGCCTGAGTTTTCATCGAAAATCAAGAGTTAGAAACAATGTTCCATGTCAATTTTTCAAAAAACTCGTAAGCTCTTGAATAAAATCTCAATTTATCAATTGTTTTTGTCTTAAATGTTCAGATTCTCTACCATGTTATTAGAGTTTTGGATTTGGCATCGGTTTTAATTCCAGAAACTGAGTAGGATCTTAGTAGCCCCTTATTCCTTGGTTGTGGCCATGTTAAGTCGTAGCTTGCAACCACACCTTACACAATGGGAATCCAATTTCTGACAGTATGTGGATTTAGTTTCAGTTTTCCACCTTGTTAATGTTTTAGCCAGTTCAAATCAAAACTTATGTTCATTTTCCTTCCTTCTCAATATTCAACTCACTCATATTGAAATTGGGGCTTAGAAACAATTTTCCATATCAATTTTCTAAAAACTTAATTTTAATCTCATTAATTAACAAGATTCTTTTACTCCAGTTTTCGCCAATTGATTTTGGATGCTTATGTTTTCTATCATCAAGAATTGGATAAATACTACAGAACTATAAATGTATGTGCAAGCATGCATCACGGGGTGAACTGAATAACTTCTGCACTATATTCCACAAATATTAGTTAATTTTTATTCTTAAGCTATATTTCACATACTTCATACCCTTAAACAAAGAAATGTAACGAATGTAGGAGTTACTTGCTGATGGAGAGTCTGTTGAAAATATACATATATGAAGAAGGGGAGCCTCCCTTGTTTCACCATGGACCATTTAAGAATATATACTCACTGGAAGGGATCTTGTTAAGTTTAATGGAGAAGAATGCACAGTTTCGAACTGAAAACCCTGATGAAGCTCATGTGTACTTCCTCCCTTTCAGTGTTGTAATGATCATTGAGTACCTTTTTCATCCCATTATTCGGGATAAGGCTGTCCTGGAACGTGTGATCGGGGACCATGTTCGTGTGATTTCGACCAGATATCCGTATTGGAATAGAAGCCTTGGAGCTGATCATTTGATGCTTTCATGCCATGATTGGGTAAACTTTCTTCCCTAAGCTAAACATATATAGTAGTACATTTCCTTATTAAAAAATTAGCTGATTTGAAAAGTTGATGATAAATCCAAACCTTCACTACAATTAACGTCTTTTATACGCAAAATTAACATTTCATTTATCTCAGAAAGGTCTTCATAGAAGAACAAGAACTCACAAGTAGAAATTTTTGCACAGGGTCCTCGTGCTTCTTGGTATGTACATCAATTATACTTCACTTCTATTCGAGCTCTATGCAACGCAAACACCTCCGAATTCTTTAATCCGCGAAAGGATGTCTCATTTCCCGAAATCAATCTCCAGACAGGAAATATTTCTGGACTTACAGGTGGATTTCCACCCTCTGATCGAACAATTCTAGCATTCTTTGCTGGCGGATTACATGGCCGAATTAGGCCTTCACTTTTCCAGCATTGGAAGGATAAAGATAACAATATAAAAGTCTATGAAAAATTGCCGGAGGATTTATCCTATCAAGAAATGATGAAGAAGAGCAAGTATTGTTTATGCCCAAGTGGTCATGAAGTTGCTAGTCCAAGAATTGTGGAGGCAATATATGCCGAATGCGTTCCAGTATTGATCTCACAGGATTACATTCTTCCATTCAGTGATGTCCTTGATTGGAATTCTTTCTCAATTGAAGTTTCAGTTGCTGAATTGCCAAACCTGAAAAGTATATTAACTGAAATATCTGAAGATACATATAGAAGAATGCAAGAGCGAGTGAAGCAAGTACAAAGGCATTTCGTGATAAATGATCCTCCAAAAAGATATGACGTGTTTCACATGGTAATTCATTCCATTTGGTTACGAAGATTGAATGTTAGAATTTATGGTTAATCTGCTCATTAAAATCTCTCAATACTATTGACAATAAATTAGAATTCTTGCCGTGAATGACTAATTAGATGTAGGAGATTACAAACCTGCATATAATATTTAACTAAAGTCTAAATAATTTGAAATCTCTTTTTTCATTTTGAGTTTTCAACAATTTTATTTCTTAATGTTTGGAGGTACAATAGTTTTAATTTTCATTTTAGATCTATAAATGTAATGCTAACAAAAACAAAAAATTGAAAATTCAACACTTTGAGCACATGAAACCATATCGATATAAAGTTTTCGATAGTTTTAATTTTTCAATGTTTAGAGATTCAACCGTGTTAATTCCTAAATGTTTTAAGTTGATAAGTCTAATTTTATAATTTTACTTTTACAACAATAAAAAGAATTGAACCCATAGGCTTAAAAGGACAGAAATAGTAAAGTAAAATACATTTGTTTTTTATATTTGAAATCAAAATTAACAAAAAAAAATGAGAAAAAATATTATTTGCATATTCTTTGTTTCTTTTTATTAATATTGATACTTAGAGGAATCTCTTCAGTTGTGCTTTGTTTTCCTTTGATCTAATAAGATGTTTTCAGCTTAGAATATCTATTTTTTCTCAGGGAGATGAAAACAATTCAAAGAATTTGAATATTTTTTTTAAAAAAAAATAAATAAACTCAGTACTTGAATAGAACCCTTGGTCTATGAAAAAAATAGTGTTATTAATTTTATAGGAATAAAAATAATTTATCATTATTCTTATTTTTATAGGAATAAAAATAGTGTTATTAATTTTTCACTTGGAAGAAAATAGCCATTTGAACCCTTTGGACTGCTATTTGGACTTAATTATGATAAAAGACTGACCAAATTTGAGGCTGCTTCTGCTCAGGATTGAATTGAACAATGGACGTCATTTTAAAATCACTACTAGGTCTTGTACTGAAAATGAGTTCACTATTTTAATAGAAAATTATCTATATTTAAGGCATTTCAACTTTTTGTCATCAATTTGTTCTGGTATTGTGAGTATTCAAGTCAAGTAAGTTAAAAAAATAAAATATTTAGATAGGAAATTACTATTCTTTAATAAATATGAGTGTCAAATGCGACATCATTGACTCAATTTTTGGGTTGAAGTTTAACCAAAATCTATGTTGTTTGGTTGGATCTGATATACATTGAAGATACATTGATTCTCATTTTAGTATATATTCCAAATTTAGTTATATTGCCATAAATTTAGGTTATTTTTTTTTCCTCTTAAAACAATAGTTGTATTGATATTTGTAAAGGAACAAAACAATGATACCAAATGGTAATACAGTGACTGAGTACTCTGTGCCAGTTTTAGACCATGAATAAGCTACCAGAAGAAGCTTACTCAACATATAAAAACTAAACATACTACCTATATAATGGATAATGTAGCAGTTATATGCCTAAAACAGTAACTCTATCAACTATATGTAGTACCCCCTTGCATCCTTTTTGCGTCTAGTTGGCCAACCATAGTCCTTAGCCATTTGAAATTCCCTCCATTCAGCAAATGCCAGATCCACATCAACACTCATCTCTCTCTTCATTCGTTTTGAAAAATTTAGAGATTTCTAGAATTCCATATCATCCACAAGATATAAACTACAAGTTGCACGTTTTCCTTCTAGTTGCATCTCTTCATCGCCGTGCTAATCTGTATCCACCAATCCTGAAATGATTGCTTAGTCGAATTAACATTCTCCCACTGTACTGCTGCAATTTTCCAAACATTCTTTGCATGTCTACAATAAGTAAAACATGCGCTAGAGTTTCAAACTACTCTCCATACATTTTGCACACAAGATCCTCCTCAATGTCTCTCTTCATAAGTTGGTCCTTAGTGAGTAAAATGCCATTCTAGCATCTTCATATAAAATGCTTGAGTTTCCCCTTAACGCCTAATCTCTATAATCTCCTCCAAAGCTGACTCAGAGTGACCCTTGAAATGCTGCTTTCTACTTTGTTTTGATCCCTCATCTGTTCTCTTAGGATGTCCTGATAGGCTGATTTAACCGTATAACTTCCATTCTGATTAGGATACCAAATTAGCTTGTCTCTGCCCCTCACTAATCTATTAGAATAGAACATATTATCTCAACTTCATAAGTGTTGAAGATCTCCCCAATTAGTTACTTATTCCATGTCGTCCTCTCAAGGTTCATGAGTTAGCTCACCTATATAAATTGATTCGGGGATGATGAATTTTGAACGGTTTCCCTTCCTTTGATACCTGGAATCCAAGAGTGATCCCAAATTCTTATAGACTTGCCATCTCACACTTGAAATCTTGCCTTGTGACAAATGACGTACAAGGCCTTGAGCTAGCTTTTCCACAACCAAGATGAATTGCCTTTTTGAGGAGCTTTTAGTAGTCCTTCTTTCGGAAAATACTTTAGCCTTCATCACCTTACTCACCAACAGATTGGGTTGAGTAACCAGTCTCTACAACTATTTAGCTATCAAAGCGTCATTGAACAGTTGGATATTCTTAAAACCAAACCCACCCTTCTCTTTGGGGATGGCAAGATCTTTCCACGCTTTCCAATGAATTTTTAACTTCCCTTCCAAACTCTTTCCCCACCAAAAGGCCACTGTATCTCTGATCAGATCTTGACCGACATTGATTGGGAGTTTGAAATAGCTCATGACATATATAGGAAGAGCATCAATAACAACTTTAATTAATGTCTCTTTACTCGCCCAACTGAGAAATTGGTTCTTCCACCATTTGATTCGCCTCTACATAGTCTCCACCAGATAACTAAATACCTTCCTTTTAGATCTTCCTATATGCAAAGGCAGACCTAAATATTTAGCATTCTTCTTTTCCTTAACCCCATCAAGAACGTGACAAACTGCATTTTTTTGCTCGGTGGGTACATTGCGACTGAAAAAGATTGAGGACCTTTCTAGGTTGACCAACTGTCCAAACATTTTGCAATACTCATCTAGTAAAATGTTAACCATTCTAGCTTGTTCAACATCTACTTCACAAAACAAGATAGAATCATCCGCAAATAACAAGTGAGTAATTAGTGGTCCATTCCTATACACTCTCAACCCCCTATATGCACCTCTCGTACAATCTTGTTTAATCATATTCGAAAAAGCTTCCAAAGTAATTAAAAACAAATAAGACGAGATAGGATCCTCCTGCCTAATTCCCTGAGTAGGTTCTAAGAATCCACACTGTTCCAATTAATATTTAGTGAAAAGGTGGAAGAGATAACACACTGCCTGATCCATTTAATAAAAATATAAGAGAAACCCATCCTCCTAAGTACTGAACACAAGAACTTTCATTCTATCCTATCATAAACCTTTGCCATATCAAGCTTAAGTGCCATAAATCCTTTTTGCCCTTTAGTCTTTGAATATAAAGTGTGGATACATTCTTGAACAACAACCACATTATCTAATATTTGTCTTCCTAGAATAAATGTTGCTTGGTTTTGGCTAATATAATATAGAGGACAAGGTTTTAATCTATTAGCTAGTACTTTAGCTATTATTTTGTACACAATGTTGCCCAAACTTATAGTCCTAAATTCTTTAATGGAATGAGGGTTCTCGACCTTTGGAATGAGAGTTATCAATGTATGATTCATTTGTTTGAGTATTTCTTATGAGAGAAAAAATCTTTGATAGCATTGCAAATATCAATTTTAACTATATCCCAATAAGATTGAAAGAAAATAGGAGTCATACCATCCGGTCCAGGAGCTTTATTGGGATACATTTGGAAAAGAACATGTTTGATTTTCTCGTTTTCCACAGGCCTAATTAGTCTTTGATTCATGGATTAGGTAATGGACAACGAGATACCGTGAAGACCTTCCTGCACATTGGATGGGTTTGACAAGGTGAAAAGTTATTTGTAGAAACCTAGAACTTCTTCCTTAACCTCCTCATGGCTTTCACATCTCCTACCATCTTCTTTCATTAGACCCTCTGTTGCATTCTACCTCCTTCTACTTACTGTACTTATATGAAAGAATTTAGTATTGTTACCACCTTCACGAAGCCACTGGATTCTAGATTTCTGCCTCCAATATTGTTCCTTCTCCTGATATGCTCGATTCAAATCTTTTCAATAGCCTCAATTCTTGCTAGTTTCTTCCCCCTCGGAATTGCATTACCTCCATTCTTTTTTTGATCTTCAGGATTTGCTTAGCCAAATTAAACTCTGTCTGCTGGCTCCATTGTAGAAGAGCCATTCGACATTGTTTAATTTGAGAGCAAATTTGATACAATGGTGTGCCCATTTGAGGCCTACCCCATACTTCCTTAATGAGTTCCTTGGCTTTATCCTTTTTAACGCATCTTTGATCAAAATAGAATCTCTTTTTCCTTTGTTGCCATTTTGGGTTCGTATCCATAATTAATAATGGGTCATCTGATGCTTGACACTCAATATGGGATACTCTTAATATTAGATTTTCCACTATCCACTTAGGTGCCCCAAAAAACCTATCCAATCTTTCCTTCACAAACCCTTCTCCCTCCATATTGTTGGTCCAAGTAAATTTCCTACCAACAAAACCAAGGTCCCCAATTTCCATACTCCTAATAAAACTTCGGAAGGCCCCAAAGCTACCCTCTTGTCTACCTCTGCCTCTACTTTTTTCTTCTTTCTGGATTAAGTTATTAAAATCTCCTCCCATAAACCATCTCTCTCCCTAATTATTTTTTTGCCGCTCCAGTATCTCCATTGCTCTTCCCTAACCCTTATATCAGTTCTAGCATATCTAAAAAGTGCCCAAAAATTGCTATCCTCACCAACTAATCTACATTCTAGTTGAAAAGAAAAACTAGTGGCTATAATCTTAACAACAATTATTTTTTCTGACCAATGCACCAACATACCTTCTCGAATCCCATTCGGCTCTATGATCCTCCATCTATCTTGAAATTGTAATCTTCTACAAACTGATGTCACATACTTAGTATTCTTCTTTATCTCTGATAGAAACACTAAGTCGGGATGGTGGGACTTTAAAACTTCCCTCACTTGGGAAAATGTAGAAGGTCTGCCCAAACCTCTACAATTTCACACACGTCTTCATGATTCCACATGGGCCCAGTCTGGACTGGGTACCCCCACCTTATCGTCACTTGCCTTATTTATCACTTCAAGTCTTTTCTTTTTACTTCTCGTATCCACCTCCACAACCTCCCCTACAACTTCACCTTGTACCTCCCATCTTCTTTTTTTAGCCCCCATAGGATTATCCTCCAATCTTTGCAACAATATTTCAATACTCTTTTCTTTTTTATCTCCAAGTTTCACCCACCTATTCTTTTGCCGTTGAGTTCTCCCTGTTGAGCTGCCTTCATTTGGCTTAGGATCTTTCATTACATGGCCCTCTAATTCCTTTGATTTACTACCCTTTCTTTCCCCACAAATTGGGACATTAACAAGTCTAAATTCATCGGTTCAACCTTTTCACCCTTATTGTTTTCTATCACCGGCTGTGATTAATTGCTTCCTAAGTCACCATCTACAAACCTTTTGCCTTGCTCACATAGCTTCACCCTATTTAATTGTGCTAAAATTCCAGAGCCCTGAATGGTTATTACTCTCTCAACCATTGCAACGGTATTTAGCCCTATCACAATGAGAGGAGTCTTTCTTGGCATGACTAAATCACGTATTCTTTCAATCTGGAAATTCTGTTTGAAGCCATTGGGATTTCCAGCATTTTCAGTTGCTTGATCACCTGAGTTCCTCCCTTTGTCTTCACTTAAAGACTCTTTCTCACAAGCTGGAAATAACCCTCCCACATCAGAGCCTTTAACCGAATGTTGTTGCACTGAAAACCCGCGCTTGTGCATTATCCGACCCCCAGAACATGTGCCTTGCTCCAACGGCATCTTCCCGTTTAGGTGAGCAACCACCTCTTCCACTTCAGAATCTGTAATTGGAGGTTACTGCACTGAAGACCCATCCTCATTCATCATCTGACCCCCAAAACCTCTAGCATGATGTTCTAAAATCCTTTCTCCTTTGCTGGACACTTCTTCTTCACAGCCCTTCCCTTCATTTTCTTTCTCCCTCAACCTAATATCTGATACAATCCTCCCTACCTCCATAGACTCTAACCTCCCTGAATCCCTTTTTTGTCCCAGCTCGTTGCCACTTTTTCCTCTTCCTACCCTATGTGTTTTTAAGTCTATCGCCCTTAACCAATCCCCAAACTGGCCTTCTTGTAGGCTGTTTTGACAACTATCCTCCCTACTCACAGAACACCCCCCTTTCTAGGTGGCCAACCCTTCCACATTAGTTACAAAACATAGCTAGAATCTCATATTTAAAAGTAACCAGAACTGATTGTCTAGGAAGCTTCAAAACAGTCCCCCGAATGAGTGGTTTGCCAATATCAACTTTGGCCAGTATCTGAATATGTCTACCATTTTTACTTTCTAAATCAGACACCCACACATCAATTACTTGTTTGAACAAGCTTCCAATTTTAATGCCCGTTTCCCTGGAGACCCATTGGAAAGGAAGGTCCCAGACTTGAATCCACATATCAACTAGCTGGAAATTGCATAGATTTAATGTTAGTTGCTCAGACCACTCCCTTAAGACAATATATTGATTCTCAAAAGTCCATCCTTTGCCATAGAGTGCTATGAGTTTATCCTCTGTATTTTTAAACACAAACTGGAAGCAATTCCACCTCAGTTCCCTCACCACAAAGGTCGGCCATAATTCTTCCAATGTGTGCTTCATCTCTATAAAGCTCACTTTTTTGTCTCCATAAACTCGACCAATTAAGCTTCTATTCCCATCCTCAATGTTGGTTCGAAACCCCTCTTCACCCACATTCACACCTCCTCCCTCTTCCTTTGATAAACAAATATTTTGCAGCAAACCAGTCACCTCTAGCTCGCTAGGAGTACCATCGCATGCCATTACCCACCCTTTGAACCACAAACCGAGACAGTCTGCAAAAGAAACAGAGAAACAGCACAAAAGAAAAGTGTGGAGTAGAAGCTCAACAAGAGCTTACACATTAGTAAAAAGCCAGCAAACTAAAAAAAGAATGAAGCTTTCAGATAGTTTCTGTAGTAGTTTATGAATCACAAACGAAAGCAGATGTTCTAAGCAGAAAGGCAAAGCAGGTCTATCGAAAACAGGAGACAAACAACACACAACAAAAAAAAAAAAAACAAGAAGAAAAAAAAACAAGAATTTGGGCAGAAGCTCAACAATAGCTTACCCATTTAAAAAATATCCAGTAGAAAGATAGAAGGATGAAGCTTTCATGTAGCTTTTTTAGTAGTAACGAATCACAAACAAATGAATATGTTTCAAACTGAAAGACAACACAGATCTAACAAAAAAATTCTAAGGATTTTCGGATTGAAGAGATTGAAACATAACAGAGATGAAATCTATTGTAAAGGAAACCCACCTTAGTTTGGTTTAATGCTACTTCTGGAAAGACTTTCTTTAGATCTTCTCACTTTTAGTAATATAGCCAACTAGAATAAACCCACCCGTACCTTCCACTAACCTTTACTACCCAAAAAGACAATCCTACCTCAAAAGGTACACTCATCGTTTAAACTAGGCATTAAACTCTTCGTAGAAACTTCTCCTCTCTAGTGTGTGTAAAAAAACAATTGACTAGAGGACTTTTATACAAGGTAATTTAGGTTATGTTCGAATGGGACATTTTTGGCCATTTTTTCCCAAACTGTCAAAACTTGTTTGGATAACCCAAGTATTACCCAAATTTAAGAGCTCAAAATTTGCCAAAAGATTGAAACAAAAATAGAGGCTATTGCTGTTTGGATAGCCCAAAACAGTTGCAAAGGTCAATTTGCCTCAAGAAGTCTATTCTTAGTAAAACAAAAGAAAAAACATTAGAAAATCTCTTCTCATAATTGTGTAACATAATTTTTACTAAAATTATAATATTACATATGAAGTAAATATGAACACAATTATGATATTGAATAGTCCATGCAACAAACATTAGCTATATTTTAGTGCACTTATAAATTGCATAAAATTATGTTTCATTATCAATGTAATTTTGAATATTGAATTTTTTAAGGTAAATATTATGTTGTTGACTTGGCATACTAATACGAATCTTAAAGAAAAAGAATAAAATTCGAACTTATACCAGAGTGTTGGTCCTAGTACCGTCCTTTAGGTTGAACTAGCTCTTCTTTTAGAAAGACACCAACTCCAAATTGAAGGATCTTGCTTTTGTCTACCAGACACCTGAAGGATCAAACCAAAACTTGGATGTAAGTTGGAATGTTTCCTTGGAACCAAGAAGCACATTCAAATTGTTGAGGGAAAGAAACTCAACAAAATAGCTTAAACATGAATCTAAGAGGCTATCCTCAAAGACCCAGCAAGTTCTAAACTAGAACTCAAAGAAAAGCTAAAAGCTCTCAGGTATGTATTGATAAAAGTTGTGTCTTCCTCCTTGGCCAATGGCCTCTATTTATAGATTATAATTTGTAAGAATTAAGAAAGCCATCTCCTAGAAGGATTAGTCTTCTTAGGAAACTACTTTAAGAAACTATTACTAAAAACTCCTACTCTAAGACAAAGATGAAAAATATTGCCTGAACTATAAACTAAGCATTCCCTAAACTAAAGTCCAAGTGTGGCTTGGAATTGTTGGACTGCCAAAACCGAACTCCCATGATGGATTACTAAATTTAGAAAATCAATTCATGGATTAGAATTCCTGAAATTATAACTCCAAGTGTTGGTTGGAATTTGAGCTTCTCAAATCAATGCCTTTCCTAAGTTAACGCCCAAGTACTAAATGGAATTGAGCTAAACTTGAGCTAAACTTGAGTTGTAAACTTCCGAATTAGAACCTTCCAAATTTGAACTTGGATTGTGATGAGAAGTGGCATAAGGATCTTGATTACACAAGTGAAAATCAGCCACACTCGATCCTTTATTCTTGGTTCTTCATGGATGACTAGAATGACAAATGATGAGCTAAGTTCGGAAGTCTTCCTTGCTTTCCTTGCTGTCTTAATTTCTTGAATTTCAATTAACTTGGTTATAAATGTTGCTAAAGCAGCTTGCATTCTCTTAATTTGTGACCTAGTCATAGGCCCTCCAATGCTTTGTAATGGATCAAGGTGTGGACGTCTCTTTGTAAGCAAATTCTTAACTAAACATCCAACTTGTGCTCTTAGACTTGTCTATTTCGGATTTGATTGAGTTGTCTTGGCTGAATGGTTGATTGTTTCAACCTTGGCTCTCATATTTTCATCACAAACAAAATCATTCCTAGTTTTCTTGTATCATACCGTGGTCAAAAATATCATTTACGTGATTTTCGTAAAAGTGGCAGAGGTCTTAGATCATGGAAAGAACTATTTAATCACCAACATTCATCTATGAGAAATATAATTGAACGGACTTTTGTTGTCCTAAAGAAAAGATTTCCCCTATTAAAAGTCCAATGCAAAAATATGTGATGGTTTGACAAACAATGGTAATTACATGTTGTGTACTGTATAACTTTATTAGGGACCAATTACCTAATGATGCATATTTTTCGGAGCACCTAGTTGAAGAAATGATTGTCGATCATAATGGAATGTTAGTGATGCCTCATTTGCACACTTCCACTGAAAGAGTGGGCGAGTGGAATGAATTTCAAAATCAAATTGCAATGTATATGTAGAATTATCGTAGTTGAATATAAGAGTTGGTTGTAACCTTTGTTGGACATTATTGTTTGTGGTATAATACTTATTTCATTATTGTGATATTAGTTATGTATGAAGCAGCCAAATCAAATAAATTTCATGTGAGTTCATGCATTATTAATATGTATTTTGTGAGTTATAAATTTCAAATTTGATGTTCATACTCAATAGAAGGGGGAAAAAACATATGTGTTTTCTCATTTTTATTAAAATAATATAAAATGTAAAATTACATATCGTATCTCATGCTTGGATGGAAATAATATGTTTTCCTTATTTTTTAACCAAAAACTAAAAAAATTCCCACCAAAAAAAAGGTCAACAAAAATTCTCTCAACTTTTACCAAAATGAGAATGAAAAAATAGTTAACCAAACAATCTAAAAATTCCCTCCATAACAAAAATTGGTCAATAAAAATTCCCTCTCCTTTTACCAAAATGAAAACAAAAAAAGGGCTATCCAAACATAGCCTAATATTTCTTGTCTCCTTGTGACTATTACCTCTCTCTTTTATTTTGTAAAAGACAGTAAGTTGTCAGTTTATTTTCTTTTATTTTCTTTTATTTTCTTGTGATAGCAAGTTGTTAGTTTATCTATCCCTTCAACAAAAAAATCTATGATTTTAACAATTAGTATAGTAGAAATTTTTTTCATGAAGTAACAAATGAAGCACATATAAAAGTCAACTAAAGTCTTGTTAGAATTACTCTTCTATTTTCCTAGTGTTGTGTTTTGTTAATGATTTTTTTAAGATTCAATACTATATAATTTCTTTTTTTTTAATCTACCAAATTGACTATTTCGTCTATAGTCTATATAATCCTTATCATTTTGAATATTAGGTAAGAGGTTATTGTTGTTAGTATCACAAATATAAATATAGCAATGAAAATTTACCTCCAACCATGAATTGTTCAAATTTGTTGAAGGGTGCCTTATGATTCCATGTCGGTTGTGAACTCAAGTGCATAGAAAATTAAATAAAGGAAAAGGTTTTTTTTTTTTTTTTGTTCTAGAGTTTGTGAAAGTTTTTATAACCTACATCCAATTTTTCTCAAAAGAGACCCATTTCAGATGGAATTATACAAGCATTATATAGGATAGGTCAGAAAGTCTTATTAGATAAAATTGTAATGATTCTTCCATCAATCTTATCACTTGATAACCAATTCAAGTGATAACTCTTTTATCCAATTATCATCAGAACCAATCTTTAAAATTGAATATATATTTAACTAACTAAATACATGTGGGGGCCACTTTATGTTGGTCTTTTTTTTATTAACGAAATCTAGCATTCCCTCACTTGCCCCACATAAGATAGTCAAATTTCTTTATGAGTGACAAGTAACATTTTAAACTTTTAACTTTATCGTCACTCAAAATAACTTGTTGGTTATACAAAAGTTGCTTAGTTATAAGATATTAATACATGAATCATGGCGATTATTTTAAAAAATCGAACATTTATTTATATGTATTACTATTATCAAACTCTTAATTAAGCACAAAATAATTTATGAATAACTAAAATACAAATTTATTCAGGGTTCAACATCATGGATCAAATTGATCACTACTTATACATGCATGAATTTTATTGTACACAGTCATGTGAGTTCAAATATTATCCAGACAAGTGACTCGTTAGAAAAGTAAAACTAAGGTGAGTTTGGTAATCCCATATGAGTTGCATGATCCTAAAACAATTTAACCTGCACATCTTAGTTATAGGATTTGCAATCATTAACTCAATACTAACATGTTCAATAGTTTTTCTTGCTTTTTGAAATGATCTCTAACCATTAAAATCTTGATGTTGGATACGTTTGCTTTAACTTCCTCTCTTGTTGTTATTTGAAAAGGAAATAGCAACAGAATTATCACAAAAGATTTTCAGTAGTCTACTTATGGTATTGACAACCTTTAAACCAGATATGAAATTCTTTAACCATAATGCCCATGATGTAGCTTTACAACATGCAATAAATTTTGCTTCCACTGTGGATGATGCAATAATTATTTTGTTTCCACTATAGACAATTCATTTTCCTAGTTGACAAATCCTTTAGGTTGACATATGTGTACCTCTTCTTCAAGATCTCCATTAAGAAAAGCCATTTTCATATCTATTTGATATAACTCTAAATCAAAATGAGTTACTGGTGCTATAATAATCCTCAATGAATCCTTTTTTAAAACTGGAGAGAATGTTTTATTATAATCAAGGCCTTCCTTTAGAATAAAACCTTTGGCTACAAGTTTAGTTTTATATCGTTCCACGTTACTAGATGAATCTCTTTTCATCTTGTGACCCATTTGCATCCTACAACCAAGACTCTATTTGGTACTTCAACGAGATCCCAAACATTATTTTTAGCCTAGATTTCATCTCCTCTTTCATGGCAATATACCAAATTAAGGAAATTTCACTATTTATGGCTTGTTAAAATGACTTTAAATCATCTTTTACTCTAAAATCAAAGTTAGATCCTTGGAGGTATACAATGTAGTCATTAGAAATTGCTAGTTTTGTTATTTTTGAAGATCTTCTAACTCCTACTCTTTCAGGGAGAATTTGTTCAATGGATATGATATTATTTAGTTGTTCTTGATGTCATTGCTCATGATAGAGTTGATCAGCTGGTTGTTCATCAATATGATGATCTTGTGTACCAACTGAATTTTATGAATATAACGGTACTAATTTTGTATTATTTACTTCTTCAGACTCTATTTTTTGAAATGAACTATCTTACTTATTTCATGATCTTCAAGAAATTTAGCATTGCTAACTTCTATAATATTTGGAGTGTGTGAAGAACAGTAGAATCTAAATCTTTTAGAGTTCACAGCATAACCTACGAAATAATTGTTCAACCAATTTCATTAAATTTGAGTAATAAAACCTCACTTCAACTAGACAAGCCCATACATGTAAATCTTGTAAACTGGGTTTCCAATCATTCCATAGTTCAAAAGGTGTTGTATAGACAATTTTAGAAGGAACCCTATTTAAAATATATGTAGCAATTTTCAAAATTTCACTCCATAAAAACAAAGATAAATTTGAACTGCTAATCATACTTCTAACAATGTCCATGAATGTTCAATTTCTTCTCTCTAATACACCATTTTATTGTGGTGTACCAGACAATGTGTACTAAATAACAATGCCTTCTACCTCTAGGAATTTAGCAAATAGACTAGGAGCTTGTCTTTTTTCAGTGTACTTATCATAAAATTCTTCACCCCTATCAGATCTAACGATCTTTATTTTTCTCTCCTTTTGTTTCTCTACTTCAAGTTCGAAACTTTTACAAGCATCAAATGCTTCTGATGTTTCAAACAAAAGATAAAGATACACAAATTTTGAATAGTCATCAAGACATAAAATAAAATATCTTTGACCGTTCAAAGAAGAGATGGGAAACTGTGAATTATTTTTGGCAATTGTGAATTCCTTTTGGCACCTTTAGTTGAGTTGTTGGTTTGCTTTCCTTTTACACAATCCACACAGGTACCAAAATTAGTAAAATCTAAAGTCTTTAAGCCTCCATCATTTACGAATCTTTTAATTCTTTCAGTGAAAATATGTCCCAATCTCCTATGCCAAAGTCTTGAAAAGTTCTCATTAATGTTACGAGGTTTTGATTCAACTTCTTTGCCATATGTAGTAAACAAAAAAGATTACACTCAAATGTAGAGTCTAACTCAAATTTATATAAAAAAAACCATCCATTATTGTGGAACCAATAATTTTATTATTTTTCAAAACATTCATAGAAAAATGTTGAAAATGAAATTGAAAACTAATTATTGCAAGTCTTGAGAGAGAAAGTAAATTTCTAAAAAAGGATATAACATAAAAAGTATTTTTTCAAATTTAATTGAAAACCAATTTTAAGAATAAGTCTATGGGACCTCACGCCATGAACATCTAAATGCATCCAATTTCTAGAAATGATACTTAGTTCACTTCTCATTGGTTGCTTGAGGTTTAGAAAACCCCGGTTTTTGCAACTTGAGTACTTGAACCACAACCTAACTATCAAGTATTATATGACACCTCAGTGAAATAAGATTCAAAACACACAAATGAAGTGCTACCTTCCTTTTCAAGCAATTTCTTGGGTTTGAGGCAATTTTTTTTCCAATGTCCTTTCTTCTTGCAAAAACGGCATTTATCCTTATCGCCATCTTTTTTTATTGAGACACTCTTACCTTTTCCTTTCTTTGCATTTTCTTTACCATGAGTCACAAGATAAGCAAATTTTAGTGTCCATTCTTTAACCTCTCTTCCTCTTGAACACATATGATCAAGAGTTCATTGATTGACCACTCAGCTTTATGTTTGTTATTTGATATTTTAAAAAGACTAAAAGAAGAGAGTTGAGAATTAAATGAACAAGGAATGACTCAGAAATTTCTACTTTCAAGGACTTTAATTTTGCAGCTATGTTACACATTTCCATAATATGCTCTTGCACACTTCTCGTCCCAAGTGTCATATTAGATAATTTCTTTATAAGAGTGCTAGTCAAAGCTTACAAATTGTTCTTTAATTGTCTGCATGTAGGTTTTGACATTTTCACAACTAAGGATCGAATCGCTAATACTTTGACTGATGTGAGACTTTATCAACATTAAACTTAGGCGGTTAGATCTTTTCCAATGTTGATACAAAACTTTTTCAGTTGGCGTACTTGATTCTATGGGAGTGGGTGGTTCATCCTCATGAGAAGCCAAATCAAGATCCACACCCCCAAAGTCAAAAGAATTTTATCATTCCATTCATTATTCCATTCACCAAACAGCATTGATATACGTGAAGAATCATTCAAAAAAGAAACAGAATGAATAACCAAATACCAAAGATAAACATACATCAATACTATGAAACTTAAATATTAGAACTTGAATTAACCTTATTAATTTAAATAATAAATTCAAATCTTCCTATGGGTAGAGATTGCATCCAAGCATAGAATTTTTATCCTTCATAAGATTGGAAATTAAAAATACAATGAAATTTTCACACCTGTGGGAATAGAAAATACTTAACATTTAATTTTCCATCTTATAAACATTAACTTCACCAAAATTAATTACTTCCCTGTGGGGCTGAGCAACTAATTTTATTGAATTAATTTTCTATTTAATTTTTAATGTCAATAGTATCACCAACCAACATATGATCAAAATTTTATAAAATTCTATGTCCAAGATTTAGAATGTTATGGCTACTTTTAAAGTATGACACAGAAAATACCAAAATTGACATAAAATATCATAAAATATTTTTCTTTATGTATAACTCATCAAAATGTTAACCTGATCGAAATTGCAATTCATATAAGTATAACATATTTAAAATCAACTGCATATTTTGAAAGTTTAGACATAAGTTCTAAAACCTTTTTTAATAATAATAATAATAACATAGAATTTTATTATTTACGATAATAAAGTGATCCAATGTTAAATAATTCGATTATTAAAGTGATCGAATATTGAGCTTGCTGCAGTTGTACAGTCTATGACCCAAGTTTGGGTTGTTCAGTCTATGTGTGTAGTGTAATCTAGGCTTGATAGATGGGCCGAGTGGGTTATATAGCCCAAAATCAACTCCCAAATGTCTTGGACCATGTGGCCTAACTAAAATATTGGGTGGTGCAATCTGTATAAATGGAGGACCATAGGTGGATGATAGGCTGTTGTGTGCAAAGTCAAAAATAAGTCAGGTTTTGGACTTGACCAAAATTTTGAGAAAAAATTACTAAGAACAATGAGCAAGAACTAAGCAATTTCGGAAAAGGAGTTCTAGAGAGAATTGAGAGAGAAAGAGAGGAGAGAATTTGATAAAGAATAGGAGAATGCACAAGCCAATCAACCAATCTATCCATTCATGAAGCTTCTTGGTTTATTTATACAATTAGTTCAACAAATGTTTACTTAACTAACTTGCTAACTATCCAAGCTAACTAACTGCTTTGCTTCATATTCACAAGCTAGTCTCTGACTTTATTTAAACTACATAATAACCCCTAGGTCATAAAAAAGTACATAAAGGATAAAGCCCAAATAGACCATCAGTTTAATACCCCACTTGGGTTACAAGCCCACATTACCAAGTTGGGCTTTTAAATGCTTTCATGAAAATATCAAATCTTAAATATTTAATACAATATGTATGAATTACCCTCTATCAAATTTACTAGTTAATCTAGTCATAATCATAGCATTCATAAGAGATTAACATAAATAATGTATTATCAACCAAACATTTAGTAGTAAATAGAATTATTCAAATTACATGACATAAAATGTTCACAAAACCCAAAAACTAGACATAAAAGTTTTGGATCTATGAAATTCAAATTGTCAATTTCAAATGAAGTTCAAGACATCAAAATTATAACATTTAAATCTAACATTATTACTGATAGAACTTAAGAATATTGGAAAATAGAAGATTTCTTATGGCTATCCTAATAAATCTTTAGTTAAATATTTGGACTTGCAATATGAATATTTTTAACATGTGATAAGTCACAATTGAATAAAATCACACCATTGAATCAAAAACCTAGTAATATTAATTTTCTTCTATATTTTCTATTAAGTTGTTCATTTTGATTATTTTTTAGAATTTAATTAATTATTTTAATTATAACCCCCCCCCCCCCCCCCCCAAATTATGTTTAAAACTAAGAAATGAATTATTTAATTTCTTTAAAATTCAACCTATTGCACTATTTTTGTAAAATTAATTTGTAGTCACTAGAGGTCCAATAATTAATTTTGAGAGTTTCAATAGACCCGTCAATTGGTTAACTAAATGGTGTGTACTCTTTTTATCCTCCAAATCCCATTCACTCTCATCACTTGAAGCACATGTATTTTACTCCATCTGAGGACGATGATGAGGGTTCTCCATCAATTTCTATACCTACTTTAGCTACCACCTCTACCCACGGATGGTATGATGCACAATTTGAATGGTTAGAACATCTGATGAATCGATTGAAAAAGAATGTGATTGTATTTATTGCTCATCTCTGCTTTACCCCACCTCACCCCTTAGCACATAGCTCTACCCTTCTAGATGTTCAAAATTTTACTCCTTTGATAATGTTTAAATATCTCCTTTCATAAATTGAGGATAATGTATGTTTTAAATGTGGGGGTGGGTTTTTGTGATTTCTGCATTTTCATTTAATGAGAAAAAAAAATTGTTTTGAACATTATGCTTTGAAAATTTTTGCATTGTTGGTTTAAGCTGAGTGCATGAAAAAGAAAAGTATGATTAATATTTCCGTTTCAAATGCTTTAAGCATCTCATTCATCTTGATGATTATATTGAATGAAGATGTGGAAAATATCATACATTTGAAAACTTGTGTGAAGTGTTGAACCGAAAAGTAACTTTTTATTTTTGTTTTAATTTTCTTTGATGAGTGTTTGTCAACCATAGTGTGTTTATTCTTTTCTTTCTTTTTTTAATGTATTTTGAAACCACATATAGTTCATGCATTAAAATGACAAAGGAAAACTAAGCTTTAACAACTTTTGACTTTCTAAAAGGTCTACCTTTACTAAATTGTCTATTAGTTAGCCAATTTTGAACTTCATCCATTTCTTTGTTTTGAAGACAAAAATTTTAGGCCTGAATCTTTTTCTTTTTTGTTTATTTAATTGAACCTTTTTGTCAAGAACATATGAAAATGAATTGCATGATCTATAGCTATATGTTGATATATTCTTTGGGCTTTTCCCAAAATAAAAAGGCAAAAAAAAAAAAAAGAAGAAGAAGAAGAAGAAGAAGAAAAACAAAAGAGAGAGAGAGAGAGAGAGGAAAGTAAGAGAAGAAAATGAAAAAACAAAGAAACTAAAACTGGAGAATGTTAAGAATTACATAATGGTGTAATTTATACCTATGAATGAATAGGAAGATTAGATAAAGTGAAGTACTTTTGATCATGTAGATGAAGTCCAATAATTCTTGTATGTCATGAATTGACAATGGGATGAAGTTTACTTGAGATGAAGGGAAAACGTTTGAAGTTGCTATTGTTATTAATTGTTGGGATATCATGTAAGGAAGTTCTTTTATATCTTAATTGTTATATCCTAAATTTCCCTTTTGAATTCTGCCTTTACC
Organism: Gynochthodes officinalis; assembly: GCA_020080225.1. Classification (NCBI taxonomy): domain Eukaryota; kingdom Viridiplantae; phylum Streptophyta; class Magnoliopsida; order Gentianales; family Rubiaceae; genus Gynochthodes; species Gynochthodes officinalis. The sequence continues at coordinate 32,400,503 of CM034623.1, forward strand.
TAAAACTCATTACAATTCTTATAAAAATATTCTTATTTTTGTGTTGAATGCATACTTTTGGTGGTAGAGATATGATATATTTGCATACTTATGGTAATTTACATGCTATGCTTTGACTTGAAACACTCATGAAATAGGTGTTTTTCACTTTTTGTGACTAAGAGTCGAGTTATTCACATTTTTTGTTTTAATAAATGAATTTGTCAATTGAGAGATGAACTAATACAAAGTTTTCTTACTTATTATTTAATCCCAACAATTAGACTATTTAGTTTTTGAATTAAATACTATTTATTTCTATTAATTCTTTTTTCAAACTTCAATAATAAATATTTATATCTCAAGATTGAGGCATTAGATTAAAGTACAATCATTTGAATTGGCATTTTATGGCTAATTTATATCAAATTTTTAATTATTTTGAATGATAAAAATTATATGAACACATTGAACCCAAAATCACCTAAACATATATGTATGTAATGATACAAACATAGCAGTTAACGCAGCTTGTCCTAGTGGGCATTATATGTTGGAATATTTTAATAAAAATCAATACATTATTTTGAGAGTTACATTTGACCACATTAAATATTTTGATAGTTACATATTAAGTTTATTATATTAAGTATTTTGAGGTTACATTTTGATCATATTAGTTTGTAGGTTACAATTTGATAATTATGTCTTAAAGACATGACTTACAAATTTTGAAATATTTTGAAATTTCTCATAAATGCATGAGTTACATTTCTTTAATTCATGAGTTATATTGTCATGAGTTACAAATTATAAGAAAGGAAGAAAAAATTAAAATTTTGAAGCTTTTTAAAATTTTGAAATTAGGACTGTTCAAAAATGACTCGCGAATCGGGTCAATCCAGTGATCCGATTCAATCATAATTGAAATTTTGGGTTGGGTCGGGTTGAATCAAACAAAACTAGATCAGTTTTAATTTTTTTTAATGGGTCTAATCGGATCAACGAATCGATCCAACTTGATCCGATACGTTTTTGCCTGTTGACAATTGATTTTCAGAGTTACCCATACCCTCTTGACTCTTAAGCTTTGCAGTACCTCAATCTTGAAGCTGCCTTACGTTTCTCTTTGATTCTCATCTTAGCCTCTTTTTATCCAGGTGTGTAGATTCTTGTAAAGTTTCAATTTTTTTTGATTGGTTTTTTGGTTGGTGACATGATTTTTATGTGTTTGGATTTGTATGTTTATTTTTCTTGGATGGGTTTTGTTTTTTTTTTATTGGTTTTATTGTAATTGTTGGATTAAGGGATTTTTTGTTCAAAAGTATTCCTTTATGAGAAAAGATTGTTTGTCAAAAGTTATTCCTACCACAATTTGTTATTCTTTTTGTTCGCTGTTACTGGTGGGTTGGTGGTGTCCAGAACCTGGGTGTTTTTTGCTGGTTAATGTTTCTTAATGTCAATGGGAGTAATGCTTGCTTTCATGTTACCACTGTTGCTAGGATTTTAAGGATTCTGCTTTGACTCTACACCATCCTAGAGCAAATTTGGAATCTGAAAGAGATTAATATATTATATGACATGTCAATGACAAATGGAACATATTAGGAATTAAGAATTTTGTTTAAAAAAATGAGGTTGCCACGAATCAAAAGTTGATGCCCTCACATGTATTATTAATAGTAATGAAACACCTCTCAATCTAGGGATAATATTAAAGATTTTAGGGTGGTAAAATCTTAAACTTTATTTGTTAGCATTTTAACTTCAAATCAGAATCAATTTGTATTAAATGAGTTTGTCAACAGAGATTACTTAGGAACATCGCCAATAGGGATTACTTTGCTTCTTCACAATAATATCATAATAATTAGTAAGGAAAGGATTACTTAATTTGTTCTTGAATGTTGGAGGATCTTCTTAGGTTCGAAATCTAGGATTGGAAAATGGGAAGGGATTATAAAGCCAATTATCATAATCTTTTGACTTAATAATTTTAGTTGACTCTAATTTACTCTTATTTTGTGTTTGATTGTAGAGATAATAAGACTAATTGAAGAGCACCCGATTATTGACATTGATAGATAAAGTGGTAACATCTTTATAAGAGGTAACATCTTTTACATTGATATACATTTTGTTATTGTTAGATTACATTGATATACATTTTGTTATTTGCCCTTCAAGACATTATGCTTATGGTCAAATTCGTAAGATTACATTGATCCTCTTGACTAGGACTACTAAATCAGTGGATTGTTGAAGTTGAAAATTGAAGTGTTAGTGCATGCTAGCACTTGTATTTGTCCTCATGTTATGAACAAACAATACTCCCACCTCCATCCATCTCACTAGTGACAACTTCAACATATTAGAAAGTGTCCATGTTTAGTTGACACTTTTTTTCCTTATTCTCTGGTTTATTTAATCTTCAACTTTTAATTGGTACTTGGTAATTATTGAACTGAAGAATCTTTTTTAGCTCACTTGTCAAGGAAAAAAATATAATTAGCTCCATATTTTCACAATGCAACCCCACAAATTAAAAAAAAATGTAAAATCAATAAAAGTTGTTATAAAACAATGTCTAAATTATTAGGTCTATCCTCCCCTTTGAAAAGGACAATGGGCTGCCGACACGTATTTCCAAACCAACTTCAATCATTAGGCCTTTCCAGTCTCGTTACAACTTAAATACTTTGGGTTTGTGGTCACTTTTTTTCCTACTCTCTTTCTTTTTGCTAATCTTGGTCATTCTTGGTGATGACATTACTAGAAAACAGCTCATGCACTGATGCACATATCATGTCTAAGTGAATTCAACTCCACTACTGAGTCCTTATGTTAATGATGACTTCTTACACACATTGCACATGTTGAAGAAGCAGTAGTCTAGATTCCAATCATCCAGATTCATTTTGATGCATTTTGATCTGCCTATTAAAAGTGTCAAATTTTAGTAGTAATAGCATATGATCCCTCTTTTATAGATTCTCATAGAACTTGTTTTGAAATATGAGTCAATGCCAAATTATGCTCTATGCAGAAACATCATTCTATTTTAGCAGTGATTTTTTTTGAATATCCAAGTATCTCTAGTCTCCTTTTCACATTTCTTTTCTCAGTTATTGGTTATGTATGCAATGGTTTACCTGCAAAAAAGATCACATGTTCCTAAGTTTGGAAACTGGGATGGTGATAATGTACCCTGCACGACTTTTTTTGAGAATGCAAGGAAAGAGAAGGTTGGTGGGTGAGAATGAATCCCAATGATCCTGAGAAGAACCCGAATGCATTCTAATTTTCAAGATTCATGAATGGTAGTGATACTTCTGCTAATCTGATCACGAGTGATCTTTCATGAATTGGTTAGGTTGTATATTTAGACTCTTTTAACATAAACTACGAGAATGGCTCAACAAATTTTATTCTGTTGCTAAGTTTTGGCATTTGTTTCTTGGTGCAAATGTGTTGCTACCTATTTTGAGCTTGCGAGAAGTTGAAGAATTGGTTTGGCTTATTAGTTTAGTTGCTTTTGAGTATTGAGTTTCATTAAAAATCAAAAACTGCATTTGAGTACTAATGGACCATAGTGAATTTGACGTTGCTACTAAATACAGTTGCATTGTAAATTGAACAATTGTGACCCTGTGGTTGGAAGTCTAAAAATGTGTATACTTCTCATTCAAATCAAAGTCATGTTGTAGTAGATGTTTTGGTAGGCACCATAGAATGCTATGTTCGAACAACCAAGTTGCCTCTCAATGGGTTGATGAAATAGCTTATGGATAAACAAGTTCAGCATTGAAAACATCATCTTGTTTCCTATTTCTGAATCTTCACTATAATGGATTGTGTGTGTCTATCAACATTTTTTAAAATAAACAATGTTGACGGGTCGTATATGCTAATGAAGATATCAACAAGTTTTTAAAATACAATTCATATTGAATGGACCATTTTTCAGTAGAGGTTCAAGCAAAAAGAAAAAAAAAGGATTAGAACCTATTCGATCCGAAATTTGATTTGATTCAAAATTTATTCCGATCCGATCCGAACATTTCTGATCGAAGCAAATTAGATCAGATTAGACTGGATCAGTTAATTTGAGCAGTCCTAGTTGAAATTATTATAAATGCATAAATTATATTATTTCTATATTATTGCATAAGTTACAAATCTTTATATATTTATTTTTAATCACTACTAAATGATAGAGTGTGAAGACTTGGTATATATATATATATATATATATATATGTTGCCATGGCAAATGAAAAGGGTAATGAAAATTTTCCTACCCCTTCTTCCTTATAGCAAAAAACTCTTTTCAAACTCTAAATTTTTCTTCAAACTCTTTGGGCTAAGTGAGGTGTTGGAGAGGTTTCTTCTTCTCTTAACTATACAAGTTTATAGAAAAAATACATCAAAAAGAGTTGGCCTTTTATATCTTGGAGACAACACACTAGTCATCTACTGCACCGGGTTTTTCATCACTCATAGGGACGTGAATCTTCTTAAAGAGAGCGATCAAGCACATTAACTCTACCGGACTTCTTGTTGCCGTTTTCCTTATTCATGGTTCATTTTCTAAGATTGTTTAAGATTTTGCTACTCTCTTCGAACAATTTTAAAACGATTCATATGGAGAGTAACATAAGCAATAGTGCTCCTACATCTATTACTGGTGTAGCTAATCTCAATAAGCCTTTCAAGTTCAATGGTAAACACTACAAAAAGATGGGTTAGCAAAGCACTCTTCTACCTTAAACTTATGAAGGTAGTTTGGGTGCTAACTGCTAAAAATCCTAGCAAGATCAATGTTGAAAATATGAACAAGCAAGAAAAAGAAAAGCATGCCAAGAATGTTGAAAAGAAGAAGAATGATGAAGATGATTGCAGGAATTGTCTTTTCAATTGCTTGTCTAATAAATTTTATGATTACTATTCAATTTTATATACTAAAGCTAAAATGATATGGAGGGCTTTACAAAAGAAATATGATACAGAAGAAGCCAGGGCTAAAAAATATGTTTGTAGCTGTTACTTCAAATATCCAATGGTGGAGAACAAATCTATACTTGCTCATATACCTGAACTACAAAATACAGTTTATGAAATTCAATCTAAAGGCATTTAGGTAGATGAACAAATGCAAGTGGTTGCTATCATTGACAAGATATCAAGTTCGTGGAAAGATATTCAAAAGAATTTTCGTCAAAAACAAACGGAGATCACTTTGGTGAATCTAATGTCACATCTGAGAATCGAGATGGAAGCAAGGACGCAAGACAAAAATAATGAAATCAATGGTAATGTGAATACTAACAAGGTAAATTTTATTGCTTCCAGTGATAAAACCCCAAAAAATAAAAATCCAAAAACCAATGCATCTTTGAAACCTAAAGGTAGGAGTTTTAAAGATAAATTTTGAAAACCACAAAAACCAAAATAAAGGACCAAGAAAGAACCATGAACCCCCTTTCGATAACAATACTCTTAATGGTCCATGCTTTGTTTTTGGAATACTTGGTCATCAAGCCAATGTATTTTATTTTAGAAAAAAAAGGTCCATCTAAAAAAGGTGGTAATATGTCTCAAGTTAATGTGGCCGAAGAGTCTTTAATTGCTATGATCATTAAAATTAATGTACTTGAGAATTGTGAAGGGTGGTGGGCAGATTCTGGTGCTTCTAGACATATGTGCTATGACAAAAATTGGTTCAAAAAATATACTTCAATTGAAGGTAAGAAAAAGGTCCTATTTGATGACTCGCACACAACCAACATGGTTGGTATTGGAGATGTGGAGTTGAAATTCACTTCTGGTCGTGTTTTAACTTTGCAAGAGGTTCTTCATGTTTCTCAAATCAAGAAAATTTTGGTTTCTTGCTATTTGCTTAACAAAGCTGGTTTTAAGCAAATTATTGAATCTGATCATTATATGCTTACTAAAAATAATGTATTCGTTGGAAAGAGCTATGCTTGTGAAGGCATGTTTAAGTTGAATATTGATATCAATAAAGCATCTACTAGTTCTATTTATATGGTTTCTTCTATTAATGTATGGCATACTAGACTTCGTAATGTTAATTCTAAATACTTGAAAAATATGAGTTACATTGGTTTGTTGCCTAAATTTAATGATGAGTTTGAAAAATGTGAATTTTGTAGTATGACAAAAATTACAAAACAACCACATAATAAAGTAGAAAACATTAGCTAATTATTTGAGTTGATTCATATTGATATCTATGAATTTGAAGGCATTTTTACTTGTGGTAGTAAAAAATATTTTATCACTTTTATTGATGATTTTTCTAGACACTTATATATATCTTTTGAAACATAAAAGTGAAGCCCATGAAAAATTAGTTGTTTTTATAAAAGTTGAAAATTGTTTTAATAAAAAAAAAATTTAGAAGTGATAGAGGCAAAGAATATGCATCTTTTGGATTGATTGATTATATACAACATCAAGGTATTGTGCATGAAACTACTGCTCCTTACTCAACTACTTCTAATGGCGTTGCTGAACGTAAAAATAGAACATTAATAAATTTAACAAATGTTATGATGACAAATGCATGTGCACCAAAGAATTTTTGGGGAGAAGCTGTTTTAAAAGCTAATTATGCTATGAATAGAGTTACTAGAAAACAAATAAATATTACTCCCTGTGAATTATGGAATAAAAGGAAGCCTAATCTAAATTATTTTCGTGTTTGGGGTTGTTTGGCATTTGTTAGATTAGTTGATCTTAAAATGTCTAAATTGGGCATAAGAGCCAAAACATGTGTATTTGTTGGATATGCTATAAATAGTAAAGCCTATAGATTCTTTGATTTGGAAAATAATGTAATTATAGAGTCTCTTGATGCAATTTTTCATGGAAATAAATTTCCCTTTAATATAAGAAATAGTGGAGGTATTGAGTATAAATCTATAGAGATTGCTAATCAACATATTCCACCTCATAATGAAAAAATAGAAAATAAGGAACCACATAGAAGTAAAAGAGCCCATGTAGAAAAGGATTTTGGACTTGATTATTTAGTTTACAACATAGAACCTGATCCTAAAAATTTGAAAGAAGCTTTTTCTTTACCAGATTCAATTTTTTGAAAAGAAGCTATGAATGATGAAATGGATTCTTTGATTGTAAATAAAACTTGGAAATTAGTAGATTTGCCACTAGGTTGTAAAACTATAGGTTGAAAATGGGTACTTAAGAAAAAATTAAAATTGGATAGTTCAATAAATAAATATAAAGCTAGACTTGTTGATAAAGGTTTTAAACTAAAAAAGAATTTAGACTTTTTTTATACTTATTCACTGGTAACTAGAGTTACATCTATACGTTTGCTTATTGCTATTGTTGCAATTTATAATTTAATAATTCATCAAATGGATGTTAAAACTGCATTTTTAAATTGAGAATTAGAAGAAAAAATCTATATGGACTGATCGCAAAGTTTTATACAACCTGGACATGAAAATAAAGTTTGTAAATTAACTAAATTATTGTATGGCTTAAAACAAGCACCCAAACAATGGCACGAAAATTTTGATAAATATATGATTCAAAATAATTTAAAAAAGAAATGAAAGTGATAAATGTATATATTATAAAATGTATGATCATGATCATGTGATTGTTTCTTTGTATATTGATGATCTTCTTATTTTTGGAAGTAATTTAGATGTTTTTAATAAAATTAAAAACTTACTTAAAAATAATTTTGATATGAAAGATTTAGGAGACTTAAATGTGATACTTGATATGAAAATAACTAAAGTTTTTGAAGGAATTATTCTAATCAATCACATTATATTGAAAAAATACTTAAAAAATATAACTGCTATGATTATACTAAACGTTTTGATGCGAGTATGAAATTATGTCCTACCAAACATGAGGTATTTGTATTAAATCAAAATGAATATGCAAGCATAATTGGAAGTCTAAGATATGCTACTGATTGTACTAGACCTGATATTGCCTTTGTTGTAAATGTTTTAAGTAGATTCCTTAATAAACCGAGTTATGATGAATGGAATGTTGTGTGTTGTATTATGAGATATCTTAAAGGGACTATAAATCATGGTTCATTTTATGAAAAATACCTTGCTATTATAGAAGGGTATAGTGATGCTAATTGGAATTCCTAATCTGGTGATTCATTTTCTATTACTAGTAATATTTTTACTTTAGGTGGTGCAACTGTAAGTTGGAGATCTAAAAAACAAAATATCATTCCTATGTCTACAATAGAGGCCGAGCTTGCTAGTGAAGAAACTAATTGGTTAGGAGATTTATTATCTTAAATGCCAATGTGAAATAAACCAGTACCACCTATAATCATACATTGTGATAGTACAACTATAATTGGTAAAGTACATAACAAGTGCTGTAATGGAAAGTTAAGAACTGTGAGAAGAAAACACAATCATGTAAGATCATATTTACGTGATGGTACTATTAACATAGATCATGTAAGATCAAATGAAAATCTTGCTGATCCATTAACAAAACCTTTACCCAGAGATCAAATTTTTACTACATCTAAGGGAATAGGACTAGAGCCTAAAGATTTATATATTGAATCACCTTTGTGGATACTTTTACGAAGGATTGGAGATCCCAAGAACTAGGATAAAGAAAAACTAATCTTAGTGTGATTTGAGAGAAAAGCATATTATGAAAAATATTATAGTCTCATCCTATGGTGAAAAACATGCATGTGATCTCATGATGATTTTAAAGGTTGAGATTTGTTAAAATCTCTTAATGAGTTCTATGCCATTATTGGTGGGATGTTTTAGTCATGAGAACATCCTTGATAGACTCACCTATGTGAATGTGGAAGTAAGGCCGCTTCCTATGAGAATGAAGCTATTCTCTAGAGCATTCATGAATTTGGGATAAAGCACAAAGCTGAACTGTGCCGGTTTAAAAAACTAAAATTACACCTTGAATATCTTGTGCGTAACATAATCCTACATGCCCAAAAGTAGTCTTAGTTTCAAGGTTTAATCTACTTTGACTCTTGTATGAGGATTATGAAAACACTAATGAAGGTTGCAAGGCAATGCCACTTTCATGATGCATGATATTCTAAATTAGCCCAAATAATATTTTATGTTTTATTAAAATAAGTGGGGGAATGTTGGAATATTTTAATGAAATCAATACATTATTTTGGGAGTTACATTTGACCACATTAAGTGTTTTGAGAGTATATATTGAGTTTGTTACATTAAGTATTTGGAGGTTGCATTTTGACCACATTAGTTCATAGGTTACAATTTGATAATTATGTTTTAAAGACATAAGTTACAAATTTTGAAATATTTTTAAATTTTTAAAACATTTTGAAATTTCTCATGAATGCATTCGTTACATTTCTTTAATACATGAGTTACATTGCCATGAGTTACAAATTATAAGAAACGAAGAAAAAAAATTAAATTTTGAAGTTTTTTAAAATTTTGAAATTATTATAAATGCATAAGTTATTTTCTTCCTATATTTTTGCTTAAGTTACAAATCTTTATTTATTTATTTTTAATCACTATTACATGATAGAGTTTGAAGACTTGGTATATATATATGTTGTCATGGAAGAATGAAAAGGATAATGAAAATTTTCCTACCCTTCTTTCCTCATAGAAAAAAACTCTCTTCAAACTCTAATTTTTTTTTCTTCAAACTCTTTGGGCTAAATGAGGTTTTGGACAGGTTTTTTTCTTCTCTTAACTGTGTAGGTTTATAGAGAAAATACAACAAAAAGAGTTAGACTATTGTATTTTGGAGGCAACTCACTAGTCACCTACTGTACTGTGTTTTTCATCACCCATATGAGCGTGAATCATCTTAAAGAGAGTGATCATACACCTCAACTCTACCGAACTTCTTGTTGCAATTTTCCTTGTTCGTGGTTCGTGTTTTAAAATTGTTCAAGATTTCGCTACTCTCCTTCAGCTAGGTCCTTGGAACATTGATAATCGGATTAAGATTCACATGTTTTTAATGTCGGCTAAACTAAAAAATACCAATGCATTTAATATTTAGAGATGGGACAGTTAAAGCCTTTCACGTACTATTAGTTAAAGAGTAGAAATATGCTCCTGGCGTCCGCCGCAAATTAAAAAGCTTGCTTCGATATGATAGAGAGAATCAATCCTACTTCTTGCTGTAAATAGAAGAATCAAACCAAAGAAACTTGGCTTCGACATAAAGGGCATGAATACTTATCCTCTGCAAACCATTGAAATATGCAACTTCTATGGTATATATGTGAACATTGCATCCGAATACCCTCCGACCCTACTTTGAATTCCTCCAGGCAAATCGAGCAGAACTCTGAACAACCTTCAAACCCCTCCGTTGTCACTGTATCCAGCCCTTCAAGAACTGAAATGTAGGTCTCTTCATCACCATCTTCATCACAACTCGATTGGATGTCGTCCTCTTCGTTGTCATCGTAGTTATTATCATTAACCAAAGTCATATTCAACGTTAGAACACGATCCGAAATTAAAGGGGTTTCCTGAGAGTTGACTCTGCCCATTACTGCCCGAAGGAACTCGGCATCATCAGCAACAACCGCCATGTTTGTTTGGGATAGAAGCTCAGACAGAAGACATGGTGAAGTTCTTAGGTTGTCATGATTCACTGTGAATGATTTTACTTCTTTCCAAGTGGAATATGCTATATTGAAGGTAACAATGACCTCATTCGACTTCAAAGATTCAATCTCAGTAGGGGTGATCTCGTTATCGAATTTCTGCCATCCACGGCCGCATTCAGCACTAGAAATAGGCATCATGTCGGCCAAGAATTTAGGTATCAATGTGTTCATGGGCGCCGTTAGGTTTGTTAATTATATTGTAGTAGGGCTTCTTAATTTCCCATTCCTTGTATGATTAAGATTCCAGGTCCATAAGGCAACTCCATATAGATTGCTAAATTAGTGTTAATAAAATTATGCAATAAGCAACATGTTTTATCGTTAAATTCGTGCTAATTGTGAGATATCGTAGGATAACTAAGATCTTTTAGGTGAAAAAAGCTTTTGTGATTGCATGCGTTTTTTTTTTTTTTTTTTGGTTTCAAATCACCTGCTGAATTAATAAAAACGTTTAGTAGAGGTCATTACTTCAATGTATACTACACGTCATTTCTTTAATTATAGGCATTAACTATTTTTAATTCCATTAACTTTAGGGGTAATAAAATTGTTCACATAATATATTTCTAATTCTTTTATTTTCTAATTTATTATTATTTATTGATTTGTTGCTTAAAAGGCTCGGAAATGGATTTTTTTTGTTAACTTTCATTTAATTTAAAAAATTATAAGCATTAAAGATACACGTTGTGGACAATATTGCCCTTAACATTAATAGAATAGAAGAAATTTAACGGCTGCATATGACGGAATACCCACTATTTTATACTTTTAATAGATAAATAAATAATTTGAAATAAATTTTTTTTGAAAAAAAATTAAGATCCCTAAAGTATAAAAACAATATTGAAACTAAATGCCAAAGAACGAAAATCCACTCATAATATCATATCCGTATCCAATTGTAACCATGTCAAGATTTAGATCATTTTCATTTGGTTTTTATGCAATTATATCATATCCTTGTATTTTTTATGTGGGAAAGTTGAACCTTACACCTGCATCCTAAACAATTAGCCCAGTAGCCCACTAGATGAAAACAAATTCTGAGTACCTTAACTTTAGTTGTGTAGCCTTTCTTGTGGCATTAAACATGCGACTACTATAACTCCAAATACAAAAATCAAATCTGGATCTTGAGAAAGTAACACTCCACAAGAAAGAAACATCCGCTAAAAGGAACTTCAGAAAAGGAGACTAATACTCAATCAACAAGGAGAAAAACACTTACACAATAGATGACATGACATGACCTTAACATATATAAGTAAAGCACGCAAAGAAAAGGAAGAAAAAATAAATTAGAGTGCTGCTCTTATTCAAGGTCTGATGTTAACATTTCAATTATTGTTACTTACTTTAACAAAACAGAAAAATCCAATTGAAGAAATTGAGAACTTGATGATCACTAGACTCAAGTGGTCTATGGCAGCTAATTTTAATTTTCAAACTAGTTTGGGATCTTATGACTTACCTCAATAAAGAGTTGAAGACTAACTCAGAATGCGATAAAACTTTTGTTAGTGACTAACTTGGGCTGCAAAGTTAATTGGTTAAAAAAAGAAAAAAGAAAAAAAAGGAGATAGTTTAATTAATGAAATTTCAAATACTAGTTATTTAGAAATGTAGGATATAAAATTTTATGTATAAAAATCATGTAATGGAACACAATAAACAACAATTTATTTTGAGACCAACTATTACAGTAGAAAAAAAAAACCTATACTTGAAAAACATAAACAATAGGAAGAAATTTTTATTTTTCGCAACTTTATTTATTGTAGTCTCTCTTTTATTTTTTGAAACCTCACAAAAACTAATAATTTTCAATCAGTTATATAGAATCTCTTGTTATCAAAACAATTAAGATTTAATAATCAAATTCTACATAAAATCTATATTACTAAAATAATTCAAATCCAAAACAATTAATAATTATTAAATTCTAATCTAACTAGAAATTAAATAAACTAATAATTATCAAACCATAATCAAATTATAATTTTCTAAATAAGTTTCGTTTAATACAACAACAAAAAAATGATGTCATTAGAATTTGGTGAGAATTACAATTGATTTGGAATTAGACTTAACTTCCATAAAAAATTTAAATCAATCAAATAAATAATGACACTAATTCTCAATAACTATTTTCAATTGTCATCAGAATCCAATTCCTCTAAGCTTCCTAGAACCTTTGCTTTGACCCCAAATCACAAGTAAACACAGACAAATATAAACATGCCTATGAATAAGGCAACCGGCAAAGCCTTTTTTCGCCAACGCTGTCCGGCTCTTCAGGAAACACGACAATTAAAAAAAGAAAAGAAAATTGTCATTTCTGTCGCTTTTATGGTGTGAGAGCGACACATTTCTAACTAACCAGCCCCAGCTGCCACCGCTGGTTTTCAGCTTTATATTCCTTACTTTATTCTTCTTTAGACTCTGCACAACAATGGATGAGATCAGATCATCACAATTAGAAATTTTTTATTGTTTTAAATTTAGCATGCTCAACTTCTTCTTCTTTTTTTGGGATTTCTTTTTTCCCCAGTGGCTGAGGGTTAAGCACTAAATCTTACAGTATATTCTAATTTTTTTAAAATGGTATATTCTTATTTTATAAAAAAAAAAAAAGAAAGAATTTTAGTCTCGTATTAAAAAATTTCTAGTCATGAATTAATGTATTAACTTATAAATTTCATCTTTATTAATTCAAAATGTTCAAACCACCTTATTAATAATTCATTAACCAAAACCTTATATGCACATCATATAATTTTCACACTTTCAATGCGAGAAAGCATTACACATATATTATACCAATTATGACTAACAAGATTTCGTTTTTACTATTAAATTACTCAAAATCTATCATCTCATGTGATATAAACACTACACACCAAAACTTATCAAGAGTAGAGAGATGTTGGAAAAAAAAAAAAAGGTACCTTTATTTTAACTAATTTTTTCAGTCAAATTTGTAGCATTTGAGTTTGGGGATGATTTTGACATACTAGTTTTGACTCTTGCGACGGTTTTGGATTTGACATCTACTTCCAATTATGGACAATCTAATCCATGGGTCAAAATCAGCAGACAGCGAAATTTATATTTATTTAAACTATTTTTTAAACCAAAAAAATCCCTATACTCACACAAAGATTTCTTTACAAAATACAAACCTCTACATTAATATTTTTTTTCCCTAAAAGGCCAGTTTTTCCTTTCTTGCTCATATAAAGAAATGATGCGATATGCGTAGAAGGAAAACAAAATAATGGGATCCATCAATGTTAGGTATGTGCATTTCATTTTCAGATCGTCACTAATAAATTTTGTTAAAAATCTCTGAGTTAGGAATTGATGACTTTGAAGTGTGCATCAATAATGATGACAAGCGACTAAAATATATGTGGTTCTTCAGTAATCTAAGCAAACCTAATTTTAAATAGTCAAATAATAATATAACTGGTTAGGTTATTGACAAGTACATCTTGTATTAAAAAAATGCAGCCATGATTGAAAAAAATATATATATTGGTAGGATTAAAGCATCAAAGTGAAATAATAGATAATGTAATATGTTGAAGACTTTATCCTAGACGGTTTAAGAACAGCCAGATACGATACGTTATATTGCCACGGTTTGTACTTGTTTCAGCCAAATCAATCTTGAAGTCAATTTGAATGATAATTTTCTTCATCCTAGACTCCAAATAATTTCCAGTAAATAAAATTGTCAAGATAAAAAACTTGGACCTAATTACTAAGAAATTTACTTTTACCTAGTAAACTAGAAAAATCATACGCGGCTTGATGAAATCAGAAAACACCAACTTTATTTTATATTTTCTCCATCAAAAAAAAAAATCATTTTTGATTTGGTATAACTTTTTTAAAATTAAAAATTATGCCACACTTATAACGCATATTAAATATATAATTTTTTTATTTTTATCTTTATTTTTTAATTAGGCTATATATTTCTCATTATTAATTAGGTAATATAAAATTTTCACATAAAATGTATATTTTTTAAAAAAATAAAAAATATTTTTAAAATTAAACTCTTTTTTTAGATCATAAAAGTATATATATATATATATATATCCTTTGACCACAAGATAGGACCAAGAAAAACTTCACAAAGATTTTAAAGTCAAACGAAAATGACCAGTAAATTTAGTAATTAGTATTGTACGGCTCTTTTGCAAAAGTTAGAAATTCAAATCTCTTATGCTAAGCTACTTAAATATAAGTTTTTTTTTTTTTGGAGGGGGTGAATCACGTGGATCTTTTCATTTTACTTAGTGATGAAGGTAAAATTTGCAACCCGATCTAAATTCAAAAAGATGGTTTTGATCCATAATTTTTCGTTTTCTTGATCAATGATTGTTCCTACAAAACAAATCCCGAAGTGGTTCTCCAAGATAAATTTTCCGATACCTAAGTCAGTATTTAGTCGGAGTATAGTATATTTTGGGTTGTCTGAATGGATTCCCTTACCTGGTGGTCTTCCCACGTATATATCTCATTCCCTGATAAAAAGAGATTAATTGTTATCCTTATCATCTTCCATGATTTGAGAAATTGGTTATTATGTTTTGGTGCGCAGACCACAACTGTCATTGCTATTTGTAAATAAGTACGACCCCACTGCTATTGCTATATTGTCTTCGTCATTGTCGCTCGTGAGTGCCGTTGTCTTTATGTAAATTTCATACTCATCATAAGCCTCCCAGACCTTGGCTTGGCAATATCAGGTCGAGGTCTGGTCATGACGAGGATGCTTCTTCTAGGAAGATAGTGGCGGTGGAGTTCTCGAAAAAAAAATTGAGAAAAGGATGGCCAGGGCTAGGATTTCGGCTAAGGGAAATAGAATAAAGTCCCTCGCAGTAACGGTCCAAGTCATGGAGAACCATCAGAGGAGGTTGGCTGAGATGTCAATGGTCAACCATAATAATGATTTGGCCTTTACAGTGCCCAAGTGCAAACGTGCCGACCGTGAAGGCCTCTAGGCTTGAAGATGAAGTTGCTTAACTAAGGGGAGCTGAGGTTGCCTCTCTGCGGGCAAGTAGGAATTTGAAGGGAGAGCTCACTTTTCTTCACCAATGGCTAGAGGAGAGGGAGGCTGAAGTCCAAAGTCTTAGAAGCATTAACCGATGAGAGTTTGCAAAGTTGCTAGAAAAGAAAATCCCCACCCTTTAGGATATTTGAGCTTTCTCCCCGTATGATGTTTATATTCTCCCCACCCCTAAAAATGTTTGGAATTTCACCCCATAGTGATGTGATTTGATAGTGGTTAAAATGGTCATTTTTCTTGCTAATATTTTCTCATTATTATTTTGATTTTAAGGAAAAATTATTTGATTTTGGTATGTTTTTGTATTAGGAATGGAAAATGTTAATTTGGAGAAAAAGTTGAGAAAAAGAAGAGAAAGACTTTGGGTTAGGACAATTTGTATCAAAGAGAGAGACTTCATGCATCAATATGGAACAAAACAAAAGAAAGAAAGAAAAGAAGAAGTTATGGACGAGTGAGAAGTCTAGAGCATATAGCAAGAAGACAAAAGAGGATCAAAATAAAAAGAAAAGGAAATAAAAAAGTGGAGTCTACATGTTTGCGTTCTTGGGAGAATTGTGAAAGGTGCAGAATTTTAAAATGACAAGGATTGTGAACAAGACAAAGAGGGAGCCACTTCTGGTTCTTCAAGAAGCAGAGAGCCGTAGATAAAGAAGAGGTAAAAAAAGCTAGAAAACAAAAGGACCGCTGCCTGGGAGAAAATAGAAGACAAAAGAGCATATAGCAAGAAGACAAAAGAGGATCAAAAGAAAAAGAAAAGGAAACAAAAAAGTGAAGTCTACTCTACACGTTTGTGTTTCTAGGAGAATTGTGAAAGGTGTAGAATTTTAAAATGACAAGGATTGTGAACAAGACAAAGAGGGAGCCACTTCTGGTTCTTGAGGAAGCAGAGAGCCGCAGATAAAGAAGAGGCAAAAAAGCTAGAAAACAGAAAGACCACCGTCTAGGAGAAAATAGAGAGGGCCAAAGCTAGAAAACAAGGAGGGCAGCAACCTATGGATTTTAGCTTAGCTTTTCTCTTTTATTTCTCTTTCAATTATGTTTAAAATTTGGTGAAATTCTTTTATATTAGCATGAACTAATTCATTTTTCTAGGGCTACGATGTAGCCTAACTATGAAGTCTTTTTATTTTTCTATTAATATAGCTTGATTTGATTTTCTATGGTTGAGTATTTATCTCTGTGCTTAATGCTTCTAATTACCTGATCACTAATTAAACGATTTGTTAATCATAACGAACTGAAAGGGGAGTTATGTGTCAAGTTCATTGAGATAAATGCCATGAATTGCATGTAGGATAGGAATATACCTGCATGGTTTGTGTAGTCGCTAAATGAGAATCCATAGAAATTAATGACTTCATAATTGTTGTAATTCACATAGGAATATAGTGAATTAGCAATTAGGGAGAGTTTTATTAGATCTCGGGAGAGACTAGTAAATAAGTTAGGGAATCTCGACTATCAACCAGGAAAATAAATTAGATTATAGAGATAGATTAATATTAAGATGAATTAGTTATGGTGAACTCGAAAACCCTAGAGCTTTAGTCATCTAATATAAAATTTGTTCACTGATTTATTTTAGCTTAGTTTAAGATTTGGTTTTAACTTAGTTCATTTAGAAAGTATTTTTACAATTGTTCGAATAAAGTTAGTATTATTCTAATTTTGGTGTTTAATAAATCATTAGTCTTTGGAGGAACGATAATTTTTATTCACTCTGTATTACTTATTAACGATCACGTGCACTTGCGTGTGTAAAATCTGCAACATGATTCCATCTGAATGACTGGGAACATTTAGAAAAGTTGCCTAAGAAATGTCTAAGGGATACTAGTTTGGATAGGTGTGAACCATGACCCGCTATCTATAAAGAGATAGGAACTTTGGTATAAAAACGCCACAACCAACTGCACCAAAATTGGTTGATAAGTTTAGATTGATGATAACTCTATTTTATATAGAGTTTTCGTATTAATTTTGGTTAGAAATTGGCTTGTGTTTTAATTTGTTTTTATATATTTTGGCCAAATTTCCCTTTAATTTCATTTTCATTTTATGATCATTTATTTTGTCATTTTATTGTCAAAAATCAAGCGTAGGATGTTCATAAAGTTGATTTTGCTGGGAAAGTTTGGAATACTTGAACTGTCTCAGTAACCGTGTGATTTTCTTGGGTTTCAATTACTCTTTTTGTTTATCAACAACTCGGCATCCTCATTTGATCTCTCATACTATTTACTTTGCTGATGACTTCCCTCAGGAATACAATCACGAGCCGTATCCCCATGTAAAACATCTTGCAGGCATTTATCATTATGTAAAACACTGCATTGTTCCATTTCATTCCTTCGTTGCACCATATCCAATCAGAGGATCAATTTTCTCGTTGGCACCAGGACCATCTTAAAGACCACAATTGATGATATCTCTATATGGCTTCCATCTGGATGAAGAGATGAACAGGAAGATGAAAAAGGGCAACCGCACAAGGAGGCAGCAACCTTTTTCATTCTTTACAAAGGAGGCCAACTGTAAAGAAATAAAAGAAAGGAAGAAGCCAGCTTTTGAGTGAAGAAACTGAGCACATGAGAGCATAACCAACCCAGCTGAAATCTTTTATTTTTCTGAAGAAAGAATTGCATGAGGACAGCAAGAAAGTCTCTCCAAAATGCAGTCTCACATGGGAAAAAGAAAGGCAAAAGATGAAAAGAAAGAAAGCTGGGTTGGCCGAAGGAAAACAGCCGAAAAAGAAAACAAAGCTCAGAAAAATCGGGCAGCAACATAGAGAGAAACAAGCAAACAGCCGAGCATGCACACAAAGAAAGAAAAAGAAAAGAGAATCAAGTCACATGAATTGCCAACTACAAAAGCAAAGCTTGGGCTGTTTTATTTGCTGGAAAAGAAACCAAGCACATGGCAGCAACAACACCTTCGGCAGAGCAAAGAAAGAAGAGCAAATCCTTGCTTATAAATAAGAAAGCTTACAACGGAGGAAGACATCCCATTTTCAGCGAGAGCAGCATATTTCTTTCTTCCTTAGTTTAGGAGTATTTTCCTTTCTTTCCTTAGCAATTTTTCAGTAGTTCTCTTTGGTTTTTCTTTAGAAATTTCAGTTGTACTTCACCTCAGATTTTTTTTCAACAAATGCAGCAGCCTTTCTCGGTTGTTTTTGCAGAAATTTTTCAGCCATCATTTTGTTGTTTTCTTCATTATTTCTTCATTGTTTTGTTCTTATTGTTTGGTTAGTTAATGAGTTTAGATTTTGCAACCACCAAGCTTGAAAGACAAAGAAGAAGAAATTTGTTGTCTTTGTTCCTTGGAAGCTACGGGTGCAAGAAACAAACCATGCAGAATTCTTGGTCTTCAAGTCTTCATCTACGGGTTTTATCTTTTCTTATTTCCTTTAGTTTAGTTTAGTTATTTTATTCCTTGTTTTTGTTTTTAATTTTATTTAGCAATTTTAGTAATTTAAGTTTTGTATTTTGTTATGAAATTTTTGGCTAAGTATTATTTTTAAGTACCAATCATCTGCGGCTTTTGTTTGGATTTTATCTCTTATTTTTCTTTTCAATCATGTTTAAATTTTTGGTGATATTCTTTTATATTAATATGAACTAAATTCTTTTTCTAGGGTTTCGATGTAGCCTAACTATGAAGTCTTAATATTTTTCCATTAATATAATTTGATTTAATTTTCTATGGTTGAGTATTTATCTTTGTGCTTAATGCTTCTAATTACTTGATCACTAATTAGATGATTTGTTAATCATAACGAATTGGAAGAGGAGTTATGTGTCAAGTTCATTGAGATAAATGCCATAAATTGCATGTAGGATAGGAATATACCTACATGGTTTGTGTAGTCGCTATATGAGAATCCATAGAAATTAATGACTTCATAATTGTTGTAATTCACATAGGAATATAGTGAATTAGCAATTAGGAGGATTCTTATTAGATCTCGGGAGGACTAGTAAATAAATTAGGGAATCTCGACTATCAACCAAGAAATTAAATTAGATTATAGAAATAGATGAATATTAAGATGGAATAGTTATGGTGAAATCGAAAACCCTAGAGCTTTAGCCAATTTGATTTATTACTTTACTTTGCTTTGCTTTACTTTGTTTTAAATTTAGTTTTAATTCAAGTTTTAATTTAAATTTAGTTTTTAATTCAAAATTAGTTTATTCATAAAATATCTTTTTATCATTCAAATAGAGGTAGATTTAACTAAATTTCGGTAGTTGATAAACAATTAGTCCTTGTGGGAGCGATAAATTTATATTCACTTTATATTACTTGTTAACGATCACGTGCACTTGCGTGTGAAATCGACCAACAAGTTTTTGGCGCCGTTGCCGGGGACTAATTTGATTTTATTAATATCGATACCAAGTAGTTCTACCTTTAATTTGAACTTTTATTTACTTTTGTTCTTTTATCTTGTTAGATATTATTCTGTGGTGCATGAGAAGGTTTGGAAGTGATAATCTCCTCCCATTGGATCCAGAGATAGAAAAGACTTGTCGTTTGAATAGAAAGGAAAAGAGAGGAACCGCACAATCTCATAACACTATGGTGAACATGAAGAGAACGCTATCCCGATCGCTAATGCCAACACTAGAGCATTACGTGACTATGCTTTGCCCTCTTGCCACATATGATCTCCACGGTGTCATACCTCCATTGCGGCAAATAATTTTGAATTGAAGTCGCATAATCCGGATGGTTCAAGCTAATCGATTCAGGTTGGCACATGAGGATCCTAATGCTCACTTAATCAATTTTCTTGAGATCTGCTACGTTGAAAATGAATGGTGTCTCGATGATGCCATTAGGCGAGGCTTTTCCCATTCTCACCGAGGATAGGGCCAAGAGTTGGTTGCTTTCTTTGCCCGGAGCAATCACCACATGGGACATGTGTGGCGTAAATTTTGATGAAATATTTTCCACCCACCAAAGCGCAAAGATGAGGAATGAGATCACCACATTCACTCAAATTGAGATGGAATCACTTTCTGAAGCATGGGAGAGGTACAAAGATTTATTGCGAGCATGCCCTCATCATGGTATTCCAGATTGGTTACAATTGCAGACTTTTTATAACGGGTTGACTCGATCAACCAAGATACTTGTAGATCTTTGCGGCGGAGGTTCACTAATGGGGAAGACATATGAAATCGCTTATGCATTGTTGGATGAGATGGCATCTACAGACTACCAATGGTCTTGAGGAGATCCTCTGCAGAAAAATCATGGCAACTATAAGGTTAATGCCTTCATCGCACTATCGGCCAGTTGCTAATCACAAAGCAACTTAGTTCAATCACTGCAAATGCCATCCATATTCCTCCAGAAGCTTGTGATTTTTGTGGTGGACCTCATCCTAGTGTTAATTGTCAAATGGGAAATCCTTTCGCTCAATCTCAGATGGAACAGGCTCAGTTTGTGGGGAATTCTAATAGACAATATAATCCCTACTCAAACACTTACAATCAGGGATGGAGAGATCATCCCAACTTTTCTTGGAGAAACAATCAGCCTGCTGATAAACCCTATGGATTTCAGCCTCCACAGCCACTTCAACCGCCAGCACAAAAAGTGTCTTTAGAAGATGCTCTTGCTCAATTGAGCTTGAACACATCTCAGTTCATGACTAAGACTGAAGCCACATTGCAAAATCAGTCAGCATCCATCCGAAATTTGGAGGTTCAAGTGGGACAACTCGCCAGTACATTAAATTCTAGACCACAAGGGTCTTTGCCTAGTAACACGGAAATCAACCCTAAGGAACATGTGAAGGCAATTAAACTGAGAAGTGGCAAAGAGTTGCACAGGCAGGAACCACAGAGAAAGCGAGAACAAGAAACAAGGAAGCCTGACGTAAAAATCGGAGAACAAATTGAAGAAGTCTTGAAACCCACATCAAGTTGTTTCGGATAATCCACCCTTATGTGCCACCGATGCCATATCCTCAGCGATTTGAAGCAAAAGCTAGAAGCAATTTTCTAAATTTCTTGATGTTTTTAAGAAATTACATATTAATATTCCTTTTGCTGATGCTTTGGAACAGATGCCTAGCTATGTGAAGTTCATGAAGGAGATCCTCTCCAACAAAAGAAAGCTAGAAGAATATGAGACTGTTGCTCTTACTGAAGAGTGCAGTGCCATCCTGAGAAAAAGCTTCCTCCTCTTAAGGATCCAGGAGTTTTACTATTCCTTGCACTATAGGAAATTCTAATTTTAATAAAGCCTTGTGTGATCTTGGTGCAAGTATTAATCTTATGCCTCTCTGTTTTGAAACTTGGCTTAGGAGAAGCCAAACCCACTACAGTCACATTGCAATTGGCAGATAGATCACTCAAATACCCAAGAGGTGTTATAGAGGATGTGCTTGTCAAGGTGGACAAATTTATCTTCCCAGCTGATTTCATTGTACTTGACATGGAAGAAGACCAAGAAATTCCTATTATTCTTGGTAGACCATTCTTAGCTACGGAAAGAACCCTAATTGACGTGCAAAAAGGGCAACTAACCATGAGGGTTCAAGATGAGCAAGTCACCTTCAATGTATTTAAGGCACTAAAATTTCCAAATGAGATAGACAATTGTATGAAGGTGGATACAATTGATGATTGCACTAAAGAAAAGTTTCAGGCAAGCCATCCAAAAGATCCATGGAAGCATGTCTGATGGGGATAGAGAATTCTGAAAATCCAGAGGTAGATATATGCTCCAAACAACTAGAGACCTTGGCACCTGCATTCATCAAAAGGCCATTTGAAGACCTTGGAAAAGGTGAGGCCGAATCAATACCTTCAGTTGAGAAGCCACCACAGTTAGACCTCAAGCCACTGCCTAAGCATCTGAAGTATGCATTCCTAGGTGAGTCCTCTACTCTTCCTGTTTTTATTTCTGCATATCTAAATGAAGAGCAAGAGGATAAATTGCTAAGAGTTTTAAGGGAACATAAATCGGCATTAGGATGGACTATAGCTGACATAAAGGGGATTAGCCCTTCAATTTGCATGCATAAAATTTTGATGGAAGAGAACTATAGGCCATCGTAGATCACCGTAGATTAAACCTAACATGAAAGAAGTGGTGAGAGTGAGATATTAAAACTTTTGGATGCGAGGATTATTTATCCTATTTGGATAGTGTATGGGGCAGTCCTGTTCAAGTAGTACCTAAGAAAGGAGGGTTTACTGTAGTTGAGAATGAAAAAAATGATTGATCCCTACTAGGACTGCTACTTGGATGGAGAGTATGCATTGATTATAGGAAGTTGAATGCAGCCACTAGGAAAGACCACTTTCCTTTGCCTTTTATTGATCAAATGCTTGATAGATTAGTAGTTACTTTTATTATTGTTTTTAGATGGTTATTAGGATATAACCAAATTTCAATAGCTGAGAGGACCAAGAAAAGACCACCTTTACATGCCCTATGGTACATTTGCATATAGAAGAATGCCATTTGGTTTGTGTAATGCACACTACTTTTCAAAGATGTATGGTGGCAATTTTTACGACATGGTGGAACGTTTCATTGAAATATTTATGGATGATTTTCGTGTTTGGTTCTTCTTTTGATTCATGCTTATCTAACCTTAAACTTGTGCTTAAACGATGTGAAGACACTAATCTAGTCTTGAATTGGGAAAAATGTCATTTTATGGTTCAAGAAGGAATTGTGTTGGGTCATAGAGTGTCTGCAAAGGGATTGAGGTTGATAGAGCTAAAATTGAAATCATTGAAAAATTACCACCACCTACTATCACAAAGGGTAAGAAGTTTTCTAGGACATGCTGGATTTTATAGAAGGTTCATAAAAGATTTTCTAAAATTACAAAACCTTTGTGTAATCTTCTTGAAAAGATGTTCCTTTTAAGTTTCTTCGATTGTCTACGAGCTTTTGACTTGTTAAAAGTGCATTAGTATCGCTCCCATTATTGTTGCTCCATCTTGGGATTTACCTTTTGAGTTGATGTGTGATGCAAGTGACTATGCGGTTAGTGCGATTTTGGGTCGACAAAAGGTAAGATCTTTCATGCTATATACTATGCTAGTAAAACTCTCAATGATGCACAATTGAATTATGCTACCGAAAAAGAGTTATTAGCAGTAGTATTTGCTTTTGATAAATTCAGATCATACTTAATTGGCTCCAAAGTTATTGTTTATACTGATCATTCTGCCATTAAGTATTTGCTAGTTAAAAAAGATGCAAAGCCTAGGTTGATCAGATGGGTCTTGTTGTTACAAGAATTTGATTTGGAAATCAGAGATAAGAAGGGTAGTGAAAATGTAGTTGCTGATCACCTATCTCGTTTAGAACCTCAAGCCAAGATTGATGAACCACAAACGGTGATAAATGAGATCTTTCCCGATGAGCAATTGTTCAATATTGCTACAGGTAAGTTTCCTTGGTTTGCCGATTTTGCAAATTATTTGGTCACTAATGTGCTTCCCCTAGATTTATCTAGCCAACAGAGAAAGAAATTCTTATCTGATGTGAAGCATTATTACTGGGATGAGCCTTTTTGTATAAATTATGTTACGACCAAGTAATACGGAGGTGTGTTCGAAGAGGAAATACAAAGCATTTTGCGGCATTGCCACTCTTACGAATATGGTGGTCATTTGGAGGCAATAGAACCGCAGCTAAAATACTACACTGTGGCTTTTATTGGACAACAATATACAAGGATGCACTATCTTGTGTAGCTGCATGTGATCGATGCGAGAGCAGGAATATTTCAAGGAGACATGAGATGCCTCTCACCAATATTCTAGAGGTTGAACTATTCGATGTGTGGGGTATTGACTTCATGGGACCATTTCCTCCTTCATACAATAACCTCTATATTCTTGTGGCTGTGGATTATGTGTCCAAATGGGTTGAAGCGACTGCCTTGCCTACCAATGATGCAAAAGTGGTAGTGAATTTTTTGAGGAAAAATATTTTCACTCGTTTTGGGACTCCTAGAGCAATCATTAATGATGAGGGAACTCACTTTTGTAATAAATTGTTAGCTGCTCTTTTGGCTAAGTATGGGGTAAAACATAAAATTGCCACTGCCTATCATCCCCAAACCAGTGGCCAGGTAGAGATATCCAATAGGGAGTTGAAACGGATTTTGGAGAAGACAGTGAGTTCTAATAGGAAAGATTGGTCTCGGAAGCTTGATGATGCTTTGTGGGCATATAGAACAGCTTTTAAAACACCTATTGGTATGTCTCCGTATCGATTGGTGTATGGTAAAGCCTGTCACTTACCTGTGGAGTTGGAACACCGGGCTTACTGGGCCATCAAGCATCTTAACTTTGACTTGGCAGCCTCAGGTGAAAAAAGATTACTCCAATTAAATGAGATGGATGAATTCCGTCAAGGGGCATATGAGAATGCTAAGATGTATAAGGAGAAAACAAAGGCTTGGCATGACAAGCACATTTTGCATAGAGAATTTCATCCGGGCCAGAAGGTACTCCTATACAACTCAAGGTTGAAATTATTCCCTGGGAAACTTCGATCGAGGTGGTCTGGACCCTTTACAGTTGTGCAAGTGTTCCCATATGGCACTATTGAAATTCAAAGCGAAGATAGAAGGTTCAAAGTAAATGGTCAGAGACTCAAGGCTTATATCGAAGGTGGAGTGGACTTTCAAAAGTGCATTATCACCCTAGTGGATGCAAATTGAGTGACAGAGAAAGTCCGGCTGAAGACTATAAAGCAAGCGCTACTTGGGAGGCAACCCAAGTTCTTTTACCTTTATTGCTTTTATTTTGTTATTCTTCTTATTATTATTATTCTTATTTTTTTCCTTATAAAAAAAAAAATTTTACTATTTGAAATTCTGCTTTTTGCTGCACCAGTCTGAAGAAGAATTCGGTTCAAGGCTTTCCCATTGGAATTTTGTGCTGAAATTTTACAGCAAGGTAGAAGATTCAACTGGGTTCATATCCACAAAATTTCAGAATTTTTGGAGCTGTTTTGGTACCTGAACGAAATTCATCTTCAACAGTTGTTCAAAACAGGGCAGTTTCCTCATTTTTCGTTTTTCTTATGTTCTTTTTAGTTGCTATATTTGATCTTGCTCCTTGTTGCATTGAGGACAATGCTAAATTTTAAGTTGGGGGTGGGATACATGAAATGTGCTGGATTTCTGTCAAAATTTTTGCAAGATTTCAATTTTATTGGGTTAAAAAGAAAAGTCCTTCCAAGTTTTCAATTTTATTGATATCTTCTTTGAAATTTCTAATTCTTTTGATACTCATTTAGAATAATTTTGAGTTATATGCATTAGTTATTTGGGTTGGAATGTATGAATGAGGCAAGTATGATTAGTCTTTGTTTTGAAAATTTTTAAAGCATCTTGTTGATTTTAATAATTGAATTGAATGAGAATGTGCAAGATTTGATATACATTGAACCATTGTGAGTATTTGAGCCTAAGAGCAATTTATTTTCATTGCTCACATATTTCTTTGATTGAGTGTTGTCAAATATGGTATGTTCATTCTAGAACTTGCTTTGTTATGCATGTTGAGATCACATTATGAATTCATGCTTTGAGATGATAAGGGCATTTAGGATGAGCCGTTTAAACTTTCTAAAAAACCATCCCATTACATATACCCCTAGTCAACCAATTTTGCGCCTTAACCTTTCTTTGTTATAAACACCACATCATTAGCCCCAAACCATTGTTTTTGTTTATCAAGTTAAACCCTATGTCAAGAGTATGTGGGAATTAATTGCATGATAAAATGTCTAATGATTCCAAAGAAAAGAATCACTAAAAAAAAAAAAAAAAAAAAAGGAAGAAGAAGAAAGAAAAGAAGTGAAAAATATTCCCGACAAAGATTGGACAAAGTAGATGTTCTACAAAGTGGATGTTCTTCATTGTGTACAAGATGGTCCAACTTCAAGGGAATGCATGCTATTTGGAATAAGAAGTGGTTCTAATGTGCTATTTTTGTGCTTTTGAGTTATGCAAGAAAGTTCCTTCATACCTTGATATGCTTAACCTAAATTTTCCTTTATTTTTACCTACCTTAATCTAAGCCCCGTTACAACCTTTAATAAGACCCTTTGATTATTGCATGAATTCATATTTATTAGTGGTGGAGATGTGATACATAAGCAAGCCTATGGCAATGACATGCTATGTTTGATTTGAGTCTTTGAATGAAACCCTAAACACTTTGAGTGATTAGAGTGCAACCTATGAGAGGTTATCAAATTTTGTGCATTTGATTTAATGAAATTGTTGGAATTAATGAGATATGTATTTTGTTTAGATTAAAAGGGCTATGAATACTTGTTCTTTGGATTATTATTCCAATTTGGATCTCTAATGTGTAATGACTTTGAATTATTTATGGATGGGTTAGAAAGAGTATGGAAAGAAAAGAAATATGTTCTTCTAGTGCAAGCTTGAGGACAAGCTTTAATCTAAGTTGGGGGTAATTTGATAACTCTATTTTATATAGAGTTTTCGTATTAATTTTGGTTAGAAATTGGCTTGTGTTTTAATTTGTTTTTATATATTTTGGCCAAATTTCCCTTTAATTTCATTTTCATTTTATGATCATTTATTTTGTCATTTTATTGTCAAAAATCAAGCGTAGGATGTTCATAAAGTTGATTTTGCTGGGAAAGTTTGGAATACTTGAACTGTCTCAGTAACCGTGTGATTTTCTTGGGTTTCAATTACTCTTTTTGTTTATCAACAACTCGGCATCCTCATTTGATCTCTCATACTATTTACTTTGCTGATGACTTCCCTCAGGAATACAATCACGAGCCGTATCCCCATGTAAAACATCTTGCAGGCATTTATCATTATGTAAAACACTGCATTGTTCCATTTCATTCCTTCGTTGCACCATATCCAATCAGAGGATCAATTTTCTCGTTGGCACCAGGACCATCTTAAAGACCACAATTGATGATATCTCTATATGGCTTCCATCTGGATGAAGAGATGAACAGGAAGATGAAAAAGGGCAACCGCACAAGGAGGCAGCAACCTTTTTCATTCTTTACAAAGGAGGCCAACTGTAAAGAAATAAAAGAAAGGAAGAAGCCAGCTTTTGAGTGAAGAAACTGAGCACATGAGAGCATAACCAACCCAGCTGAAATCTTTTATTTTTCTGAAGAAAGAATTGCATGAGGACAGCAAGAAAGTCTCTCCAAAATGCAGTCTCACATGGGAAAAAGAAAGGCAAAAGATGAAAAGAAAGAAAGAAAGTGGCCAGAAGGAAAGCAATGAAAAGAAAACAAAGCTCGAGAAAAATCGGCAACAACATAGAGAGAAACAAGCAAACAGCCGAGCATGCACACAAAGAAAGAAAAAGAAAAGAGAATCAAGTCACATGAATTGCCAACTACAAAAGCAAAGCTTGGGCTGTTTTATTTGCTGGAAAAGAAACCAAGCACATGGCAGCAACAACACCTTCGGCAGAGCAAAGAAAGAAGAGCAAATCCTTGCTTATAAATAAGAAAGCTTACAACGGAGGAAGACATCCCATTTTCAGCGAGAGCAGCATATTTCTTTCTTCCTTAGTTTAGGAGTATTTTCCTTTCTTTCCTTAGCAATTTTTCAGTAGTTCTCTTTGGTTTTTCTTTAGAAATTTCAGTTGTACTTCACCTCAGATTTTTCTTCAACAAATGCAGCAGCCTTTCTCGGTTGTTTTTGCAGAAATTTTTCAGCCATCATTTTGTTGTTTTCTTCATTATTTCTTCATTGTTTTGTTCTTATTGTTTGGTTAGTTAATGAGTTTAGATTTTGCAACCACCAAGCTTGAAAGACAAAGAAGAAGAAATTTGTTGTTTTTGTTCCTTGGAAGCTACGGGTGCAAGAAACAAACCATGCAGAATTCTTGGTCTTCAAGTCTTCATCTACGGGTTTTATCTTTTCTTATTTCCTTTAGTTTAGTTTAGTTTAGTTATTTTATTCCTTGTTTTTGTTTTTAGTTTTATTTAGCAATTTTAGTAATTTAAGTTTTGTATTTTGTTATGAAATTTTTGGCTAAGTATTATTTTTAAGTACCAATCATCTACGGCTTTTGTTTGGATTTTATCTCTTATTTTTCTTTTCAATCATGTTTAAATTTTTGGTGATATTCTTTTATATTAATATGAACTAAATTCTTTTTCTAGGGTTTCGATGTAGCCTAACTATGAAGTCTTAATATTTTTCCATTAATATAATTTGATTTAATTTTCTATGGTTGAGTATTTATCTTTGTCCTTGATGCTTCTAATTACTTGATCACTAATTAGATGATTTGTTAATCATAACGAATTGGAAGAGGAGTTATGTGTCAAGTTCATTGAGATAAATGCCATAAATTGCATGTAGGATAGGAATATACCTACATGGTTTGTGTAGTCGCTATATGAGAATCCATAGAAATTAATGACTTCATAATTGTTGTAATTCACATAGGAATATAGTGAATTAGCAATTAGGAGGATTTTTATTAGATCTCGGGAGGGACTAGTAAATAAATTAGGGAATCTCGACTATCAACCAAGAAATTAAATTAGATTATAGAAATAGATGAATATTAAGATGGAATAGTTATGGTGAAATCGAAAACCCTAGAGCTTTAGCCAATTTGATTTATTACTTTACTTTGCTTTGCTTTACTTTGTTTTAAATTTAGTTTTAATTCAAGTTTTAATTTAAATTTAGTTTTTAATTCAAAATTAGTTTATTCATAAAATATCTTTTTATCATTCAAATAGAGGTAGATTTAACTAAATTTCGGTAGTTGATAAACAATTAGTCCTTGTGGGAGCGATAAATTTATATTCACTTTATATTACTTGTTAACGATCACGTGCACTTGCGTGTGAAATCGACCAACAATTGAACGCCACAAGTTGATAAGTTTGGAGAACGCCACAACTTGATAAGTTCGTTGAATGCCACAAGTTTTAAAAAAAAACTTGATAAGTTCCAAGTTCTCAAAGAGCCCAAAGATAATATGAAACTCACAATTTCAATTACTCAAGCTTGTTTCAAAGTAGTACAAATATGCCTATTTATAGGCTACAAAAGTCTTTAAAAAATTCTAAATATGCTAGTCTAGGATAAATATTAATTTTGACTTACTAACTTCTAGACTAGACTTTAACAAGACTAATAAAAATTCTGCATTTTAATACATTAGTTACGCAAAATTCTAGATGATATATTGGCTGAAATCAAGGCTCATTGGAATGGTGCTTTGACCAAGTGTTGGAATAAGTATATTCATGTATCTTGAGCTTTCTTCCAAGACTTCATTAAATACTCCTTTGACTGAATTTTCAGCCATTACTTTTCGTCCTTCTATGCCTCAAAATGGATGATTGACAATTGAATTTGAAGTCTTCAATACTTGACTACGTGAATAATTGTTGGTTGGAATTTGGACCATCTTTAGAACCAAAATTAATCTTTGACTTTGATCAAATACACTCTTGAACTTGGACCTTCACTCCATTGAATTAGATAGGAAGTTGAGGCTAAGTTTGCATCTTTGGCCGCAGAGTTCACATCTTTTGCTCCAAGTTCCCATCTTTGAGCTGAGTCAGAAATTTTGACTCTGAGTTCGCATCTTTGAGGCGAAGGTCGGGAAGTCGGAGCCGAGTTCACATCATTCCTCTCCTCTTGAGAAGGATTTTTCCTCAAATCTTTAGCACCTACATGATAGAGACTTAAGTCAGAAACATTGAAGACATTATGAACGTCGTACTCACTCGGTAAATCAAGTCTGTAGGCAATGTCATGGATGCACTCTAAAACTTGAAAAGGCCCATCTCTTCTTGGTTGCAACTTAGATTTTCTTTGTGTTGGAAACCTTTCTTTCTTCAAGTGCAACCAAACCCAATCTCTCGGTTCAAAGATGAGCTTATGACGTCTCTTGTTGGCTTGTTGTTCATATCTTCGCATCTTCTTCTCGATGTTGAGTCTTGCCTTCTCATGGATTTGCTTCACAAATTCAGCCTTCTTTTTGCCATCTAAATTCAATCCCTCACTCACAGGCAAATGTGTTAGATCCATTGGAGATAATGGATTAAAATCATAAACAATCTCAAAATGAGAAAATTTAGTGGCAGAATGCACAATCCTATTGTATGCAAATTCAACATGAGGTAAACAAACATCCCAAGTCATAATATTCTTATCAATGATCGATCTCAACAAAATAGATAAAGTACAATTAACAACTTCAGTTTAGTCATCAGTCTACAGATGACAAGTAGTAGAAAACAAGAGTTTTGTACCCAATTTTCCCCTCAAAGTTTTTCAAAAATAACACAAAAATTTGGTGTCTCAATCAGACACAATGGTTCTTGGCATACCATGCAAACGAACAATTTATTTAAAGAATAAATTAGCAATGTGTGATGCATCATTCGTTTTGTTGCGTGCAATGAAATGAGCCATATTTGAAAACCTGTCAACAACCACAAAAATTAAATCTTTTCCATGCTTAGTTCTTAGCAAACCCAAAACAAAATCCGTTGAAAGATCAACCCATAGCTCTTCTGGAATTGGCAAAGGTGTGTATAAACCTAGAGGTTGGACCTTTGATTTTGCCTTTTTGCAAATGAAACAATTTTCACAAATGTTTACAACATTACTTTTCATTTTTGGCCAAAAGAAATGCTCTTGCCAAATTGCCAAAGGATTAGCTATACCAAAGTGTCCTATAAAGCCTCCACTGTGCACTTCCCTAACTAACAATTCACGCAAAGAATAGTTAGGAATGCAAAGTTTGGATTCTTTAAACAAAAATCCATCATGCTTAGAGAACTTCTCAAAAGAACATTTTTCACATGCTTGGAACACTTGACCAAAATAAAAATCATTATGATACAACTCTTTAATTTGTTCAAAGCCAAGTAATTTAGATTCAAGAGAAGAAAGTAAGGCATACCTCCTAGAGAGTGCATAAGCTACAACATTCTCTTTACCTTTCTTATATCGAATGACATAAGGAAAAGTCTCAATGAATTCCATCCATCTTGCATGCCTTTTGTTGAGCTTATATTGGCTTTTTAAAAACTTCAATAATTCGTGATCAGTGTGGATCACGAACTCTTTAGCCCATAAGTAGTGTTGCCACGTCTTTAAGGCTTGGACCAAGGTGTATAACTCTTTGTCATAGGTAGGATGGTTCAAAGTTGCCCAACTTAGCTTCTCACTAAAGTATGCCATGGGTTTTCCTTCTTGCATCAAGATAGCACCTATCCCAATACCTGAAGCATCACATTCAACTTCAAATATTTTGTCAAAATTAAGTAAAGAAAGCAAAGGAGCATTTTTTAAATGAAATTTAAGCTTTTGAAAACTTGCTCTTGTTCTTCTTCCCATTTGAATCCCACATTCTTCTTGATAACCTCAGTCAAAGGTGTAGCCAAAGTGCTAAAGTTCTTGACAAATCTCCTATAAAAACTTACAAGGCCATGAAATCTTCACACTTCACTAACACTTTTGGGAGTTGGCCATTCTTGAATTGCTTTCACCTTTTCCATGTCATTTGAAATACCATTGCCACTTACAATGTAACCAAGAAAATTAACCTCATTAGTGCAAAAGGTACACTTCTTCAATGCATAAAGTTTCTCCTTCTTGAGCACACTCAAAACACACATTAGATGTTCAAGATGGTCATCCAAACTTCTTGAGTATACTAAAATATCATCAAAATAGACAACCACAGACTTGCCAAGGAACTCACGCAAAACATGATTCATTAAGAGCATGAAAGTACTTGGAGCGTTAGTTAGGCCAAAAGGCATCAATAACCATTCATACAAACCATGTTTTGTTTTAAAAGCAGTTTTCCATTCATTACCCTTTTTCATTCTAATTTGATGGTAACCACTTTTCAAATCAATTTTGGGAAAGATATTTGCTCCATATAACTCATCAAGCAATTCATTTAATTGAGGAATAGGATGGCGATACTTTACCGTTATGTTGTTCACAGCACGGCAGTCTATACACATCCTTCATGATCTATCTTTCTTTGGCACCCACAGAGCTGGTACTGCACATGGATTCATGCTTTCCCAAACCCATCCTTTATCCAACAAGTCTTCAACTTGCCTTTGAAGCTCTTTGGTCTTTTCGGAACTCGTTCTATAGGCAAGCTTGGTTGGAATTGATGCTCCCGAACAAAGTCGATTTGATGCTCAATACTACAAAGTGGTGGTAATCCTTTTGGAACTTCTTCGGGAAATATATCTTCAAATTCCTACAAAATAGAAACAATACTACTCGGTAGTTCATCGGCCAAATCATTAGTGAACAAATGAGCTTCCTTAAACAAAATAAGCACAGAAAGTGATTGAGAATTTAGAGCACTCTTGATCTCACTTTTTTTTTGCAAATACACAAAATTTTTCTTCCTTTTCACTCAATATAAGGGCTTTTTTTCTCTCTTTGTTGCTCTTTTTCTTTTCACTCTTTTTTCCACTCAACTCTTTCTTTTCACTCAAACGCTTTTCATTCTTTTTTTTCTCACTCTCTTTCTTTTGCTCACTTTCTTTTTTTGCATCTTCTTGTAACCTCACTTGATCTTCATAGATTTGACTAGGAGTTATAGGTACAAGAGTTACATTTCTTTGATTATGAACAAAAGAGTACTTGTTAGTAAAACCATTCCGACTAACACGTCTATCATACTACCACGGCCTCCCCAACAACAATGGGTTGCTTGCATAGGAACCACATCACAGATCATTTCATCTTCATATTTTCCAATGCAAAATGGCACCTTTACTTGCTTGGAAACGTGAACTTCTCCACAATCACTAAACTATTAGAGCTTGTATGGCTTTGGGTGCTTTATTGTAGGCAATCCTAACTTTTCAAGCATAAAAACACTAGCTACATTAGTACAACTTCCACCATCAATTATGACACTACATACATTCCCATTAACATAGCACCTTGTGTGAAAAATGTTTTCCCGTTGTGCCTCTTCGTCCTCCTTGACCTGCATATTAAGGATTCGCCTAGTGACCAACAATTCACCATGGACTAGTAACTCATCTTCTTTCGATTCTACAGGAAATGGCATGGGATCTGAATCTTGCTCGTCTTCCATTTCATATTCTCCATCATCCCTTATTACCATTGCAAGTTTATTTGGACATTGGCTTGTGATATGACCCCTGCCTTGACACTTAAACTATTTAATGTCACAAGTTTGAGAGGTAGAGGGTTCATTGTTACCTTTCGACGTTCCTTCCTTTGGGGTTGTTTTTGCTAGTTTTGAGGAAGTTGTAGACTTCTCCTTCTTCTTTGAAATACTTGTCTTCCAAATACTTTGACGTGTACTACCACTCCTCTTGAGTTGTTGCTCCACTTTGACAGTCATGTGCACCATATCTTGCAACTCCACATAATGATACATTTTCACTCGATCTTGGATGTCGTGATTTAAACCATTCAAAAATCTTGCCAGGGTTGCTTCCCAATCTTCCTCCACATTGGCTCTTATCATAGCAACCTCCATTTCTTTGAAATAATCCTCTACACTTTTGCTTCCTTGCCTTAGGCCTTGAAACTTGTTATAAAGATCTCGATAGTAATGGCTAGGCACAAATCTTTTTTTCATTATTGCTTTCATTTCCTCCTAAGTCTCCACGGGTCTTTCATCATTTCTTCTCCTACTCATCACAAATTGATCCCACCATGTTAATGCATAATTGAAAAACTCAGTGACGGCGAGTTTTACCTTTTTGAGATTGGAGTAGTGGTGACAATCAAACACAAATTCCATGTTTTTCTCCCATTCAATATAGGACTCTAGATTGGACATTCCTTGAAAAGGAGGGATTTTCATCTTGATGGCGCTAAGGTTGTTGTCTTCTTTTTGTCTCCTCTAAGTTGGTCTTCTAGTGCGCCCAAAAGATTCTCTATCAAACTCATCATCAACTTCATCAAGCTCTTCATCTTCCACCCTATGAGTTTTATGATTTCTTTGGATGTTAGAGGTGTGTGAACGAGCCATTTGAGATTCCGCCTCCAATTAATCAATCCTTTCATGCAAGGGTTCAAGTTCTTATCATAACAATCTTTTCATTTCTCCCCATCAAGGCTTCAATTTGTAAGTTTTGTGGATGATTTTCCTCATTGGAATAGTGAGATATTCTAGAAATTCTGCAAGAAAAATCTTTACAAATAATAATCACTCCACTCACACTCAAATTTTCTAACAAATGAGGTTTACACTCGTTACCCCTCTTAAGGTTCTTATTGAACTCACTTGAACAATTATCAAGTTAGAGTGTGACTTTCACAACTAAAAATTATCAAACAATTTTTGTGTTCTTTAAAGTTGTGAAATTAAATACCAAGGAATAAAAGATAGCAACTTGATAAGTTCCAAGTTCTCAAAAAACCCAAAGATAAGATAAAACTCATAATTTCAATTACTCAAGCTTGTTTCAAAGTTGTACAAAGATGCCTATTTATAGGCTACAAAAGTCTTAAAAAAATTCTAAATATCCTAATCTAGAATAAATATTAATTTTGACTTACTAACTTCTAAACTAAGCTTTAACAAGATCAATAAAAATTTTGCATTTTAATACATTAATTACACATAATTCTAGATGATATATTGGCTGAAATCAAGGGTCAATGGAATGGTGCTTTGACCAAGTGTTGCAATAAGTAGATTCATGTATCTTGAAATTTCTTCCAAGACATCATTAAATACTCATTTGACTGAATTTTCAGCCATGACTTTTCGTCCTTCTATGCTTCAAAATGGATGATTGACCATTGAATTTGAAGTCTTCAATACATGACTACGTGAATAATTGTTGGCTAGAATTTGGACCATCTTTAAGACCAAAATTAATCTTTGACTCGAATCAAATACACTCTTGAACTTAGACTTTCGCTCCATTGAATTGGATGGGAAGTTGGGGCCAAGTTCGCATCTTTGGCCGCAAAGTTCACATCTTTGGCTACAAGTTCGCATCTTTGAGTTGAGTCCGGAACTTTGACTCTGAGTTCGCACCTTTGAGTCAAAGGTCAAGAAGTCAGAACCGAGTTCACATTATGTAGGATGTTTATATTCTCCCCACCTCTGAGGATGTTTAGGATTTCACCCTGTAGGATGTTATTTATTAACTAATACTTCAAACATAAAAACATAAAGACGTTGGCCTGAGATTTGGACCTTTGGTTTGAGATCCAGACCCTTGGTCTAAGATTTGGACCTTTGGTATGAGATTCAGACCTTTGGTTTGAGATCCGGACATTTGGTTTGAGATACGGACCTTTAGTCTGAGGTTTAGACCTTTTGGTCTAAGGTCTTGACTTTTGGGCTAAGATCTGGACCTTTAGTCTGAGGTCTAGACATTTTGGTCTAAGGTCCGGACCTTTAGTTTGAGGTCTAGACATTTTGGTCTAAGGTCCGAACCTTTAGTCTGAGGTCTAGATTTTTGGGCTAAAATTCGGACCTTTAGTTTGAAGTCCAGACTGTTGGGCCGGGATCCGAACCTTTGGTCTGAGGTTCGGACTTTTGGACTGACAAGATTAAGGTCTGGTACAAAGGTCCCACATATGTCGGAGATTGGGTAGAGATTCGGACCTTTGGTTTGAGGTCCAAACTTTTGGACTGACGAGATCAAGGTCTGGTGCAAAGGTTTTGCATATGTCAGAAATCCCAATCACATATATCATATGCCCTTCAGACCTCGGCGTGACAATGTCAAGCTAAGGTCTTGTCAAAACTAGCTCCTTAATTTCCTTGTTCAGTACGTGTTTTCTAAATAGGGCTAGTTATGAGGAGCAAAAAGAATAAAGGAAAAAGAAAAATGTAAACTCTTCATATATATGTGCACAATGCTTAAATTAATAACAATGCATAACTCGAGATCCCCACCCCTTAGGGTGTTTGGAATTTGATAAACATTAATTTTTTCTCATCCCGTGGGACGTTCTATTTTGTCATCTTTATAGATGTTCATATTCTCCCCACTCGCTTGGGATGTTATGAAGTTTGCAGTTCAATTCAACTGAATTGAGGTCGTCGATTTAAAATTTAGCAAGGAGGTTTTACCAACCTTGAACAAGGTTCAGGGTAATCATCATCCCCTTACCCGATTTAAAAAAAGTGAATATATAAATGAAGGGTGTTTGGAATTTTAGTTGTTCAATCTGAGATCCCCACCTCGTAGGATATTTGGGATTTCAGTTGTTCAATTCAAGATCCCCATTCTCAATTTATAAAAAGCATATATATGAGAATAAGTTTTTATTCGTTAACTAATATTTCAAATATAAAAGCATTTTAAATTGCTAACATACCAGAGTAGGGCCAATAAGTTACCATCCATTGTGACCAAGTAATGATTCTCAGACCTTGATACATCAATGACTTTGTAAGGGCCTTCTCAATTAGCTTCTAGCTTACCAAACTTTTGAGTTTGGCTTGCTTTATCTTTGCGTAAGACCAAATCTCCTTGGGCAAATTCATTAATTTTAACCCGTTCATTGTAGTATTTGGTCATGGCCCGCTTATATCGTACTTCTTCCATAGAAGCTAGATCTCGACGCTTTTCCAGTAAGTCTAGGTTCAACCGAATCTATTATTCATTAGTCTTCCGAAGTTAAGTGGAGGTCGCGCCGTTGCAGGTGTCGCAAAGGTCCTGGCCTTTGGCTCCAAGGTTCGGAACTTCGCTTGTCTCTGAGGTCTGATTTTAGACTCCAAGATTTGGAACTCTGGTCCTTGACTAGTAACTCTACGAGCTCTGAGCTTAAAGGTAAGAATGAGACAATCTACACCTTAACCAATGAGGTTTATAAAGAGCGCCAAGAGGTCCAAAGTCTCCACGGTGCACTAAAACCGTACAATCAGCAGATCTTGGAGTTGCAGTTCGAGTGCAAGACTTGGAGGTCAAAGATCACTGAAATGGAGACCCATTTGAAAGAAGTAGGTCTGAAAGTGGCATCTTCAGATAGAGATCCCGTAGATGAAGGAATGGAGGAATTGAAGCTTATGGCCCAACAAGGTCAAGCAGACATCGCTTTTGAAGGACCTCAGATTCCAACCCCATAGGGTATTGGAGATCTTTGAACCAACGGTTTCGATGTTTGGGATCTTTGCGGCAAAAGTCCTCATCCCTTAGGGTATTTGGAAGCTTTGAGGTGAAAGTCCCCACCGCTTAGGATATTTGGGAACTTTGAAGCGAATGTCCCCACATGATTTTGCTCCGCACAAATTTCAGGACATTTTTTCCAATAATGGTAGCCAGAGGTTCGGCTTCTACCCACTTAGCAAAATAGATGATAGCAACTATTAAGAACTTCAAAAGTCCCGATGCCTTAAGAAAAGGTCCCAAAATATCAATTCATTACTGTGTGAAATGCCACAAACTCTGGATGTTGATCAATTGCATTTGGGGTTTTTTAACTATAGGAGTGTAAGTTGGCACTTAACGCATTTGTGGCTTCCAAAAGATTCGAGATGCATTTCTTGAAATATATATTCTGCCTTCTGAGGCCCAACAAGATCGCCTGTAAAAGATGTCGTCTTGTATTACATATCAAGGCGCCTTTAGTTTTAATTTCTGTGCTTCATTCTCATCATCAGGCAATTCTCCATTTTGTAAATATTTCCATATATCTTTAATAGCCATGAAAATTTTCTCTTCAACACTTCTGCAAGAGGGCACTTCCACTAGGTTTTTTTATTTAGATGAGAGAAGGTTGAGACGCCAACTTGCCTAGGGCATCTGCCCTTTTATTTTTCGACCTAGGAATCTGATCGACAATCATTTGAGAGTCGCTGTACGCACACACATATTTTATTTTC
The DNA here is from genome assembly GCA_020080225.1 of Gynochthodes officinalis. Taxonomy (NCBI): domain Eukaryota; kingdom Viridiplantae; phylum Streptophyta; class Magnoliopsida; order Gentianales; family Rubiaceae; genus Gynochthodes; species Gynochthodes officinalis. The sequence continues at coordinate 32,439,119 of CM034623.1, forward strand.
ATCATTTGAGCCAATTTTAGCCCTTTGGATTTTGTAACAAGAGGCCTGCTTCACTGTCATATTCATTTGAAGCGCCATCTATGTGTAAGGTCTAGGCCTTTGAGTTCTCAATTTCCTTTTTTGCGGGCTTGAATGACGTCAGAAGATTGACATCTGGGGTCTCTATAGTAGGCATCTCTGCTCTTTGATGATATAAGATTGGAGTAATTTTTTCACCTCCTCATTAACCACTGCATTTCTATCTAGTGCCAATGATCATCTCCGAGGTGTGACTTCGAAACCTTGGCATCTCAGGATCTCTGAGGTATGACCTCAAAGTTTCCAAGAATATCCCGAGATGTGACCTTAGGATTTCTAGCTCCTTCGGGTTCCTGAGGTATGACTTGAGGACTCTTGGAAAGGACTTTTGCCCATTTTCCTTAGCTTACATTTCCCCACTGTGTCACATTGAAGTCAAGTTGCAACATTTTTGGAGTTTTGATGGCATATACACCTTTTATCAAAGCATTTTTACCTTGATAGCAATACACATGCATTCCCTTGCTGCATATTTATCTCCTCGAACTGATGTCACTCCATGCTCTATAGGAATGTCCAAATAGTGAGGAGACCAAATGGCCTTAGTTTTGTTCATCCATGATTTTCCAATAATTGCATTAAAATGAGACGGAGCATCCACGACGTAGAAATATGTCATTATGGTTTTGTCCCAGGAGTGATTCCCCACTGTGACTACGAGTGTAATGATGCCCACTGGATGGATGACTTTGTGGGTAAACGTCATCAAAGGTAAGTTGAATGGTTTCAATGCCGCGAAGTCAATCCCCAACTTGAGATCAATATACAAAACATCAACTGTGCTGCCATCGTCAACATAAACTCTGTGTACATCTTTGTTTGCAACTATTTCCTTGATGATTAAGGCATAATTATAAGGGCTCATGGTAGGAACAACATCGTCTTTTTCTGGGTAACCACCAAATATGGCATCGATGACACCAGTTACATTGCGGTTGTCATGTGGTGGTGGTTGGGATGTTGGTTGTTGTGGAGGATTGATCTAATCTTGTTGGTATCGTTGATATGGCTAATTCAGAAAAGGGTTCCATCTCAGTCGGTAGTCCATTTGTTATAAGGGTGGATTTTGTCCGCCTTATCTTCACCCTGGTTGTTTTTTAGGCTTATACATCTTATTCCACCATTTAAGGGATTTGTTGTCATGTTTTAATATGTGGGTTACAGTTGTAACTACTGATTACATGTTACGATGCTCATTTCACGATTATAGCCTGTAGTTACGTGCTTATGAATAAACACGATTCTGTTAAGTTCCCACCTGGTGGCCTAAGGTTCAAAAGTCCCATGCACTTGGTGTGATTTCAGTATGGTGTCGTTGCTAATAGCTAAACCTAAAGTTCAGAATTTAGGTGGAGACCAAGTTGTTGAGAATGCCATAGAGGTCCAGAACTTTGCTTGTCACTAAAGTCTGATCTTTGACTCTAAGATCCCACCTTTGGGATACAAAGGTTGAGGTCTGGTCTTTGGCTCCAAGGTCCCACCTTTGGGGCACAAAGATCCAGTCTCTAACTAGCGCTTATGGATAATCACAACTTCGCTAAGTTCCACTTTGTGATCTAGGACTCCAACGTTCGGCATATTTAGTGTGATTTTAGTATGTTCTCACCAAGGTCCGACTGGAAAGCATGCTACTGAAGTTCGAACATTTGACCCTTGCTTACTGCAGAGGTCCAAACTTCGCATGTCACAGAGATCTAGACCTTTGGTCTGTTCGAACATCGCATGTCGTAGAGGTCTGGCATTTTAGTCATCGATCTGATCTTTGGTTTAAGATAGGTCCTAAATGGTAGCCACCTTCCCGCCCTGCAGACCTAGGCTGAGCCCCATCAAAACGAGAGTGCCACATTTGGACATACTGAATGAGATCCCATTACAGATGCAATCTTTTATCTCTTTATTGAGGCCATGGCCCTGATCGCTATGTCTTGGTTCGTTTTCGGATGGGCGTGGATTATGTCAGCCCTACGGAACTCTTCAAACCGTGCACGATGTAACTCCATAAAGGTTCTCTCATCTCTTTCTTGTTGTCTCCGTGCTAGAGAATTATCTTGATTTGGAGCCGTGCGGTGTGAGTATTCGCTTTCATGGATGGAGGGATGTTCCGAACATTCAAGAATTCCACCCAAACAGATCGTTCTCTGCAGGGCCCGATCAACTACGCCGTGCCTTTCCTTGACTAGTTCATTCGGTTGCCCTCCGCTTTCTAGATCTAGTATCCACCATATTCGTATAAGTCGAAATAAAAAAGGGATTGCGAATATTCCTTAGAAATCAAGAATTTTTTTGTCTCCACAGACAGCGCCACTTGATGAAAACAAAATCCACAACCCGATCTAAATTCAGTAAGATGGTTTTATTCCATGATTCTTTATTTTCCTGTCAATGATTGGTCCTACAAAACAAATCCCAGAGTGATTCTCCAATGCCTAAGTCAGTATTTAGTCAGAGTATAATATATTCTAGGTTGTCCAAATGGATTCTCTTATCTGGTGGTCTTCACCATGTATATATCATCTTCCTTGATAGAGAGGGATTAATTGTTATCCTTATCATCTTCTATGATTTGAGGAATTGGTTATTATGTTTTGGTGCGTTGACCACAGCTGTCATTGCTATTTGTAGATAAATACAACCCCACTGCCATTGCTATATTGTTTTCGTCATTGTCACCTATGAGTGCCATTGTCTTTATGTAAATTCCATACTCATCACTTATTGCTAGGGATGGCAATTTTTGGGTTTGGGGTCGGGAGTTGCAATCCCATTCCCGCTCCCGAAAATTGTCCCCGCCCCCGAACCCGATCGAGTTTTAGGGGTTATCCCCATCCCCAACTCCGATCGGGTTTCGTGTTCCCCGCGAGTACCTCGAACCTGACCATGCTGTAATATATTTGTTGATTTGGTATAATAAAATGACCAGCAGAAGTAAATGCCAAACGACTTTGGAATTTCCAGAGTTCCTGTTATGCCCAGTTTGCTATTACTGCAGCTTTAGTCAATTATACATATTTATGCAGTTTGAAAAAATAAGCTATCAAGAACAACTCTAGGTTGGAATTGATTCAAGGATCAAATACTGATTCTAACATAATTTTAAAATGATACCATATGCCAATTGGGTTTAGTGATGAAGAATAACAAAGTCCAGATGAGTTCTCATTTTTGGTAAAATAGGTGAGATTAGGCGCTAAATAATGTAAAAATTAAAGGATCGTAACATATGATTTTACGATTTGGCGGGGAAGTCTCTAGTCCTTTAAGACAACTTAATTGGGTTCTTTGTGGTAGGCAGGAGCAAAATTTGTACTACTACTGTAAGTAGGAGTAACTCGGTTAGATTCAGCAGAGTAGGAGTTGAATGTATGGAGTATTTGAGAATAGAGTCAGAGAACAAAAAACAAAATCTAAAATAAAATAGTGAAAATTGATCCCCATTTCATTCAACAATCGTGGAAATCAAGGTCTACTGTGTTTTGCTTTCTGAGTTTTGAGATTTGGCTTTGGGAATAATCAATCAATAATGGCTACTAAGACAACTGATAAGCCTAAATTTGAGCGGATAAAGAGAGATTACCGAGCGGCAGAAAGCTAGCGGCAAAGTGGCAGGAGCGCTGTAGAAAGCAAGCGGCAGAACAGCTGAAGAAACGAGCGGCAGAGCGGTAGAACAGCAAAACACAAACAAGGAGTGACGATAGCGGCGGAGCGGCAGAACAGCAAAATGGCAAAACGCGAATAAAGAGTGGCGATGGCGGCGGAAGGTTGAGCAACTCGGTAAAGCAAAAGCAGAAGGAAGGTGGCGGCGGCAAAGGAAAAAGAAAGTGAATGAAGAAAGAAGAAAGTTTGGTTCTAATTACCGAATTACCGAATTAGAATATAAGTCCTAAGTTCTGATTTTGTAAAATTGCAAAAAATGGTCTAATTTAAAGTAATTTTATTCTCAATTTGACCCTATTAAAATAGTTATTATTATAATAATACTCACATTTTCTTTCTATTTTAATTTTAAACTCTTAATAAACCTAACTTTATTTAATTATATCCTTAAAATATATTTCTTTCTTTCAATTACACCCTAAATAAGTTAATATGTTAATACAAAATTTAACTAGTTAATATAACATTTTATATTAGCATGATCAATTAAAATTTCTAAATGCACATTGAATAATTGTTGATTTGTCATGATCAAATTTTTCCTATTAATTTTTTTCCTCAAAAATGTACAAACTCAATTTTCAAATTTTAAATTACTGGTAAATTAAAGTTATTAAGTTAATATTGTCATTTAATTTAATACTCTCTCAATCTCTCGTAAGTTAATAATAATAAATATCTATTAAATATTCACTAATCACTTTGTGGTAATTAATTATAAAGTTAAACGCTCAAATGAAATAGGGATGAGTTATTAAAGAAGATAATTGCACAATTTGCACTCTCATATGTACACAATTTAATGAAAAAATCAATAAAGTTTTTAAGATTAGTGTATATGAAACACTAGGACCATATACAATGTCACAAAGATTATTAAAAGTAGAAAATGGTGTCACTGTATAGAAGAACATTTTGTTTGTTATTTAACTTAATTTCATTCAAGATTATAAATATGTTCATTTCTTCAATGCTTATATTATATTTAATCAATTCTAATATATGAGTAAAATTAATATAAATACATGTCATATGTAATAGTAATACAAATCAATTGGTCAAATGCTCAAAACATTAGCATTTAGTTAATTAGCTCCATAATCTTATATATATTTTGATAAAGTACATATAAACAAGATATGAAGCAATAATTTAATGAAAAAAAAACAATAATTTAATGAAAAAATTAATAAAGTTTTTAAGATTTGTTAATTATTGGAGGTTGGAAAAATTAAAAAATTATTTTATTGTTCATCAAATGTAAGAGAAAGAGCTACTAATGGCATATCCACAATCACAAACATTAGAGTTGAGTGAAAAATAGGGATGTTTTAATGTTAAAATTCGATTTGAAATTATTAGATTAGAATTAATAGATATTAGGTAAATCATAATTCGAAACTGATTCACACAGTTCAAATTAGATTGGTTAATATGTTTTTAAATTAGATAAGATTGAATTATTTTTTTCTATTTCTATCCAAATATTTTCCTGTTTAACTTAAATGAAATAATAGATGTATGTTCTGAAATATGTATTTTTATTAATTTTAATCCTTTGTGTCACAAAATTAACAAACTTTAACTAAAAAAATTATTTGAATTACTAAAAGTTTTACTAAATTTCCATTTCATAACTAATGTTTACTATCTTTTTTTCGATTCTATTCACCAATCACAATGAACAGACTTGGTGAAAAAGATGCCCATTAGAAAGGTCAAGATTCAATAATTATAAATTGACATTGTAATAAACTGCCACAATTACTCTCTTCCTAGAATTGTATTGATTGAAAATGGGTTTTGCAAACATGCTTGAATCGTCTAAATATTATTGAATTACTAGCTGGTAGTTAGAAATGGGAGGCAGTACAATTACTATAGTTAACATTAAATTTTAATCTTCTTCATGAATTTATAAGTGCAACAAATGAAATTCTAAATATAAAAATTAAAATATAATATAATATTACAAAACACATAAGGGGTCGGGACCAGGTTTTTTTGGTATTTTCCCCGAACCCAATTTTTGGGTTTGGGTTAGGGCTTAGGGCGGGTTTCAATATCCCCATACCTGCCCCGAACCCGACTCCGGATTTTTTTTAAAAAAAAAACTCTCAAACCCGACCCTAAACTAGAAAAAAAAAACCCAGTCAAACGGGTTTTGATCGGGTTTGGGCTCAAAAAAACCCGTCGGGTCGGGGTTTTTTTGCCATCCCTACTTATTGCCAATTTTCTCACTGGCGATTAGAAAATCAAATGAAATGACTCTTACCGGTTGATAAAATGCAATGAATTAATTTGGTGGTTGTGTGGTTGATAAAATGCAATGAATTAATTTGGTGGTTGTGTGATTCAATGGCTGCCGGACGTCGGAAAATTTGACTCCTGGCACCAACCCCTCCCCTATTATTGTTCCAGTTCCATAGTCAATATTTTACCATTTTGGTTGGTGAGAAAGGCAAGCGACACATTTATTTTGGATGACCACGAAAATCTTACACTTGAATTTATTACTACATAATTTATGAATAAATAACATTGGAACATTTTTATTGATTTAATAGGTTTGGAATAGATGTTAATGTTGCAGACATTTTTATTTATTTATAATTTTTTATCCATGTATTAGGTATAAATAAATTAAATTTAAGTGTAGTTAAGAAAATTTAATAATTATAAGCTACTAGATTGAAGAAATGTACAGTATTACCCTTGCCCACTTTATGTTGATTAAATATAAATAGGTTTGAAATACATGTTACCTTTTTAAATTAAATAAAAGTAATATTTGTATTTATTTATATTTTTTTCTTAGTTGTTTATTGGTTTATAAATAACTAAAACATTATTAGATTTAAGAATATTGGGCGGACTTTTTTAACATTACATATTTTCATAAGTTTATTGCCATTAAAATATCAATAATTATTGTATACATATTAGATGCTTATAATTGTTGAGAAAATAGAATGTGGCTAAATTTCTCATATAAATTCTTTACAGTATTTTGTGAATGTAGATTTTAGAATTTAATATATATAAAAAAATTAATATTTACAAAAGTAATAACATTATAAACTTCTCATTAATTAACTTGATTATTTGCAAATGTTTTGGTGTAATTATCATAATATTTCATTTATTATAAAAATATAGCAGTATAAAATGTAAAGTTTTAACTAATATTTTTAATTTGGATAGTTAAAATATATGTAAGAATTAACTAAGTATTAATTTAATGCCTCATTTTTTTTCAAGTTATTGGTGATGAAGAAATAATATTTCAATTTCAGTTATATTTAACTAATTTATTATGTGTTTTAGATTGATTGTCCTTCTATTTCATTCTTTTAATTTGGTAAATTTAAAATATATGTGATATTTTTAATACTTCTTGCATTCCAAAAAAAGAGTCTATTTTTGTTTAGATACAACTTTTTATTAGTTATTAGGTAAAATATACTTAATGCATTAACTAAATGTAAAATTTACATTTTTGTTCTCACTTTTAAATTATGGATATATAAAACAATTATTAGTAAGAATATTTTAGGAATTTGGTTTAAAAGTAGAATCTTTTTTTGGAAATAAATAAAATTTTGAAAGTAAACTCTTTTTTTGGGACAGATAAAGTACTATTTTTAGAAGCATGTTATTAATAAAATATATAAGCGAATGTTTATTATTAAGGATAAATGTGAGAATTAGATATAATATATATACACAGACATGTATGCATAAGTGTGTTTTTAAACTTTTAGGGGGTTAGATTTTATTGTTATGTTGCTATGAATATGATAATAACACTTGATTTTTTTATTTATTTTCTTTTTTTTTTTGCCTAAAATGAAGTTTAGAATTTTTTAAAACAAACTTATAAACCTAGAATAATTGAGATGAGATTTTCATATAAATATTAAAAAAATCACAAAGTTTACAGAATAAAAAATATGGCTTGTGGGTTGCCTTTTATAATCAAACACATGGTTTGGGATAATTACAAAATAACCAACTTCGGCACATGCGCGACATAGGCATAAAAAATATGAAAAATACAAATACTCGCAACAATTAATAAAGTTACAGCACAACCAGTGGCACAAAGTTGAAGGAAATCACACACAAAAAGCCAAACTCAACCCAAATTGGCAAAGGAGTTTATAGGTATTAAATAAGAGGTGAAAATGCCAAAAAAAAAAAAGGCCATAAAATTCAACATGTTATATTATGAGTAATGATAGAGATAATGACAAATCATTGTGACTTTATATAGTGACTGACGTGACAATGATGAAAATACAAAATTATCCCTCATTATTTTGTATTTTGTAATGAAAATGAATGGATATTTATGTATTTTCATAGTTGCCACGTCAGTTACTATACAAAGTTACTATAACTTATCATTATCGCTATCATTACTCTCACATTATAACCATCCAACGAAAATGATACTTCTCCACACCTGCTTTGGAATACAGTTAGATCAAGGACTAAGTAGCTAACCGTGAAAATGATACATAATAATTTGATTAATTCCTTAGGAAAAAAAAATCAATGCGTTGGAAGATGATGCGAAGGTGAGACGATCACTACCCAACTAGTTTTGTAAAAATTAATAAAATATCTTGAGCATACTTATGGGAAAGGAGGTAATCCAACTTCAACAAGAACTCTTGTTGTCAAAAATATTATTAATAGCATATCTAAAAATCTATTACATTAAGCACTTTCTATAAAAGTACTTACTAACCAAAACTAACTACAGTTTGATATCCAAATCCTAGGTAAAAACTGTTTTTTAAGTAATTTGAATCTAATTATACTAATAATTATCTAATTTAAAACAAACTTGACTGTCGAGAAAGATGTCTTCATAACAATACTCGTAATCGTCCATGCTTTGTTTGTGGAAAACTTGGCCATCAAGCCAAGGTATGTTATTTTAGATAAAAAAAAAGGTCCATCTAAAAAAGGTGGTAATATGTCTTAAGCTAATGTGGCCGAAGAGTCTTTAATTGCTATGATCATTAAAATTAATGTACATGAGAATTGTGAAGGGTGGTGGGCAGATTCACTAATAAACCGAGTTATGATCAATGGAATGCTATGTGTTGTATTATGAGATATCTTAAAGGGACTATAAATCATAGTTTATTTTATAAAAAATATCTTGCTGTTATAGAAGGGTATAGTGATGCTGATTGGAATTCCCAATTTGGTGATTCATTTTCTACTACTAGTTATATTTTTACTTTGAGTGATGCAACTGTAAGTTGGAGATCTAAAAAACAACAAATCATTGCTATGTCTACAATAGAGGCTGAGCTTGCTAGTGAAGAAACTAATTAGTTAAGAGATTTATTATCTTAAATGCCAATGTGAAATAAACCAGTACCACCTATAATCAAACATTGTGATAGTATAACTGCAATTGGTAAAGTACATAACAAGTACTATAATGGAAAGTTAAGAATTGTGAGAAGAAAACACAATCATGTAAGATCATATTTATGTGATGGTACTAGTAATTAACATAGATCGATTATATAAAATCAAATGAAAATCTTGCTGATCCACTAACAAAACCTCTAGTTAGAATGTTGGAATATTTTAATAAAAATCAATCCATTATTTTGGGAGTTACATTTGACCACATTAAGTATTTTGAGAGTTATATATTGAGTTTGTTACATTAAGTATTTGGAGGCTGCATTTTGACCACATTAGTTCATAGGTTACAATTTGATAATTATGTTTTAAAGACGTAAGTTACAAATTTTGAAATATTTTTAAAATTTTGAAATATTTTGAAATTTCTCATAAATGCATGAGTTACGTTTCTTTAATGCATGAATTATATTGCCAAGAGCTACAAATTATGAAAAAAGAAGAAAAATTTTAAATTTTGAAGTTTTTTAAAATTTTGAAATTATTATAAATGCATAAGTTATTTTCTTCCTATATTATCGCATAAGTTACAAATCTTTATTTATTTATTTTTAATCACTACTACATGATAGAGTTTGAAGACTTGGTATATATATATGTTGTATGGAAGAATGAAAAGGGTAATGAAAAATTTCCTATCCTTCTTCCTCATAGAAAAAAACTCTCTTACAACTCTAAATTTTTTTTCAAACTCTTTGAGCTAAATGAGGTGTTGGAGAGGTTTTTTTCTTCTCTTGACTGTGCAGGTTTATAGAGAAGATACAACAAAAAGAGTTAGACTATTGTATTTTGGAGGCGACACACTAGTCACCTACTGCACTGTGTTTTTCATCACCCATATGGGCGTGAATCGTCTTAAAGAAAGCAATCACGCACCTCAACTCTACCAAACTTCTTGTTGCAATTTTCCTTGTTCGTGGTTCGTGTTTTAAAATTGTTCAAGATTTTGCTACTCTCCTCCAACATTATAGGTCCTTGGAACATTGATCATAGGATTAAGATTCACATGTTTGTAATGTCTGCAAAACTCAAAAATACCAATGCATTTAACATTTAGAGATGGGACAGTTAAAGCCTTTCACGTACTATTAGTTAAAGAGTAGAAATATGCTCCTGGCGTCCGCCGCAAATCAATCCTACTTCTTGCTGTAAATAGAAGAATCAAACCAAAGAAACTTGGCTTCGACATAAAGGGCATGAATACTTATCCTCTGCAAACCATTGAAATATGCAACTTCTATGGTATATATGTGAACATTGCATCCGAATACCCTCCGACCCTACTTTGAATTCCTCCAGGCAAATCGAGCAGAACTCTGAACAACCTTCAAACCCCTCTATTGTCACTGCATCCAGCCCTTCAAGAACTGAAATGTAGGTCTCTTCATCACCATCTTCATCGCAACTCGATCGGATGTCGTCCTCTTCGTTGTCATCGTAGTTATTATCATTAACCAAAGTCATATTCAACGTTAGAACACGATCCGAAATTAAAGGATTTTCCTGAGAGTTGACTCTGCCCATTACTGCTCGAAGGAACTCGGCATCATCAGCAACAACCGCCATGTTTGTTTGGGATAGAAGCTCAGACAGAAGACATGGTGAAGTTCTTAGGTTGTCATGATTCACTTTGAATGATTTTACTTCTTTCCAAGTGGAATATGCGATATTGAAGGTAACAATGACCTCATTCGATTTCAAAGATTCAATCTCAGTAGAGGTGATCTCGTTATCGAATTGCTGCCATCCACGGCCGCATTCAGCACTAGAACTAGGCATCATGTCGGCCAAGAATTTAGGTATCAATGTGTTCATGGGCGCTGTTAGGTTTATTATATAGTAGTAGGGCTTCTTAATTTCCCATTCCTTCTATGATTAAGATTCCAGGTCCATTAGGCAACTCCATATAGATTGCTAAATTAGTGTTAATAAAATTATGCAATAAGCAACATGTTTTATTGTTAAATTCGTGCTAATTGTGAGATGTCGTAGGTTAACTAAGATCTTTTGGGTGAAAAATACTTGGAGGTCACTAAGCTTTTGTGATTGCATTTTTTTTTTTTTTGGTTCAAATTACCTGCTGAATTAATAAAAATGTTTAGTAGAGGTCATTACTTCAATGTATACTACACGTCATTTCTTTAATTATAGGCATTAACTATTTTTAATTCCATTAACTTTAGGGGTAATAATATTGTTCACATAATATATTTCTTATTCTTTTATTTTCTAATTTATTATTATTTATTTATTTGTTGCTTAAAAGGCTCGGAAATGGATTCTTTTAGTTAACTTTTATTTAATTTAAAAAATTATAACCATTAAAGATACACGTCGTGGACAATATTGCCCTTAACATTAATAGAATTGAAGTAATTTAAAGGCTGCATATGACGGAATACCCCTATTATATACTTTTAATAGATAAATAATTAATTTGAAATAATTTTTTTTGAAAAAAAATTTAAATCCCTAAAGTATAAAAACAATATTGAAACTAAATGCCAAAGAATGAAAATCCACTCATAATAGCATAACCGTATCCAATTGTAACCATGTCAAGATTTAGGGAAAATTTCATATATAGCACCTTTGGAGGTGGCTTTATCAAATATAGCTGCAACAGATGAATCTTCACAAATATAGCAGGTCAAGGGTGTTTGACTAACTGAAATGACCAAAAAGCCCCTCTATGTGGAAACAGACGTTAGACAAACATTCCCGCGTATCTTCAGCCCACTGTCTGTAACGGAATTTATCGCCAATTAGCATTCATCATCCACTGAATCAACAACCCAGTTGACCGAAATCATTATCGTCTATGGCTCAACCACGGCATGCACTTGAAAAACAAAAAAAAGGCCAATTGAGTAGCCGGTTTGATGAAAATTTACCTCTACTTTTAAATTCGAATTTGCTATCACAAGAGGGTGTGTGTTTTGTGTATTTGTTTTGCGGCTACGGTGTCAAGCCGTGTGTTAATTTTTTTTTTTTTTTTTGTTGAACTGGGTTTGAACGAAAGAGTAGTCCATATGTCGAGAATGTTGAATATATGTCGAGAATGATGAATATATGTCGACCTATATGATATAAAATGTCGATATTGATGAAGATTTGTCGAAATATATATCGATAATGATGAAGATATGTCGAACTATATGTCGATAATATGATATAAAATGTCGAACTATATGTCGAGAAAATGATATAAAATGTCGAACTATATATCGAATGAAATCTCGAACTATATCTCGAATGAAATGTCGAACTATAAGCGTAATTGTATTATATGTCGAACAACATATCGAACTTAATTTAGGTAACTATAAGTGTAGTCCATTTTGTATTATGTGTTGTATTGTACTAATAAAAGATGTGCATGGTTGCGTAATTTGGTAATCTTATATACAAATCAAATGTGCTTAAACAAATTGTCCTTACGGAACTGAGCCAATAATAATATTGAATAAAGAAGATCACAAAATGTGCATATACAAATTGTCCTTATGGCACTGAGTAAAATCCTATACTAAATAAAGTTAACTCGCTCTAGATATTGTCCCTAAAAACGAATGCATTTGAGCAAGTTTGCCGGTTATGCCCACTCCTCCGCAATGACCACATTTTTTTTTAACTTTCTCCTCTCCTGTAGAAGGAATTCTTTTTTTCTTCCGCCTTCCACTCTTAGCCCTTCGGAGAATTATTTTTTGTGTATCAGTCAATTTGAATCGGATTCTCCTCATATTAGCTTCGTAGTAGTAGTACTACGAAATCTGGGCAGAGAAAAAGTCACCCTGAACGACCATTTCATCCTTGAGCTGTTCCTGCATGATATAAGGCAAATCAATAACAATGTCATGTTTTTCGACACTGTATCATCATTTTCGACATTTCTGGTTTGACTTCCACTTTTATGGGCAGTGTTCAACATTTGTGGCTATTGTCCGACATTTTTATCCAGTGTTTCACATTTATGGATGTTTTTCAACTTTTCTGGGTAGTGTTCGGCATATATGGGGTTGTTCGACATTTGTGGATGGTATTCCACATTTATGGGTGTTCTTCAACATTTATGGGGTTGGTCGACATTTGTGGGTAGTATTCCACATTTATGGGTATTGTTCCACATTTCTAGGTGTTTGTCGACATTTCTGGGTAGTGTTCGACATTTCTACTGTATTCCACATTTCTAGGTGTTTGTCGACATTTCTGGGTTGTGTTCAACATTTCTACCGTATTCCACATTTCTAGGTGTTTGTCGACATTTCTGGGCAGTGTTCGACATTTCTACCGTATTCCACATTTAAGGTGTTTGTCGACATTTTTGGGTAATGTTCGATATTTCTGGTAGTGTTCCACATTTATGGTAGTGTTCGAGGGATGTGACGACATATTTTTCGACATTTCGTCCTATTTTTCGACATATGCTAACTAGAACCCAGTTCAAATAAAATGAAAGACTGCTATGCGTTATGCTATTTCTAAGTAGTGTTCAAACGAATGAATGGCAAAAGGACAGGACCAAGCGCAAAAACCCTAACTTTTCTAATTCCTTCTAACATCTAAGCGGGATTATTCAGCAAAATCGGGACTTTTATGCCGCCTGCATATCAAATACGAAGCTTTATTTCAACTAACCTTCTTACTCTTACCCGTTCGCTTGTGAGATGTATGCTCTTCCATCTTCTTCTTGTCAGATGATGACGGTCCACCTCACGTTCTCGCCATTGACACTTTTAGAGCTTGAAGAAGATAAATGTTTTGTTAACTAGGTGTGTAATAGAGTTAAAATGCAGGGAAATGAGTTGGGAAATTCGGATTTGCGATGAAAGAAGAGAAAGGGAAGGGTCTGATGAGCTGAAACCAACCGCAAGTGGTGAAGAAACCGTTCGGGCACGATTTTCAAATTGCAGATGGGTATTTTAATCATTTCGCGCGGCATAAAACCCTTCGCCTGCTATATTTGTAAAGAGAAATGGGCCGCTGCTATATTTGATAAAGTCACCTCTAAATCATTTTCATTTAGATTTTATGCAATTATATCACATCCTTGTATTTTTTGGGTGTGAAAGTTGAACCTTACACCTCCATCCTAAACAATTAGCCCAGTAGCCCACTAGATGAACACAAATTCTGAGTACCTTAACTTTAGTCGTGTAGCCTTTCTTGTGGCATTAAACATGCGACTAATATAACTCCAAATACAAAAATCAAATTTGGATCTTGAGAAACACTCCACAAGAAAGAAACATCCGCTAAAAGGAATTTCAGAAAAAAAGACTAATACTCCGTCAACAAGGAGAAAAACACTTACACAATGGATGACATGACCTTAACATATATAAGTAAAGCACGGCAAAGAAAAGGAAAAAAAAAATTTAGAGTGCTGCTCTTATTCAAGGTCTGATGTTAACATTTAACTTATTGTTACTTTAACAAAACAGAAAAATCCAATTGAAGAAATTGAGAACTTGATGATCACTAGACTCAAGTAGTCTATGACAGCTAATTTTAATTTTCAAACTAGTTTGGGATCTTATGACTTACCTCAATAAAGAATTGAAGATTAACTCAGAATGCGATAAAACTTTTGTTAGTGACTGACTTGGGCTACAAAGTTAATTGGTTAAAATAGTTTAATTAATGAAATTTCAAGTTCTAGTTATTTAGAAATGTAGGATATAAAAATTTTATGTATAAAAATTACATAATGAAACACAATAAACAACAATTTATTTTGAGAACAACTATTACAGTAAGAAAAAAAAAACCTATACTTCAAAAACACAAACAATAGGAGGAAATTTTTACTTTTCGCAGCTTTTTTAATTGTAGTTTCTCTTTTATTTTTTTAAACATCACAAAAACTAATAGTTTTCGATCATTTATATAGAACTTCTTGTTATTCAAAACAATTAAAATTTGATAATCAAATTCTGCATAAAATCTATATTACTAAAATAATTCAAATTCAATTCAACTAATAATTATTAAATTCTAATCTAACTAGAAACTAAATAAACTAATAATTACCAAATTATAATTTTTTAAATAAGTTTCATTTAATACATTAACAAAAAAATAAGGATGCCATTAGAATTTGGTGAGAATTACAATTGATTTGGAATTAGACTTAAATTTCATAAAAATTTAAATCAATCATATAAATAATGACACTAATTCTCAATAACTATTTTCAATTGTCATCAGAATCCAATTCCTCCAAGCTTCCTAGAACCTTTGCTTTGACCCCAAATCACAAGTTAAGAAACACAGACAAATATAAACATTCCTATGAATAAGGCAACCGGCCAAGCTTTTTTTCGACCAACGCTGTCCGGCTCTTCGGTAAACACGACAATTGAAAAAAGAAAAGAAAATTGTCATTTCTGTCGCTTTTATGGTGTCAGAGCGACACATTTCTAGCTAACCAGCCCCAGCTGTCACGGCTGGTTTTCAGCGTTATATTCCTTACTTTATTCTTCCTTAGACTCTGCACAAAAATGGATTAGATCAGATTATCACAATTAGAAATGTTCTATTGTTTTAAATTTAGCCTGCTCAACTTCTTCTTCTTTTTTTGGGATTTTTTTTTTTACCCTAGTGGGTGAGGGTGGAGCACTAAATATTACAGTATATTCTTATTTTTTCAAAATGGTATATTCCTATTTTATAAAAAAAGAAAGTATTTTAGTCTCGTATTAAAAAATTTCTAGTCATGAATTAACGTATTAACTTTTAAATTTCATTTTTATTAATTCATAATATTGAAACCAATTTATTAATAATTCATTAACCAAAACTTCATATGCACATCATATAATTTTCACGCATTCGATGTGAGAAAGCGTTACACATATATTATACCAATTATGACTAACAAGATTGCATTTTTAATATTAAATTACTCAAATTCTATTATCTCGTGTGATATGAACGCTACGCATCAAACCTTATCAAGACTAGAGAGATGTTGAAAAAAAAAACAGGTACGTTTATTTTAACTAATTTTTTCAGTCAAATTTGTAGCATTTGAGTTTGGGGATGATTTTGACATACTAGTTTTGACTCTTGCTACGGTTATCGATTTGACATTTACTTCCAATTATGGATAATCTAGTCCATGGGTCAAAATCAGCAGATAGCGATATACTATTTTTAAACCAAAAAAATGCCCATACTCACACAAATATTTCTTTACAAAATACAAACCTCTACATTAATATTTTTTTTCCCTAAAAGGCCAGTTTTTCCTTCCTTTGCTTTTAGGAGGAAGTCGCTCTTGCGAAAGCGAAATTTTCTCACCTGTACCAGATGCCCTTTAACCAAGCGGATATAAATCTAGGGTTGTTAGGCGGATATAAATCAAAAGTTGTACATGAGTTGGCAGAGGCTCGAGGGTTACGCGTGAGTTGACAGGGGTTTGAGGGAGAGAATCAACAGGGCAAAACCCCAGGCGGATATAAATCGAGGGTTGTGCATGAGTTGACAGAGGTTTGAGGGAGAAAACCAACAGGGGAATATAAATCAAGGGTTGGTTGTCAAGCGGATATAAATCGAGGGTTGTGCATTAGTTGGCAAATGTTTGAAGGAGAGAACCAACAGGTCAAAACGAATATAAATCAATGATTATGCATGAGTTGGCAAGGGTTTGAGGGAGAGAATCAACAGATCAAAATCCCAAAACAAACTCCCACAATATTTCAACAGAAAACTGCCCCACATGAGGTTCAAACCTGTGTTGCCGGAGAATTTCTTCCCACGTCATCTCAAACTTACCAACTCGCCTATGCCACTGAGGGTGCCAGTTTTTCCTTTCTTTGATTTGGAGAAAGTCCTCCTTACGAAGGCGACCTGTACCAGAGGCCCCTTAGCCAGGCGGGTTGTAAATCGAGGGATGTGCACGAATTGGCAGAGACCTGAGGGAGAGAGCCAACAGACCAGTTTTTATTTTCTTTGATTTGGAGAAAGTCCTCCTTACGAAAGCGAAACTCCCCCACCTGTACCAGAGGCCCCTAAACCAGGCGGGTTGTAAATCGGGGAATGTGCACGAATTGGCAGAGACCTGAGAAAGTCCTCACTACTGAAACTCCCCACTGCACTGCAGGCCTTTAACGGCGGGTTGTAAATCGAGAAATGTGCACGTGGCGAAACACGAGGAGAGAGCCAATGGACCATAACCAGTGATGACTCCCACAATATTTCAGCGAAAAATCTGCCCCACGCGAGGTTTGAACCTGCGTTGCCGAAGGATTTCTCCCCACATCACCTCAGACTTACCAACTCGCCAGTTTTTCCTTTCTTGCTCATATAAAGAAATGATGCGATATGCGTAGAAGGAAAACAAAATAATGGGATCCATTAATGTTAGGTATGTGCATTTCATTTTCAGATCGTCACTAATAAATTTTGTAAAAAATCTCTATGTTAGGAATTGATGACTTTGAAGTGTGCATCAAGAATGATGACAAGCGATTAAAATATATGTGGTTCTTCAGTAATCTAAGCAAACCTAATTTTAAATAGTCAAATAATAATGTAACTGGTTAGGTTATTGATACGTACATCTTGTATTAAAAAAATGCTGCCATGATTGAAAAAAAATATATATTGGTAGGATTAAAGCATCAAACCAGAAAAATAAGACGCGGCTTGATGAAATCACAAAAACACAAACTTTATTTTATATTTTCTTTATCTCAAAAAAAAATTATTTTTGATATGGTATAACTTTTTTAAAATTAAAAATTACACCACACTTATAACGCATTATTAAATATATAGTTTTTCCTTTTTATCCTTATTTTTTAATTGGGCTATATATTTCTCATTATTAATTACCAAATATAAAATTTTCACATAAAATGCATATTTTTTAAAAATAAAAAACATTTTTAAAATTAAACTCTTTTTTTGAGACAAAAAAAAAAGTGTGTATATATATATATTTCCTTTGACCACAAGATAGGACCAAGAAAAACTTCATAAAGATTTGAAAGTCATAAACGAAAATGACCAGTAAATTTAGTAATTAGTGTTGTATGGCTCTTTTTCAAAAGTTAGAAATTCAAATCTCTTATGCTAAACAACTTAAATATATGTAGGTTTTTTTTAGTTTTTTTTTTGGGGGTGGGGGGAGGGGGTGAATCACGTGGATCTTTTCATTTTACTTATTGCCAATTTTCTCACTGGCGATTAGAAAATCAAATGAAATAATGACTCTTAACATTTAAATTCTTTGGGAAGGACTGTCTCATTTGATCTCTCTTGCTTTTTGTCACCCTGGCTATGTCTAATTTCTGGTTTTACTTCTGAGTTACTCCCTAATGGATGTCAAGGCTCTAATATTCTTAGTTTTCAAATCCTTCGATACATATGTTTCTCCTTTTCTACTCTCAAGATTCTGTTTATTTCAAGCTGGATAGTTCTTGCTAGTTTGAGGGTTTTAATCCTGAGCCACTCACTACTGGATGTTAAGTCTCCAATGTTCTTATTTTTCTAATCTTTCGATTCCAACTTTTCTTCTTAATCGACTCTCAAGATTCTGCTACTGCTGAAGATTTTAATTCTGAAGTTCCTGACTCCTGATCACCAATGCGGCTAGGAAGACTTTTAATTCAACCTACGCTCAAAATTTCTACCGTTGATTCATCATTCTTTCTTTGGTTGATTCGCGGGTTTCAATCAATTAACTCAGGGTCTTTTCTGCTGGGTTTTCCTATGGTTGGACTGCTATGTGTTGATGATTCTTTATCACTGGATTTTATACTTGTTCGGACTGCTTGATTTCTGCAAAGTCTGAACTCTTTTTGAAGACCGAAAATGGGATCATGGTACCGAGTTGATGAAGGGTAGCATGTGGCTTTTGTGAGTTTCCTAATGGTCCATTTCCTAACTAGGTTTTTGCGATGTCTCTTATGTATAGTTACACAAAATGTGTATATGGATTGCAATTGATGTTCTAGCTATATTGTCAAAGCTTAATCATTAAGTTGAAGTTAGCCATACACTATATCTCAAAACATCAATCTTTTGGCAATCCTTTAGATAGTGTAGTCTCTTCCCATAGTTAGAATAGATTTATTGTTTAGCTAGCACTATGCAAAAGCTACATTTCCATTGTAATTAATGGGATAATGGCTACTCCAATCCATTATTCCATTTTCCTCCTTGGCTAATAATTTAGACCAAGGAGATCATTTAACCTATGTGGGCTAATATTTGTAAAGACTTTATTCTTCAATCAATGAAATTGCTATCGTTTCGGAAAATTTTTTTTTTGATAAAATGCAATGAATTAATTTGGTGGCTGTGTGACTCAATGGCTGCCGGAGGTCAGAAAATTTGACTCCTGACACCGACCCCTCCCCTATTGTTCAAGTTCCACAGTCAATATTTTACCATTTTGGTTGCTGAGAAAGGCAAGCGACACATTTATTTTGGATGACCACCGAAATCTTACACTTGAATTTATTACTACATAATTTATGAATAAATGACATTGGGACATTTTTATTGATTTAATAGGTTTGGAATAGATGTTAACGTTGCACACATTTTTATTTATTTATATATTTTCTTATCTATTTATTAGGTATAAATAAATTAAATTTAACTATAGTTAAGAAATTTTAAATAATTATAAGCTACAAGACTGAAGAAATGTACAGTATTACTCTTGCCCACTTTATGTTGATTAAATATAAATAGGTTTGAAATACATGTTACTTTTTAAAATTAAATAAAAGTAATATTTATATTTATTTATATTTTTTTCTTAGTTGTTTATTGGTTTATAAATAACTAAAACATTATTAGATTTAAGAATATTGGGCAGACTTTTCTAAAATTACGTATTCATAAGTTTATTGCCATTAAAATATCAATAATTATTGTATACATATTAGATGCTTATAAT
Source organism: Gynochthodes officinalis (assembly GCA_020080225.1). Classification (NCBI taxonomy): domain Eukaryota; kingdom Viridiplantae; phylum Streptophyta; class Magnoliopsida; order Gentianales; family Rubiaceae; genus Gynochthodes; species Gynochthodes officinalis. The sequence continues at coordinate 32,459,223 of CM034623.1, forward strand.
TGTTGAGAAAATAGAATCTGGCTAAATTTCTCATATAAATTCTTTACGGTAGTTTGTGGATGTAGATTTTAGAATTTAATCTATATAAAAACTAATATTTACAAAAGTAATAACATTATAAACTTCTCATTAATTAACTTGATTATTTGCGAATGTTTTGGTGTGATTATCATAATATTTCATTTATTATACAAATATAGCTGTATAAAATGTAAAGTTTTAACTAATATTTTTAATTTTGTTAGTTAAAATATATGTAATAATTAACTAAGTATTAATTTAATGCCTCATTTTTTTCAAGTTCTTGGTGATGAAGAAGTAATATTTCAATTTCAGTTATATTTAACTAATTTATTATGTGCTTTAGATTGATTGTCCTTCTATTTCATTCTTTTAATTTGGTAAATTTAAAATATATTTGATATTCTTAATACTCCCTGCATCCCAAAAAAAGAGTTCATTTTATTTTAGATACAACTTTTTATTAGTTATTATGTACAACATACTTAATGCATTAACTAAATGCAAATTTTACATTTTTATTCTTACTTTTAAATTGTGGATATACATAATCATTATTAATAAGGATATTTTAAGAAATTGGTTTAAAGGTGGATTTTTTTTTTTGAGCAAAGAAATTTTTTGAAAATGAACTCTTTTTTTGGATAGAGAAAGTACTATTTTTTAGAAGCATATTATTAATAAAATATATAAGCGAATGTTTATTATTGAGGATAAATGTGAGAATTAGATATAATATATCTATACACACAAGTATGTATGAGTGTGTTTTTAAATTTTTAGGGGATTAGATTTTATTTTTATGTTGCTATAAATATAATAATAAAACTTTTTTTTTTTGCCTAAAATGAAGTTTAGAATTTTTTAAAACAAAATTATAAACCTAAAATAATTGAGATGAGATTTTCGTATAAATATTTTAAAAATCACAAAGTTTACAGAATAAAAAAAAAATATGGCTAGTGGTGGGTTGCCTTTTTATAATCAAACACATGGTTTGAAATAATTACAAAATAACCAACTTCAGCACCGACGCGACATAGGCACAAAAACATATGAAAAATAAAAATACTCGCAGCAATCAATAAAGTTACAACACAACCAGTGGCCCAACTTAATAATAAGTCACAAAGTTGAAGAAAATCACAAAAAACCCAAACTCAACCCAAATTGGTTGAGGAGTTTATAGGTATTAAGATGTGAAAATGTGAAAATGTGAAAATGCCCAAAAAAAAAAAAAACCCATAAAATTCAACATAATCCAGCGAAAATGATTACTTCTCCACACTTGCTTTGGAATAGAGTTAGATTAAGGACTGAGTTGCTAACCGTTTAAATCTTTTTAGGTTGTGATATCTATTCTCCTTTTCCCCTTATATACTACATTAGTAAAAATTGTGGCTAAAAATACTCACAACCCACTAATAAGAGTTGTGAGTGATTTTAAGAATTTTTTTGGAAAAATCATAAAAATGTTTCAAGATATTTAAACACAAAGAAGGATAAATTTCATTTATCTTTTCTAAAGTTTGATTTTATTACCAATTGTTTTGTAAAGTTTAGAAATATTCTGGTGTCTCTTTTTGACTATTTAAAAATTAATTTTTTATTACATAATTCATGAATTACTAAAAAAATTGGCAAAAATATGAGCATAAAATGTTTTCAAAATACATCAAAAATGAATTTAAAAGAAATATACGTTGAACATAAAAATGGTAAATTAAACTTTATTTTATTTCATATTTTTAGTTATTTTGTGAATTATATAATAAAAGCCTAATTTTTAAATAATTAAAGAGTGAAAATGTAATATTTCTAAACTTTAAGGACCATCGGTAATAAAGTCAAAATTTTAAAAAAATAGTCAATGTAATTTACCAAAAAAAGAGTGTGACGTCGACAGATTTCTTGCTTCATCGAAAATGTGATATGGACCCCCCAAAAAAAAGTTGAAGTCTTCAGGCCAAAAGTCAATCAAAGCAAGAGAAATATATCTTCACCTATATTTCGATCTAAAATTGTACTAGTACTATATTTACACGTTACCTTTGGAAAAATATGTTCTATACATAATAATTCGATTAATTCCTTAGGGAAAAAAAAAAAATCAATGCATTTGAAGACAACGCAAAGGTGAGACGATCACTACCCAACTAGTTTTGTAAAAATTAATAAAATATCATGAGTATACTTATGGGAAAAGTGGTAATTCAACTTTAACAAGAACTCTTGTTGCCAAAAATATTATTAATAATATATTTAAAAATCTATTACATTAAGCACCTTCTATAAAAGTACTTATTAACCAAAACTACCTACAATTTGATATCCAAATCCTAGGTAAAAACTGTTTTTTAAGTAATTTGAATCTAATTATACTAATAATTAGCTAATTTAAAACAAACTTGACTATTGAAGAAAGACATCTCTATTACAATTCTAAAACCCTAAAAATCTAATGGGCTTATTTTATTGAACATTTATCAAAACCCAAAACTAATTACGATATGTCTCCACTTCAAAAGAACTCGTCTTCAAGTTTCAAAGAAAAGAAATTTTCATGCAAGCGATATTTCCTTCTATGTCCCAAGAGATATCATCGCCATAATCCATCAACTGCTTTTGTTTTAAATCTATCTTGTAGATCTGGAATTTAGGAAATTATTGTTCTAGAAAAATATGAATAATAGGCTAATTAAGAGAGAAACTTTTGACACAAATCTATTATTAATATAATTTTGATAAACATCCTTAACTTTATGTTATCATTTAATCGGTCGATGGCAATTGATTGGGCGATACTAATTGATGTAGCAGAAGACAACACAAAGGTAAGATACACGGTTACCCCCAACTAGTTTCATAAAAACTAAGAAAACACTATAAGCGCATTCATGGAAAAAGAGATAATCCAACATCAACAAGAACTCTTGTTGCCAAAAATATTATTAATAGTCTCACTAAAAATCTATTACATAAAGCACTTTATATAAAAGTACTTATTAACCAAAACTAACTACAATTTGATATCTAAATTTTACGTGAAAACTGTTTTCTAAGTAACCAGAATATAATTATACTAATAATTATCTAATTTAAAACAAATTTGACGGTTGAAAAAGACTATCTTTATTATAATTCTAAAACCCTAAAAACCTAATGGGTTTATTTTATTGAACGTCTATCAAAACTCAAAACTATTACAATATGTCACACATCACAATCTTTCCATTTGGATTGTGATTTATTTGAGAAATTTTGTATTTGAGTATGTAAAAATTTTGGTGGGTATTTTTTGGTAGAAAAAAGTATTTTTGAGGGAAAAATAAAAGAAATTATTTTTTTTTAAATTATGTGAGAGGAATTTGAGTTGGAAATTTTAAAATAAAAATGTGTTTGGATGTTTTATTTTTGTTTGAAAAAAGTTAATTTTTTGTAAATAAAAACCAACTCCAAACGAAGCCTGTTTTCGAGCTTAAATGTAAAAAAATGCAGTAATCCTCTATTTTCTTCTAATGAAAAGAAAAATGTTTGGAGATAATAATTTGATATTCCAACAACTAATCGAAAAATTGAATATCATGTATAAAGATAGTTAAAGGTTTGAAAAATTATTTAAAAAAAAAAAGTTTCTGCATTATTTTTCCTTTTTTAAGTTTTTTTTTTTTAATAAGCGATTATTTTGGAAAGAAAACGAGTAAACACATACATGAACTTAATAAGACTTTAGAAATTCAAATGTACCAATGAGTCATGTCATTTAATTCAAGCCTATCCTATAATAACCACAAGAAATGAGTCTACGCAAAAACTTTGATCATTGAATAGAATTGATGGAGAGAAGAACAAATTGACCCGCAATAAGAGGAAAGGAAAACAAATATTCTTGTATTATTTAGAGAAAATTAAAGCAAAGTGAGAAAATGAATTTAGATGTGAATTAATTAATTACTTCAAAGTCTCTTAGGTAACAGCCCTGTGAACAACTTAATTTTTTAGGCGTCTATAAAAATAAATACTCTATTTTCTAAAAAAAAAAGGTTTAATTTTTTTTTAAAAAATTAAACCAAAAAAAATTTACCTCTTGTATAAAATTCTTACGTTATCCTTACTAATAATAATAATGTATATAATAAAAATTAAAAATAAAATAAAAAGATACATTTAATGATAAAATAAATGTGTTATATTTTATAATTTAAAAAAATAATATTAAATAAAAAGTAAACTCTTTTTTTTTAAAATGAGTAAAGTATATTTATATTTGTAACTGTATTTGATTTTTTTTTTGGTTAAAAAACAAATGCAAGAAGAAGGAAAAGAGAAAATAAAAATTCTTTCGCACTAAACGTATCCGATCTTCTAACGTACTTTTTTTTTTTCTCTGAAACGATATTATATTGAGAACTGGGCACAATGGCCAATTTACAGAGAAGGAGAGTTCGTGGAGTACTATCGAACAATGATTGTAACGCTAAAACAAAGACGCGAATCTAGAAGCCCTCAAAGGACACAAGCACAAACCACCCGTAACGCGGGACAAAAGCCGCAAAGCGGCACAGGTTGAAAACCTAGACAACCTAAGCACAACTAAAAATACAAAAGTTCAATTATATCGGGTCACTAATACTATACAAAAATGATCCACTGTTATCTTCTAACGTACTTGAAAATTTGAAATTTGAGGTTTTTGGTTTGGGAACAATTGATAAGACAAGTTGGTTACGCGTAGTGTCATAAGTCATAACAGCCATGTGTAGCACATACAAAAATGACAAATAAAATTACGATATCCCAAAGTGTTGAAATTGACACAAATTTGGACAGTTCGTTCGTTGGTGGGGTTACTTGCCCAAATAAAATCATACTAAAATTTTCCTAAAATCAAAAACGAAGGAAAAACAAGAAAGAATAAATAAAAACAAAAACAAGTACATATAACATAGATTCTTCTCAACTATGCTGGAAGGTTAATCTAAATCAACCCCTTTTTCAAGTTTTAATTTGTTATCCAAGTTTTGTTAATGTACTTACTTAATTGTTCACAGATCCTTATTATATTTATACGGACAATCATGTAATAGGAAGAATTTTATTTGTACAAACGTTATTTCAAAATTGGAGGAGGATGAAGAAAGTAATACTTTCTTCATTTTAAAAAAAAGTTCACTTTTCAATTTTCTTTTTTTTTTAAAGAAAAAGAGTTTTTTTTTTGTAAAATTGTTATATTACCCTTATTAATAATAAGAATGTATAATTTAAATTAAAAAAATAAAAATATTTAATAATTAATTAAGTGTGTCGTATCTTATAATTAAAATAAATTATATCCAATTAAAACTAGATTTGTTTTTCCAGGATAAAGAGTTTGATATATATATATTTTTAATATTTGAATTAATTTTTGGTCTCTATTCACACTTGCAAAAAGAATGAAATGACTTTTTATGAACTTATTAAAAATAATTAGGATCTAATTTACAGACTATTAGAAATAAAAGACACTATGGTACAATCTTTACAAGTACTTAATAATGAGATATTAACAATAACCTTACCGTGGAAAATGAGTTAAGGACATAGATAAATAGATCTTAACAATAATAACAAATGATAGAAAATTTTCCACAATTGTTATCTCAAAATTATCATCATCAAGTATCCCAACATAATTTTGTTTTATGCAAATCCCCACCCACCCCAAAACAAAAAGAAAAAACAATTCCAATCAAATGGAGTCAACAATGAACAAACCATTGTTGGGGTAGCTGTTCAAATAGAAAAGTTCAAAATTTTGGGTAGTTCTCCAATATACGCACAATGGTGGGTGTACATGTGAAAAGTCTTGTACTTAAGGGTTATATGTTTATATTCCTTTGAAACCGCGTAAAGACTCGAGAAGAAGAAGAGCAGGCTCTAGCCCAAGTGGACCGAAAATAAAAGAAAAGAAAAACGCAGAAAGAAAGGGGGACATTCAAAGTCATATTCAAACACTTCGTGCTCCTCAATTTCCATTTTCCACACGAGCCCCGAATTCCCACCCCCTAAAGGCAAAGTTTCCCCTAGTTTTGTGGTGTTTTCCCCCGCCCTTCCCCTTCCCCTCTTGCTTGCTTCCTTCCATTTCCAGAACTCTTTCTTCCTCAATCCTAAGTAGTGATGCGATATAAATAGGTTCTTTCAACTAGAAAAATATAAACTTTTCCCTAAGCAAAAATCCAGGAATTCTTTTCATTTGATTTTTCATTAATTTTCTTTGTTTTTGAACCTGAAACAGCTAAATTTGATATCTCATTCGGAGTTTTGGTGGGGGTTTTCAGTATAATTTCAGCTTCTTAAAATAGATAAGAGAGGTGGGACAGTTAAAGTTGGTTACACATGGTGTTGAAGTTCTTGCTTGGTTTGGTCTTCGTTTGTTTGCTTTCTTCTTGTGGTTTTTGGGCCACTGAAGGAGTTCTTGGTTCTAGGAATCTGAATTCCAATATCTCTCATCTGGCTGGAATAGAATTGCCTGATCATTCAAGCTTCAATGCTGTGGATTCTTCAGTAAATTCAGGCTGCAGTATTGCAAATACGAAGAAACTATCCCTGAATTCAGTATCCAAAGAAGAGAATATTTATCACCCAGAAGATGAAGATGAAGACGATGATGAAGATGTTATGGGGACAGCAAATCAGCATAAACGCACGGTCAAACTTCATCTGAAACACAGATCAGACGGCAAAGAAACCAAGTCAAAGGACTCTGTTTTGGAGTCAAAGTTAAGGGACTTGATCAGAGTTCAGACTCTGCACACAAGGATTGTTGAGAAGAAAAATCAGAACCTCATTTCCAGACAATCTAGACAGCGTCATAGGCAGCCCGTATTAGCTCCGGCCGCCTCCCCGGAGGCCCAAAGTAATGAACTTTCTGGTCATCTCATGGCCACTTTGCAGTCAGGGGTGAGCCTTGGCTCAGGAGAGTATTTCATGGACGTCTTCGTGGGGACTCCTCCAAAGCATTATTCTTTGATTCTTGATACGGGAAGTGATCTTAACTGGATTCAATGTGTTCCTTGCTATGATTGTTTTGAACAAAATGGTTCATTCTATGATCCTAAAGAGTCCACCACTTTTCAAAACATAAGCTGCCATGATCCTAGGTGTCAATTGGTTTCATCCCCTGATCCTCCTCAACCTTGCAAGTCTGAGAATCAAAGCTGTCCTTATTTTTATTGGTATGGAGATAGTTCGAATACAACCGGAGATTTTGCGCTCGAAACCTTTACAGTTAACCTCACAACTCCTTCAGGGAAGTCAGAATTCAAGACCGTGGAAAATGTCATGTTTGGTTGTGGACATTGGAATAGAGGACTATTTCATGGTGCCGCTGGATTATTAGGCCTCGGAAGAGGGCCACTTTCTTTTTCATCTCAGCTTCAGTCCTTATATGGCCATTCATTTTCATACTGCCTTGTGGATAGAAATAGCAACACTAGTGTTAGCAGCAAGTTGATTTTTGGTGAAGATAAAGATCTATTGAGCCATCCTGAATTAAATTTCACCACACTGGTTTCAGCTGGCAAGGAAAATCCAGTTGATACATTTTATTATGTTCAAATAAAGTCGATTACAGTGGGGGGCGAGGTTCTAAGCATCCCAGAAGAGACATGGAATTTGAGCCCAGAAGGTCTTGGAGGAACGATTGTTGATTCTGGCACAACATTGAGTTATTTTGCTGATCCAGCTTACAAGATTATAAAGGAGGCGTTCATGAGGAAGGTTAAGAAGTACCAAATTGTTGAAGATTTTCCAATACTGGCGCCTTGCTATAATGTTTCAGGAGTGGAGCAATTGGAGCTACCCTCATTTGGGATCAGATTTAGTGATGGAGCAGTCTGGAATTTCCCAGTTGAGAACTATTTCATCAAGCTTGTACCTGAGGAGGTTGTTTGTCTGGCAATACTGGGCAGTCCATCCTCTGCTTTGTCAATAATTGGTAACTACCAACAGCAAAATTTCCATATTTTGTACGATACAAGACAGTCAAGGCTTGGATATGCACCAACAAAGTGTTCTGAGGTGTAACAACCTGGTGCTGGAAATTTTTGGGGTGGGACTTACTGGGTGGTAAACTGTAAACATAAATGGGGGTATTACAGATGTTTTTAAGTTTGCAAAATATACTCCAATAACTGTTGTTATTATTATTATTTTTTCCATTGTGACTTTTTACTCTCATAGAAGTTGTTAACATTTTTTTTTCGTTTACAGAAACATTGTAGATGTTGTTAGCAATCCACTTACAAAATCATTAACAATTTTGTGCTTCAATATGTATGTCCTCTAATGCACTGAATACTCAATGAAGCTATTGTATTTTTAATTTTCGTCAAAGACAAAGGCAGAAAGTAGAAGTTTGAACCTAATTGGAGCAACCTTTGATTATCAAAACTACAAGTTCCACGCGAAGTGAGTTTGTAACATTGTGTACATAACTTGACTTTGCATTAAATATTTCTCTTGTAATGATTTTAGACTTTGAGTTTTCCACGAGTTTAGATAGTCTAACGACAGTATTCTTTTAATGAGCATGAGAACTGGGAATCAAAAATATACTTGCGGTCAAGATTCCAATTTGACAGAGTCTCCAACCAATCTGCGCACACGTTAAAAACCGTGTTCAATACTTCTTTTCGTTGCATACGAATTTTTAGGGACAAACTAACCCAATTTTTAAATCATTTATGAAATCCTAATCAAGACAACTTTTTTGGATTTTTTTTATTTGAATTATATTTTAAAACGTATTTTTATATTTTCAATTCAATTTTTTTCATTTTCAATACAACTTTCATCACACACTTGTCTGTGTGTGTGTTTTTTTTATCCCAACAAATCCTACGGGAATCAATTTTTCTAATGAAAAAGCTACTAAATACAAGGTCACCCAAATGGATTACGTCTGGACTTCTTTTTGTTTTATCAGTACTACACATTGTTGATGCTTGCACTATTGTCTTTAATGTAACTTTGCTTAAAATTAACTGTATTAGCGAATTGCCTATGCTAATGTTTCATTTTCTTTCATTTTATAAAGTTATCTAAAGTCATTTTCTTTTCTTTCATTTACTTCTGGATTCCAGAAATGCAAGAAGTTGTTGCTTCGTACGTTCAAGTATTCCTTAAAAAAATGTTCTGCCACCTGCCTCACGATGTAAACTGATGCCACTTTGCATCTTGAATGGAGACGGCAAATAAATAATAATGGTTATGATGATAATAATAATGTCGGTTGGGCAATGCTAATGCTCTTGCTAATTTTCACTTTGAAACAACTCTGACTTGGAGGCAATTTTTAAACGGTAAATTTCAAAGGATGCAACAGGAATATGAACGAAACTTCAATCAGAATTATTTCCCCAACACGCTGAGGAACCACAACCGTAGAGGGATTCGAGAACCACTTCCTTCCCGGCCAACAATTTAACCGACCACATAAATATTTTGCATCCAAGGTAGGCCGATGGACTCCCAAATGAATTTGGCATACTATACACCAAATGTAAAAAGTGTTTGGTATGTATTTTGTCTTAATACAGATGCACAAATATATAGTATAACAGTGCTTGCAATAGAAGAAGAAGAATCAACGAAATAAAGTAATCAATGACAATTACAATCATAATCACAAAATAATAATTAAAGAAATATTGCCATATTACAAAAAATTTGCCAATAGGCCCCTAAAAACTAGAGTGTAGAGGGATGAAACACTAAACTTACTTAAGAAGTGATGAAATTGATCAACACCCGAAGTTTTAGTAAAAATATTAGCAGATTGATTAATAGAGGCAATGTGTAATGTCTTAAGAATTCGAAATTGGATCAGTTCATTAACGAAATTATAGTCCATGTCCAAATATTTAGTATGTTTATTAAAAATAGAATTGGCACCAATATGCATTACCACTTGATTATTATAGAACAAACACATAGGCTACATTTGGGAAATAGTAACATCTTGTGAAAAGTTTAAGCCACAAAATTTCACTCATGGCGGTAGTCATGATATGATATTCAACCTCCACAAAAGAGCGACTAACAATTAGTTGTTTTTAGGTATCTTAGGAAATAGAGGCAGTATCTAAAGAGACAAAATAGTTAGTAATAGCACGGTGAATAGTGGGGCAAGTACCCCAAGCTGCATAAACCCTAAAGTTAAAAGATAGTATCACTAGAAAAGAGAAGACCTTAACTAGGCAAGTTTTTAAATACTGAACAATTTAAAAAGTAGCCTCATAATAATAAGTAGTAGATGTCTACATGTAAAATATTAATATGTGTACTGACCCAAAACATTAATAGCATGTAAAATATTTGACTTTGTGACAGTGAGATAAAACAAACAACCGACAAGATGATGATAAGAAGTCAAATTCCAAAACTTAGCCCAAACAAAATGACCCAAATTATATTGTTCAACCATCAGAGGTAGTGCCCATAGAGATATCCTGGAGGTACTGCCATATAAATTTTTTCGTGCAAGTCACCATATAGAGAGGTATTGTGGACATATCTAACTGGTATAAATGCCACATCTTCACAGCTACAATAGCTACTATACACTAAATAGTTGTAAGCGTTGCAATTGGAGTAAATGTTTCAATGTAATCAAAACCTTCTACTTTGTATAGTTCTTAGCAACTAATCGAACCTTATATCATTCAATTGTACTATAGAATTGAGTTTGATTTTATAAACCCAATGACAACCAATAACCCTCTTATTTGAAGGTAAAGATACTAATTCCCAAGTATCATTACTCTTTAGTGCATCCAATTTATTATGAATAGCCTCTTCTCATTTTGGATTCTCCTTAACTTGTGATTAGGAATAGGGCTTGGATTTGGTTCATAATGCTATAAGAAAAAACTAATGTCATGGGAAAAATGATTTATTTGATACATGGAGTAATTGTATTGGAATGAGACATATGTACAAAATCATAGTGAAAATCCTACAAATAAGATGGTATTTTCTTGACTTGGGTTGGTCTCTAAAATTGATGGAAACTTTTTGGAAAGTCGATTTGTTTTGATAACGATTCAAAATTATTTGGAGATGCAAGAAAGGATTCGTCGAGAACGTAAAGAGTAATAGGTTTCAAGAAGTAACTTAAGATGATTTATTCAACGCATGACTCAAAGTAGAGAAAGAAAATCCTTTTCAAAAGGTAAAAATGACTTGTGAAAATCAACATTATGTGAGAAAAAAAAAATAGATTTCAAGATCACAGACACGATAACCCTTTTGACCATAAGATTAACTAACACAACATGGCCCAGCAAGAAGTTGAAACTTGTCATTGGGTTGGTAAGATTAACTATGTAGCCCAAACAAATAAACATATGTAAATGAGAGTAACTAGAAATCTTGCAAAAAAGTAGCTCATAGGGTGTTTATTGTCCAATTAATGAGAAATGTGGCAGTTGAAATATATTCTTCCTAAAACTTAATTGGTAAATAGGCGTGAAAATATAAACTCGTGCAATATTGACTATCTCTGTGTTTCCTCTCTCCAATCCTCTTTTATTGTGGTATGCTTGCACAAGAATTTTGGAATTAATTAGTGGTTTCATGAAAGATTTTTATAAATCTAAAGGAATTTTTTCCTTTTGATTTATAAAAATCTTTCATGAAACCACTAATTAATTTTGGGGCATTATCTCACCAACTTGCTTGATTTTGAAATCAAATTAATGTTGCATTAAATTATAAAAATGTTCAAAAGAAAAAATTGCATAGCATCACTTTTCGTTTCAACAAGCATGTCCAAATAGTTCGAGTGGAATCATCAACTATAGTCTAAAAATATTGTGCACCACAACGAGAAAGTATATAATAATAACCCCAGACATCAATATGCACCCAAAAAAAAAAGAAAAATACTAACATGATTATTACTAAGAAAAAACAAATTTTGTGTTCTGTTGCACATAACAATTTTGGCAAAAATTGTGAAAAGAAAATTTTAACAAACTTAGTATGGAAACTAAACAATCATAAAAAGGATGTTTAATCTCAATTATCGAGTTTGCCACATTTGCACAGGATTGACTATAATCTTTCAAGAGATATATGTCACATTGCATTATATACCTATTTGACAGGACTCATAATGTGTATATTTATTGTTCATATTTTTTCCGATTTTAATTGATTCTATATGAATTTAATTGATTTGGTTATATTTTTATTTTAGATATTGAAAATGAAGATTTGGAGAGAAAAAAAGGACATGGAACAATGGTTTTGAATTGAATTTATGAAGATTGGGAGCAGAAGACTTGATTCTGCGGGGCATGGGCATGTTTAGTGGATCAGAATCTCACTCAAAAAACTTTCGTATGCAAGACGCGGATAAGCCTTACCAATTATTGAGCTGAGTAGATATTAACTAAAAAGGAAGCTTATAGGCGGTTGATTGTAAAAAGGACAAATGTTTTAACTGCAGCAATTTAAGAAACTAGACTTTTCTTTTAGTTAGGAATATTTTCTATTTTGTTTATTTTTTTTATATTAGAATTTGATTTTTAGAAATCCTTTTAAAATTGGTACTCTTACCATATTTTTAGGGGTTTAGTCCTATATTTTAGGACTTGTCTTTTCCTTTAAAAAAAACCTATAGGTGCCACAGTCATGATCATCATCACACGCCTCCATCATCAAACACAAATTTCACTCTCTTTATCTTTAGGGTTAGCAATCTTTCAAGGTATATATTGATTTCAATTGCCATCACTTGAGGTTTTGTGTTTAATTTATATTTCTTACTTTTAATTTCAAGTAATTGTTGATTCTTGTTTTATTTTCTATGTAGGATTGATGTTGGTTAATTTGATAAATTAATTCAACATCTTTTATTCTATTACTATCCATTAGTTCAATGATTCATAATTATCATAAATGAATGGTTCAAGAACAACTAGGTTAATTATATTTATGAATAAAAAATGCATGTTTAAACTAGGAGAATCAATGTGACAAGATTAATTAATTGTAACTATTTCGATTATTTAATTTGGGTTTAAATATTTTCACAAATCTTAATACTATCATTAATTTGATGTGGAATGCTATCGTATCCAGTTAATTAATGATAAGCTTTGATTTGAATGCTGGGTTTTATCAATTACTTTAGGAAAATAGAAAATTTGGTATGGCTATTCTAATGAGTTTTCAAGTAAATATTTGAATTTGCAAGATAAATATTTGTAACTTGTGATTAATAATGCAATTGAATAAAATCATACCATTAGATCAAAAGCTCTGTAATATAGATTTTCTTTTCTATTTTTTTCTGTTTAATTATTGATTTTATTTGTTTGTTAGAATTAGTTAATTAGTTATCCATTCCAAAATCCCCCAATTATACTTTTTCTTCTTTAAAACTTAGAAACTATATTTTTAGCTCTCTTGAGATTCGACTTGCTTCACTATCATTGAAAATCTAATTTATAGTCATTACAGTGTCGGTAATTAATTTTGAAAGTTTCGACAAACCCGTCACTATTCCAATAAGTTTCTTCAGCTGTATGTCATAAAGAAGACGACAATTAAGAAAAAAAGGGCAACATAATTATGGTCTTTAGTAAATTGACTTATAAACAACATATTGCAATGAAAATTTGGGGAATAAAATAAATTATTGAGAGATAAGTATTTTGTTAAAGGTAACTTACTATGTTCTTTAACTAGAGTTTGTGTACTATTTGAAACATTTCCAGTTGTTTTAGTAGACGGTGAGGGAATTGTTAGGGCGGATGTTCCTTTTAGAAGGGCCGAATCGAAATATAGCGTTGAACAAGTCGGCGTAACTGTTGAGTTGTACGGCGGCGAACTCAATGGAGTTAGGTAAAGAAACATTGGTAACTAAACTTTTTTTTTTTTTTTAGTCAGACAAGACTTATGACTTGTAATATGTTATGTGGCTCCATTATCTAAAATCTATGACATACTAATAGAAGGTTAAGACACAATAGTTTTCTTACCTGCAAAATTAAGCAAACCCATAAACCATTAATTATCCAACAAGGCAAGAAGTTGCTTATTTGACTTGGAAATAAACTAGTAACATTTGTTTAATACTATCAGTTGGCTTCTGATGAATCCTATCCATACTACCATGAATAGCAACAGCTTTCCACTATTGTTTTAATAGAAAGAAGTTGGAAAATTGATTATCTCCTAATATTTCCCTTTGTATACCCGAGTTTGCCACAATTGTTATACTTTGATTAAGACTTATGTGGTATGCCACTACCACGTGACCTTTGTGAAGGTGATCTAATACTCAAAATATTAGGAACCATGCTAACAGTCTCAGGGTAGTCAATAATGCTTCATCAATTGGCCATTTAGCAAGTATAGCACTTGCTATGTTTGAAGAAGAGAACACAACGATTATAGCAAGTTGTTTCTCTTCACTTGGAACCATTGAATTGAATTTGGTAACTAGAGGGGGGAGGACAAAGGATCCATAGCTAATATTTGAAATTGTAATTATTTAAAATGATTATCGTGTCCCATTAAAAATGATGGGATTTGTTCTTTTCTTCGTCTTTTAGCCACACTTTAGCTGAACCACAACTACATGTTGAAACAACATAAAGAGAGCCTAACTCATCTCAATAACTTTCCACTTTGTATAAAAGGTTGCCACTGACAAATTTCCTTGTTAAGCAAATGCAAGTGTTTAGGGTTTAGTGTTTATTTGTATATTAGGGTTTGTAAATGCAAGTGTCTGACAAATTTAAAAAATATAAAGTTCCTTAGTATGACCCAAATGTTCCTCCGAATTCTGCCACATCTTTCAAGTAGTATTATAGTAAGCCACAAAATCATGAAGGTTTGGGCTAATGAAATTATTCAATCAAGAATAAAGCGATCAACTTTTTTCTAGTTGGTGACAGCAATAAGATCAACAAGTATGGGTAATTCACCAAGGACAAATGAATCTTATTCTTGTCGCGAAGTGCGTTATTGATTGTGAGTCACTACTTGGGGTTCGTTGTCTCGGTCTTCGGCGCCTTGCCCTCCTTTTGCCGTCCTAGTCGTCACTCAATGTACTAGTTTTTGTGCTATTTTTTCTAATGTACTGATTTGGTTTTGTTTCATGTAATATATATTTTTTTTTGTGCTATTTTGTTAATGTACTACTTGGGTACTGATTGTACTATTAATTCACTAAAATTTTTATGTACTAATTGTACTTTGGTTGTTACTGATTGGGTATTAATTATGATATTAATTCACTAAAATTTTTATTTGTGTAGATGTCTCAATCAAGCAAGGGCAATAGCAGACAACAAACTGATTGAAGCACTACAGTTGGGTCCAACACACAAATTGAAACCCACTCAACATTAAAGGGTGTTGGAAAACGCAAGGACTACACTAAGTTTAGTTGTTTGGAGGCACTTTACTAAATTTACTGATACCAAGG
This sequence comes from Gynochthodes officinalis, assembly GCA_020080225.1. Lineage (NCBI taxonomy): Eukaryota > Viridiplantae > Streptophyta > Magnoliopsida > Gentianales > Rubiaceae > Gynochthodes > Gynochthodes officinalis. Next base: position 32,474,731 of record CM034623.1, read on the forward strand.
GTTGGAAAAAATGTACATGCAATTACTGCAGTAAAGAGTATAATTGTATGTCAAAGTCATGTGGCACATGAGAATGTGCCCTCTAAACCTTGCCAAACAAATTTCAAATCAAACTTTGTTGTCTTACCAAAGTACTATTAATGATGAGGACATGGGTGATGTAATGCCAAGTTTAGTGCCATGAAAATTTGATCAACAAGCTTGTAGGAAAGCTTTAGTTCAAATAATTATTACTGATGAACTTGCATTTAAGTTTGTAGAAAGAATAGGATTTAGGCGATACATGAAAGTTTACCAACCTGCACATGTCATTCCTTCTAGAACTACAGTGACTGCGGATTGCTATCAGTCATTTCTTAATGAAAAGACAAAACTTAAGTCTCAAATTAAGCAAACAGTTCTTAGGATTTGTTTAACAATTAATACATGAACATCTTTGCAATAAATTAATTATATGGTATCACTACTCAATTCATTGATAATGAATGGAAATTGCATAAAAAAAGTGTTAAATTTTTACCCTATTTCAAGCCATAGGGGTAATGATATTCGAAAGACTGTTGAAATGTGTTTGGTTGATTGGGGCTTGCAAAATATTTTCATAGTTATAGTTGACAATGCAAGTTCAAATGATGTGGCAATTGATTAGTTGAAAAAAGAAACTTGCCAATTGGAACAAATGTGTGTTACAAGCCAAATAGGTGCATGTTAGGTGTGTTGCTCACATTATGAACCTAATTGTACAAGATGGTTTGAATGATTTGGGAAAGTTAGTTGATCATGTTAGGGCAGCAATCAAATATGTTAAACAATCACCAATAGTCAAAAGATTCATGCATTATAATGATGTGATAGTAGTATTTGTGCTTGGATATTCCAACTAGATGAAATTCTATTGATTTGATGTTGAATATAGCACATATGTATGAGAGAGCCTTTGATAGGTTGGATTTGGGGAAAACCCCTTTTAGGGGGATCTTGAAACTCATGGCTCTAAATTGGGAGTTTCGACTTCTCTATATTGGGCTAATGTTAGGAGATTGGTGATTTTCCTTCGATATTTTTATGAGTTCACTTTAAAATTTTCTAGCACAATATATGTTACTGCAAATTCTTTCTTGGATGATATTAGTTGCATTCATGGAATTTTGAAAGAATGTATTTCAAGTGAAAATGATATTTTAGAAACATGGCAATACGAATGAAGAAACAATTTGACAAGTATTAGAAATCTTATGAAAAATTTAATGTGCTGATTTTTAGGAATAAATTTGAATATATTGATATTATACTTTTTAATATGTATGGTGAGCAAAAAGGGTTTATGTCAGCTAAAAAAGTAAAGGTGCATTGTATAAACTCTTTCATGATTACAAGATGATTCATTTTCCACCAACTGCTGCATCTTCATCCTATTCTTCTTCCTCTTCCACTTTTTTAACTGTAAGTTTAGTATAGAAGAGCCCATCTAATAATGATACTCAAGTGTTGAATAAGTTGAAAAAAAAATTTAGAGTTGAATTGAAAAGGAGAAAAGTAGATTTTGGTATAAGAGATTCTAAATAAGAGTTGGATAGATATTTAACTAAAGATAATAAAGGTGATGAATATGATAGTAAGAATTTTAGTGTCTTGGAGTGTTGGAAGATCAACAGTCTCAGGTTTCGTATTCTATCTTTGATTGCTTGTGATGCGTTGGCTGTTCAAATTTCAACAGTTGTTTCTGAGTCTACTTTTAATACTAGAGGAAGAGTTCTTTAACTCCTAAACTTGTACAAGCCTTAATAAATACTCAAGATTGACTCCTTTCAAATGCAACTCTAATTAATGTGAAAGAACACATTGAAGATATTCAAAAATTTGAAAAACGTTATCTCACTATTCACTTCTTGTTATATTTTTGTAAATATTTAATGGTATTATTTAGTTATTTATTGAACTAAGTTTAATAATTAGTTTCTGGAAGTCTAGGCAAAAATGAGTGACTCAGTCCCTGAATTAACATGTGTGGATGTCTAAGATATCTTACCTTAATGATTAAGGTAATACTACACTCGCTCCAATTTAGAAAATTCTCTTTTACTTATATTTAATATGTTAATAATGTATATTATGAGTTATATACTGTTTTAACATATTTTGGGTTCATTCTCTATAGTGGAACATTTTTAATCTTATGAATTATTAGTCTATTACATTTTTAAACTGAAGTGGGAACTTCAGAAGTCGGAGGTTGTCAGCTATGGAAATTTGTTCAGTACTACCTTTCTATTAAATGTGGACATTTGTTATATTTTTATTATGGACTTCATAATTATGAAATGTATTATTGTGCTTTGGATTATTACTAATTTGGTGGAGCTATGTATTATTAAGTTGTGATTGCAATTTGGTGGAGCTATTTTATTTCTAAGTTGTAATTGTATTTTTCGTTATTGTGACTTTTGTTATTAAAATTTTATATTATTAAATTTTTTATTTTGATGTGTTAAACATTGGGAAGTTGATTTTATTATTGAAAATATCCCCTTTAAAAAAGGGAAAAAATGGTCAAATTGGAATTCAGCTAGCTGAATCAACCAAATTCAGTCGAAGTCGACTGAATTCAAAATTCGATTAATTCAGTCGAATTCAAATTCAAATTGAAAACCAAAATTTGAATTCAGTCGGTTAGAATTTAAATTCAACCTAATTTGGTCTAATTTTCGATTTGGGTTCTAAAAATAGTCAAATCAATTGAATAAAAAATTCAAGGAAATAGCCCAATGAACACCCCAAGTCATAATTGAACGAGGTGGCTGGCCCAAGTAACAGAACCAATTTACAAAATAGCTTAAGGAATTAGCTGTTGGGAATGGATGTACAATACACTGATATTACGACTCACATGGACAAAACCTAGATAAATTCTCTTAATAGATTTAGCCCAAACTCAAGCAACTCAATAAATAATTGTACTTGGGACCCACATCTCACAAACCCATTAGAACAAAACAAGCCCATAACACTACTCTTTATATTCACACATAGTCAACCCACTATCCTACCCATCAAATTTACCCTCAAACTACATGTCAACTAGGCTCAGTCCATTCAAGCCAATTAAGTATGGAAAGAGTCCATCAACCCATAAACCAAAACTATATACCGATGCATTTACTTCATTGTAATTATCACTAATTATGTGATTGGTCAGACTAAATAGTGAATTTATCTATTCGCATCTAACCTAATGCAACCCAACCTTACAACCCCAAACCCAACCCAAGCATAGAACTCTAAACCCAATCCAACCATAGACCTAATAGACCCAATACACAACAGATGATATATTGTCCTAACTTACCCCAACCCAACCTTATTCAACCACACAAACCTATATCCAAACCATCCTAAACCAACCCAACAATCGATCTCCCAACCTAAATTTTAAAATTTTAAAATTTGAAATAAAAATGTGTTTGGATATTTTATTTTTATTTAAGAAAAGTTAATTTTTTGTAAGTAAGAACCTTGTCCAAACAAAGCCAAAGCCACAACCATTGTCAGCATCATTCTAAAATGAAACCAAGACATACTTTGATAGTAATCAAATGAGAAAATGACATTTTTGGTACCCGAATTGTAACCCTATAATATTTTGGGTTTTAAATGTTTATCTCATGATATTTTGAATCTATTAAGTTTGTCAAAGTGACAATACTAGAATTTTTCATTTGCAATTATAGATTTTATTTGATTAAATGAGTGGTAAACAGTTATACTCATTTTTTTATTGACAAAATAATGGGTCAAACATAAGGAACTAAAATTGATAATATTTTTTTTATTTGCATTGATATTTTACTTTCATTATTTTCTTTTTCTTTTTATTTAATGAATTTTTCCTTTAACTTTATTTTACTTTTTAAAGTTTTTCCATTTATCTATTTTTTTCATTCTCTTTTACTTTTAGTATATTCTTTACTTTTTTTTCATATTTACTCATTGTTCCTTCGTTTATATTTTTAATTTTATTTTCTCTTACCCTTTTCTATATCTTTTATTTATATATTCATTTTTCTCAATCTATAGTTTTAAAATTCTCATAATCTTTATCCTTTACACTTTGCTTCCGTTTTTATTTAATTTTTTTTTAAAAAAAAAATTCTAGTGAAGACCTTTTGTTTTGCAGTATTTTTCCATTTCTTTTTTTGGTTTTTTGACCCCTTTAACCTCTTTCGTTTTTTTTGTCTCTTAATTTTTCTCCAACACATAAATTAATGTATAACACAAATGTCATCCTATAACTAAAGCAAAATTTTTAGGAGTCAATTTCAAAATAAAAAAAAATCAGATGGCTAAAAATACATAGAAAATATAATTATCATCTTCAATCATCATTTACAATCCTTCTCCCCCCCTCCCACCTTGCTACATCAAATTATGATAATGGTGGTAGTAGCATCTACACTCTAAACCTTACATCCATATCATAATTGGTAGTGGCAGAGATAGATGTAATGATTAGGGTTTATAGTTTAGGATAAAGGCATTGCTATCACTATTGCTGTAATATGATATGGATAAGTTGGCACGAGGGGAAAGAGGTTGCAGATGACAAATGAAAATGATAATTATATTTTTAATTATTTTCAATGATATAATTTTTTAAAATTTAAAACTGAGCTCAACAAATTTTGCGCTTCATAGGATGAAATTTGTAGGTCAAAATGTAATTATATCTAAATTTATGTTTTGGAGGAAATTTGAGAGAAAAAAAGGACAAATGTTAAAAAATGCAAAAGCAAAAATAGAAAATGAAAAAAATAAGATAAAGATAAATGCATTCATTAGAGGAAATTTTTTAAAAAAAGAGTAAATAAAAAAAGTGTAGAAAATAACGATTATCAAAATTTTAAAACAGTAGATTGAGGGAAAAATAAATAAATAAAAATAGGCAAAGGGTAAGAGAAAATAAAATTAAAAATATAAACTTAAGAACACTCAGTAAATGAAAGTAAGAGTAGTAAATGACACAATAAAAGTGAAAATAAAATATACATTTAAGGGAAAATTTGGGAAAATTCCCTTTAAGGGCGCAATTTCAAATTTCTAAGGAAAATTTGCAAAAATAGCACATTTGACTGTTGACTTTGCAAAAATAGCACCTCCCATTTTTTCTTTGTTATTATAGCACTTCAAGATTGTATAAAGACCAAAATGCCCCTATGCTTTAAAACCCAAACAAGGCGCGACCGTTCTTATTCTTCATTTCCCAAACCGACTTCTTCAATTCTTCTTCTTCTTCTTCTTCTCCTCATTATTTTTCATTTCCTTTGTGCAACTTTTCTAAAACAGCACCCATTCCTTTACTTCAAAACAATCCATATCACCCGTTTCAACGGCACGCACAAAAGTCCCATCATCATATTCAAGCAAGAAAGTGTAGGCTCACGAAGTGCGTCAAAATTTCACTACAAATTGTCATTTCAATCTTACAAATTCGTACATTTCAGTGTTTTGATAGAGTGCATTGTTATTGTTTGTTTGAATTTGAGTTGGGCTTATTTTAATTTGATATGGGTTTGGTCGAATTTGAACTGGTCGAGGCATAGGCCGAGTAAGTAGTCGAGCCGCATTGTAAATCGAGTATTTAGTCGAGTTAATGGTCGAGAAAGTAGTCGAGTAATAAGGTAGGTCAAGTTAATAGTCGAGTCACTAATCGCGTATAAGGTCGAGCCATATGTCAGGTCGAGTACTAGGTTAGGTCGAGTAGTAGGTCAAGCCATAGTGCCAGTCGAGTCTTAGGTTAGGTCGAGTAAATGGTTGATTCTTAGGTCAAATTGAGTAATAGGTCGAATCGATGGTCGAGTGCTAGGTTAGGTCGAGTTTTGGGTCGAGCAATATAGGGTTTTAGGGTTTAGAGTTTAGGGTTTTTAGGGTTAGGGTTTATGATCCTTATCCTTTTGCACTATACTGATTTGATTCAATTATTGCTATAGGACCCTTTCAGGGAGCAAATGGTTGTTCAAGGTGATTTCTTCAACGCTATGGTTTCTCAATATTGCTACTACGAAGCAAATATGCAGAAGATAAGGACCAAACTAACTGATTCACAGAAGAACATACTGAGACGGGAGAGTTGCATGGCTGAAATGGCTCTTGACCATGAGCATACATTGTGGTGCAAACAGATCATTCACAGCATGCTGTTGAGGCAACTTAGGCTAGATGATGACAATAGCATGTATTTTAATTTTGCGGGGAAGAATGTGAAATTCGCCAGGAGGGAGTTTGCACTCATTACTGGTCTCAAGATGAGAGATTTTGAACATGAATATGCGAAATATAAGGCACCCGATGGTCCGAGTGCAATAACTAAGTATTTAACTTCGGAACATAAGAAGGATGCTACCACATACGCTGACATTTTAAAGTTTTCAACCAAATAGACACAAAACTTTTTAGACAATATGGCTGTGTCACTTACCTTGTTGCTATTATACACATCCATCATTGGAGAATAGAAGGGAAACCATATCGAAGAAAATGTGGTGCATATGGCATGTAATGGAGGAAGTTTGATGATATGCCTTGGGGCGAGCTATCTTACAGGGGCACTGTGGATAGTGCTAGAAAGGCTATGCTCAATGCCTTGAAGCAGTCTAGGGATTTAGATAATAAGACGTACATCGTTGGTGGATTCCCAGTAGCTCTAGGGGTAAGGTTTTAACTTTGTGAGGTACATTGCAATTTTGTTTGTGCTTTAAGTTCATAGAACTAATTATTTGTCATTTGTGTTTATGAATCGCAGGTGTTCGCATATGAGCTACCGCCACATCTTGAACGATTCTCATTAGTGGAAAAGTCAAAACTTTTGGTTGCAAGCCGAGGATGTTCCGGTGAAAAAGAATGAGGACACAACAATCTGTCCAAGAGAACAATCAAGTGTGGTCCAAAAAATTAGTCAGTGGAGAGGTATGATTAAACATTGCCTAATGTTTGATAATTATAATGTGTTTTCTTCTATGCATGTCGGGCTGATGGAATTTGTGTTGGCTAATTATATGATTGCATACGGCATTGCAGAAAGTTAAAGTTACCCCAAATGACTCCAACTCTAGAAGAAATAGCAAGATTTTTTACATGGGAGGAAAAAAAAATAGAGACGCAGATAATGACGATAATGATGTGAAGTTTGGAGGAGAAGAAAATGCATTCGTATAGCAGGAAAAAACAGCTGTTGTAATTCTTCTTGGAAAGAGAAATAGAGACGAAGAAAGTTCCGATCCTGAAAAAAGGCAAACAGCTGGAGCTGAGTGGAAAAATGAATCATGGCATCGATGGGCGGATGGGTTGCTTGAACGGTGCCTTGACTATGAAAATTGTATAGCCGAATTGGAGCTCAATACATAAAAGTCAGAGGCTCGTATAGCCGAATTGGAGAAGATAGTCAAGCAACTGTTACCCCACAAAAATGAAGACGAAGATGATGGGGGTATTGATAAGAAAAATGAGGATGATGATGAGTGAAAGATGATGGGAAGGATGAGCATGAGCAGCAACTCACTAATGAACACATTCCGCCCATTCCAATTGGGCCAGTTATTAGTGCTCCACCATCACCGATGACGGAAAAGGTGAAAACGAGCAAAGCAATGTTGCTGATGACGCTCTTGGGGGTGTCAACTTGGAACCTATTCTTGCCGTTGCAGCTACCACTCCACCAGCACCGATAGTTGCCCCGAGTTCAATCTTCCAAGAGTTCTAGCCAGGGCCTGAAAATTTTAAAGAAATGGATCAATGGCTGGAACCAACAGATTGACAATTCTTGTGGACGCCAATTTATTCACTTGATTCAGATATGATCAAAAGTATGCTCAAAGAACTTGAATGGCTCACAAACGAGGTAATACATTTATACTTTTGTCTCATTATGTGAGTAATTTACAAGGCTTAGTCATAACCAACCATGCTTGAATGTTTTTCAACATATAGATTTATACACATCCATGCTTCGAAGGAGGATCCTTGTGATGTGCCGAATAGATGTATCTACTATGGAGACGTTTTTTTTATGTAAGTTATGTTGATTTCATCATTTAATACCTCACGGATTAGATATATACATATGTTGACGGACTGGTATGATTACATGTGTTGACAGAATGGTATGAAGACCCTAGATGAGTCCCAGCAATTCCCAACAGTTAACGTTTAGGCAATGAAGCAATTTGTTGGTTTAGTGCCATATGAACTGGGCTGCCGCCTAATAGATTTTGTTTTATTCCCATGCCATGTAGATGGGAACCACTGAATATTGGTGAAAATGGATTTTAGCACACAAGCAATCCACGTGTATAACCCACTACAACAAGAGGGGACGGAGCAGAAACTAGAGTACCTTGTTCGAGGAATGCCCAAAATATTGCAGGCATGTGAATTTCGCACCTATTGGTGGAAATCAGCTCAAAGCATGGACAATTGGCAAGTCATGGTTGATGAAGGTTTGGTCGGCAAAAAAATCAGGGTTAGTATCTAAGGTACTCATACTATGTTCATGTAAAATTCTTGTTTTAATGACTAACAAAATTTGCATATGATTGTTTTAGAACTGGAGACTGTAATGTCCTTGTATTAAAGTGGGCTAAATTCATCATTCACGGGGTGTCACTTGATACAATTAGACCCAATAATGAAATTGAGGCCCATAGACAATTGGCGGCGGCACTATTCGTCCATGCAAGACAAGAAAACGATAGAGAGAAGAAAGCTAAGGCTAGGGCAAAAAAGGTTGTAAACATAAATAAGGATGTACCGTTATGAGATGGTGTAAATATACATTTTGATTTGTAGTTTTATGTGTATAAACTCTTTTGCATACATTTGTGTCTATTTATAACTCTATGTGTAAATGAGAACGTACATGTGTGTATATTTTATTGAATTCCATACGACCATTCTAACAAATTTGTGTATAATTGATTGATAATCCATTTGTGTCTATTTTTTATTTATTGCATTCCATAAGATCATTTTAACAAATTTCCCAATAAATAACAACATTACAAATGAAGAAAACCAAAATGCAGGCATGTAAATTTCGGTTGATATTTTTTCCCACCAAACAATTGGATTTCTGTTTAGTGCTCGACCTTCGGGATGACCACAAACTTGACCTATTACTCAACCCGACCTCTTACTTGACTCAACCTTTTACTCGACTAAAAATTCGACCAAACCTTTGCTTGACTACAAACTTGACCAAATGCTCGACTAAAACTCGACCAAGGGCTCGACCACATTTCACGTGTGAGGCGTTGCGTTTGTAAGTGTTGTGAAGACAAGGATTTCGCACCTTGTTTGGGTTTTAAAGTAGAGGGGCATTTTGGTATTTATGTAATCTTGAAATGCTATAACAACAAAGAAAAAATGGGAGGTGCTATTTTCGCAAAGTCAACGGTCAAATGTGCTATTTTTGCAAATTTCCCAATTTCTAACAAGGGCATATAAGTTTTAAAATTCCCTTAAAGGCATAAAAATAGCTTTATAATATAAAATTTATCAAAAGCCTACCCCTCCTTGCATAAACTATGTTGTTTATTATTATTTTTCCCTCCCAAAAATTGATGATCAGGAAAGTCTGGAGAATCAAAACGCAATCTGGAAAAGCAATAATTTTCATCTATTGCTTTTGGAAAACTACATAAATTTGGCAAAAGAAAATCTCACATATGTATTATAGGTAAACTAGAATCTCACATATTTTTCTTTATTCAATAGTTTTTAATAATAGAAATGATTTTTAGATTAACCAAAAGTGGGTTGGTTTAGTGATTTAGTAGAACTTTTTTATAATTATTTTTTGAAAAATATGGAAATATAAGCTTGCTCGTTTTGATGGATTTTTGTGTGGTTTTTTAAGTGATTTCCTCACAATGGTGTATTATTCTTTTCTTTTTTTTTTTTTGTTTTCCCTGTGGGCTATTCCCAAATTTTTTGTTTCTAAAGATTGAACCAACTAAAGATAGTTGATAATTTAGTTCAAAATTTTTCATAACGTATTAATATTTTGTGTATAAGTTATGTTCACTCAAATATATTGAAAATAACAAAGAGATTTTTAATGCGATTCATGCTATTACACATGAATTTTAAAGTTGAGATGATGTGCATGACTATAGTAATTGTGAATTCTATTGCATATTCCAATTTTGTAATTTTAACACTGGAAAACAAGTACTCGATCTAAAAGCAATGGATGAAGATTGTTGTTTTTTCAGGCTTTTTCTTATTCTCCAAACTTTCCCGATTGTCAATTTTTGGAAAGGGAAAATAATAATCAACGTAATGATTTATATGAAGAGGGGTAAGGTTGTAATGATAGATTTTATATTATATGAAAGTTTTTTCTATGCCTTTAAAGGGAATTTAAAAATTATATACCCTTATTAGGAATTTAAAATCTCATTGCATATTTATGGGGAATTTTTCCAAAAATAAATAAATAAATAAATAAATAAAAAGAAAAAGAAAATAATAAAAATAGAAGAGCAATGCAATAAAAAAAATAATTAGTTTTAGTCCCTTATATTTGGTTCCTTATTTTGTCAATAAGAAAATTAATGCAACAGCTAACCACTCATTTAGTCAACTAAAACCTGTAATTGCACATAAAAAGTCCCACTATTGCCACTTTGACATGTTTAAGGGACTAAAAGTATCATTAATCAAATATTTAGAACTAAAAATGTTTATAGCCGAACTTGAGGAACCAAAAGTATCATTTTCTTCTTACAATAATAATAATAATGAACGAGGAACATAGAACAACGACCCAAAAAGGAAGCAGCTTCACAAAAAATTGTCTGAATGCTCAGCAAGTAAAAAGATTTTGCAAATGTCAAAGCGCATTAAGATGAAATGCAGTAGTTACCTAACAAGCACTTTTCATTGTGAGGGAGAAGTGAAAAATATTTAAAACTAATAAAAGACACTTTTCCTAATGAAGTCAAATTAATTTATCGTCAAATTATAGTTTCATGGGGAAAATAAAATAAACCTGTTGAAGAAATTACTACAGATTTTAAATTGTAAAACAAAGAAAATTCTAAAAGTGTAAGAATTTAGCCAGCGGTAAAAAATTTAATATTCGCCTAAATCCAACTCCTTTTATGCAAATTAACTGACCTAAGTTATGATATCTTTCTAATATAAACTTTACATGAATAAAGTGTAAATTAAATCTACCTATCTTGAGGTAATTTAATTATAAATCGTCATTGAAATTTGCAATTGTTATAATTTTTATTTTTTGACTGTTCAAAAGTTAGTTATTTGTTATAAAATTAATGAAATAACTAAAAATTTAAATAAAAACGTGAGAGCAAAATATACTCAAAGTTTAAAAAAGAAAGAAGAAAAGGAAAAAAGTGAAATGACACTTGTTCTAATAACTATGCAAGTAAAATAACCAAAGTGATAATCATTTAAACTTGCAATAGTTGTATACTACATTTCAACCTACTTATAACAAAAATAGTGATATTTTTGTTATATTGTTCAGAATCATATTAAAAGCATTTAGTCCATTAAAAAATTATTTTTTTCCTGGCATAAATATTTTTAGTTTAAAAGTAAATTATATTTACCTCTTCTAAGATTTGGTTTCATTACCGATTACCTTTTAAAATTTGAGAATATTATAGTTTTTCTTAATCGTATGAAAATTAGTTTTTCATTACATAATTGATCAAATAATTAAAAAACTACACAAGAATGTTAGAATAAAGTGTTTTCCTAATAGATAACAAATGAATTAAAGATATTTATTTAAAAGAGACGTGTCAAATATAATTATAAATAGTATTATAATGTAAATTTAACATAAAAATAAAATAAAATTCTATTTTTATTCAATGTATTAGTCATTTTATAAATTGTATAATAAAAATTTAAGTTTTGGATGATGAAATAGGAAGACAGCTAAACTTTAACTCAAGGGAGGTAGTATACGGTACAAACAATCCGTAACCACCAACAACAAAAGAGAAAAAAAAACAAAGGTGCGCCTGTTGAATAAGGGTTTTCTATTGAAACCCAATTTCTATTTGCTACTCAGACAACTCGGGCTTCTCCTCCATCGCTCGCTTCCGCTGTCAAGTACAACATTTTTAGTAGCGTAATTGTTGTTGCAACTTACAAGTATTTGTATTTGTGGGTAGAGATGTGCGATTTTCTAATTAACTCAAATATTCTCAATTTTTGGTTTAAACTGAATTTCAAATTTGGTTGTCAAGTCGAGTTTTTGAATTGATAGTTTTAATTTGAATTCAAACTGAAATTCGAATTCGAATTCGAATTCGAATTCTGTTTCAATTTGAACTCAAACTAAATAATATATATTTTGAATTCGGTTTTTGATTTAAAATTGAATTGAAAACCGAATTTGAAATTATTATATATATATAATTCCATAATATATGTTATATTGTATTGAAATCTATTTTATTTATATGTATAACTCCATATTATATATGGAAAAATAAACATGTACTATATATAAAATATCAAAAGATGTTAGATTAGATTGGATATATTATATGTGTGTGTAACTTTAGAAGTTAAAATAATTTGTAAAATTGTGAAGGTGTGATTTTTAACTTTTTAATTTGTATTTTATTGTATACTACACATATTTATAAGTTATATACAAATAATGTGCATATATATATATATATATATATATATATATATATATATTGCAACAGACAAAATTATTAATATTGTAATTTTAGTTTTTTTCATTTGATGAATTGGTTTAAAAAATTATATTTCATAACTCTAACTTAATAATTGCAATATAATGACATTAGTATAGTAATTGAAATATTAAAATTGTAAGAGGTTAAATGTTAAATGTTGGAGAAGGTAAAATGCAAATTTATTTCAAAAGTGTAAAAATTATGAAAAAAATAGATAAATAAATGAATAAAATGAGAAAAAATAATGTATATAATATACGAATAATGTATATATAACCACAAAGTGATGAACGAGCAATAATTAGGTATGAATTATTATTAATTTAATAATTACAAAACTTTATTTATTTATTAGTTTTTACTTGTAATTTCTACTAATTACTAATAATTCAAAACTCGAAAGTTTGAAATATCAAAAATTGCTATTTATCAATGTGTGGTTTTATTTACTTTTTAATTTACAATTTATTGTATAGAACACATAATTATTTTTAAATCATATACACATAAGGTGCATGTACATAATGTAACTATTTCTTTATTTATAAAACTATTTGGTTTACATTACAATATCTATATATCATTATATATATATATACTAGTTGCTATATAGTATATATATATATATATATATATATACATATACACACACACTAATTGCTATATAGCAAAAAAAATGCTCCCTTCATCCCCAAAAAAGAGTCTAATTTGATTAAGGTACAATTTTTTTATTAGTTATTAAGTACAATTCATTTAATGCATCACTTAATGTATAATTTTATATTTTTATCATTTTTAATTTTAAATATACATAATTATTATTAGTAAAGATGTTTTAGAAATTTGGTTTAAAATTTGACTACTTTTTTGAGATAAGAAAAAGTTTTTAAAGTGAACTCTTTTTTTAGAACGGAGGGAGTATATAATTCTTTTGATTTTCGTTTTATTGAACTATTAAAAGTGTAAAAAAATTATAACTAATAAGTCTAATTTGATAATTACAATATACTGATATTAATGTAGTAATTAATATATTAAAATTGTAATAATGATATTAGTATATTAAATCAGAAAAAGGAAAAACATAAATTTATTTAAAATGTAAAAATTATTTTAAAAATAAGATAAATATATTGAAAAATAGAGAAAATAACATATATAGCATATGAAAGTGTAATTATTTTCTTTAATAACTCATTCCTATTTTATTTGAGTGTATAATTTTATAAATAATCACCGAAGTGATGAATAAATATTAATTAGATATTTATTATTATTAACTTATAAGAGATTATAAGAGAGTATTAGATGAATAACAATATTAACGTAATAATTTTATTTCAGCATAATTTGAATTTTGAGTGTATAACTTATCTTTATTTCGTTTGAGGGTATAACTTATAAATAATAACCACGAAATTATTTGTGAATATTAATTAGATATCGATTATTATTAACTTATAAAAGAATATTAAATAAATGACAATATTAACTTAGTAACTTTAGTTCACAATAATTTAAAATTTGAAATTTGTGTTTGTAAATTTTTGAGAAGAAAATTAATGGAGAAAAATTGAACATGATAAATTAAAAATTATTTAATATTCATTTAGAAATTCTAATTGTTCACGACTAATTTACTAATTGATCATATTAATATAAAATGTTATATTAATTGGTTAAATTTTGTATTAAAATATTAAGGGTGCAATTGAAAGAAATAGATATAATTTTGAGGTTGTGATTGAATGAAGTTAGATTTACAGCAGGATTGAAATTGAAATAGAAAAAAGTATGGTATTATTATAATAATAACTATTTTAATTGGGTCAAATTAAGAATAAAATTAATTTAGGGATACATGCGATTTTCCAATTTTAAAAAATTAGAACTTTAATTGCCAAATTATTTTCTAGGGTTTCTTGTCTCTTCCGTTCCGTAGGCTTTATGCCTTCACAGTCGACAGCCGACAGTCAATAATAGGCCGCTCTTCAATCGCGGATAGCCAGCCGTCTCTCCTCTGCCGTCAGTCGTTGATAGTCCTCCATCCTCGCCTCCTCGGTCTTCAACTCGTCGGCCAGCTGTTGGAGTTTCCGCTTCAGCAATAAATCGGTCGTGCACCTCTCACAGCGAGTTACCGCTTCCACCGCCGCCTCGGGTCTAAGTAGTCAGCCGGCAAAGTACATCGAGAAGGTGACAATTTTTTGTGCTATTTTTTCAGATGTACTGATTGGTTTCTGGCATCTTGTTTAATTGTTTATGATTTTTTTTTTTTTGTTTCTAATTTTTATGGTTTCTAAGTTTTGCAAGAACGGTTAATGATGTTTGATTTCACCCCTGCCCAAAAATTAAAAAAATGTGAGAGTTTTGGATGTTTGGTTCCTGGCTTCTATGCTCTGTTGACTGCTGCCCATGTGGAATTGGAAGTGGATAACGAATTAATGATTGGTGTAATTAATTATTTAAGCAGTTTAGTGAGATTTTCTATTTGAGTTGTATGCTAAGCAGAAAATTCAAACAGGTTTCAGCATTTTTGATTTCTGATTTCTGTTTTCTAACTTCTGGTTTCTGAGAATGGTTCTAATTTCTGTTTTTTTTGTGGTTTCTAGTTTCTGATTTACATGGTTCTGGTTTCTCCATTTTAGATGTCTGATTTCTGGCTTCTGGTTTATGAGAATGGTTCTGATTTTTTCTGATTTTTGTTCTCTGATTTCTAACTTCTGATTTTCTGCATTTTTTCTGTTTTCTGAAAATGGTGGCCGAATTCGGATTATCGAATTCAAATTCAAATTCAAACCCAAAATTGAATTGCGAATTCGAATTTAGTTCGGTTTTTGTTTGGGTTCTGAAAATTTTCAAACCAAATAAGCCAAAAACCAAACAAACCAACAGATGAACACCCTTAGTTTTAATTGTGGGTTTATAGGAATATCTTTCTTCGTTAAGTAATGCTAACCTAAGTCCTTTACCGATTAACATTTTTATTTATTTCTTTATCTATTTATATATCTATTTATTTTATTATATTTTCTTTGTTTTATGGATTTATGTCTTTGGGTTCATCGACCGCCGACCCCAACTAGTTTGGGATAAAGGTGATGATGATGATGATGATGATGATGATGATGATGATGATTGAATTAGTTGGTTGATTATGTGTGTATGTAGATATGCTTAATGGTTTCTGGGTTCTTACTGATATGAAAAAATGTTTTCTGAGTTCATGCTGATTAAAGGAAAAAAAAATTGAATCTTTATTTCAACTTTAATAATGGGTTGGTTTTTATGGTAATCTTTTTTGTTATTTTGAATGTTTCTCAGTTTGGAAGAAAAAGAAATGCTTTTTTACGGCTCAAATTCTGGGAATGTGTTTTTTGAATAAGGATGAGGGAAGATAATGATATTATATGCCAATTGTCTTTGTAATGAAATGGTCGTTGTTGGGATTTCATTAATTCTGAGCTTAATGGCAAATATTTGAGCTTGCTCCCCCCCTTCTTTTGACGTGAAAGAGATAGAGAGTGTGATTGCCTATGAATGTATTGAGCTTTAGATGTGTCCTCTCTCTGAGTTGTGATCACTTTTCGTTGTGAAGTTACTCCGGAAACTTCGCAACTGTATGATAGAAGATTTTATCTTTTTTTACTTCCAAAACATCAAATTTTGCCTTTTGTAAAGCTTTCATATTTTGCTTGTGTTTTTTTTCCTTTTTCTTCTTTTAGTCTAGCAAACTATTTGGATCATTTTCTTCTGTTCCCTCTCTAAAAGATACTGTTGCAGCGATGCAACCAAATCTACAAAGGAGTTTTGCTTGAAGTTTTGCGAAAACTATAAAAATCCATCATCCCATGCATAAGCATTTCTACAAAGCATACAGTAGACCTCTGTAGATCAAGCTTGTGCTGGTAAAAAGCATTTAAAGTGTTGCTTGTACTTGTTAATTATGTTAGTTGTGGAAGGCTACATGAGTATATTGCATTCATCTTGCTTACCTGCTTTGATTTTTTTCTTTTTTTGTTTTTGTTAGAAGGGGGAGTTGGGGTCAATAGTGATACCTCTATAATGTGGTTTTATTTCTTCTAAATTTATGCTTTGAACTTTATTTTGTGCTTTGTCCTAAGATGTGGATTCAATGTCACTAGTGACAACTCATGATTGTGACTGGCATCTTCTAACACATTTCAACCGAATCAACAGAGTACTATGGCATGCCACATAGATTTCAGATGCTTAGATGAAGGTTTTGGTGGCAAAACTTACAAGCGTAAGAGGTCCCTACAGCAGCAGGAGGCAGAAAAGGAGGATGCTGCTGCTATGGACACGGACATGGACATGGATCAAGAAGACAGCAGTAATCCTACAGCACCACCCAAGAAGAGGCAAGCGGTTGCCTCAGCAGAGGAGCCAGACAAACCGGTATTTGGGCAGCCTACTTACGATGGGGTGATAGCTGGGAAGGTGTCTGGCCGGAAATGGAAGCAGGTTCGGACCCATAGAGCATCAGCAGCAAATGTTAGCAAGAAAAGAAGCACAGTGGAGGAGAGAATGAGAGAGAAGGAGATAAAGAAGGCATACCAGGAGAGGATGAAGGAGCTGAAAGAGGAAATAAAACAGAATAAGATTGAGAAGAGGAAGAAGAGAGAAGAGAGGGAGAAGAGAAAGCAAGAGAATATACTGAAGAGTGGGACTAAGCTACAAAAGATTACTAACCCTAAAACCCTCAAAAAGATTTCCAAGTCTGTTAAGCAACGGAAGTTGCTCAAGGTTGTTCCTGATCATATTAAATGATTATTACTATCCTCAATGTATTCGGGTTTTGACTATGTAGGATTTCATGAATCATGTCGATAGATTGGTTAATACTGTTCGTTTATTGTGAGGTTGATAGTTTCATAGAGTTTGGGGCTCTACATTGTTGTGTGCCCCATCTTCTATTATCAAGATTTTTACGAATGAGAAGCGGTGCTGTAACTTTTCACTCATTTTTGTTTACAATTCATCTTTTTAAAATGTCTCTGTATGTACTGACTTTGAGAGAGTGAATTTAGGTTGCAATTTATGCCTTTGACAAGCTTTGTTTGAGAAGTATGCAAGAATACACGGTGCTAGGTGAACGAGGAAGATTATTATAGCTATACGTCAATAAAATAAAGACAAAACAAAGAAAAAAAGAAAAAACCCGTAATGAATTGAATGTGCGCAGAATTAGCCGGATAATTTTCACGGGATAACATCAATGATTCCAATTTTTTATTTTTGCCAAAAATGTTAGTTTGTATTGTTTGTCAAAAATATGTACACCGATAGATAGCCAACTGGCTAAAGATTTTCCTTAGCTTCCAATTAGTAGTTAAGGCAGAAAGTTCTTTTTTTTTTTTTTCACAATGATCTCATTCTCTACTGGTATAGAACCCAAGCTAGTGCATGTTCTATCTCAAGCCTATTTAAACATGAGCAAAAATGTGTGGGGAGCAGTGTGCAAACATGAGAGGCATTGAAGAGGACCCTGTGTGCAAAATGTGTGGAAAGCAGTTTGAAACTCTGGCGCATATTTTGCTTTATTGTAGACGTGCAAAGAATGTTTGGAAAATTGTAGCAGTATAGTGGAAGAATGTTAATTCGCAAGAGCAATCATTTCAGGACTGGTGGTTATAGATTAGCACGGGGATGAAGGGATGCAACTGGAAAGAAAAAGTGCAACTTGTAATTTATATCCTGTGGATGTTATGGAAATCTAGAAATCTATGGATTTTCCAAAACGAATGGAGAGAGGAGAGTGTTGATGTGGATCTGGCATTTGCTGAGTGGAGGGAATTTCAAACAGCTAAGGACTGTGTTTAGCCAACTAGATGCAAAAAGGGTGCAAGGGGTACTATATATAGTGGATAGAGTTACTGTTTTATGAATATAACTGTTACACTATTCACTATATAGGTAGCTTGTTTAGTTTTTATATGTTGAGTAAACTTCTTGTTGTAGCTTATTCGTGGTCTAAGACTCGCACAGAGTACTCAGTCGTTTCTTTACCATTTGGTATCATTGTTTTGTTCATTTGGAAATATCAATATAATTATCGTTTAAAATTTTTTTTTTTAAAAAAATAAACATGAGCAAAAAGACAAAATCAGCCTAGTTACAGGGGAGATTGGAAGTTTAGGTTACAATGGAGAGTTTAATCCCAAGCTTTATCTTTTGGTTAGGTCTCTCCACTATATCCTAGGTATCGGCCCTCCTTTGTGGCTGTTGTTTAATTTTTTCACCATTGAATTGTGTAACCGCTTGTGAGGTAGTTCTGTTGAACACAATGACTTGGTTCCTAGTCATTCATCTCACTTTGTTAAGGTTTATCATTTTACGTTATGAACATCATCCAAGGAAGGTTTGACCAAGAAACACTAGATTGCAAATCTGCAAGCCCTACTTTGCCAACTCATGACTCTTCTTCTTATTATTTGCCTCCTGGAATTCTAGCCATTCAGCTATTACCAGGTCTACTTCTGTTTTTTCAGTTCTCTCCTTAAAAGTTCAAAGATTCCTTATTTTTCATAGTATCCATAAAATATAGACTATAAGTAGGGCTCTATCCTGCCATAGTTGATCTTTATCATTGTTGCAGATTTTCTATCATCACCACAAAAAAAATCTATCTCCTCAATTGAGCTATCCTATTTTACAAGAGCTAGCTTCCAAACTATCCTTGCTCTTTGATAATTAAGGAGTAGATGTTCTAGAGTCTCCTCTTGTTCTCTACACATATTGCAGATGGGATCTTCTTTTATGCCCCTCTTGATTAATTGATCTTTGGTGGGAATGATACTATGGCAGCATCTCAAGATGAAGTGTTTCAACTTACCTCTGATATGTAATTTCCAGCTCTTTCTTCACATTGTCCTCTGTAGGCCACCACTATTGTTGCTTTCAACTTATTGATTCAGCTCTATTCATTTTATTTGGGCTTGTTTATAAGCTAAGCTGACAGTGTAATTCCTTGCTTGTTGAAGTGCCACACTAGTCTGTCTCTACTTCCTTTCCGCATGGTAAGTTTAAGATGGTTTCAACATCTTTTGAGTAGAAAGTCTAGCCAATTATCTCGTTATTCCACCCTTTACCATCATTTCTCATCAGCTAGCTCACCCATGTGACTTGATCACCTCTGGCACCTTTTGGGGTAAGCTTGAAATCATGAGTATTAGGATGCCATAGAGCTTCCCAAATTTTTATAGATTTCCTATCTCCTCCTTGAAACTTGATTCCCATCTTCAGTATGTGCTTAGCTCCCATCTAACATTTTCATAGCCGAGAAGAATTGCTATTAGTTTTTGCCTAAAGCAACCCTCCATTTGGGAAGTATTTTGCTTTCATTAACTTGCTTATGAGCGGGTTTGGTTGTGTGATTAGTCTCCATAATTGTTTGGCCATGAGGACATCATTAAAGGCTTGAATGTTTTGAAACCCCACTCCTCCATCCTCCTTGAGCCTAGTTAGTTTTTCCAAGCCTTCCAATGAATCTTTTGTTTGCCCTTCTTGCTTGACCCCCACCAAAAGTTGGCTATAATTTTGATGATTTCTCTACAGTTGCCCACTAGAAGCTTGAAATAGGATATAACATAGGTTGGTAATGCATTGATCATTGTCTTGATTAAGTCTTCTTTTCCTACTATACTCAAAAATCTTGTTTTCTATCTCCTTATCCTTTTCTGTACTGCTTTCAACACATAATCAAACACTTCCTTCTTTGATTTTCCTATTGTCATTGGCAGTCCCAAATATCTTGCATTTTTTTTGTTCTTTGACTCCATTCAAAGCTTGGCAGACTCTATTTTTGCTCTATTATGACAAGTTCCTGTTGAAGAGTATTGAGGACTTCTTCAGATTCACTAGTTGTCTTGAGTATTTGTTGTAGCTATCCAGTAAAGCTTTGATTTTCTTTGCCTATTCAAAAGTGGCCTCACAAAATAGAATTGAGTCATCTACAAACAATAGATGAGTGATTTGAGGCCCATTTTTACTCATTCTCATGCCATGATAATCTCCTCTCTAGCTTGCTTGTTTTAGCATGTTGGAGAAAGTTCCTAAGATTATTAAGAATATATTGATATGATGATAGGGGATCCCCTTGCCTAATTTCCCTTGTGAGACAAATAAAGCCACATTTGTCTCTATTTATATTGAAGGGAAAAGTAGAGGAACAAATACACTTCGTTATTCAGTCAATGAAGACACATGAAAATCCCATTTTTCCTAAAACTACACATAAGAAGTCTCACTCTGCTCTACCATAGGCTTTTGCCATATGCATATTTGATGCATTCATATTTATTGCAGTCATACTTTCATTTTGACGAGGGAATAGATGAGTCCATTGGTTACCAAGCCTAGGAGAGCCATCACCAAACAAATTGGAGTAAATGGCTGAATAGAATACATGCTGAAAGTAATGAGTTGGATTGCCCCCTATCACGAGATAACGGTGGAGCATAAGAGACATAAGTCTGAATTTGTGGAGCAAAGATTCGATCAACTGCGCTTGAAGTTATTTGTGGTTCAAAATTTCCAAAAGGTGATATTGATGATACTCCTATTATTGTACAGTTTCGTGCTTGTGGTGATGGTTCTTGCTTGGATTCAGAGAGCTGTAATAGAGAGTCCTAGATAATTAACATTGATGATATGTAGAACATTTTGTAAATATTATTGGTTTTTGTTGGACCTTTAAACTTAATAAATTTGATATTTTCAATTGAATTTGTAGATTGTTTTCATTGGTTTTATTTTGTTAGCTAGCAGGTATTTTAAAATGTTACTTTTGGATCAATCATCAATATAATTATTATAAAAATATGAGTTTTTGTAAGGGACTGTATTTGCGAGGGGTAATTTCCTCTCATTTAATTGAAAATAATGACATGACCGACTAATTTTGCGAGGGCTAAATGTTTTTTTGTGAAAATAGAAGCTCTTGCAAAATCAACAAATGCGAGGGCAATAACTTCTCTTGTGAAGGCAATAGGCCTCGCAAATAGTATTTTAAGCGAGGGCATTATACCCCTCGATTGCAAGGGCAAAGTTCTCGCATTTAGACACAATTGCGAGGACATTTTTTTCATTTACGAGGGCCAATATGTTATCTATTTTTTTTTTCTTGTTCTAAATTAATTATCACATTAGAATAGTTAACCTATTTTTTAATAAAATTTTGTTTTTACCTTTATGTATCTCACCATTTGTTCGTCACAATTATTATTAATAATAAAAAAAATCCGTTAGGAAGAATATTTTCTCTCTCACTAATATCTTTGTGTATGCTGTATGTTTTTCTTGGAAAGACAAATAATAAGGGACTAGAAAGTAATTCACTACACTCAAAATTTAAGGAAACAAATTCAATATCTCCAAAAACTAAGGGACTAAAATTAAAAGTTTTCTTTCCTAGACATCCCCTATGGGGAAATTTACACAGAAAACATTAACTCCCATCTTACATGAGCTTAGAATCAGCAGCAATGGCGGATTATCATTTTGTGTACAAGGATGTCGAAGGAGCCTCAACTCAATGGGATGATATTAAGAGAAAATTAGGGAATCTTCCTCCCGAACCCCCGGCTTTCAAGCCCCCTAGTTTTACCCCGGCTGGGGACCAGATTCCAAGCCTAAAGACAAGGCTTGGATTTTTGACAAAACTGAAGAAGAGCTAGAAGACCTCGAAGATGATCTTGATGACGATCGTTTCCTCGAAGATTACAGGTTCTTGAATTTTCCCATATGTTTTTGCATATGGGTTCTTTTGATTTTCCTGTAATTTTTAATTAATTGCTTGTCTAATTTGATTGGAGAAGGGAGTGGTTGAATTCAATTTGATTGCAGATATTGAACTTTTGGGATAAAGTTTTGATTTTTAGTTCTTAGTTATAAGAATAAGAGTGATTAAGGTGGTTCTACAGCTGTGATGCGCCTAAGCCACCATGCCAGCCAAAAGATTCTCTGGCACTTAAATTCGGTCATAGGGATGTAGAAATTTCAGGTGACTTGATTGAGTCTTCCTCTCAGTGACTAAAGTTGTTGTGGTGATGAACGAGCAAGGTGAGCCTTAATTTGTCAAATTTTACATTTTTCGGAAACAGTAAGAGATGATTCGCAGTATTTATGAAGTTCTATGCTGTAGAGCCAACAATGTGAGCTACTTCATTAAGATGGATTCATTGTTTGGACCAGCTGTACTACTTGTACATAAGACTTATGCCACCTAGTGTTTCTTTTCTTCTTCTTCTTTTTCCCTTTTTTTTGGGTGGGGGGGAGGGGGATAGATTTGAGAATGAGCTTGCTATGTTAGATTGCATGCAAGTTTGACATTGGATAAATGCTTCCGTAACATGTATGAGCTTGATATAGTGTTCAATTTTAATGGGGTTCGTATAATCTTTAGATGATACCATTTTGGAAAATCAAGTTCTTGATGCAAATTTTTCTGAGGATGTGAGGCAGTTACAAAAATTCCAAAGATTGATAAAACTGTCACTTCAACTATGTTAGTTCCATCAATTTCGAACTGGATCTGTAGATAATTTTTTTCCCTTAAAAAAAATACTAAGCTGCAATTTCTAGTTTCCAGAAGTCTGAGTGAATTCTTATTACCATTGATAAAACTGCCACTTCAACTTTGTTAGTTTCATCAATTTCGAGCTGGATCTGTAGATAATTTTTTTCCCTTAAAAAAATCCTAAGCTGCAATTTCTAGTTTGCAGAGGTCTGAGTGAATTCTTATTACCATTGAAGCTTTGCAGAAGCCATTTTGCTGATGTGATATGTTAAGATCGTATCCTAGATTTTACAGTATTTACTTTAGAGCATGGTTGTTAAACTCTCGATTTTACTTGTACGTTTTTACGATTTTACGAGTCAAAACCAAGTATCTGAGTCAAAACGTAAGTAAAATCTTAAATGGGGTGAAATTTTACGATTTCACGTTCGAACAGAATCTTACAATTTCTGATCCAATTATTCCAAAAGAAGATGAACGACTTGGTTTTTGTGATGTACAATTTGAAGTTGAAGGATAGAAAAGTTCGAAGTTTTGAAGAAAGCTTTGATGATTTAGCATCTGATGATTAGTGGATAACTGAGAACCTTAATGATAATGATGATCCAATTGAAATTAATCCTTTGCATGTTCTTAATAGTGCAGGTGCTCTTAGTGAAGACAATTTGGAAGACAATTTGGCTTTAAATGTTAGTGGTAGTGGTGCAACACTTAATGAACCTATATATTTTTCTAGGTGTGATTGATAATATTCTCTAAATGAAATTTGTGTACTTTTATAAGTTTAAACAGGTCTATAATTTATAAATTTAAGATATATTATATATAATTATATATAATATATTTATTAAATTATTTTTCATAATTGGTAGAATCTTATGATTTTACGATTCGATTTTTTGGACCCTCCACCGATTTTACGTAAAAACTCGATTTTAACAACCTTGCTTTAGAGGTATATGATAGTGACCTAATGGGAAATATTTTTAGATATCACACATAAAATTGCAGTTATCCTTTCAGAAGGAACCATATCCTTCCCACATGGGATTTCCCGTACTGAAACATTCATTTGGTACTAGTTTTCATGTCGTTGAGTTGTCCAAACAGGAAAAGGCTGGTTTTTTCCTATTTCATGACATTGAGATAGAAGAGAAATAAAAAGGTTAGTGGAGTTATAACAGAATGAGCTAAAGAATCATTGTAGTTTCGGTATGATTTAGGATTATTTTCTTCACGGGGTTTCCTATTGTGACTGTTTGATTTCCTGTATTATTTGGAAAATGATTATCCATTCTAAGGAGATTAATCTCAGCGGAAACATGGAAAATTTGTAGTTTTCTAATGTAGTGCAGTTTGCTTTGAGAGGAGTGAACAAGAAGCTAAAATGCTAGAATTTGATTTTGTAGAGAAGTTTTAGTTATTTTCATACTTGGTGATAATTGTTCTTAAGCGAATATCCTTTTTGGGAATTAAATGGAAATTTAGGTGTCGTTTGTGCAATTTTATGGATCCATATTATTGTGGTGATTTTTTTTCTTTTCCTTTCTTCTTTGATTGGATTTCCTTTAGTATTTGAATTTTTTTTCATAACTGTATAAAGGAAGAAGAGGATGGCAGAGATGAGAGAAGCAGCCAAGATTGCAAGGTTCAGATCAATGGTACCAATTTCTGGATATGATTTTGTGTGTGAGGTTTCACAAGCACCCGAAGATGTTTGTGTGGTTGTCATTTTATACAAAGATGGGTAATGTGAATGATGGGGATCAATTTATTGTTTAATTAATATTTGCTAATTTTATTTATGGTGCTTGTTTTAATAATGCCCAATAACTACTGGGCTTAGTTTCATTAGAGTTTTGGTATTAGGGTTTCTTATTTCTTTATAAATATGGATGTAGTCCCTCATGTCAGGGGCAAACTTTGATTATCAATATTGAAAATTCTCTTTGGTTGCGGCCATATCCTACTCTTCTGCGGTTGGGGATCCTAGGGGTAGTGAATTTTCTGCAGTTAATTCACCCTAGTTTATTTTCTTGTTATTGTTCTTCAGCGATTACTTGTTCTTGAGTTTCGTCCTACATCAGTTAACTTATTGACTACTACATTTCATTATGAGATTTTAGGGTTTGTTGACAACTTTTTCTCACTCTTTCATTCATCATTTCTGAAATTCGTATTTTAGGGTTTATTGACTCAGTTTATTTCACTTCTGGTACATCATTCTTATTTAAAACCTCGTGTGATTATGTGCTATCTGATTGTTTTACATGTCTTGGATAGACATGCAGAATGTGAGCTACTTTTATGATGCTTGGAAGAACAGGCTCGAAGATATCCTGCAACAAAGTTTGTTAAGATTATATCTACTGAACGCATTCCTAACTATCCTGATCAAAATATTCCAACCCTCTTGGTGTACAACAATAGTGCAGTCAAGGCGAATTATGTGGGACTCCGTAGTTTTGAACGGAGATGCACCCCTGAAGGTATGTTGCAAGTCTAGGTTTCTGCAACTTTTGATTATTTATTATTGAAGCTGACATTTTCATTGGCAAGCAGTATGTGTATTCTGGAATTGTTTTTTTTATTCTTATCTTGCCTTTCATTTAGATTTAGCTTGGTTGGAACAAATAGAGAAGTGCACCTTCTATAATTTGTGATTGTAAAGTACTAATGAAATTAAAAGGAAAATTTTGTCCAGTGGTCATAAAACCACGATACTTTATAGATCAGAGTGTTGGGCAATGAAGTATAAACATGAATAAAAAATGAGGGTAGCAAACATTAGAATGTTAAGATAAATGTGTAGACATACTAGACTAGATAGAATAAATAACAAGCACACTCAGAAAGAAAGGATAACCCCCCAATAGATGAGAAATGGTTTGGATATGTGCATAGGGGATCTTTAGATACACTAGTATGGCATGTAAAAAAAGAGAATTATTAACTCAAATTAAAAGGGGAATGGAAATACCTAAAAAGATTTGAAAGTAAACTATTAAAACAGACATTATATCTAAGCTTAAATGAAATTATGTCTTTTGATAGAACACAATGGCGAGATATGATCGTATAGCTGACCTCACATAGTGAGAGAAAGGCTTGTTGTTGTTATTGTAGTGGAGAGGTTTGGAATTTTTTTTACCTCTTTGGCATTCTTTAGTACATTCCCTATGACATGTCAAGTTTTTGGCACAAAAGACAACTTTGGCCTAGTTTTCCATTACTCTGAGAAAAGTACATGGCAGTTCATGACCATTTTAAGTTCAATGCTTTCTGGTTATTATATTGATGTTGTGCCCTTATGCTAAACACTAAATGTGAAACCTTTTATATGGGATCTATGAACTGGTAGAATGTCTAATACCCATATGCTTTTTCTTCATTGCTTACGATGTAATTGTAATTTATTTTCTGAAAAAAAGATGTAGGAAATAAACTCCTGACATTTTTTTATAATAGAAATATTGTGACAGTTCGTGAATTCTGTGGTTGATAGTCCTTTCATTTTTTTCTTAAATGAATAGTTGACATAATATAAGTATGGTGAAGTAAACATTAATCTCAGGTCATAACCTCAGGAATATCACGAAGTCTATTGAATGTTCTTTATCAATCAGTTCTTTCCTCTCTCATTTCAATCTAATTTACAAGTAGATACTGATGTAGGACAAGTAATTGATGAAGAACAATAACAAGAAAACAAACTAGGGTGAATTAACCGTAGAAAATTCACTACCTTAGGATCTCATTTGAGAAGAGTAAGAGATGGCCGCAACCAAAGGGAATGCTTAATATCGACAATCAAAGTCTGCCTCTAACATGAGGGACCACATCCATATTTATAGAGAAATAAGAAACCGTAATACTAAAACTCTAATGAAACTAAGCCCAGTAATTATTGGGCTTTATTGAAACAAGCAACATAAAGAAAATTAGCAAATAACAATTAAACAAGAAGTTGATCCCCATCATTTCTCCTCGGCTGCGAAGAAGTCGCCTTTGATGAGGTAAAAGCTGTATAGAGCTCTAATAGGGCAGGATCAATCTTACAAAACTGTGTAGCACTAATCCATGTGCAATCATCCAGCGGTTTGTTTTACTATTTAATCAAATACTATCGATATCCATCTCGCCGAGACGGTACAAACCTCTCATCCAAAACATCCTCAATTACCTCTACCTTTTGCTGTGAAGATATAAGGGGAGGTGCAGGTGGAACAGGTAATGAAGGTAAAGACATTGGCTGATCAATGGGGTTAATAGGTGTAGGAGAGACTGATGAGGAAATAGAAGAGGAATCAACGGAAAGTCCATGATAAGGAGTGAGATCTTCAACATTGAACACATGACCAATATTACTAGGAAGATCCAACTCATATGCATTAGCACTAACCTTCTTTCAAATTCGAAACGGACCTATCCTCTTAGAATGCACTTTCTTCCATGTGCTAGGAGGAAACCTCTCAACACGATGTCGCAACATCATTTGATCATTCTCATTAAACTCTTGATACCTGCGATGAATATCTGCAGCAGACTTATAATTTTCATTGCTTAAATTAATTTTTTGTCTTATCTTAGCATACAAATCATGAATGTGTTGTGCAAAAGACTGCAAACACGCTAGTCCTATATGCAGGGGGAAGAGAAACCAAATCAATAGGCTTCCTAGGTTGATAACCAGTGTAAGCCTAGAAGGGATTCACTCTAATCGAAGGATTAACTAAGCTATTATATGCAAACTCAGCCATAGGTAAAACTCTATCCTAGGAGGACACATGATCACCTATAAGACACCGTATCAAATCACCTAGACTCCTATTAATAACCTCAGTCTGACCATCAGTCTGTGGGTGATAAGCAGTAGAAAACTAAAGTGTGGTATTAAACTTTTTCCAGAGAGTTTTTCAAAAATAACTCATGAATTTCACATCTCTATCAGAAACTATGGACAAAGGTAAACCCTGTAATCTAACAACTTCATGAGGTTGTGAAGTCCCTCATGTCAAAGGCAGACTTTGAATATCGATATTAAGCATTCCCTTTGGTTGCGACTATCTCTTACTCTTCTGCGGTTGAGGATCTTAGATTTAGTGAATTTTTTGCGGTTAATTCACCATAGTTTGTTTTCTTGTTATTGTTCTTCATCAATTATTTGTCCTACATCATTTTGGTATCAGAATCGCAAGGTTTTAGAAATTCTTAGGAAACCCTCAACATAACTCGAAACCCTAGTTGCCAACCATCCATTATCTTCTTTCGTTCACGGCCGTCGTCCATAAAACAATCAACCGTTTTCTCGTCTTCTGGAAAAACAAATTTGATTAAGTCTGGAAGGGAGTTCGGCCATTAAACAAATACAAAGCGACAAAAATTGACTACAAAATCAAGCAATTTGCTTCTTTGGTTTTGTGCGTGGGCCATCATCAATTTTCCTGCGTGTTTCCTTGGTCATAGCCAGTCAACAGACTTCCAAACAAATTAGTTGTTTAATTTTCCTTGTGGGGCCGAAACCCAGCCAAGAACAACTCGAGAAAGCACGAGACGGACAAAACCATCGTATCCATCTTAAGAAAATAAAATACCAAAACAAAATAAAATACAAAAATAACTGAGAATACAATATTTTTGGTATCTTTTTAAGGGATCAGGGTGTCCCTTTCAGAAAGAAACTAGGATTTGCTCCCTTTCTAACAACGGTACTTAGGCCGGACATCCTATTAGGTTACCCATATCTTCACCGATATCATCCTGAAAGTTTCATCATAACCCCTGTTTAATGATAAGTAGGAACTTATCAAAGGAATTTTTTGTTTTTTCAAAATCTATAGACAAGACTATTTCTCGCATAATATTACTGCCAGATTTCACCTTGATACCCTGTGACTGAGACGGCTGTAATTTCATGGCCTGAGATGTCTAGGATTTACGTCTAGTTCCTCATCTAAACAGTAACTTCTTTGAGAATGAAGTAATTGAAGAACATGATTTTGGAAAAGGAATTTTCGTTATTTTTATTTATTTTTTATTTTTTAAAAGCTGTATAAAAATAAAAATCTGTACAAAAATACTAATTGAGAAAATTCATGATTAGAGATCCAATAGTGGAGTTTCCCTTTCGGGAACCCCAAAAAGAAAAGTAAAGAAAAGAGAAAAAAAAGAGAAGTATGAGACTAAATGATTTTTAAAATGAAATATTTATTGGAGAATAAAGTATACAATGGACATGTATAAAATTTTCACTCTTCCCTCTTTTTTCTTTCTCGTGTCTCTTTTTCTTCCTAACTATCCTTCGTATGTATATATTCCCTATGAATATTAGGCCTTTTATAGGCAAATTCGGACGTGAATCTCTGGACTTAAGATCATGAAAAATTCCTAACTATCAAGTTAGAAGTGCAAAATTTCTTGCTTCTACTACTAGAGTTACAAAATTTTCAAATCACCTACAAAGCTAATTCTAGTCTTGCTAGTGATGTGACAAGTCTAAAATTACAAAATATTTTGCCTTTACCACTAGAGTTACCAAAGTTTCAAACTAACCACAAGACAAATTTTAGTTTTGTCAGAAGAGTGATGTGACAACTCTTGATCAATAATGTCTTCTTATCCGAAGATTGATGTAACAAGTCTGGTTGGTAGAAACTGTTTGCTTTTAGGTAGTATTCTCAGCCTTACAGTAAATATTCCGTCTTTTCTTCTTTTACGAGTATTATAAAGAAACCATATCTTACGGATTATGCAGTCTTAATTCTTGATATCGAGCAACATTGTCTTTCTTGGATTTTTTTCATTAAAACTATTCGTGTACATAATAATGTCTCTCTGAAATAATTTGTCATTATAAAGTCTTGGAGTCATCTGCAGATAATCTTTTGATCTTTCATTTCAATCGTCTCCGTCTCTTCCTTGGTAATCTATAGAGCTTCTTACTTCTGGTGTGGCACACTCTGGGTCTTCTAAATTTACATTTGAGGCCTCTGTCCAATTCTTGATATCTGAAATAACTTGAGACTTTATATCCATAATTAATTTTCTAATAAATTCTTCATCTTGCTTGAAATAATTGTTTCTGTGCTTTTTGATCTTCTGTTTTACCTTGGCTTTTTAGCAAAGCCACAGCTGTCAACGGATTTAATGTCTGTTCCATCGGTACTGTTTGAGCTTGTGAAAATGCAGTTATTTTTTCTACAACTACACATGGTTCTTTTCCTATGCTAATAGGAGATTTAAGGGTCTGGATAAGACTATCAAGAGTCTTTATTTGATAATTTACTCTAAAGTTTTCTGCCAAAAGACTGTTTATTCGGTCTTTTTGGATTTTATGGTGTCGATGAGGTTTCACAATAGTCGCGAAAAGAACTTTTCTTGGTTAGTGAAAGGTTACGAAATGGAAGTAGTTACGTATAATTTCTAATACTAGGATGAACAAAAAGTTTATTCCCAATAATCTTCTGGCAAATGTAAAGGCCTCTGGAAGGTCATTAAATCCATGATAATGAGGATTTCAAAAATTGTGAATTAGTTCTAAAACTGATCCCCATGTGGTGTATTCCCCTGGCTGCTTACCTGCAATGACAACATAAAAATAAAATCCTGGTTTTTGGCTGTGAAAATATTCACAAAGGGCATTTAATGCCACTCTATGATGTCGATTGTTATGATTAAAAGTAAAGCATAATGTAAATTATCTACAAGAACCTTTTATAGTGCATGCATTTGGAACAAGATTTTTGAAACTAAGATTGGAAGGGATTACTTTTATGTAAACCTCCCAAATTCCATTATCATTTTATAGAGTTTAGAACATCTTTACGACTAGTTGAACCTAAATGCAAAGGCTCTTTCCTGTCTTTTTCTTTCATCTGCAAACAATAAAAATCAGATTAGAAATCTAGATAATTGGTCTACTAGATAATTATCCTTTCCAAATATGTGTTCTAGTTTTACCTTAAAATTATGATTAACTATGAAATTTCTAAATTCTAACCATCTTCTTATTTGTACTTTAGTTTCTTTTTTCTGTGTAAAATTAACAATTGCTTCACAGTCTGTTCTTAAAGTAAAAAGTCTTCCTAAGATCATAATTTCAAATGTTTTCATATCCATAATCGCTGTATTAATTTTATAATCTAAGCTTGTTAAATTCTTATTTTGAAATTTTCCACTATTATATCTACAAATCATTTCTGTATCCTTATTATCATATTTACTAGGTTTTATTTTTAATACCGCTCCCTACCTTCTTCACATCCATCAACTTCAATTATTCTATAATCTGTTTCTAATGGTAAAGAAAGTGAGGGTAAATTTTTAACTACTTCTTTTAATTTTCTTATTCTCTTTTTATCTTCTTCATTAAAATACCTATTTCCTTTTTTTGAAGTTTTATTATACAAAGGTCCTAAGAATTTTTTTAAATCTTTCATAAATGGTCTAACATAGTTTATTAATCCTAAAAATCTCTATAAAGTTTTTAAGTATTTTGATTCTTTTTCTGGAAAATTTATTATTTTATCTGTTATATGTGGTTGTAGTTTTTGAATACCATTATCTATTTTTAAGCTTAAAAACTTTATATACTGTTTTCCTAATTTCATCTTTTTCTTACTTATGATTATTCCATGTTTAACAAATTCTGAAAATACTATTTGTAGGTGAGCTATATGTTCTTTAAAATTTTACTAAATACAAAGATATCATCTGTATATACTAACATAAATTCTCTGTATATAAGAAATATTTCATCCATTCTTTTCTGAAAAATTGAAGGAGCATTCTTTAATCCAAAAGACAGTACTATCTATTCATAATGTCCTAGAGGTGTAGTAAATGTTGTCCATTTTATAGATTCTGTTGACAATCAAACTTGCTAAATAATTTACTGTCTTGAATATGTTCTATCCAAAATTCTTTATTTGAAATTATATAAGCATCAAAGTGTTTATTATCATTTAACATTTTATAATTAATTACCATTCTACTTTTTTCTCTTATTATCTCACTGTGTTTTCTTACTATAAATGCTGCTGATTTATATCTTAAGTTTGACTTACTAATTAATCATCCTTTCAAGAGTTCTTTTATGTGCATTTTAGAATCTTTTCCATCTACCATTGTATGTTTATTATTAGTTGTTACTATTCTTAATTATGGATCTATAATTTTTAGCTTACATTCTGCTTTATCATTATACCAAAATTTTAAAGGGTTTTCTCCTATTATTTCTAATTTTTCTAATCTATTTATGATATCATATATTTATGAATTTATCAACTCATTATATAAGATTTAAGGATTTATCATATCTGAATAATCTAAATCTTCTAAATTTATAACACACATATCTTCCTCATCTATTTCTATTTCTAATTCATGTATTTCTCCGAAATTTTTACCTATTATCTTATTTACCTTATATTGTCCTGGTATCTCACATTCACAATGTTCTAATTCTTTTTTCCTTAATCTCTGTTTTTCTTTGTTACTATTTTTTGTTAATTCTTTATAACTAATCTTTTCTTGTTGTTTTTGTATATTAGGTCCACCACGCTTAGCTGACAACTGTGATGTTGTGGTGACATAAGAAGGTTTAGGGATATTCTGATAGGTGTAGTAAAAGAATTTCTAAATACAGTTAAAATATTCCATCTTTCTACAATTTCAGTTCCTAAAGTTCATGGTAGTCTTAATAACATTCTATCACATAATTACTTATAACCTAAAGTTTCTGGTAGTCTTAATAACATTCTATCACATAATTGCTTATTATAAGTAGAAAGATGGAATATTTTAACTGTATTTAGAAATTCTCTTACTGCTCCTATCAGAATATCCCCTCAACCTTCTTATGTCACCACAACATCAGAGTTGTCAGCTAAGTGTGGTGGACTTAATATACAAAAGCAACAAGAAAAGATTAGTTATAAATAATTAACAAAAAATAGTAACAAAGAAAAATAGGGATTAAGAAAAAAAGAATGAGAACATTGTGAATGTGAGATACCAGGACAATGTAATGTAAATAAAATAATAGGTGAAAATTTCGGAGAAATATATAAATTAGAAATAAAAATAGATGAGGAAGATATGTGTGTTATAAATTTAGATTATTCAGATATGATAAATCCTGAAATTTTATATAAAGAGTTAATAAATTCAGAAATAGATGATACCATAAGTAGACTAGAAAAATTAGAAATAATAGGAGAAAACCCTTTAAAATTTTGGTACAAAGATAAATCAAAAAGTAAGTTAAAAATTATAGATCCAGAATTAAGAATAGTAACAGTTAATAATAAACATACAATGGTAGATGAAAAAGATTTTAAAATGCATATAAAAGAACTTTTGAAAGGATGATTAATTAGGAAGTCAGATTCAAGACATAGATCAACAGCATTTATAGTAAGAAAACACAGTGAGATAGTAAGAAGAAAAAGTAGAATGGTAATTAATTATAAAAGGTTAAATGATAATACACACTTTGATGCTTATATAATTTCAGATAAAGAATTTTGGATTGAACATATTCAAAGACAGTAAAATATTTAGCAAGTTTGATTGTAAATTAGGATTTCATCAAATAAAAATGTCAACAGAATCTATAGAATGGACAGCATTTACTACACCCTTAGGACATTATGAATGGATAGTCATGCCTTTTGGATTAAAGAATGCTCCTTCAGTTTTTTAGAAAAAAATGGATGAAATATTTCTTAAATACAGAGAATTTATATTAGTATATATAGATGATATCCTTGTATTTAGTAATAATTTTAAAGAACATATAGCTCATCTATAAGTAGTATTTTCAGAATTTGTTAAATTTGGAATAATCATAAGTAAGAAAAAGATAGAATTAGGAAAACAGTATATAAAATTTTTAGGCTTAGAAATAGGTAATGATATTCAAAAACTACAACCACATATAACAGATGAAATAATAAATTTTCTAGCATAAGAATTAAAAGATTAAAAAACTTTATAGAGATTTTTAGGATTAGCAAACTATGCTAGACCGTTTGTGAAAGATTTAGGTAGCGGTCTCAGGAGCCTAATAAAATAACATACCAAAATAAAATAATTAAAAATATAATATTTTTGGTATCTTTTTAAGGGATCAGGGTGTCCATTTCAGAAACAAACTAGGATTTGCTCTCTTTCCAACAACGGTACTCGGGCCGGACATCCTATTAGGTTACCCATACCTTCACCTATATCAAACTGAAAGTTTCATCATAACCCTTGTATTATGATAAGTGGGAACTTATCAAAGGATCGGTTTTTGCTTTTCCAAAATCTATAGACAAGAATATTTCCTGCAGAATATTACTGCCAGACTTCACCTTGACACCCTGTGACTGGTACGGCCTTAATTTCACGGCCTGAGATGTCTGGGATTTACGTCAAGTACCTCATCTGAACAGTAACTTCTTTGAGAGTGAATTAATTGAAGAACATGATTTTGGAAATGAATTTTAGTTTTTTTTTTCAAAAATCAAAAACTGTACAAAAAGCGGTAGGAAAATTCATGTTTAGAACCACGATGTGGAGCTTCTCTTTCGGGAATCCCGAAAAGAAAAGTAAAGAAACGAGAAGTCTTGAGGCTAAATGATTTTTAAAATGAAATATTTATTGAAAAACAAAATATAAACATTCACATATCTTTCTCTCTCGTATGTATTTTTCTCCCACTATATGTCTATGCTCTCTCTGTCGTGTGTTCCTCTATGGAATCTCAAGCAATTTATAGGCAAGCTCGGACATGAATCCTCGAACTTAAGACAAAAATTTCAAAATTGTCAGACTATGCTTGTGTAGAGTTACAAAATTTTCTACGGCCTAGAGTTGCAATTTTGTCAAATCCTACAAAGCTAATACAAATTTGTCAAATCCTATAAGGCTAATTCTAGCCTTGATGTGACAAGTCTAGCTTTACAAAAATCTCTACGACTAGAATTCTCAAGATGTCAAACTTTCTTCAAGACAAATTGTAGTCGTGCTACAATTTGACCAAATGATCAACTAGAATTCTCAAGGTGTCAAACTTTCTTCAAGACAAATTGTAGCACGACTACAATTTGTCTTGAAGAAAGTTTGACACATTGAGAATTCTAGTCATTGATATTTTTGTAAAGCTAGACTTGTCACATCAAGGCTAGAATTAGCCTTATAGGATTTGACAAATTTGTATTAGCTTTGAGATTTGACAAAATTGCAACTCTAGCAGAAAATTTTGTAACTCTACACAAGCATAGTCTGACAATTTTGAAATTTTTGTCTTAAGTTCGAGGATTCATGTCCGGGCTTGCCTATAAATTGCTTGAGATTCCATAGAGGAACACACGACAAAGAGAGCATAGACATA
The DNA here is from genome assembly GCA_020080225.1 of Gynochthodes officinalis. Lineage (NCBI taxonomy): Eukaryota > Viridiplantae > Streptophyta > Magnoliopsida > Gentianales > Rubiaceae > Gynochthodes > Gynochthodes officinalis. The sequence continues at coordinate 32,510,393 of CM034623.1, forward strand.
TAGTGGGAGAAAAATACATACGAGAGAGAAAGATATGTGCATGTTTATATTTTGTTTTTCAATAAATATTTCATTTTAAAAATCATTTAGCCTCAAGACTTCTCGTTTCTTTACTTTTCTTTTCGGGATTCCCGAAAGAGAAGCTCCACTACTGTGTCTCTAAACATGAATTTTCGATTAATTTTATGCGATTTTGATTTTGAAAAAACTAAAATTGATTTCCAAAATCATGTTCTTCAATTAATTCACTCTCAAAGAAGTTACTGTTCAGATGAGGTACTTGACGTAAATCTCGGACATCTCAGGCCGTGAAATTAAGGCCGATCGCAGTGTCAAAGCTCAGCGAATATTCTGCGAAATATTCTTGTCTATAGATTTTGGAAAAGCAAAACCGATCCTGATAAGTTCCAACTTATCATAATGCGAGGTTATGATGAAATTTCGATTTGATATAGGTGAAGGTATGGGTAATCTAATAGGATATGCGGCAATCTGCTGTTGAAGAAGCAAAATCCTCTTTTTTTCTAGGGACACCCTGATCCCTTAAAAGAATACTAAAAATATTGTATTTTTAATTATTTTATTTTGGTATGTTATTTTATTAGGCCCCTGAGACCGGTAACTGGATTGTCAGTCCAATGGGTAGCCCCCGTGCTTTGGTATCAGAGAATTAGAAAATTAAAAGTAGTTAAAATTTTATCTTCATTTTCTTTACCTTTAGAAACTGATTATAGAATAATTGAAGTTGATGGATGTGAAGAAGGATGAGGAGTGGTATTAAAGAAAAAGCCTAGTAAATATGATAATAAAGATACAAAAATGATTTGTAGATATAGTAGTGGAAAATTTCATAATAAGAATTTAACAAGCTTAGATTATGAAATTAATGTAGCAATTATGGGTATAAAAACATTTGAAATTATGATCTTAGGTAGACCTTTTACTTTAACAACAGGCTGTGAAGCAATTGTTAAATTTACACAGAAAAAGGAAACTAAAGTACAAACAAGAAGATGGTTAGAATTTAGAAATTTCATAATTTTAAGGTAAAACTAGAACACATATTTGGAAAGGATAATTATCTAGCAGACCAATTATCTAGATTTCTAATATGATTTTTATTGTTTGCAGATGGAAGAAAAAAGACTAGGAAAATAGCCTTTGCATTCAAGTTCAACTAGTCAAAAAGATGTTCTAAACTCTATTAAACAGACAATGGAATTTGGGAGGTTTACATTAAAACTAATTCCCTCTTCCAATCTTAGTTTCAGAAATCTTATTCTAATAGACAGACTATAGAAGGTTCTTGTAGATAATTTACATTATGCTTTTACTTTTAATCATAACAATCCTGGACATCATAGAGCGGCATTAAATATCCTTTGTGAATATTTTCATAACCAAAAACTAGGATTTTGTTTTTATGTTGTAAGCAGCCGGGAGTATATCCCACTTAGAGATCAATTTTAGTAGTAATTCACAATTTCCGAAATTCTCATTACAAGGTTTTAATGACCTTTCAAAAGCCTTTTTCTTTGCCAGAGGATTATTGGGAAAAACTTTTTTGTTTATCCAGTATTAGAAATTATACAGAGCCACTTCCATTTCAGAATCTTTCAAATAAACCAAGAAAAGTTCTTTTTTGTGACCATTGTGAAACTCTCATCAGGCACCATAAAATCCAAAAAGACTGACTAAACAGTCTTGTGGCAGAAAACCTTAGATTAAATGATCAAATAAAGACTCTTGAAAATCTTATCCAGACCCTTAAATTTCCTATTAGCATAAGAAAAGAACCATGTGTAGTTGGGAAAAAAATAATTACACTTTCACAGGTTCAAACGGTACCTGTGGAACAGATATCAAATCTATTGATAGCTGTGGCTTTACTAAAAAGCCAAGGTGAAACAGAAAATCAGAAAGCACAGAAACAATTATTTCAAGCAGATGAAGAAATTATTAGAAAATTAAAGATGGATATAAGGTCTCAATTTATTTCAGATATCAAGAATTGGGCAGAAGCCTCAGATGTAAATTCAGAAGACCCACAGTGTGCTACACCAGAAGTAGGAAGCCCTATAAATTACAAAGGAAGAGACGGAAATGATTGAAATGAAAGATCAGAAGATTATCTGTAGATGGCTCCAAGACTTGATAAGGACAAATTATTTTAGAGAGATAATGAAAAGAATCCAAGAAAGACAGATATTGCTTAGATATCAGCAATGGAAGGCTAGACAATCTGTTAGAAGATATGGTTTCTTTAAAATACTCCAGAAAAGAAAAAAAGACGGAATATTTACTGTAAGACTGAGAAGACTACACCAAAAGCAAACAGTTTCTGCCGGTCAGATTTGTTACATCAATTTTTGGATAAGAAGGTACTATTGACCAATAGTTGTCACATCACTCTTTTGACAAAATTTGTCTTGTAGATAGTTTGAAACTTTGGTAACTCTAGTTGTAGAGGCAAGATATTTTGTAACTTTAGACTTATCACATCACTGACAAGACCAGAATTAGCCTTGTATGTGGTTTGAAAATTTTGTAACTCTAGTCGTAGAAGCAAGAAATTTTGCACTTCTAGCATGATAGCTAGGAATTTTTCATGATCTTAAGTTCGGAGATTCATGTCACTTGCCTATAAAAGGCCTGATATTTATAGGGAAAAAAGATACGAAGGATAGTTAGGAAGAAAAAGAGACATGAGAAAGAGGAAAGAGTGAAAATTTTATTCATGTCTATTGTATACTTTATTTTTCAATAAATATTTCATTTTAAAAATCATTTAGTCTCAGACTTCTCTTTTTCTTTACTTTTCTTTTCGGGGTTCTTGAAAGGGAAACTCCACTACTGTGTCTCTAAACACGAATTTTCCCAGTTAGTATTTTTGTATAGATTTTTATTTTTGTACAGTTTTTTTTTTAAAAAAATAAAAATTCTTTTTCCAAAATCATGTTCTTCAATTACTTCAATCTCAAAGAAGTTGCTGTTCAGATGAGAAAATAGACGTAAATCTTGGACATTTCAGGCCATGAAATTATGGTCGTATCAATTACAGGGTGTCAAGGTGAAATCTGGCAGTAATATTCTGCGAGAAATAGTCTTGTCTATAGATTTTGGAAGAGCAAAAAGATCCTTTGATAAGTTCGTACTTATTATTAAACTGGGGTTATGATGAAACTTTCAGAATGATATCGGTGAAGGTATGGGTAACCTAATAGGATGTCCGGCTTGAATACCGTTGTTGGAAAAGGAGCAAATTCTAGTTTTTTTTTGAAAGGGATACCCTGATCCCTTAAAAGGATATAAAAAATTATTGTATTTTCAGTTATTATTGTATTTTATTTAAAATATTGTACTTTCAGTTATTTTTGTATTTTATTTTGTTTTGGTATTTTATTTTCTTAGGCCCCTGAGATCGGTAATTGAAGCTGTAAGTCCAGTGGATACCTCCGTGTGTGATGAAACTTTCAGGATGATATTAGTGAAGGTATGGGTAATCTAATAGGATGTTTGGCCTGAGTACCATTGTTGGAAAGGGAGCAAATCCTAATTTCTTTCTGAAATGGACATCTCGATCCTTTAAAAGAATACCAAAAATATTGTATTTTATTTTGTTTTGGTATTTTATTTTCTTAGACCCCTGAGATCGGTAACTGGAGCCGTAAGTCCAGTGGGTACCCCTCGTGTGTCGGTATTAGAGCCTAAGCTTTTGCTTTATTTTTACTTGTGTTTTTTTTTTTTGTAAATTTTCAAACCTTATTTGTGTGTTTTACGTAGGAGTACATATCTATATTGTAATTGTTTTGTTTATAAGATAATGTGTATTTAATATGTGGGTCCTTCTGTTGACCATATTATAAAGTGAAGGAAATTTTTGTAAATGTTTGTGTGTTTTACGTACATGGGTTTCAAAGCTTTGAAGCTTTGACTTGGTGTATGTATGTTTTGTCAAAGGCCTTGTTAAATGTCATTGTCAATAATGACTTCAGCAAGACTTTTTGTTAAAGGTTTTATATTCTTTCACTGGGAAGTTCATTGTTTGAGACTTGCAGGAGCGAGGAGTACCGAGTAGGATTTTACAACATTTTCAAAGCAAAATTTTGAAGAAAAAATTTTGAATACAAAAAAGGTAAAATTTATGAATCTTTTAAATTGGGAATTTGAAGGCTTTTGTATTCGATTAGATAGTTATTTATGATTTTAGAATTTAGCTGTATTATTTGACGATTGTGCTAATTTTGCTGAATCTCTACTCCAGAACATAGATTTAAACACTTATATAATCAGTTTATATTAAGAATTTGTCCTATTATTTTTATTGATAATATAGAACTTAGACAAATCTTTATATCTTAATTTAGAAATAACTTGGATATTCTGAAGGATTTATATTTTTGGTTTAGGAATCTTTATTTAGAAAGAAATTTTAACGGAGTAGGTTCATTACAATTTATTGAAACAGATCAAGATTATTTATTTCAGTGAGATTTAGACGAATACGCTAGTATAGATTAAACATAGATCTTAAAAGAATTGAGTATTTAAATATAGAAATCAAGTCAAAAAATAGAGATACTATCACTTTAGATAAAAATAAAATACTTTGTAATTTTTTCAAAGATTTTAAACATACTTTACATAGTTTAGATAATCATTTAAATTCAATAACAAACCTAATAATAAATTTAGGAAGAATTTAGATAGAAATTTAGAAAGTAATAATAGAATTTGTAATATTATTGCAGAATCTTTTTAGAAAAAACAAAATATTCCAAAAGAATTAGATAAAAACCTTGGATACTTAACCACTCAGAATAACGATATATTTAGGAGTTTTAATAAAATAAAACCAATATCTATAGAATTAGATTTTAAAAATCTTTTAGATAAAGTATTAATACAAACAAATAGGTTAGATGAACATTATAATAACTTAGAACAAAGATTTTTAGTAATAAAAAAATTATTAGTAGAAATTAATTCTTATAATAAACCAAATAGGTAATGACCTTAGACCAAAATTACCAGAAAGCAAAATTAAAAATATCCACATACATAGAGCAAGACGTAGAAGCTGGTTATAATAATATTAAAGAATTTAAAGCTTTTCCAAATACGGTAGCTGTAGCCCAACAAAATTTAATAATAGAAATATTAGTAGAAATAAAAGCAGTCCAAGAAAAGACTTTAGAACAAATAGAAAAAATTCAACAACAAATAAAAGAATTAAATAATAAACCTTCAACCAGTGGTATTAATATAGAAGATTTAACAAAAAAATTTAGTAAAATAAAACCCATAAAACCTAAGATAAAAAATGGAAATAATCTTTTTCAAATATATCCAAAATTTAGGAAATTTTCGTAAATGCATAGACTATCATTTTCAGGAAATAATAGAACCTTAACAAAAGATAGGTTTGGAAGTAGCCAAAAACACCCATTAGATAGATTACTTAGAAGAAATATGAATAAAGAATATCTAGTCTTAGATGAAATAATAGATATAAATCAAAATATAGATAATTTTAGAATAAATGCACTTCAATTATTAGATCCTAAAATATTATACAATATGGGAAGATTTTCTAGAACAACTAATTTATATAGTCATTATTTAGAAGAACCTATTTCTTGTTATAATAATCAAGTAGTTAGTTTAAATTTGACCAATAGTGAAGCTACGAAAAATTTAAAACATAAAATAGAAAATATATTCATATAGGATTAATCAGAAAATGATTAGGAACAAAAGTTCTAGTTTATTTATATGATAATAGATGAGGTAATAACATGAATAAAGCAATAATATCTATTACAGAGATAGACTTAAATAAAAATATTGCCTTGGTAGATACAGCACCAGACATGATATTAACCGTAAAAGATTTTATTCAACATATTAAATTAGGAATTCAAGTTAAAAGATTTGATCAATTTACAGGAGAAAATTTAGGCATATTTATAGGATTATTAGGAAAGGTAATGCATAACATGTCTACTAATTATAAATTGAATATAAAAGGGATAATAGATAATATAACAAGCAAAGGAATAAATATGATAAGCCCTACAGAATTTAGCCCAGAAGAATTATTAGGATTAGAATGGAATTTATGTAAAACAGTAGAAGAGAGTAATACCGTAATGACTCCTACAAATAGTTATATATATAATTCAGGAAATGAAGTTAAAGTTAGATTTGGAAATTATAATTCAACAAATCAGGAATTAGAGGATGATAGTGATTCAGAATCAATTAGAAACGAAACAAGTTTAGTTCATACAATAGAAGAAATAATATTAAAAGAAATAGACTTAAAAGATATAATAGAGGAAGAATATGATAATAAAATTAATACAGATATAGAAAATAGATTATGGTTAGAAAAAGCTAAAGCACCCAATCTTAATAAAAGACAGTTAGAAGAATATGAAGAAAAACTACTTAGCCAGAGAAATTTAGATTATTCAGAAGCATTATATTATGATATAGAAGGAAATATAAGAATTAGACTCATAGATGAAAATGAAAAGATAGATAAGGAAGAAGAAATAGATGATTCTTTAGAAAGCTACTTAAAAGAACAATACGAACAAATAAATAATGATGATCAATATAGTCAAAAACAAGAATTAATAGTAGAGGTTAAGTCTGAATATTTAGAAGAATTAGGACAAATACCTATGATAACTAGTGAATTAAATATAGAATTTATGAATCAAAATATACTAGTGAGGGATTGGGCGAAGACTCTGCCAGTGGAGAAAAACAAAAGGACTAAGAGGCGATTATGGTGTGTGATGGTGCGATTGTAAACATATATATATATATATATATATATATATATATATATATATATATATATATATAGGTTCAGTGATTAGTTGGATTTCGAATCTGCTTTCGTCTGGATTTGTCCTCCATTTAGGAGGGTTTGTGTTCTCGCTTGGGTGGAAAGTTGAGTACGTTGACACACAACGTAAGTTCGCGCAGTGATAGGAGTTAGATCCATCCAGTTCCGTACTACAGGAGTAAATCTGCGGTCAGTTTCTTCTGTGGCTGCTTAGGGGAGTTGTGCCAGTAGCGGCCAACTGCACTAAGTTAGAGTTTTTGTTACTCTTAGCTACATTAGGTTAGTTAAGGTTCTGAAAATGTTCCACATTGTGTAAAAATACTTATTTCTGATTTAACTAATTGTTTAGTATAAATAAAAGGTTTTCCTTCTACTCTTGTTCCTCTAGCTAATCTATCTTTAGAAATATTTGTAATGTCTTCTTGTTTAAGGATGCTTTGATTTATTATGTTACTTGTACAACCTGTGTCTATAAAAGCAGTTATAAATATGACATTATTATTTTCTGTAATAATTCTACAGTCTATTTTGATAGTTTTTTAAATTATCTAATTGGTCACATATTAATGTTAAGGGTGATTCTATCTTACTTAAAAACTCAACGACTTCTACCAAAGTATTATTTTCTTCATATGAAGTACTTTCTACTATTTGTTTTACCTAAGACTTCCTCTAACTTATCTATTCTTTCTTTAAATATAATATTTTCTCTTTGTAACAAAATAACTTGTTGTTTACATATATCAACTTCTTTGGCTAATATATCTAATTTTATTATTTCTGTTTCTTTTAATTCTATATAAGTTACGATATTATCTCATTACAATTTTTAAACATAATTTGCATACGTATCCTACAAAGATTGCATTGATATCTATTATTAAAGGATGGATAATTTTTACATTGGTAGCATGGTTTATTATCATCACCTTTCCTAAATATCCAATTATGTTGACACTCATTATTAATCGTGTTTACCATATTAATTATTTGTTCTATAAAAGAATTTTCTAATTCATCACCTAAGTCTTGTTCTATTGCCACATCTATGCTTACTATTCTATATATACTTTTTGAATCATCCATATATGCATCTACCTCTATTAAGTCTTCTTCTACATCTTCTATAATTTGTGCTCTTGCAGTTAGTAAATTTTGTCTTTTAGGGTATCTTGTAGCAAAATGTCCTGACTATCCACAAGCATAACAACTTAACTTATTGCTATATGTTTTGTTTTTATTAAACTTTCTAACATGTTTTTCTGAATCTAAGAAAGGTTTTCTTCTTTTTGACCTTTTTATCATATACCATTTGTTCTTATTAAATCTATTTTTATAGACCTTTTCTCTACTACCATATTGTTGAGGTACATATATAGTTTTACAGTAACTAGTTTCTCCCTTTAATTGTTTACTTACCTGTATATTACTAAACTTTTCTTTTAATATTTTTATTACAAATAAAACTCTATATGTTATAGTATCTATTATTTCTGGAATTACATTTTCCTGTTTATGCTTATTCCATCTTTCTACAATTTCAGTTCCTAAAATTCCTGGTAGTCTTAATAACATTCTATCACATAATTGCTTATTATAAGTATTTCCTGATAGAGTAGTATAATAAACATAATCTGCCAAATATTGTTTTATATAAAACCAATTTGTTATACTTAATCTTTCTAAGTATTGTACTACGTGAAATTGTAATTCTTGCTGTCCTACATTAGGGTTAGCTCCAGTTATTATAGCTCCTACCTCTTTTTTTTTTTTTATCGAACGGTCGATAATGATATTAATTGAGAAACAATGAACATTTACAATCAAATGTCGATAGCGTGGACTCTTCCTAGCTCTAGACTTGGCTAAGATGAAATGACAACATGTAACATGACAACTCACCACCCACAAACCGACACCATAGAAGAAACAAACACCCTACTAAGACTGAAAGGAATCCCTCCTAGTAGGGTAACTATTACCTCCATATAGTGTTCTCCCATCAGAAAAGTCGTTAGCCACTAATCTTTCCCATGATCCTAGCCAACCAACCTACCCCTAAAAAATTCGGCAGCATGCCCTCTGTACCTAGACCAAAACATGGTTCTGAAACAGCAGAAACCAGCTCAAGCACTTGAAACCTAACTCAAAACAGCAAAAGCAACACCTATAAACACAAACTTTACACAAAAGGAAAAAAGGTATCTAAACAACCACTTGTGCCTGAATAAATTCCAACCACGCATGTCTGGCTAGCTCAACTACCTCCTAACTTGGCATCCATTCTCTCTGACACCCACATGTTCTGGCTCTTCCAAATCATCCACATAAAGTACGCTGTGAATTGTATCTTTTCATCCCAGCCATTCTCCCCACGCCTAGAACAAAGTTGTTGCCACCAATGCTAAAAAGAAACCGGCGGTAGAACCCGAACCCAATCCACCTGTGCCATCTCCCAAATTTGTTTCACTCTAAAACAATGAAACATGAGGTGTTCCATATCTTCCTCCGAAACTTCACACATTAGACAAGTAGACTCAACTGGGATCTTTCTTTGATGCAGATTATCATGTATTGGCAAAATATTATGACAACACCACCAAACAAACTGTTTGATCTTACCTGTGACCTTGAGCTTCCAAATAGCTGTCCACATACGATGCCTTCTTTCTCGAGAAGTATTGGACTCAAGAACTTGGTCTGCAACTTGCCGATTCTACTGCAACTTATGATACGCCGACTTCACTGAATAACTCTGGATGCCTGCTGAGGATTCCCCTTGTAGAATATAACTTGTCCTCATCCAACCCTTCCAAAGCCATGAAGCATTTTGTTTATCCGCAACCAACAACACATCTGTATGCGGGAAATATTTTGCTTTCATGACCTTGCTCATCAATAACTCAGGATGATTGATAACTCGCGCCAATTGTTTCGCAAGTAGAGCATCATTAAAACCTTGTATCTCTTGAAAGCCCATCCCTCCGTCCTTCTTTGTTTTCGTAAGGTCCTTCCATTTTTTCCAATGAATCTTCTGCCTTGCAATTTGATGAGCACCCCACCAAAAATTCGCCGTAAGATGGCAAATTTCTTGACACACTCCCTTGGTAAGTTTAAAACAACCCATGACATATGTGGGCAAAGCATTAATCACTGCTCGAATAAAAACCTCCTTGCCAACTAAACTCAAAAACTGCAACTTCCAATTTTGAATTTGATGCTAAACTTTGTCAATAATAAACTGAAAAACCTCCCTTTTCGACCTACCAATCCGCATAGGCAACCCCAAGTACCGAGCATTCGATTGCTCCTTCACACCCCCCATAACTTGGCAAATCTGAATCTTAACCTCCCTAAAGACATTAGGACTAAAAAAGATTGAAGATTTATCCAAATTAATAGCTTGACCCGAGCATTGACTATAAGATGAAGAAGCTGATGCACAATATGAGCTTGATTTGCAGTTGCCTCACAAAATAACAAGGAATCATCGGCAAAAAACAAATGCGTCAGAATAGGTCCATTCCTACTAGCTCGCATCCCTTTAAACTCCCCTCTAGCACATGATTGATGAATAAAATATGATAAAGTTTCAGAAATAATCAAGAACAAATAAGGTGAAAGTGGATCCCCCTACCGAATGCCTCGAGTAGGACGAATATACCCACAGGCCTCTCCATTAATATTAATGGACAAATTACTCGTTGACAGACATTCCCTAATCCACTGAACCACACTCCAAGAAAATCCCATTTTTGTCATTACCTGCTCTAAAAACCGCCATTCCACCCTATCATAAGTTTTAGCCATATCTAATTTAAAAGCCATGTACCCCCTCCTCCTTTTTCGCAAGGAATTCAAAGTATGAATGCTCTTATGCTCGACAATCACATTATCAAGTATTTGCCGACCAGGAATAAAAGCAGATTGATTAAGACTAATACGTTTATCAAGACACCCCTTGATACGATCAACAAGTATCTTAAAACTAATCTTATAAACCACATTACACAAACTTATTGGCCTAAATTGTGACACACACACACCGGAGAAAAGACCTTTGGGATCAATGTAGTCAAAGTAATTATTCACAAAATTATAAGGATTTGGTCTTACATTTGCCATTGTTGTAAAATCTTCTGGAAAATTTTCTTTATATGCTTCCCACATAGCTTTATAACTACCTATCAAATATGTTTATAAAAAAGCCATCATTTGTTCTCCTGTATGATTAAATTCTCGTTTCTTATAGTCATTTACTACCTGATCTTTCCAAAAATCTATAGTCTGATTCCAAGCCTAAGGATCATGAGCTGTTAAATTTAACACTTTACCTTCTGGCAACTTCATTTAAAGTGTTAAATAAGAAAACCTTTCTTACATTCAGAAAAACATATAGAAATAAGTTAAGTTGTTATACTTGTGGATAGTCAGGACATTTTGCTACAAGATGCTCTAAAAGACAAAATTTACTAACTGCAAGAGCACAAATTATAGAAGATGTAGAAAAAGACTTAATAGAGTAGATGAATATATGGATGATTCAGAAAGTATTTATAGCATAGTAAGCATAGATGTGGCAACAGAACAAGACTTAGGTGATGAATTAAAAAATGCTTTTATAGAACAAATAATTAATATGGTAAACAAGAATAATAATGAGTGTCAACATAATTGGATATTTAGGAAATGTGATGATAATAAACCATGCTACCAATGTAAAAATTATCCATCCTTTAATAATAGATATCAATGTAATCTTTGTAGGATACAGAAGTGCAGTTTATGTTTAAAAAATTATAATGAGATAATATCAGAACCAGATATAGAATTAAAAGAAACAAAAATAATAAAATTAGATATATTAGCCAAAGAAGTTGATATATGTAAACAACAAATTATTTTGTTACAAAGAGAAAATATTATATTTAAAGAAAGAATAGATAAGTTAGAGAAAGTCTTAGGTAAAAAACTAATAGTAGAAAGTACTTCATATGAAGAAAATAATACTTTGGTAGAAGTCGTTGAGTTTTTAAGCAAAATAGAATCAACCTTAAAATTAATATGTGACCAATTAGATAATTTAAACTATATCAAAATAGACTGTAGAATTATTACAGAAAATAATAATGTCATATTTATAGCTGCTTTTATAGACACAGATTGTACAAGTAACGTAATAAATCAAAACATCCTTAAACAAGAAGACATTACAAATATTTCTAAAGATAGATTAGTTAGAGGAACAGGAGTAGAAGGAAAACCTTTTATTTATACTAAACAACTAGGTAAATCAAAAATAAGTATTTTTACACAATGTGGAACGTTTTTAGAACCTCATCATATATCAGAAGTTTTAGTAAGACCTTTAAAAATTGAAGTTGATTTACTTTTAGGCTTAAAATTCTTGTTACATGACAATAGTGGAATTTTTCTTACAAAGAATATTTTAACTGTATTTAGAAATTCTCTTACTGCACCTATCAGAATATCCCCTAAACCTTCTTATGTCACCACAACATCAGAATTGTCAGCTAAGCATGGTGGACCTAATATACAAAAGCAACAAGAAAAGATTAGTTACAAAGAATTAGCAAAAAATAGTAATAAAGAAAAGCAGGGATTAAGGAAAAAAGAATTAGAACACTGTGAATGTGAGATACCAGGACAACGTAATGTAAATAAAATAATAGGTAAAAGTTTCGGAGAAATACATGAATTAGAAATAGAAATAGATGAGGAAGATATGTGTGTTATAAATTTAGAAGATTTAGATTATTCAGATGTGATAAATCCTAAAATCTTATATAATGAGTTGATAAATTCAGAAATAGATGATACCATAAGTAGATTAGAAAAATTAGAAATAATAGAGAAAACCCTTTAAAATTTTGGTATAAAGATAAACCAGAATGTAAGCTAAAAATTATAGATCCAGAATTAAAAATAGTAACAGTTACTAATAAACATACAATGGTAGATGAAAAAGATGTTAAAATGCATATAGAAGAACTCTTGAAAGGAGAAATAATTAGAAAGTCAGACTCTAGACATAGATCAACAGTATTTGTAGTAGGAAAACACAGTGAGATAGTAAGAGGAAAAAGTAGAATGGTAATTAATTATAAAAGGTTAAATGATAATACACACTTTGATGCTTATATAATTCCAGATAAAGAATTTTTGATAGAACATATTCAAGACAGTAAAATATTTAGCAAGTTTGATTGTAAATAAGGATTTCATCAAATAAAAATGTCAACAGAATCTATAGAATGGACAGCATTTACTACACCCCTAGGACATTATGAATGGATAGTCATGCCTTTTGGATTAAAGAATGCTCATTCAGTTTTTCAGAAAAGAATGGATGAAATATTTCTAAAATACAGAGAATTTATATTAGTATATATAGATGATATCCTTGTATTTAGTAAGAATTTTAAATAACATATAGCTCATCTACAAGTAGTATTTTCAGAATTTGTTAAACACTGAATAATCATAAGTAAGAAAAAGATGGAATTAGGAAAACAGTATATAAAATTTTTAGGCTTAGAAATAGGTAATGGTATTCAAAAACTACAACCACATATAACAGATAAAATAGCAAATTTTCCAGAAAAATAATTAAAAGACTTAAAAACTTTACAGAGATTTTTGGGATTAGCAAACTATGCTAGACTATTTGTGAAAGATTTAGGAAAATTCTTAGGACCTTTGTATAATAAAACTTCAGAAAAAGGGAATAGGTATTTTAATGAAGAAGATAAAAAGAGAATTAGAAAATTAAAAAAAGTAATTAAAAATTTACCCTCACTTTCTTTACCATTAGAAACAGATTATAGAATCATTGAAGTTAATGGATGTGAAGAAGGATGGAGAGCGGTATTAAAGAAAAAGCCTAGTAAATATGATAATAAAGATACAGAAATGATTTGTAGATATAGTAGTGGAAAGTTACAGAATAAGAATTTAACAAGCTTAGATTATGAAATTAATGCAGCAATTATTGGTATGAAAACATTTGAAATTATGATCTTAGGTAAACCTTTTACTTTAAGAACAGTCTGTGAAGTAATTGTTAAATTTACATAGAAAAAAGAAACTAAAGTACAAATAAGAAGATGGTTAGAATTTAGAAATTTCATAATTAATCATAATTTTAAGGTAGAACTAGAACACATATCTGGAAAGGATAATTATCTAACAGACCAATTATCTAGATTTCTAATATGATTTTTATTGTTTGCAGATGGAAGAAAAAAGACCAGGGAAAGAGCCTTTGCATTCAGGTTCAACTAGTCAGAAAGATGTTCTAAGTTCTATTAAACAGACAATGGAATTTGGGAAGTTTACATCAAAAGTAATCCCCTCTTCCAATTTTAGTTTCAGAAATCTTGTTCCAATAGACAGACCACAGAAGGTTCTTGTAGATAATTTATATTATGCTTTTACTTTTAATCATAACAATCCTAGACATCATGGAGCGGCATTAAATGCCCTTTGTGAATATTTTCATAGCCAAAAACCAGGATTTCGTTTTTATGTTGTCATTGCTAGTAAGCAGCCAGGAGTATATCTCACTTGGGGATCAGTTTTAGAAGTAATTCACAATTTTCGAAATCCTCATTACAAAGGTTTTAATGACCTTTCAGAAGCCTTTTCCTTTGCCAAAGGATTATTGGGAATAAACTTTTTTGTTCATCCCAGTATTAGAAATTATACAGAGCCACTTTCATTTCAGAACCTTTCAGATAAACCAGGAAAAGTTCTTTTTTGTGACCATTGTGAAACTCTAATCAGACACCATAAAATCCAAAAAGACCAAATAAACAGTCTTGTGGCAGAAAACCTTAGATTAAATGATCAAATAAAGACTCTTGAAAATCTTATCCAGACCCTTAAATCTCCTATTAGCATAAGAAAAGAACCATATGAAGTTGGAGAAAAAATAACTACACTTTCACAAGTTGAAATGGTACCTGTGGAATAGACATCAAATCCGTTGACAGCTGTGGCTTTGCTAAAAAGCCAAGGTGAAACAGAAGATCAGAAAGCACAGAAAAAATTATTTCAAGCAGATGAAGAATTTATTAGAAAATTAATGATGGATATATAGTCTCAAGTTATTTCAGATATCAAGAATTGGGCAAAGGTCTCAGATGTAAATTCAGAAGACCCAAAGTGTGCTACACCAGAAGTAGGAAGTCCTATAAATTACTAAGGAAGAAACAGAGACGAATGAAATGAAAGATCAAAAGATTATCTGCAAATGGTTCCAAGACTTGATAAGGACAAATTATTTCAGAGAGACATTATTATGTACACGAATAGTTTTAATGAAAAGAATCCAAGAAAGATAGATGTTGCTCAGATATCAGCAATGGAAGTCCAGACAATCCGTCAGAAGATATGGTTTCTTTAGAATACTCCAGAAAAGAAGAAAAGACGGAATATTTACTGTAAGACTGAGAAGACTACATTAAAAGCAAATAGGTTTCGCCGGCCAGACTTGTTACATCAATCTTTGGATAAGAAGAAACTATTGACCAAGAGTTGTTACATCACTCTTTTGACAAAATTTGTCTTGTAGATAGCTTGAAACTTTGGTAACTCTAGTCGTAGAGGCAAGATATTCTGTAACTTTAGACTTGTCATATCACTAACAAGACTAGAATTAGCCTTGTAGGTGGTTTGAAAATTTTGTAACTCTAGTCGTAGAAACAAGAAATTTTGCACTTCTCGCTTGATAGCTAGGAATTTTTCATGTTCTTAGGTCTCGGGATTCATGTCCGGACTTGCCTATAAAAGGCCTGATATTCGTAGGGAATATAAATACGAAGGATAGTTAAGAAGAAAAAGAGACACGAGAAAGAAAAAAGAGGGAAGAGTGAAAAATTTATACATGTCTATTGTATACTTTATTTTTCAATAAATATTTCATTTTAAAAATCATTTAGTCTCAGACTTCTCTTTTTCTTCTGTTTTCTTTACTTTTCTTTTCGGGGTTCCCAAAAGGGAAACTCCACTACTATGTCTCTAAACATGAATTTTCCCAGTTAGTATTTTTGTATAGATTTTTATTTTTGTACAGTTTTTTTAAAAAAAATGAAAATTCCTTTTCCAAAATCATGTTCTTCAATTACTTCATTCTCAAAGAATTTACAGTTCAGATGAGGAACTAGACGTAAATTCCAAACATCTCAGGCCATGAAATTGCAGCCGTATTAGTCACAAGGTGTCAAGGTGAAGTATGGCAGTAATATTCTGCGAGAAATAGTCTTGTCTATAGATTTTGGAAGAGCAAAAAGATCCTTTGATAAGTTTCTACTTATCATTAAACAGGGGTTATGATGAAACTTTCAGGATGATATCGGTGAAGGTATGGGTAACCTAATAGGATGTCTGGCTCGAATACCGTTGTTGGAAAGGGAGCAAATCCTAATTTCTTTCTGAAAGGGACACCCTGATCCCTTAAAAGGATACCAAAAATATTATATTTTCAACTATTTTGGTATTTTATTTTCTTATGCCCCTGAGACAAACAGATGGCAAAGGAATACAGTGTGGGGCCACAATTCTGCAGCAGTTGTGCAATTTCAATTTTGCAACCATCGTCTAAACGTCAAACATCCAACTGTTGCTTACCACTTTGTGAACTATAAGGGAGGTAACCTAATCTTTTTTTTTTCTTTACAGCCTAAACCTTTCAAATTAACCCTAATCTTTCTGCCTTATTTTTATTATTTTTAATTAGACAAAAAAAAAAGTTGAACATTAGGATTATATACTTATATTACTTAGATTGCAATTTATAACGTAGTATTAAATTTTCAGAAGATTTGGTTGATTATTCTCTTTAATTGCATACTATTCTTACTTTTGTGGCATATTACTTGATCTTATCATTGATTTGGTTTGAGCTTGTGAGTGCATTTGTTTTGAAATTATAATTTAGTTGTTTAAATTAAATTTATAGATTATTCTCAGCTTTGCATTACCCCATGACTACCCGTAAAGGTACCCATTATGGTCCAAATGATAATAGTAGTGTCACCCAGCAAACCCCAGATGATAACACAACTCTTTTACTTGCTAAACTAGATGAGATGCAATGAAACTTTAAATTAGCAAATAACAATTAAACAAGAAGTTGATCCCCCACAGATACACTCATAAATCAAGTTATGTATATGTGTCACTTTTGGATGTATATATGATGATCGTTTCGGGAAAAAAAAAAAAAGCAATTTGAAATTGCAGAGTTTTTAGGTCCCTATTCTTGGAGGTTAAAATGGAAACTTAATTGATGTAAGTTGGTGTTCATATATCATGGTTATACTATATCTGAACATTTTGCTTGTAGCTTGCACTAATTGGTGTTCATTGTATAAAAGGCAAGGGTACAATCTTGGAGAACATTTTGCCTATTATCTGGCTGATGCAATAAAATTTCATTTCAAATGACTAGGTGCTGCATTGGTAAATTGGATCCTGTACTCAATGATGGTCAGGGTGGGGGTGAGCACTCTAAGGATGTTCTTGATAGTGTCAGGAAGAGATTTATAGAGAAGGTTGTGGCAGATTGTGAAGATGACGACGGATCTTCAAGTGATTAGTCTAGCATTTTTGTTTCTTTTTCCCTTTCATCCTGCATTCTGTTTGCCTTGGAAGTTTTTGGTTTGCAGCAATCCAGATCAGCAGTTTGTCTATAGTTTTCCTATGGCGAGTCCACCTGATTGTTTGGGCTTTTTTCTTTTGCCATTTATGTATTTATGTTTTTAATAGCAATGAAGATTATTGTTTTGCGCACTGAGCCTTCAGGGACATATGTTTGGCTCAGGTTCTTGAAGATTATGTTTAATTTTTTAAAGTTACTTATTGGGAGTTATGCCAATGAACAATAATTTTTAATAGTTGTACATTTAATACTCCAATTTTTTATTCTCAAGTAAATTGTTTTTCAAGTTTTGCAAAACCATCCACCAATTATTTCATGGTGCATATAAAATGAATGTAAATTACTCCATTTTGAATGAAGTAATGTATGTTGGTACGCTAACAACATTAATAGGGGTGTTTAAAATCAACTATCCGATTTGAACCCGATTCAATTTGAATATTTCGAATTGAATTAGATCGATTTTGATCTGAATTCTCTTCTTCTTCTTTTTTTACTTTTATTTTCCTTTTCATACACAATGTTAAGATTAAAATTAATAGTTTCATATTAAAAAATTGTCTATTTTTTTATATAAAAATAGTAAATAATTTTCATGTAAATGTTTTAATTTGTGTATTTTCATGAAATTTGATTTGTGTATTTTTATGTAAGTATTTTAATTTATTTTGCCACAAAATTTATTAAATTTAATTAACAAATTATTTGAATTATCAAAAACAATACTAATTTTTATTTTATAACTAATGTTAGTTGTTTTTGGAGAAAAAAGCTATAATTTTTTTTTACAAAGACATTCATTTATATCATATCATATCAGGCTAACCCAATCCAACCCGACTGGAAATATAAAACTGATATAATCCTATCCTTTTTGATTCAGTCCGATTTGAAATTTTGGACTGATTGACCCAATCTGCAAAGACGTTCACCAATGAGATCTTGCTGGTTGGATTCTGACAAAATCACTGAAATTTTGGTTAGATTCTTGCCAACTAACAATAGTTGGCAGTGACACACTAGTGGTTTAGTGGTAGTTTGATTACTAGCAATCATCTTTTTAGATTTTCATAGAAAATTTTAATAAGATTTTAATAAGAATTAAGAAATCTCTATTTCGTTAAGTTCTATCTTCTTTTAATTTCAAAATTTAATGGGAAATAAGTTATTCAATCGTAATTATTTTATATCTATTCAAATTTTACTCAATTCTCATTAATTCCCTCCTAATTGCTATCCTTAGGAGTGGAACATTTTTCACAATTGTAAAATAGTGGCAAAATTGTAATACTTTGACCTTCTATGGCCAAATGTGGTTAAAGTTGTACTGTTTACTGTTTATACAATTAGAAAATATTCAATATGCTACCACACTATGCAGAATGTTGTAGTAAGAAACAATTAAAAAAAAATATTTACAATTTACGAGGGACAGTCCATCTATTAGTAGAGATAAAAAAATAAAAATTTATATAATTAACCTACTATATTAAAAGTAAAAATACCTTAAATATATGAAATATATTTTTTCCTATTTAACGAAAGAAAAACTATGTAACTTTTTTAAGTGGGACAACGATTCTATAATCCCATCAGCAGCTTTTTTACTGCAAAAGGGGACTATTCAAAAGTGAAACTGTGTGGCTTAGTTACTAGAGGCTCACACACTTTCTTCTTTTTTTTTTTCCCTCCTTTTCTATTTTAACTTCCTTACTATGTATTGTATCAACCTGCCAAGCATATTTATATGGCTGTTACGAACTTAAAAAGTAAGTATAAAAACAACCGCCTCCCTTTTTATAATATATTGCCATGCAAATCGGGGAAGAATTATGTGGTTTTGGTTTACTCCATTTAATAGTCATGTTTTATCTATATTGCCTTCTTTAAATCAAAACTTCATAATTGATTATACCATGTAATTGCTTTAGTTTCATGAACACATCTAATTTTAAGTCTTTTGTGAAAATATCGACTACTTAATCTTTTGTTTTGTAATAATTAATTTCAAATTTTTGTCTCGATCTAATTTTCGAATGAAATGATATTTGATATCAATATACTTGTTGCATCTATAGAAAGTTGGATCTCTTGACAATTCAATCGCTGATTTGTTATCACAAAATATTTTCGTCAGCCCGTTCTAATTATTTTGTAAAAAAACTAAACATTTTTTATACCCACAGTGCTTGGGGTTTTTTTTTTTTTTTTTTGGTCCACATTTATGATTTCATTGCAATAAGAGAAGTTACACGGGTTTTAGAAGCAAGGTTGTGTCCTTCTCTAACATGAGTCCTAGGGAGTTTTTGATAGGATTTAAATTGTTACCATTTAATATGAGCAAAATTATGATGTTAATACTTTATTTGGTATGCAATTGACTAATTTAAAGTGTTTTTGTACAGGGAGTGAAGTTGGTAGTCTAAAGTGAAAAGATGGTATCTAATGAAGATTTAGATAATTTTTGGAGAAGCAGTTTAGAAGCAAAACAGAAGACTATTTTGGATTGGTCATGCCCGCGCCTTAAAGGATGAAGTTTTGGAGAAGAAACTCAAAGAAATGCACGTGACCACGTCTTAAGCTGAGACAAAGACCAATGGGCTGAATTTTCAAGATTGAATTTGTCTTTTGATTTAAACGTTTGTAATTCAAGTTAGTATGGATTGGATGACATTTGTTAGGGATAGATAGGATTAGATAGGATAGGATGGTTGGTTAGGACTTTAAAGTTTAAAGAATTAGGATTTGTTGGAGAAGTTTTAGGAAGTCTTTAGGGAGGTTGTTAGAGAATAAGCCTATAAATAGAAGGGTTAGTGAGCTTGGAAGACATAAGTCTTTCCTTTAATTCTTTGCAGAATTTTTCCTTTCTCTTGTACTTCTCTTTCTCTTTAGAATAAATTTAGAATAGTTTTGCCATCATGAGTGGCTAATTTACTTTCATTCCGTTCCAAGGGGTGTTGATGCCAATATATTTAGTGAGGTTTTGTTCATAGTTCATAATCTTTTGCATTCAAGTAATCATTATTTCTTGCATTCTATTTTTATGGATTTTTGAGTGATAAATAAATTGACAACTTATTTGCATTCTTCTTTCTATAGCTATCTATTTGTTCTTGATCCGTAATTGTCCGGAACATTTAGTACAAGTAGCACTTAAATCTTTTTGCGTGTGTAAAGTGACAGTAATCATGCATTTATGATTTAAAGGGAAGTAATGATACAAAGATTTTCAATTGTAGCTATCTCAATTGTTGGTTTTTGTTTTAACTGTTTTCAATGATTTTAATGCTACTATCAAATGATATGGAATGCTATCGCTCCCAGTCATTTGTTAGTAAGGTTTGTTGTGAATGCTAGGTTCAAACAAATAAAATAGGAAAACTCAAAATTTTGTCATGGCTATCCTGCGAAATTTTCGATTAAATGCTTGAATGAAAAAGTGTTTTTAGAATTCTATGATCTAGATATATTCGGTACAACTACACTTCCTTGGATCGGAGTTTGGTAAGATTGAAGTTTTTCTTTTACATATTTCTAGTAAATTCTTTTATAATTTTTCTCTATTTATTTATTAAACTTCTTCTTTTATTTTTTTTCTTTTCATCTCAAGTGCTAAACCCCCCCCTCACACATAGCTCCTCGTGGGATTCGAACTGGTCCACTACTACTACAAGTTAATTGTAGTTAGTTGAAGATCTGAAATAATTTTGGGGGCTTCGACAACCCGACCAGTTTTACAAAAGTATATTGCTCTAAGAGATTTGCAAAATACATAATATCGTTCAAGTCATGCAATAGGAGTAGCCCTCGTTCAAGTTTGGGAGTTTTTTCTAATAGTGTTATGGGAAAAAAAAGAAGGGGAAATTTGTAGGTTGGGAAGGGTTGGTGTTCCAATTATGTGATGTCGCATTTGGCAAATGCGCCCATTTCTTTGGGCGCATTTCCGAAATGCTACATTCCAGACGGGCACATTTATCAAATGTGCCCGTAACCATTTGAACCATTTGAACCCTTGAGTCACAGGCGAGGAAATTTAGGGTTATTGGGGCGCCTTTGTGAAATGCGCCCAAGCGAAGAAATAAATACGCGCAATCCAGCCTCCGCCGTCTGCAAATCCTTCAGCAGCCATCCATCAGCCTCCCTCTGCAAATCCTTCAGCCTTCTGCAAATCCGTCGGCCTGCTCACCCATTTCCGACTCTATAGCAGCGCCGTCGCCGGTCTTCTCTCCCACGAGGTTGTGAAATTTCGTCCCGCGGTCTCCTCTCCCTTGGATTGTTTTTCAGCCCCTTTGTCTGTGGCTCTCCCTCCCTCTGAAAGTTTTGTTCTTGGACATTTCAGTCTCCATTTTGTCCGGTTGCCCTCCTTGCACTTCCAAGAATTTCAGGCTCCATTTTGTCCGGCCGCGCCGTCATTCACAGAAGTAGGGCCGACATTGCATTGGGGAAATTATTTTCCGCCACCCTCGTTCTTCTCTGGTCATCAGCCTTCTTCCCTGGTCATTCACAGAAGCATTTGCCAGCAAGTGTGCCGCCAACTGACGCCGCCGTTGGCCTCATTTTTCGCCGCCAGTTTTAGCAATTAGGTAAATTTTAATGAATTTTTAAATTATTTATACCGACCCATGAAACAATTAGGTAATTTTATTGGTTTAAAATGATTTGTATTATTTGATAGTTAAATTTTGGAAATAAAATGATTATGCAATTAGGTCATGGAAATAAAATGAAATAAAATGATTTGTATTATTTGATAGTTAAATTTCGGAATGCTCAGTATATATTGGAATTTTAGTTTTAGGGATTAAAATAATTTGGAATGCTGAGTATTATTTAAATTATTACGGATTATCAATTAAAATTATTTTGGATTAAAATTTAAATTATTTGGAATGCTGAGTACAGTTATGGATTGGTTGTGGAATTAAATTTATTTATATTATTTGACAGTGAGTATATATTTGGAATTTTGTGAGATGTATTGGTTGTGTATTATTTGGAATTTACACAGTAATGAATTTGTGGAAATATTGTGGGAACTTTGGAATGTTGAGTATATATTTTGTCCTTGTGTGAGATTTTTGCCAATGTGTTTGTTCGCATTTGCCAAATGCGACCAAAATAGACATTGGTGGTAGATGCATACATGAAATGTATTAGCAAATTTAAATTTCTTGAATACGCCCAAGCCCGGACGCACAGTTCCGGGCTTGTTAAGTGCGCATTTGTGAAATGTGCCCAAGGGCACATTTCACAAATGCAAACATCACATAATTGGAACCCATTCATTCCCCAACCTATGAATTTTCTTTCCTTTTTTCCCAATCACAAAATGGGAAAACCCTCCAAGTTTGGACAAAATTTGTAGGCAAACTGGGCAATCTATTTTTAGGACAAATTTTGACCAATCTCTTCCAACCATTTCACTGAGAGCATCCAAAATTGTTGTGGTCTCTATTTGCAAAGCATTCATAGCATAGACCTTCTTGGATTTCATGTGGACTAGGGACGGACCCCTTTAGGGTCCAGGGGGGGCAAGTGCCCCCCCTCCCCATGTGTCAAAAATTTTTTTAATAGTAGTATAATTTTATTTTTTTTTTATATTGGTACTAAAATTTGACCTTTTAGTGGCCTCCCCCCCTCCCCCCTTCCCCCCCTTTTTTTTTCTTTTTCTCCCCTGCCCCTGCTTCCAGCATCCAAGTCCAACAAAAATCTCATTTCCATCTCCTTTTCACCTTTATACTCCTTTCCATCAGCAATCATCAACAGCACTCCAAATCTCATATTATACTCCTTTTGGCAGAGCTCTTGCTCTTGGCAGGTCCGGTTTGCACTGAATCTTAAAGGTGTGTAATTTGCACCCCAGTTCATTTTCTTGCTTGAAAGGAAAATTTTTAAATTGAAATCTTAAAGGTGGGTTTTGTTTATTGGTTTTTTTAACTCAAACTTTTGGAATTTTTTACAGGTGAAAGACGTCTTGGGTTTCTTCCTTTAGCGGCAGTACTAGTCTACTAGAAAAGGGTTCAAGGCTTCAATCTTTGAGCTGTTTAGCGTTGCGCATCCTTGCGGGTTGCAGGATATTTGGGATTGATTATTGAATATTGATACCTTCATTAGAGGGTTGTCCTATTTTGCTGGGGAGGAAAAGAAGGATGATAGGGTTCTTGTGCCTGATTTAGGCTCATTGATGAGCATTTATGACCGGTGAGCAAAGTTGAGGCTCAAATGCTTGTAATGTCTGTTTTGTTTGGAGCTTCAAGTTTCGGTTTTGTTCTTTTTATTGTACTCTTGGTTTTCATAAGATGTACGGGGCATTTGGGTGTAGGGCTCGTGAATTGTTCTATTACTTGAAAGGAGGGCAGGTTGATTATGGAGAAGAACATAGCAAAGCTTATGGTCACTCCTAATTTGGAAGGACTTATGAAAATGGTTTGAACTTTAACATGTTCTTTCCTGAATTCCGTTTGCTGGTTAAAGGTTTGATTAGTAGCAAGGTATATTATGTCCTCTTGATTGGTGGAATATAATATTTGAGGCACTATCTCGAATGGTATAAGAATCATCCAATTCACTTCGTGGGGCATTCAATTTGAAAGGAGTTGTTCGGGTTTTGCAACAAATCTTTGGAAGATAAGGTTAATTTATTTGCTATGGTTGGTTAAATAATGCAGCATATGTTGCTTCTTTAGTTAAGCAAACTTTGAACAAATTTGGGCATTTAAGGGATATGATCTCAAAAGAATTCTTTTGGTTTGTATTATTTCATTATCCCATTTAAATATAATCCATTTTGGTTGTAGTACAATTTCATTTTCTATCTTTAAGAATATGGAATATGGATTTGTTCGTTTGGTGACATTCCTGATGTTTGTGTGTTCAATAGGAACTAGGGAGCTTATGTAGTCGCAAAGAAGACAAAGAAATCATCATTAAACTCACCATGCCAAGGAGAAATATCCAAAGCCATTAGTATTGAAAGTGTTGTTCACTCCAGGTAATCCAATTGCAATTCTTTAAATTCAAGCACTAGAGACTTGTATTATGATATGAGTTTTGTGTTTTATAATACTTTATCATGGAATATTTTTGAAAATTTTTTGTGGGTTCTTAGTATGGAGCATTGAGTGATTTACAGATTAGATAAATGGATTATCTTGGATATGAGCATTTATCTTCTTTTCCTCCCCCACTTAATGTTGGCATGTACATGTAAATTAGCCTATAAATTAGCTAGATTAACATTACCAAGTTTAGGTAAAATCATGCTACCATAGTTGTAAGAGATTTGTATATTCAGTTACCATATTCTGTAGAAGAAAGTTTAGGTAAGTTTTTAGGTCCAAACTTGTATATGTATCACGTCTCAATTTTTAGAAGAACATGAAATAGAAAAACTCTTTTCTTCACTTAACATTTATCAAGAAAATTACTTATAAATGTGCCCCCTCCTTGAAAAATTTTTGCGTTCGCCCCGCATGTGGAGAAGTTGTCCACTGCTATTTCTTGCTATCCAAGCGATAGCTGAGAGTTCATTGTAGTCTTTGAATGAACCGTCTGTGATGACTTTCCATGCAGCCTTGTGAATGGTTTAGGATGGTAGGTTTGTCTGAACTCCATGTGATTCTTAATTCTTGGAGTTAGGATGGATGTTGTGATGGATATTGATTACAACAATTTGTTACTGTAATAGTGCTTGAGTAAATAGCCAAAGATAGCCAATGATAGTGCTTGAGTAAAACAATTTGCTACTATAATATATTTTGCCTTTGTCGTAAATGTGACTATCATTGGCTATTTCTTTTAACTCCAAGAAAACATCCCAAATCCAAAAAATATATATCTAATCTAAGATGCTCTTCCTTTCAACTGTATCAACCTACCCAATCACATCTGTATGTCTAAATAGTTCAAGAGGATCAATTTTTGAGTAAAGGATTTCATCTTCTTAAGTTCCTTTAATGGGTAAATGACTCCAATAGTCTCTCATGTTAAGGCTATGTCGCAATTTGGTCCTTAGGGTTGAAAAAGTTGCGATTGAGTTCCTCAAATCTATAATTAGCACAATTTCGTCCTAACTTGGTGATGTAACAATTCTGGCAGGGGTAATTTCGTGTTATTTATTTTTTGTATTTTATTTGTTGTTTTGTGTCTCATTTGCATTTGTTTTGCATCTTTTTTTAGGATAAAATTTTTAGGACAAAATTTTGCAAGATATTAGGACTAAATTATTTTATTTTTTCTTTTATTTTATTTACTGCTTTGTGTCACCTTTGCATCTTCCTTGTATTTTTTTTAGGATGAAATTTTGTAAGATATTAGGACTAAATTATATATATATATATATATATATATATATATATATATATATATATATATATATGTATGTATGTATGTATGTATGTATGTATATTTGGTATTTTATTTATTACTTTGTATCGCCTTTGCATCTACCTTGTATTTTTTTTTTTTTTTAGGATGAAATTTTGCAAGATATTAGGACTATATTTTGTAAGATATTAGGACTAAATTATTTGATTATTTCATTTTTTGTATTTTATTTGTTGTCTTGTGCCTCCTTTGCATCTGCATTTTTCTTGGTTTTTTTGTCGTTTTGCTCATTAAATCCATTAAATATAACGGAAGTTATTTTCAGGGGGTATTGGTAGTTTTGACAAACTATAGGATGTGATTGGTAATAAACATAAACCACAGAGGGGTATTAGTAATTAACCCAAAAAAGAAACAAAATTAGATAAACTCAGATTTGGCAATTGGGGAATGGAAAGGCAGTTTCAAATTTATAGTTTCAGATACCGTTCTAATAGCTTGCAAAATTTTGTCCTAAAAATTTTATTCTAAAAAAAATACGAGACAGATGCAAAAGAGACACAAAACAGCAAATAAAATACAAAAATAAAATAAAATAAAATAGGATGAAATTGCCCCTATCAGAATTGATGCATCACCAAGTTATGACGAAATTGCACCAATTATAGATTTGAGGGACTCAATTGCAACTTTTTCAATCCTAAGGACCAAATCGTGACTTAGCCTTAACATGAGGGACTATTGGAGTCATTTACCCTTCTTTTAATATCAATATCCTCTTTGATGCCTGCAGATCAAACTGACATGAGATTTTCATGAACATACTAACCAAACTAACACCGAAAGTGATATTTTCTTTTGTAGTAGTCAAATATCTCAAATTTCTAACCAACTCTTGAAATGAGTTAAATCCACAAAATCACCAATTCTATCTTTAGTTAGCTTCAATCTTTATTCAATTAGTGTTAAAATTGGTTTGGCTTCATCTTTCTTGAATTTCTATCTTGAATATCACCAATTCTATCTTGAATTTTTTCAAAATATCTCTATAAATTTTCTTTGAGAAATAAAGATTCCTTGATCAGAATTGGAAAATTTTAATCCTAAGAAAATATGATATTAGGTCTATATCTGTCATTTCAAATTGTTTGATCATAACTTTCTTGAATTTTGCAATCAGCTCTTTCTTTTTTCCTATAAAAATTAAATCATCAACATACAAGCACACTATAGTACTATCTCTAGCCATTAAAACTTTAGGGAAAATTTCATATATAGCACCTTTGGAGGTGACTTTATCAAATATAGCAGCGGCGGATGAATCTTCACAAATATAGCAGGTCAAGGGTGTTTGACCAACTAAAATGACCAAAAAGCCCTTCTATGTGGAAAAAGATATTAGACAAACATTCCCGCGTATCTTCAGCCCACTGTCTGTAACAGAATTAATCGCCAATTAGCATTCATCATCCACTGAATCAACAACCCAGCTAACCAAAATCATTATCGTCTATGGCTCAACCATGGCATGCACTTGAAGAACAAAAAAAAAATGCCGATCGAGTAGCCGGTTTGGTCGGTTTGGTGAAAATTTGCGTCTACTTTTAGATTCGGATTTGCTATCACGAGAAGGTGTGTGTTTTGTGTGTTTGTTTTGCGGCTATGGTGTCAAGCTATGTGTTAATTTTTATTTATTTTTTGTTGAACTGGGTTTGAACGAGAGAGTAGTCCATATGTCGATAATGTTGAATATATGTCGAGAATGATGAATATATGTCGAATTATATGTCGACCTATATGATATAAAATGTCGATATTGATGAAGATATGTCGAAATAAATATTGATAATGATGAAGATATGTCGAACTATATGTCGATAATATGATATAAAATGTTGAACTATATGTCGAGACAATGATATAAAATATCGAACTATATATTGAATGAAATCTCGAACTATATGTCGAATGAAATCTTGAACTATATCTCGAATGAAATGTCAAACTATATCTCGAATAAAATGTGGAAATGTATGTCAAACAAAATATCGAACTATAAGCGTAATTGTATTATATGTCGAACAACATATCGAACTTAATTTAGGTAACTATAAGCGTAGTCCATTTTGTATTATGTGTTGTACTGTACTAATAAAAGATGTGCATGGTTGCGTAATTTGATAATCTTATATACAAACCAAATGTGCTTAAAGAAATTTTCCTTACGGAACTGAGCCAATAATAATATTGAATAAAGAAGATCACAAAATGTGCATATACAAATTGTCCTTATGGCACTAAGTAAAATCATATATTAAATAAAGTTAACTCACTCTACACATTGTCCCTAGAAACGAATGCATTTGAGCAAGTTTGCCAGTTATGTCCGCTCCCTCCGCAATGACCACATTTTTTTAAAACTTTCTCCTCTCCTGTAGAAGGAATTCATTTTTTTTTCCACCTTCCACTCTTAGCCCTAGGTTCCGAGGGTGATAATTGAATTGCTAAAACATCATCGGCCACGTTCCAATCCGTAGCGTCACACACTTGCATAATAGAATCTGCATAAGCATCTACAAGTGCTTCAGTGTGATACAGTAGCGAGCATAAGGAGTAATGGTCAATTTGTCTGCACCGAGATGCAGCTAGTGCATGAACACAAAGGATTTGATTCATATCAAACACTCAACACGTGCAAGTTTTTTTAAGCAAATCGACTGTAGCAGTCCGGTTTGCAATGTCCCGTACAAACCATCTGTGTATATCAACCGATTCAACCACATAGGATTGTGCTTCTCTCATTCAAGGTATGAGGTCGTCAATGTTTTCATTTCACTAGTTGCGTACACCGTTCATGAAACCATCTTTGGAGTGTGTTCAGTACCTTCACCTCTAGTGCAACTGGAAATCCCCCAACAGTGTAAGTCCGATGTTGTGGGTGTTCAGTCTGTTTCAAGGCATTAATCATTGCCTTTCTACCACTATCCACAGTCGCCCTGAAAGATAGGTCACCCCACGGCATTTCATCGAACTTCTTCCAATCACAAGCCAAGTGTAGCATTTTATCTTCAATCCTAGTTCTCTTCGACAAGCCATTGATGGATGTGTATAGAAGCAACAGTGTCATGGACACAACATCATCATCTGCAT
This sequence comes from Gynochthodes officinalis, assembly GCA_020080225.1. Classification (NCBI taxonomy): domain Eukaryota; kingdom Viridiplantae; phylum Streptophyta; class Magnoliopsida; order Gentianales; family Rubiaceae; genus Gynochthodes; species Gynochthodes officinalis. The sequence goes on from CM034623.1 coordinate 32,539,414, forward strand.
ACGATGAGTTGATACGGTCGTAAGCCTTGAACACTTCATCGTATGTGGTCTCATCTATTTGCCGCAGATGCTTTAGATACTTGGTGATTGTAGAAGGACCATCAGGTGCTTGGTACTTGGCATATGCAAGCTGGAAGTCCCCCATCTTGAGGCCTGTAATGATGGCAAACTCTCTCTTGCCAAATGTTACCTTTTTGCCCGCGAAGTTGAATTGTAAGCTACAGTTGACATTTGATTCCTCAAATGGCCTAAGTTGCCTCAACAAAACGGAATGGATAATTTGTTTGTACCAGAAGGTATGTTCATGGTCAAGAGCCATTTCTGCAAGACTACTCTCCCTTTGGTGGATTATTTTTTGTATATCAATCAATTTTGACCAGATTCTTCTCATATTGGCTTTGTAGTAGCAGTACTGCGAAACCTGGACAGAGAAAAAGTCACCCTGAATGACCATTTCATCCTTGAGTTGTTCCTGCATGATATAAAGAAAATCAATACTAATGTCATGTTTTTCGACACTTTATCGCCATTTTCGACATTTCTGATTTGAATTCCACTTTTATGGGTACTGTTCGACATATGTGGCTATTGTCCGACATTTCTATCTAGTTTTCCACATTTATGGGTGTTTTTTGACTTTTCTGGGTAGTGTTCGACATATATGGGGTTGTTCGACATTTGTGGATGGTGTTCCACATTTATGGGTTTCTTCCACATTTATGGGGTTGGTCGACATTTGTGGGTAGTGTCCCACATTTATGGGTATTGTTCCACATTTCTGGTAGTGTTCCACATTTCTACGTGTTTATCGACATTTCTACCATATTCCACATTTCTAGGTGTTTGTCGACATTTCTGGGTAGTGTTCGACATTTCCACCGTATTCCACATTTCTAGGTGTTTGTCGACATTTCTGGGTAGTGTTCGACATTTATACCGTATTCCACATTTATGGTGCTTGTCGACATTTCTGGGTAGTGTTCGACATTTCTGGGTTGTGTTCGACATTTATGGGTAGTGTTCGAAGGATGTGACGACATATTTTTCGACATTTCATCCTATTTTTCGACATTTCATCCTATTTGTCGACATATGCTAACTAGAACCCAGTTCAAATAAAATGAAAGACTGCTACGCGTTATGCTATTTCTGGGTAGTGTTCGAACGAATGAATGCCAAAAAAGGGACAGGTCCAAGCGCAAAAACCCTAACTTTTCTAATTCCTAACATCTAAGCGGGATTATTCAGCAAATTTGGGAATTTTATGCTGCCTACATATCAAATAAGAAGCTTCATTTCAACTAACCTTCTTACTCTTGCCTGTCCGCTTGTGAGATGTATGCTTTTCCATCTTCTTTTTGTTAGATGATGATAGTCCACCGCGCGTTCTTGCCATTGATTAGAGCTTGAAGAAGATAAATGTTTTGTTAACTGGGTGTGTAATCGAGTCAAAATGCAGGGAAATGAGTTGGGAAATTCGGATTTGCGATGAAAGAAGAAAAAGGGAAGGGTCTAATGAGCTGAAACCAACCGCAAGTGGCAAATAAACCGTTCGGGTGCGATTTTCAAATTGCATATGGGTATTTTAGTCATTTCGCGCGGCATAAAACCCTTCGACTGCTATATTTGTAAAGACAAATGGGCCGCTACTATATTTGATAACGTCACCTCCAAAGGTGCTATATATGAAATTTTCCCAAAACTTTATATACATAGTGTGCGCATATGGATACCTTTGAAAACCATGAGTTATAAAGAAATTGTCAATGCCTATGTGCCATGCCCCTGGAACTTATTTCAAGCCATACAAAGCTCTTTCAGTTTGTATACTTTATCTTGTTAGTCTTTTTTTAACAAAAATTATTGGTTGCTCAACTTTTACTTTTTCTTGTAGAACTTCGTTCAAAAAAGTAGACTTAACGTCCATTTGGCAAAATTTCTAACTATTTTGTGTAGCAAAAGAAATTATCAAATAGACAATGTTGAATTTAGCAACGTGTAAATATTTCAAAATAATCAATCATAAGTTTACTCTTTCACAATTAATTTTTCTTTCTTTCCACTGTTCTATTTGGCTTTGACTTTGTCTTGTACACTTTTCACACCAATGGCTTTCTTTTTACTTGGAAAATTAGTAAGCTCTTATTATTCTTTTCAAAACCAACTATCATCATTAACTACATCACTAAAATTAATAGGATTATAATTTGCAAATTGTGCAACATTTACAACATTTTCATTTGATAAATTGTTAATATCATTTCCAATGACATAATCCTACAAGCAAGCTAGTACACACTGCTACCTTTGTGAATGGTCTGATTGTGTATGTGTATGTTGCACACTCGAAAATGGATCTTGAATTGGTTACTAACTTAGCTCTATCCGTTGTTCACTAGTTTGCCCTTTATCAATGTATAAAGATATTAGCGATTGTAACTTTTCTGGTTCATTCTTCTTCTAATCCTAGACTTCTTGCTCATTAAAACTAATATCTTTGTTAATAGTTGCTTTTTCTCTATCAAGATTTTACAGTTTGTACGTTTTGTTTATCAACTATATCCAACAAATATATATTTTTCGCCCCCTACCATCCAACTTTTTTCGTCTTGCATCAAGAGTATGTGTGTAAACAAGATAATTAAATATTCTTAGGTGAAAAGTATTTGGTTTCTTACCTAACCAACTGTCATAAGGAACTTTTCTATGATTACTCGTGGTAGTACATCTATTCAAAATATGAATGAGACAAATAGCATCTTCAGTCCAAAGGCTCGTATATTTGGCCACCGTCACGGATCTCACCATGTTCATCACTGTTTCATTTTGCCTTCCTACAACTCCATTCTATTCAGGAGTATATGTGGCTATTGTTTGGTTTCGTGTAACATATTGTGCTCAAAAATTATCACACACACCGTATGTTGTTCCTCTATCAATTTTCAATGTTTTGATGAAGTTCTACTCAACTTCTCAATACACACATTTTAAAACTTTCAAAAGTGGCACAAGTTTTGGATTTATTCTTCAAAAAATACACTCATACTTTCATGCTAAAATCATTGATAAATATGATAAAATATTTATTGTTACCAATGGAAAACAATTCAATAGTGCACAAGTATGAGTGAACCAATTGTAGCAAATACTTAACCCCCTAAACTATTCTTTTTGAAAATAGGTACATATGCTTCTTCTCCAAAATACAAGAATGATACTATCAAGTGAAGACAGTCCAAAAATCTTTTTTTTTTTCCTTTCTTTCTTTTCTTCTTTTGCTTTTTTTTTTTTTTTGGTTTGGGCAAGAAGTAAAGTGCACAAGATATATGTCCCGCAATTAAATATCATCAAAAGAAGTAGAACTAAAGCAATATGAATCACCACAATTGATATTCAGAGGAAATAATCGATTATGGGTAGCATATTTGCTTTTATAATTAGTCGTCCCAACCAATCATCATTAGTAGTACAAATATTCAATAAATTTTAGCACACATAGAAAACTTTTGATATGAAAATTTTAAACCCATTTTTCAAAGTAATGGGTATATTTCCTTTTCCAAGTACATGCACTGCATGATTATTTCTAAATTTTATAATACTTTTAAAAGAATCTAAATCAGAAATATTTCCTTTGTTTTGCACATATGATTACTACACTTAGAGTTCACATACTACATATTGTTTTGATCCAACAAAAGAAAATAAAATCTCTTAATTATCACAATTATTACGAGCAACGTGAGCATGTATATATTTGTTTTCAATTTTGTTCCATAACAGTTTCTCTTGTAATGGTTTAATTTACTATGATTATAATATTCAGTGCAACGTTTTTGCTGACATGTATTACCATACTTGTCTCTCTATTGAAATTGATAGTTACCTCTACCGCATTCTTGGTAATTAGTTTTGCCTTCACATCAACATCCTCTAAAATTCTAACTTTTGTCATAGTTATATTTAATTATTCCTCTTTCTCTTTGGTTTTGGCAGTCTGAACCTGTATATGCCTTCTCCATTGGCATTTTTTTTAGTGTTTCAACTAATTTGCTATTAATTCTCTGTTCAGAAAACATTAATGAATTATGTTACTTTTTGATATTCAAAGATAACAAATCTTTTGTCTCCTCTATATGATATGATCAAACTTTTTTGGCTAAGTGTTGATCTTCTTCAACAAAAACTTCATGAGTGAGAATATACCTATTAAGTTCAATCTCATTATTAATTTTTGTTAAATAAAAAAAAATAGGTTTCAATCATCTCCCATTTCCTTATGATACAAAGCTCAATATTTTTAAAACCCTAGCAAGTTGTTTTTTCTTGACCTCATGCGTGTCATTACATGTGTTCTTCAAAATATCCTCACCTGCTTCGTAGTTTTGTCAATAAAATTTTTGTCAAAAATAAAAATATTTGATTTATGATAATGTTAAACTTCCTCTCCTTTTGGTGTGTTATTCAGCATCCACGGGGATTTTCCCTTGCATAAATTATAACAGATTGTACCTCTCTATATGTGTCTCTATCTGAATTTTTTAATAATTATAATTTTGTGACTTGGGAAATTTTGGCACAACATATATAACCTTTAATGTTGTCATAATGTCTAACATAAACTAAAACTCTAATACTAAATGTAAAAAATAACAAAATTTTAATACTAAAATAAATAAAAAAAGACTTCTGTGATCAAAAAGTGGGCAAGGCCATATTGCAAATAAAAGGAAAACCATGTAGCTTTTAGAAATGGGGCAACAATTTTATAATTTCTTGAGCAGCATCAATCTCAATATTTAACTAAACAAAATTACTTCTGTTGGTATATGAAAATTACTTTGGTAATTCTTTTCTGTCCTGAAAGCTATATTTTATTTTTGTTATATATCTAAAACATATTTAACAAGGGATATGTTGTTTATGGAAGTTTGTTTTTTAATATACTTAAAATTTCTGAAATTAAGAATGAAATAAGATAAATGATAGAGTTGTTCATTGACTAACTCAAACGTTGAGGGTTTAATTCTCATCAAACTACAATCTACTTCCATCAAAATATAGGCAATAAAAATATAAACACTAAACCCAAGGCCTATACACATTACAATTTAAAACAATAAAAGGCGCTATTTGAACATTATCTTTCATGATCAAGAAAAATTCTCATTGAGGACATGAATATCTTCAAGTTTAAAAGTCCCCAACTGATCACAGAGAGTGTGATCAGTCCTGAATCTGAATGTTCAATCTTCTTAACCAGATGGAATGTACAATCATGTGAAAAATGTCAAATCTTTTGGGAGGTCCATTGATCGCAAAGTGCCTTTGCACTTGCTTCAATCTTCTGTGCATTCTTAAATACTGAGCTTGAGACACACTCATCAGTATTTTCTTGATGTTAGGAATGTCCGCAACTGCCACTTCAATGGAAAAAGACTTCCAGTTCAGCACATCACTGAAAGGTGGCACATAGCTATCTGAAATCAAAACTGGAATGCACTCGGCATAAATTGCTTCAACTACTCTTGGACTAGCAACTTCATATCCACTCGGACATAGACAAAATCTGCTTTGCCTAATCATTGATTCATAAGAAACTCCTTCTGGAAGGTTTTCATATACTTGTATATCTTGATCTTTTTCTTTCCATTGCTCCAGAAGAAGGTACCTTATGTGGCCATGCAATCTACCAGCAAAGAATGCAAGAATTGATCGTTGTGAAGGTGAAGGACCTCCAATAAGTCCAGCAATTTCCCCTGTTCTGAGATGAATTTCAGGTAGTGAAACATCTTTGAGAGGATTAAAGCCTTCAGATATATTAGCATTACATAATACTCTGATGGAATTGTTGAACAAATGTGGGACGTAAGTTGTTGAGTAAGGTCCCTGAAAAGTCATCATGACGTATATTAAGTATCACAAAGTAATGAGCAATCCAAAAAACAAATCTGTGGCTTTTTGTTGCCTTTACGAACCCAATCATGGCAAGAAACCATAAAATGATCAGCACCAAGACTTCGATTCCAGAAAGGATGTTTGCCAGAAATGAGTCGTATATAGTCAACAAGGGTGTTACCAATAGCATGTCTGTCATGGCCACCTTCATATAGATATTGTACCATTGAAACCACACTAAATGGCAAGAAATACACAAAGGCTTCATCAGGATCATCGGTTCGATAAAAGTTGCCCTTTTCCATTTCATGTATGAACCTTCCTTCAGTGGAGTATATACTTCTGCATGGGCCATTGTGGAACATTGGAGGTTCTCCTTCTTTGTAGACATAAATCTTGAATAGCTTCTCCATTTCCAGATAACTCCTATAATTTTCAGGGAGGAGTTTGATTTAATCCTTGCCATAATAACATATGAAAGAAATAGGAGGATGAGAAAGTTTATCAAACGGGAATATACCGATGAAATGCATTGGCATTCCTATACATGGGGCCACGAGGGACATAGTCAGCATCTTCATGTGTTGAGATCATGGTACCATTTTTCGCAGCTTCTCTAATTGAAGACCTGGCTTTTGACAGAACTGTTTCAAGTCTTTCCAACTTGCTGTACCTTTTTATTAGTTCTTCTTCCTATAAAGGCAGCAGAGAAAGACAACATCGTTAAATGTACAACTACACCGCAAAGAAGTGGACTTTCAAAAAAAAATGTTACTAAATTTGGGGACTGATGATGATCGGGATCATCAAGCCCAATCTTTTGTTGGAATGAACTCTCAGCCTGTGTCTTCGTATAAGCATATTTGAGCTCTTCTTCATTGACGAATTCCTGTATATAGGAACTATAGAAACCAATAGACCTCCATGTAAATGGAGAAGAAGAAAGTGAAGACAAAGATCGGTAAGGACCTAGCGTGCAAGCAACAATTGTGAACAGAGCCAAAGGAATGAACAGTGAGAGAACTAGAATCGAAGCAAATGAGGAACAAAATGAAAAAAAATGCAGCTTCCTCTGAGGCCAAAGCATCATCAAATTAGCTCTCTCACGGAGTGGCCTTTTGGCAAATTTTCCAACTGGTCCTTTGGACTCCAAAGGTTGCTAGAATTGGTTCATATTTATGGTAAAATGCAGGATTCATTGCTTCGCCATAACTTATTCCTTGCTGCAAACCGCATTATTCCGGATTATTGTTAGAGAAGAGCCAAAAAGGTGACTAGTGACTACAACTGCCAAGTTTCTGCTTTATGCCTTTCATAGTTATTGGTGATGCCTGGTTTCTGTAAAGTTGAGAACTCTTACCAAAAAAAAAAGGAGCTGACCAAAGATTCCTTGATTCTTGAAGTACTGTTGACATTTTCTCAGTTATATCTAGATCCCATTTTATTCTTAGATTTCATTTTGCTAAAGCGGTTGGCTCAATAATATATTCCACCTTCTACTTGTACCTATACCTTGATCAAAATGAACGCTTTCCCAGCCATCTACAACTTTTTGCATACAACTTTCTCATGCATCTTCTCCGAATTTGATGTACAAGGGACAAGAAAATAAGCGTTTTGACTTTCAACCTGAAGTTCTTGCTGTTTTATTGGCATTAATTTTCTTTTTTGAACTTTTTTCCCCTTCTTGTACCGGTAGCATATTTCAATCATTAAATGGACTTGAACGTTGCACCACCTTTTTTTTTCTTTTTTATGGTTCGAGGAATTTAAGGAAAAAATCGGACCCATTTTAACATTGGGAGTCATTTGAGAGAATTTTTTTTAAATTAAAAAAATATTGATAATTTAGAGAGACATCCCAAAATGTTGAAGTTGATTTCCTGAAAATCGGCTTCAAAGTTAATTTCCAGGATATCGACTTCAGTGTTTTTTTTAAAAAAAAATTATTCAATTGGAAGAAGTCAATTATTTTTGTACCTTATTTTTTTAATATTTGAGTACTTTAATTATTAAAAAAATTATGGAAATAATTAAACTTTGAACAACATTTTTGCAGTAATTGTTTGTATATTGATATTCCGTACTAATTTTTTGAAGGGAAAAAAAGTGTAATGCCTCAATTTCTAACCAGAATTAATGAGTTGAATATTTTGTTCTGTAATCATTGTTATACACAACTTTTGTATAATATTTTTCTGCACTTTATTTCGTAACAAACCATAAGAAAATTTATATTTTTGAAAATTATATTTATATGTTTTTATTTCATAAGAAGACATAGGAAAAATTGTACATTTTTTTTTATAAATGTTTCTATATTAATTTTCCGTACATGATTTTTACGGATTTTTTCTTAAATATTTATTTTTTTAAAATTAACTAAATAAATATTACAATTTAAAAAATCATTCCATAAATATTGAAATCGACATGGGAAAGATGTTGATTTCAATATTTACGGAAAGGAAAAAAATTGCCCTTATTTCCTTCTCCCCTAACCCAACAAACCCTAATCTCCTTATTCATTTTTTTATCCCTTATGCACACTCTCCGCCCCAACTTCCTAGCCACCACAACAACCACCACCCCTCTCCCCACACACCTCACCACCATGTGCTGCCCATCCCCCCTTCCCCTGTCAGCCTTATGCATCTCACCGACCCTTCCCCTCCCTCACAAACCCCTGCCCCCTCATCTCTAATCTAGCCAAATCGCAAGTATGACGAACGCCAAGCATTATGGCATTTTGCATGCATCGATCTAGGAAAATGGAAAACATACATATTATGCTCCATTCTCATATTTATTGCAAAGACAAATAAAAATGGCAGTCTGATATACATAAACTCTCTCATATGTGAAGTCAAAGAAGATATTCCATACCTTACTTTTGGTCCAAGAGCAAGCACTAACGGCTGAAACGTTTGATTGTGTGTCTATTTGATGTTTGTCAAACGTGGCTCATAATTCATGAAGAAGTCAATTTAGCTGAAATCGACTTTGAAGTCAATTTTTTCAAATGTGACTTTGAAGTCTAATTTCATAAAATCGACCTTAAAGTCGATTTTTTCAAAGTCAACTTTTAGAAAATTGACCTCAAAGTTGATTTTCCCATACAGCGCATCTATTTTTTTTAAGTCTATTTTAACAATAAAACTTTTTTAAAAAAATTAAAAAAAATATTCAGTTAATTTGCTCTAATTTTTACCATTCAATAATTGAATAATAAGTTATTACATTCTTAGCTAATTATTCATACACACATAACCAACCATGGTAAAATACCAAAATTCATCCCATGCGAACCTCAAATGCACAAACTTTGTAGGAAAAAAAACTGGAAAAAGAAAAAAGTTATAAATTTGAACAAATTACAAAAAAAAACAAGTTCCACAGCGAGGCTGTCTAATATTCCTACATGGCTGTCGGCCAAAGGGTTGGGGCTATGGGTTTACACTAGACTAGTTTTGGAACCCCTGTGTCTCCGATGAGTCTAGATCAAAAGGAATGGATTGATCCATACGTGATCGTTGACGAGGACGCCTCCGATGCTCATAGAACAAATTATACGGAGGGACTTGAGATGACGTGTTAGTGTCAAACTGCGATAAATGCTCAATCTCAGGTGTCTCCTCATGTGGTTGACCGGACTGATGAGGAAATGAACCAGTATTAAATATCTAATCAGCATCATTTTCTAGTATGGTGGCCGGATGTAGATGGACGACCATGCGATTGTTGAAATCCACCTTGGTCTTCAAAGTTTGAATGTGTCATCTGCATCTAACGACTCTCCCCAACAATCGTTAATGCACGAGAAAAAATGTCATGTACATTTGCAATAACTGCTCTCGGATCTATCTCTAAATTGTTAAAAGCATTGTGTGTCAAATCATACACTTACTCCCAACGTTCACCCTGCAAATAAAAAGTTGATTACTCAGTTAAATATTGAAAAACAAAAATATCATATGCATACCTAATACTCGACAATCGATGCAATTAGGTGAACACCCAAGGCAGGGCAATGCGCGGGATTACCTATCAGAGTTCGAGAAATCTACCGATACCAAACTATGTACTCTAAAAAATACTACATAGAGCCACTTGCAGACAATCCATTAACAATGTGTTCCCTCTGCCCGTTCCACCCATCAATGTAAGATGTATGCTAAAATATCCAATTAAATCCCTTCTTGCCTTGCCGATCAATTCTATGTAACTTCAAATCCGTGTCAATGGTAGTAGATATAGTCTGATGATAGCCAAATTGCCGCATAACCCGCTCAGATAAATGCAGTTCAACAACATCAAAGTTGATCAGAGGCATGCTTGCACACCAAACATCCTGTCCATGTAAACAATAATCTAGCAACTTGGACAAATTTTCGACTAAATATGGCTGCCAGATAAACTATGAAATCAAAAAAAGTTACCCATAATTAGCGTTTAAACTAAGCTTAGTTTTAAAGACCCAAAAATTAAAAAGTATTAATTATATACTACTTACATCATCCCCCGACATATAGTCCAAACAATCTCAGTAAATGCACAACACATGTGAACCGATATCTGTGAAACTCAAACCTGTGTTCCACCTGCAACAATTTTGGGAGGACAATGTAGAATATGAGACACAATGATGAATAAAACAAACATGCCATGAAAAACGTAGAAAAACGTTCATGCAAGCTCGAAACCTGATAGGTATGCTAGAAAAGCCCAAAATTGGTTGGTCTCGCACATGACGCTGTTGGCCTAATTTTCTGTAATTTCTATCAAGCCACAACTGCAAAATACAAAGTGGACCACATATACCCGTCGTATCTCCCACTTCCACCCGACACAGTGCCCTATACAGAAACGCTAAAACAGCATTGCCTCAACTATATCTTGATGCAGTGTCTACATCTCTCAGTAGAAATAGATACATCAATTTGATTTTTGTACCTGACTTGCCCCCCATAATAGAACCTATAATTTGCATCATCCTATATCTAGCATGCTGTAAAACCTCATCATCTGTGGCCTCCGGTAGTAGAGGGCGAACCTATAGATGCATGGAGATACTCTTCAATTCAAATCAATCTCCATCAAAATCTATGGGGGCCGGTATGTAACCCAGCAGCTCCTGAGATATATTCTACCACTCCTCCAACATATGACTCGAATCAAGACCAGTCACTACATCTCCATTGACCGGTAAACCCCAAGTACCACAACATCTTGTAATATTACGGTCGTTTCACTAACTGGGAGGTGGAATGTATGAGTCTCTTATTACTATCTCTCTACTAGTGCCATGATCAGTTAATGGCCTACATATATACAACCCGCCATATATACACCATAAAATTTCATTCGATAAAGGATGTCCTGCACCCTAATGTCAAATGGGGTAGCTCTCCAAAACTCGGCATCCAACCTATGCATTCTCGATGGGAGGGTATCAGGGTCGCCCCACACGAGTTTAGAGCGATGAATGGATTGGAACGTCAATACATCTGGCCGACGTGGTTCCAGAGATAAATGTGCAAACCTGTATAATGTATCGTCTCCCTCCATAACCTAAACATATTAAATACAATTTTATCAAATTATTTTCAACATAATAGTAACATGTCATTTTATGTAAATTATGAGTGCATTACGTAATAGTGAACACAAGCGTATGGTCACTATGAGTGAAAAAAAAATTTAAGATGAATCAACAACCATTCACACAATCAACATAACAAGAGTTCTTGTGAGAAAATTACATTTTAACCAGAAATCAAATATTACATAAAACCATAAATATGCAACTGAAATACTATTAAAATACATCACAGATGCATGATTGCTCTATCCTTAAGTCTCTCCATATTTGGACATGATTTCCTACTATGTCCAATTGATCCATATGCCTTGCACTTTTGCCTTTGTGCTCGATCCATTTCATTCTTTTTATGGGTAGATCTTGGATGACCGAGTCGATTATTGACCTAATCTTGATTGGCCACCAAATGAAAAGGTGTAAGTGGCTAATAGTCCTCATGAGGCATGGGGTAAAAATGTACAGAATATGTTTCCACCATCTTATGCGCATCGTATACTCCATCTACTAGGGCCAGAGCCACCCTTCCCATTTGAGCACAAACCCTTAGCACATGCGAATAAGGAATCTTGTAAATTTCAAACTTGCCACACGTGCAAGTACAGTTGTTAAAATATACTGTATGTATGTTGCCTCCTTTGTCACGATGTACCCCTGTGGTAACTTAATATAATCCTTCTTCCCGTACAAAGGCAGTGACTTGATGATATTTAGTCTTATGCTCATTCTTAAGGAACTTTTCAAGCACATTTGGTGGCCACAGATCTCCATCAGCAACATGCTTGCGAATTTCGGTTCGGTGCGAATCAAAGTATTTAACCAGACGATAAAAAGTTTCACTCACACAAGCTGTTATCGGCAACTTCCTAGCACATTTCAACACGCCATTGAATGATTTAGATCGATAAGTGGTCATTATACCATATCGGACCCCACTATCGAAGCACAGTGCCCATTTCTTGAAAGGGATATCCACAACCATTTATGGGCGTTTTCATCCAATTCTTTGATTGATTCCATTATTTGGGCAAATTTTCACTACTAGTGTGAACAAGCAGTGTGGTGCATCAATTTCGTCAAAGCATTATTTTTAAAGGAGAACTAAAATTTGCTTTGACATGACGAACGCAATATCTGTGGTGAACCATTGATGGTTGTAATCCACGGTTGTTCTCAATGGCTCGCAATATTCCCCTTACTCAATTAAAAATCAAGCAAATCCCTTGCAAGACACAAATTACATGACAAGATAAGTTATACAAACACCAAGACCATTTTGCCAAACTTTCATTGTCAATAATTGCAAAAGCTAGGAGGAAAATATGCCCAACTGCATCAACACCAACCGCAATAAGGATTTTTTTTCCTTGTATTTTCTGTATTAAAACATTCCATCAATACCAATTATGGGACGACAGTGTTAAAAACCATCAATACAAGGTTTAAATGTTCAAAATACAAAATTAAAAATGTTGTAATCTCCAATACCATTTTCAATGTGTTGCCATTCAACAATTGTACTTGGGTTACAAGATTGAAGGGCAAATAAAAACTTCTGTAATATGGTGTACAACAACTCCCAATTACCATACACCATTTCAATAGCTTTCATTCTGCCTAATCACGCCTTCTTGTATGATATGTTCACCCCAAGAGAGCACACATCTTCAACTATATCTAGGACCTTGTAAGAAGCATTTTCCTTAATATTGTTCCAAACCATCCGACCAACCATACCATGATCTAAATTTGGGTGGCCCTTTAGCTATATCTCAAGGAAACACGTGTGTTTCAAGTGCATTTTTGTGATCTCCCAGAAGCCATGTTATTTTTTCAGCTTCGCTCGAACCCTCCATAAACAATTCTTGTCCACAAAATAAAGACATTGAACAAACCAGCTATTAGTAGTACTTTCATACACTTTGAAGTACTTGTGTGCACGAATGACCGACATTGAACTGCATGTTGCACCTCTTCTTTGGTCCGGAATATCATTCCAACCTCTAACTCTAAAGTCCGATCATCAACCTAAACTGGTCATCAATAATCATCGAAATTGTTTACCATTGCAAACTTTGCATCACCAATGTCCGAGTAAAAGGGAATATCAGCCACTACATTATCCATAGTAGCATCAACTGTTGGATTCGAAGTCCCTCCTTCCTGCTGGCTACCGCCCACATCTTGCTCCTCATCACTATCATCGGATGATCCACCACCATTATCTACCCAATCCTCTATGGGATCACCGTGATTGCACACATCTTGATTTGTGCTCTCAAGTGGCAAGCTAGTTATTGCTTGCCCACTTGACTCAGAAGTATGAAGTTCCTTGTTTAATGTTGCACCACTTGGCCCTTCATTAAAATTTGTACCACTTGGTCTCTCGTTAAAATTGGCACCACTTGGACCCCCGTGGAGAAAAGAATGTTCCGATACAACCCTTGCTCATGGCAAACAAACATCATTCGATATGAATGCACCATAAGAAATCATTTATCATTAAGAAGCCCCTCTCCCCCTCTACCATTTAGAAATTGTGTGAATGATCCAACACTTGTTTGAGGAACAAATGACATATTGTCCTCATAACGAACATAATCAAAAATGGATTCTTGACTTATGTAAATTTCAACAACATTAAGAGCAGAAAATGTCGTTGGAATGCACAACATCTCCCTTAACGTATCATCATCATCCACTGGAACATGTATGTATGTGATTGAATGATCAGAGATGCTAATAGGATAATGGCACATTAACTTTATCTTAACTTGACTTGCATTCATTCCAATTACTCAATGCAAAATTCTCAAAAGTTCTGCCAAACTAATATTATGATCAACCACAATAAACCGTTTTGGAGTAATACTGTATTAGGAGCTGTTCGTGCCACTAATTATTTCTCCATCCCAGTATAATACAAGTCTCAATCGATCCTTTCCCATTGCTATATGTACATGATATCAAAAATAACATAAAATAAACATTACTTTCCCAACCAAGTTATTAAAGTAATAATGTAAACACATAACTTTCAGCTACTAATACAATAAAATCACATGCTACCCCTTCTTCGGATGCATGCTACCACAAATGACACAAATACATTTTTCCGAGTTATTTTAGTAAAATATTGTTTTCTTTCTTAAAATTAAAAAAAAATATTGTCAATTTAAATATTGTACACAAAATCGACTTCAATGTCAATTTCTCCAACTTGGACTTTGAAGTCAACATTTCAGATGTCAACCTCAAGCAAAACCAAAAAAAATAAAAAAATAAAAATCTGCTCCTCTTTCTCTTTCATCCTACAAACCTTATTTTTCAATCTCAATAACACAAATATATTTCACCATCATCAATTTTTTTTGCCACAAATGTAATTTTTTTTGCCAACCAGTTATGAATCACCATCTCGATTTTTAAGTCAACATTTGTAATGTGGATTTCAATATTTATGGAATCATTTTAAAAAATAATAATATTTATTTAATTAATATTAAAAAAATAAAATTTTAAGTAAGCAACTCACATTTTCCCATAATTTTCTAACCAAGTGATTTCAAACAAACATTTACACTTATATTCATCAAATCCAACCACAATTCTTTAATCATCATCATCAACGCCATTATTCACAGTTTATTATTTCAATAATCATAAAGTCTTTACAATAAAATTATTATTCACTGCAAATCCATCAAAAAATCATACTCTAGTCACAACAAAATTATTACTCACATCAAATCATTCTATCAATAATATAATAGTCACAACGTATTTCCAAATTAAAAAAACGTCAATGCATAATTCAAAATACATAAATTATTTACTTTCGCCTCTTTCGTAATGTAGGTTTTTTTCCCCTTTCGCTGCAAAATAAAAATTTTATCATTTCACTAATTATATAATATCACGATGTATTAACAAATTTAAAAATTACATGAAATACAAATTAATTTACCTTCGTTGGCAAAAAAAATAATTACGAACTCCTTCTTTGCCCAACTTGCAATGAAAACAAAATAAAGGTTGTTAAATTTTTTTGGGACAAGGGGGTTTGGGTGATTAGGGGGGGGGCGCCAGGGGGGAGAGGGGAGGAGGGAGTAGCAAAAGGGGGAGAGGGGGAGGGAGGGGCAGGAATGGGGGGCGTCAGCAGCACTAGGGTTGAGGGAGGAGCGGGGGAAAGGATGGCCCGATGGGAGGGGGAGGGAAGAAAAAAAGGAAGCTAAAAAAAAAAATTGAATAGGGGTGGGGGAGAGAGGGAATGTGAGGTGGCGGCCAAGGTTTTGGGTGCGGTGGGATTGCAAGGGCAGAGAAATTGAGGGGGCTAAAGAAAGGGAGGGGAGAGATAGTTTGGACTTTGGACATGAAACTATGTCACATGTTTTACTTTATTGTAAGCGTGTGAAAATAGTTGGGAAAATTGCCTCAGTACAGTGGGAAGATTTTGATTCGCATGAACAGTCATTCCAGGATTTGTGGTTTCAGATGTGTATAGGAATAAAGGGGTGCAACTGGCAGAATAAAATGCAATTGGTAGTATTTATCTTGTGGATGATTTGGAAGTCTAAGAACCTCTAGATTTTTTAGAAAGAATGGAGAGAGGAGAAAGTAGATGTGGACCTGGTAATTTTTGAGTGAAAAGAATTTCAAGTGGCTAAGAAGCGTGGGATATCCAATTCACCTTAAGAAGATTTTTTTTAGAATGTATAATATATAGTTGATAAAGTAACCATTTTATGATTTTAACTGTTATTCTATCTACTATATAGAAAGTATCTTTAGACTTTAAATGTTTGAGTAAGCTGCTAAGTTCTAGCTTACTCTTTGTCTGAGACTCGCTAAGAGTGCATAATCAATCATTGCCATTTAGTAATATTGTTTATGTTGATTCTTTTGAAAATATCAATACAACTATCTTTTTAAGTTAAGAAGAAAAAGAAGAAAGGGAGAGGGCCGCAGAAACAAATCAGGAAGGGGGAGAACAAATGGGAAAGCACCGACCGAATGGAGAGAACAAATAGTTGGACCTTTTTTTTTTTTTTTTAAATGTTGAAATTGAGATTCCGGATGTCAATTTCCCTAAAAATAGAACAACTTTTTTCAGAGTAATATTTATTTAATTTACATTAAATTAATTAATTTTTGGGAAAAAAAACTCTTAACATTGGAATTCCAAATCACCATAAAAAATGAAACATTAAACTACCCAAGAGAACAACTGGAACATGTGGCTTACTCCTGCTGCAGTTACCTAGGTATACTAATTTTTCAGTTCCAAGTAGGGAATTACCAGATCTTATGCGAAAAATTACACAAGCCTATCAGAAATTCACACAGACCATACCCAAGCAGAAATCAATATTTCCCAAATGCCCATAAATAAAATCATTAAAAAATTGTGAACTTTTGACCAATATATGCATACCATAGTCCTCTTTTATATCAAAACACGTGCCACCCCATCGGACAAAAAAAAAAAAAAAAAGAAGAAGAAGAAGAAATGGTTGCATCTTAAGTGTGTATAAACCAACAAAACCAAACACAAGCCAGAAAAAAGAGTGTAATCTTAAGCTCTTACTCTATTCACAGTACAACAAAATTAGTTAAGTGCAAGTCAGATGCTTCCATCAAGCACAAATCCGATGAAAAAACAACCTGAAAAATATCGCCAAGTATTTTACTTGAAACGACTACAATATGTCTAAAAAGGCCTCTCACTTCACCCGCTGATGTTGATACAAATATAGCCGCAACTGAAGGAATTTGGCAAAGAACAGAAAGGGATGAGAAGCTACAAAACTCTTAGTTGCATTTATTCCGATTCATTGACTGCTGAAGCGTGTTTAAATGCCTGGACCAAGGAATAAAAACCGTGCGTTGTTTATACATCAAGCAGCAATCTTCGAGGATCCTCAACCACATCTTTGATCCTTCTCAAGAAGAGGACGGCCTCTCTCCCATCAATCAGCCTATGGTCATATGTTAGTGCAACATACATCATTGGTCTCGGAATAATGTCACCGCCAACAACCATCGGGCGATTCACTATGGTGTGCATACCAAGGATCGCAGACTGCAAATACAGGGCCAGTAAGTTACAAACTTACAGATAATAGATCAAAACTAATCCATCCTCATCAAGAAACCCATACCTGGGGGGGGTTGATGATTGGAGTGCTCAAAAGACTTCCATAAACACCACCATTTGAAATTGTGAATGAACCTCCCGCCATCTCATCAATAGAAATAGTTCCATCATTGGCTTTCTTAGCCAACTTGTTGATA
Source organism: Gynochthodes officinalis (assembly GCA_020080225.1). NCBI lineage: Eukaryota > Viridiplantae > Streptophyta > Magnoliopsida > Gentianales > Rubiaceae > Gynochthodes > Gynochthodes officinalis. Next base: position 32,557,205 of record CM034623.1, read on the forward strand.
TCCTTCTCAATCTCAGCAAAGTTCATCTTGTCAGCATTGCGGATAACAGGAACAACAAGGCCCTGAGGATGAAGCAAGTTTTGCTTGGTAAAAAGATCACTGAGAAGATAATTCCACGAAAAGATACGTATGTATTGTGTTTTTATTATTATGGTCAAATTTGGTAGGTTAAGACATATATGCCGTCGGAGAACTAAAATCATTTTGGAGAACAAAGAACCTGAAAAAATTCATTTAGGCAATATTATATTCAATATCATTATGAAGCAAATGGAATCACATTCATGTGTCCTCTATAAATGTCAAAATAGGCAATGAAGTTAAAAGCACATAATACATGAAGAATCTTTACATTTCTATTCTCAGAAAGTAAGTATTGAAACCTTAATATTCAAAGCAGCAATCTGCCAGATAAATAGACATATCTCAATGACAAAATAGCACATCAAAGCCAATCAGATTATCATTCTATCGTTTGGCAGGAAAATAAAAATTGAACAACCAAAGAAGATAACACTAGTCAGCATCACAAATGAAGAGCAAGGAAAATTTTTCACATCCCATGTAAGTATCTTATCTAAATCAGATTGTCCATGGAAATTATCAGCTTACCTTTGGTGTACCAACGGCTATACTGATGTCTATATAATCTCTATAGATGATATCATCACCATCAATGACAGCATTTATTATAGGCTGATTCTGGAGTCCACTAACAGCTGCCTAACAAAAAAAAGGAATCCATTCAAATCATCCGAAACTCGAAAACATACAAAGAATCAAGCAATGAGCATGAACATGTGCATACTTTCACAAACCCAGACATAAGTCCCAGCTTCACCCCATGTTTTTCAACAAAGGCATCTTTGTAGTCTGAACGAAGCTTCATCAAATTCGTCCTACGAAAAGCACACAACTCACAATTAAGTACAACAAAATCTTGTAAACAAAAGATGTGGTAAAATGTCAACATTTGATCCCTGTCAAGCACCAGACCAAGCTAAAAGTGATACGTGTGTATCTAAACTGATGCAAATTAAGTTGAAGGCACCACCTAGAATCATGCTTTTCTTTGTTATTAAAATATTTGCAAGTAAAATGATCATACATGTCAACTTCATTGAATGTTGTCAGTAGTGCAAAAGTATTTTGAGAATCTTTCAAGCGTGTGGCAACTCGTTTTCTGAGCCTTGTCATTGGAACCTGTTGTACAGACAGCTTTGGAATAAATTGTAGCAAGATTGACATTCCTTCGCTCAAACATATATTAAGATAATTACAGCATCAAAAGGTTATTATCTACCAAGATTATAATCTTACTCGTCTTTCCCTTTCTTTTGGGGGAAGCTGAGGTTCTCTAGCTGAGGTCTTAGAGGGAGGAGGAGAAGTCTCTGCTGTGGGTTTTTGTTTCTCCTCTTTCTTTACTTTGGCAGCGGGAGATTCAACCTTTGACTTCTCCTCTTTTTTCTCAACAGCAGGAGGTGGTGGAGGAGCAGCTTCTTCAGAAGGCTTCTCAGATGGAGCAACATGGTCAACAGGCTCAAAACCTTCACCAGATTTTGAAATGACGGCTATCTTTGTGCCAGGTTCTACAGTATCTCCTTCCTTGGCTACAAACTGATTGGAAAAGAACAGAAGATCAGAATTGAACTACTATAAAGAAGCAAGAAAGGAAATGAAATAGTAATAAGACAGAACTAGTCCAAAACTCTTGATATACCTCTTTAATTACACCAGCTTCAGGGCTGGCAACATCGATGGTAACCTAATGGGAACAAACCACGTAAAAGTTACAATTCCCACTGGAAAGCCAGTCATTAAAACACAGTATGACAAGCTGAACTACAGAAAGTACCTTATCAGTCTCAATCTGTGCAATTGGCTCATCAACTTCAACTCTGTCACCAGGCTCTAAACACACATATTTTCACAAATTTTTTTTTTTTTTTTTTTAAAGGACAGGGTTGGAGGGGGAGGGGGAGGGGGTGTTCATAACAGGCAGGAACAGAGTAAGAGAAGAATTTTTCATGTAAAAGCAAAAATTAGAGATGAATCAACAGCAACATACTCTTCAAGAATGTAGCTAATGTCCCATCTGAAATTGATTCCCCCATAAAAGGCACAACAGCATCAACCAGATCACCTAAATCATAAAAAACAGATAAGGAACAAATATTAGTTGGCATTGATTTAAACAATGAAAAAAGATCATGAATGCCTGATCAGATTACTCAGCTCAAGTATGAACAACGTTCGAATAACCATCGCAGCTATCCATGTCTCTAATTGAAAATTACATGATCCATGTTAAGTCTCAAACACCAATTTGCTCAGGAAAAATTCAGCTTAAAAATAACCACTACCAGCAATCATAGTTCCTACATAATTCTCCTTTTCTCTGAAGATGTATTCTTGATTTTGGCACTATATTTAAGAAAAATTGTTCAACATGTAAGGTCTGAAATCGTCCTACTGTTGAAGTAAGAGAATAAGAATTATTGAGTTTAGTGAAGGTTATTACTGGAAAGCAGAACTATAATGGACTTGACTTTTATTAAAGATAACAAACTACACAAAACATCACGAATGCCACTGGCAAACCATGGTCCAGAGAGTGTAAGAGAAATACAAAAACTCAGTTAGATGTAGCCATGAGCACAAAATAGATAACAGGCTAGGTCAAGCGGCTCATGTTGGCACTAGTCAATCTCCCCACCGAGTCGTCAGTGGAAACTAATATCAAGTGCTGGTAAGGTATACAAACCAAAAGGCGGTATCATATAGTGTAAATCACAGGAATTTCAGTTTTGTGTGTGTGTGTGTGTGTGTGTGTATTAGAAGCTGAATACAGACCAATTTTCGCAATTTAGCAAATATCCTAAGGCTTTGTGACAAGACTACAAGAAGCTGCACATCCATTAATTGGAAAGTAAGCATACCACAAGAAAGGTAAGAGCAAGGGTTCAATGACACAAGGAGATCAAGCAAAACTGGCAATCAACCAAGAAAGAAAAGGAAGTGCTAAAGTGGCGTTTGGTTAAGGGTATGGGAATAACGAAAAGAGTATCACACCTTATGTTATGTTTGGTTTAAAGGTATGGGTAAGCAGTTTCAGAATGCATATCTAAAACCATGAGCATCCAGAAAACCCAACCCTCCCCATGCGTTTCACAGGATATCCCTATTCTCATTTTGCTCTTTACAAAATTACCCTCAACATATCTTAATATCTAGCTCTCTTTTATTTTTCTCCTCTCTTTTTACTTTCACTCTTCTTTCTCTCTCTTCCCTTCTCTCGCCTCTCTCATCCCTTTTTTGTTTTCTCTCTCACTCTTCTTTCTTTCTCATCCCTTTTCTCTCTCATCTCTCTCCATTTTTTCTCTCTCCTCTCTTATTTCTTTCCACTGTTTTTCTCTCATCTCTCTCCATTGTTCCTCTCTCTTCTCCCTCACTCTTTCTCTCTCTTCTCTCTCCACTGTTTGTCTATAATAACAAACCTAGCATTACTACAGCTGCATGTGTACTAACCCTATCTCCAACAACCTTAAACAATATCTTTTTGGCCTGTATCATTCTCCAAGAGTCAAAAGGAAACTCATGTTTAAGTTTGCTTTTATCTTTTTTCCACCTTCCATAATCACTAATATTTGGATTAAATTTTACATGCAAAAACTTATTTTTCTCACAAAACAAATAAAACATCCAAACACCTTTTTATTTCATTTCAAAATCTACATTTAAAATTCAAAATTTCCCTCTAAATTCTCCTAAAAAATTTCCCTCCAATACACTATATTTTCCCTCCAAAATACTTTTTCTTAAAAAATTCTAACCAAAATTTTCACACATTCCAATACAAAATTTCTCAAATAAACCATAACCCAAACATAGCCTAAGGTTTTCAACTGCACTGCCACATGCCATCTATAGTCTGTCCACCAAAATCAACAACTAATGAAGTTAGAAATTCATTTGGTCTCGTCTAGTCAACTAAATCTAAGTCACAAAAACTTATGTTATAATTCGCTGATCTGAACAATCATTCCTTTTGAACATATTGCAGACTTCTAGAAGACACTCATGGGGATCTTCACAAGGACAGGGGTGTGCTCATCAACCTAAAGGCAAAACCTCCTGTGCAGATTTATAAATCATTTCCTGAAGCTTCTCTTATGAAAACATAAACCAAGTTATCAGAATTAACAGAATTCTAGACTGCAACAGCAACAAGAAATTTAAAGCTGAAACTGTTTAAAGGCCTATGAAATACCCTTAATTTGCTCCAAAGACCATCTTTAGATTAGTAGTCTGTCCTCGTACACAAATATTGTTAGGACTTACCATCATAGGTATTCTTACTTCAATCTTCTTAAGTAAAACAAGTGGCTGAAGTTCTAATTAAGCAGATTGCAGTTGCAACATTTTTTAACCTACAACTTCATTAGCAATTTGATGCAATAGCTTGTATGAGAGATACAACATATCTCTTCTTTCCCCAAGATAAAAGTCCAATATTTAAACAGCTATAATCTTGAATCCATAAACTCCTTCCCGTAGTCACTTCTTATCCTTGATCCTCTTCAAACATCATGCCAAATGATGTAAAAGCAAGCACAAATAGGGTGATTTATATTTTAATTCCGAGATTCAATTCTGAGTTTCCAAGGAAATAAAATAAAAACTTTAGCAGGTAATTATTTTTCCATCAATTACTAAAGTTTTTTGAAAGAACTACAGAAAATGCAAACTTAACCTTGAGTTTAATCCAAGTATGTATGCTCTGCAAAACAATGTGACTCAACCATTTGATTCCGTTGATCAGCCTCTTGCTGAATTGGTTTCTAGTGGTGGGGCTCATTATGTCATTAGCTCACATTAAAAGCTATATAACTACCATGACAAACATATTACAAAATGAACAAATTCAAACAGCGACAGGACAAAAGATAATTTTGGAAAGTAAAGAACACTTATCACTGACAAAATACTGAAACATGGATATCAAAATTTTATTTATTAACACAAACTACATCTTCCTGGTTAAAAAAATTCAACATTATTTGGCAGCATGTAAACTTTTATGGTAATGTGATTAAAACAAGAAGAAAAAATACAATATTCTACAACCATTTACATGCAAAATTGCACCATGTTCAGAATAGACAATGACAGAAACTGCTACATCATACCTCCATTAGAACAGAATAGCCTCTTTTGTATCTGCCATGAAATTACAGACTGGAGGTTGGTCTTCATTTCTCTGAGAATAAAGTAATTAAAAATGTTTATGACTCAAAATTCATGTATTACAATTGCTGCAGAATATATGTTTTGGAAAAGGACAGATACTTTTCTCTTCCTCACCATTTACTAACCTATAAAACATTGCTCCAATAAGCCCACAAAGTTCAGTAAGCAACAATACAAAGTCCAATAACATGGACCATAGTTGGGTTGAACAATTAAACAGTCACAATGTCTGTGTTTACTTTTACGTGTGAGGGAGAGGAGAGAAAAAGAGCTGACTACATTTCTTTCTATTAACAAAAAAACATCAGAACCAAGGTTAGCCATAACAACTATTTGTTAAACTTTAGCATCCTAACTGTTATTGAGGATACCATCATCCTCCTTTGACAATCCAAAAAGTTAAATCCCACTGGAAAAGCAGTCAATAGACTGACCATAATATGCCAATCCAATCAGGTACAAATGTTAGATCTCAATAAATTTTCTAATTGCTATGTTACTAAGATGCAGTTCATATTCATCAAGGAAATACGCACAAAAAGTCTCTAAACAAAAACATCATAATGGTAAATGGATAGATACTAATGATAATGATGAAGGCATAGTTAAAAATGAGAATAATTGCTAACCTTGCTGGCCTCAAATCAATCGAGCTTCCTATAGAAAAAGATTATTTAAAAAAAAAAAAAGATTTAAAAGAAAGCAATGCAAGATATCTTTATTTTTATATTGTCATCTAAATGAGATCAGAATAGTGGATAGATAAAACTTACCAGGCAAAGTCAGATAAGATACATCTCGAGCATGACTGATTCTTGGGTGAAGCAAAGTCTGTTCATATTGTTTCCAAGAGAAAGATAAATTGACATCAAAAAAGGAGTAGGAAACTGATAAGACAACTGAAAACAAAAAAATCAAGAAAAGGAAACTACCACATATATAGTAGAAGACAGCAGTTGAGATGAAACATCAAAATATAACAGAAAAATAGTACAAAGTAAATGAGAGACAATAGAATGAAGCCAATCATGTGAAAAACAAGAACAGCCAACAGAATTTGATACCAATCATATAATAAGAACTAAAATTTTGATTAAAAATAGTATTCAAGGAAATGGTAATGAGAAGACAAGAGATAATAGCAAATATGAGTAAAAGAACCAGAATAAATTAATGAACGACTAATACTGGAATATTGTTATCATGCTTCAACAAAGACCCATGATAGAAACTTACAAATAGCTCAACAAAATGACAACTAGATACCAAAAGTATTGTCTGTCCACATTTAGTGAGAACTTAAGGGCACAGCGATTAGTAAATGGATACACCTTTGTGCCAGAGAATTGAACAAATTCCAAATAGTAGAATGATGTCAAGAACTTAATCCAGTATACTCACTTTGCTGACAAAGATTTACTTTCTAGTTATAAAACCCTCCACTAAACCTCTACACCAAAAACACAATCTTTTACCAGATAAATACTCGTATCCTTCAACTATTCGGACCAGGTTCCATAACCACAAAAAGCCATCAACTTAGGTGGACTCTTTAACTGCATGAAGAATATAGACAGTTTCACAGTAAACCATATGAAGGGATCAACTGAAATTGATACAAATTCAACATAATCTTTCATTTTATGCTAATATGCAAATGAAATGTACTGGGTTATGTCATTTCCATACAGCCATAAAACATTGGACATCCTCTAAACACATTAATCCAGTAGCCACATTAACCAACTGTGACATCATAGGAAAATGAAAACCAATTACCTCTCCTACAGCAGTGCATGCTCTAGGTTCAGAAAGATGTAATGATTTCCTTCGAATCTGACCCAAAGTCACACCAACAAGAGAGTATTATTATTAATAATATCAACCAAACCAAGTCACTACAAAAACAGAATAATACAAACACATGTAAATTGGAATGCTACTAAAGTAAACATAATTAAGGTAAATTACCAGAGAAGAAGAGGCGCCAGAAGCAATCTTGCGCCTTATAATACCCAGCATTGTAAGTGTGCTATCTTAAGAATGCAATTCCTGAATTGGAACAAAGAAATTTGTAGACATTATACTAAATAAAACAGCAATAACAAAAATGGTAAACTTGTGAATATGCAAAGAGTTTCTACAAAACGTGCAAAGAAAGAAATGGTGAAAAAATGTTAAATGTGGATAATAACGCCATCAACAAAAAAAGTATCAAGGTACAGTAATTTTGCAGTTCTTTTATATATCTTTCTTTTGGAGAGTTACCTTCCTTGATGAAAAATAATTTTCAGAATTTTCTACTAGATATCAATTAAATACATTAAAACGGTTTATCAAGGCATCCACAATTTCCTCATTATATAAATTGAACCAGATTTTTCCATAACAAAGTTACTGGTTAGAAAAATTAACCAAACCAGTTTCTAAAGTTTTCAAATATATATATTAAAATAACATGTGTCAAACCAAAGAGATAAAATGTTAACAGATGACTTAACCCTAGTTAATGAGAAATCAATTGAAACTTCAAGCAACACTCCGACAGCAAAAGCAGCTCCCACAATAGAAAATTTAAGCATGCACTTAACTGCACCATCCAGACACGTAGAATTCTATTTATATTTGCCTCAATTATATTAAATTGAATGTGGTTCTCTTTTAGGCTTAGAAATTCCTAGAGCTTAACAAGTTTAGAACTTACAGTAGCCCTTTTGTTCGTCCTAAAAGAAAACCCGTATAGCAACATGTTTGACAATTTGATAATCCTTCAGCAAAAACCACCTCCAAATAATTACACTATAAGTGGCGACCAATTATGATCGGAACAAGGATGCAAAAACACTAATTAAAATCCACAACTTCAACAGCAACCCAGTTGGTCATAAAAAGACTCACAAATAAGGGAAAATATCAAATTAATCATAAATTTCACTAGCCAAGATACATGAAGTCCAACTAAACCCATTAAAATCCCGACACAAGAAGGAAATTTTTAGCCAAACAATCATAAACAAAAAAAAATTCATCAATCATAAATCTTACAAGCCCAGAACATGAACTCTAACTACCCATTACGATTACAACACAGAAACAAGTGTTGCGTTTCAGCTAAATAACTAAGTATTTGTCTAGGCAAAATTCAATCGCAGGTTTTTTTTTTTTTTTTTGCAAGGTCCATCCATTTTCCGTTTTCTTCCTGATTCGAAAACATAATAATAATAATAACAACAACAACAAAAGAACCCATGGCGAATACGGTCAAACTGCGGGAGCTGAAAAGGGACACTACGAACCCAAAATTTAACGCGTTCGAAATCAAAAGTTCTCTCCTTGCTCCTCTGGGTTTTGCCCCTAAGCTTCTTTGGTTTGTCGTCGCCGCTTTCTTCTATGAGCTTCGGGGTTATTTTTGGGGCACTTTCCAGGGTTGACAAATGACCAAATTTTTGCCTAGTAAAAAAATAAGAAGAAAACAAAACGAGACTGAAACATTGTTGGGTTGTTGGTCGACAAACCCAAAAAAAAAAAAACACACACACACACACAAAGGAAATGAATACTCTCTCTTTAATTAACAAATAAATAAATACCACAAGAAATGGAAGCCCATATTTGTTTGTCTACTTTATTTCTTGGGTTTTTTCCAAAAAAAATTGATTATAAAAATAAAAATTAAATAAATATTATTTTTTTTAAAATTATTTCAAAATTAGTGAAGTTGTAGTTGTCGACTTTAAAGTCGGTAAGTGTTGACTTTGAAGTCGACACCGAAAGTATCGACTTTAAAGTTGATACTAGAAGTGTCGACTTTAACGTAAATGTTAATTTAAAAAAAAACCCCTACCACATCTCTTCCTCCCTGCATTCCCTCTTCCCCACCTCACCAAATTTGTGACTTAGTTTTTTTTCCTCATCCCAACCCCTAGTCCCCCCAGCCCACCACTGCCCCTTCCCCCAGCTGGCAATGCCGCCCATCCCCCCCCCCCAACAAAGCCCACTGCCCACCCAAACTTCCAGAAGCAATAATTTTTTTTCCCCAAAAACAATTTAATATTGTAATTTGTTTTTATTGCAAATTAGGCGGAAGAAAATTTAATATTTTTTGGTACCAAGATAAATTAATTTGTTTTCCATGTAAATTTTTATTTGCTAACATATTGTAATATTATATAATTGTTAGAATAATAAAATTTTTATTTTACAGTCCAATTTTTATTTAGAGGAGAGGAGCGAAAAATGAAGGAAATCGATGAAGGTAAAATATTTATATATTTTGAATTATCCGTGGATGTTATTTTAAATTAGAAATACGTTGTGAATATTATATAATTGCTACAATGATTTGGTGCGGGTAATAATTTCATTGTGAAAAGAATATGATTATTATTGGATTAAGTTGTAATGAATAATACATTTATTGTAAATATTTTATGCTTTTTGGAATAAATAGATGTGAATAAATGTGCTTATGTGAAAAAATAAATAGTTGTGAAAAAGTTACTATTAAATTTTATGAATATAAGTGTAAATGTTTATTTCAAATCATTTGTTGGAAATTATAGGAAAATGTGAGTTGTTTAATGGAATATTTATTCCAAATTGACTAAGTAAATATGGTTATTTTAAAAATGCGCCCACAAATATTGAAATCCACCTTACAAATGTCGACTTTAAATCGAGATAGTAATTCATAAATGGTCGGCAAAAAAAATTATAGATGTGATAAATTACATTTGTGGCAAAAAAAAAATTCATGATTGCGAAATATATTAGCTTGTCGAGATTGCAAAATAAGGTTCGTAGAATGGAGAGGATAAATAGATTCGTAGGATTGATGCAAGTGAAAAGAAATGCATAAAATGGTCATCTGACCCATCTCTACTGTGTGTTTTCCCAAAAAATTATTTAAATAAATATTGGTATTTTACAAATTTTTCCATTTAGACTGAAATCAATATCGAAAAGTAGACTTTGAAGTCGATATTCATGATGCGGTCTTCAGGCAAATTGTAAAAAATAAAAAAATTTAAAAAAATCTAACCCCATTTTTCTTCCTTTCTTCAATTCCCAACCCCGCCCATTTTCCTTCTACAATTTTTGAATTGTACCTAATTGAAAGTATAAAAACCAAATTTTAAGCTTCTCTCTTTTTACAAATATAGTCCATAAACAAAATCCCTTGATAACATTATGAATTGATACAAGTAACTTATGTGGTTTCTCATGTCATGATTGATTAAACAAGTACGGGTAGATACAAGTAACTTAACTTATACAGGTAGATCTTGGATGACAGAGTTGATCATTGACACGGTCACCAAATGAAAATGTGTAGGTGGCCAATAGTTCTCATGAGGTATGGGATAAAAATGTGCAGAATATGTTTTAACCATTTTTCTGGACAGTGTATACTCCATCAACAAGGGCCAAAGACACACTTCCCATTTGAGCACAAACCTTCAACACATGCGAGCAAAGAATCTTGTACATTTCAAACTTTCCACACTTGCAAGTACGATTGTTAAGATATACTATATGCACGTTGCCTCATTTGTCATCATGTACTCTAGTAGTGACTTAATATAATCATTCTTCCAACACAAAGGCTGTGACCTGATGATATTTGGATTTGTACTTGTTTTTTAGAAACTTTTCAAACAATTTGGTGGCCACGGGTCTCCATCAGCAACATGCTTGTAGGTTCGGTCCGGTGCGCATCAAAATATTTTACCATTTGATAAAAAAAGTCACACGCACACAAGTTGTAATTGGCAACTTCTTAGGCATCTTTCAACACACCATTGAATGATTAGGATCGATTAGTAGTCATTATATCATATCGAGCCCCACCATCGAAGTACCGTGCCCATTTCTCCAAAAGAATGTCCATCAACCATTTATGGGCATTTTCATCCAATTCTCTAATTTATTCCTTTATTTGGGTAAATTTTCGCTGCTGGTGTGCACAAGCAGTGCAGTGCAGTGCATTAATTCCATCAAAGCATTGTTTTTGAATAAGCACTCAAATTTGTTTTGACATGACGCACGCAATATTTGTGGTGAACCATTGACGGTTGTAACTCAAGATTATTCTGAACTGCTCACAATGTTCCATTTGCTTGATCAGAAATCAAGCAAATCCCTTGGCGGCTACAAATTACATCGCGTGATAAATTATACAAAAATAAAGACAAATTTGCCAGACTTTCTTTATCAATAATGGCAAAAACCAGGGGAAAGCCCAATTGCATCGGCACCGACAGCAATAAGAATTTTTTTCTTGTATTTCCCGTACCGAAACGTTTTGTTAATACTAATCACGGGACAACAGTGTTGAAAACTATAATACAAGGCCTAAATGCCAAAAAAACAGAATGAAAATATTAAATTTTCCAATACTATTCTCAGCGTGCTTTCACTCCACAATTATGCATGGATTACAAGATTGGAGTACCTGTAAGAATTTTACAATATGGTATGCGACGACTCTTAATTACCATACACCATCTTAATAGCTTTCATTCTTCCTGACCAGGCCTTTTTATATGATATGTTCACCCCAAGATAGCATACATTTTCAACTATATCGAGGACCTTGTAGGAAGTATTTTCCTTAATATTATTCTGAACCATCCGACCAACCATTCCATGATCTAAATTTGGGTGGTCTTTTAGTTGTATCTCAGGGAAACACGTCTATTTCAAGTGCATCTTTGTGATTTCGAAAAAGCCATGCTGTTTTTTTAGCTTTGCTCAAACCCTCCATAAACAGTTTTTGTCTGGATAATAAAGACATCAAACAAACCAGCTAATAGAAGTGCTTTCATACACTTTGAAATACCTATGTGTATGAATAAACCAACATTTAACTGTTGATACTACTATGGATAACTGATATAACTGTCGATACTACTATGGATAACTGATATAACTGTCGATACTGCTATGAATAACTGGTATTTCAAAGTGTATGAAAGCACTTCTACTAGCTGGTTTGTCCGATGTCTTTATTATGCAGACAAAAATTGTTTATGGAGGGTTTGAGCAAAGTTGAAGAGGCAGCTAGTAGAATTGCTTTCATACACTTTCTATGATAGTAAAGTTCGATGATTATCGACAACTATTACAACCTCTAACTCTAAAGTCTGATCATCAACCCAAACTGATCGCCAATAATCATCGAATTTAGCTATCATGGAAAGTTTTTCATCACCAATGTCCAAGTAAAATAGAATGTCGGCCACCACGTTATTCATAGTAATATTGACACTCAAATCTTGCTCTTCATCAGTATCGTTAGATGATCCACCACCATTGTCCACCCAATTCTCTATGGGATCATCGCAATGGCACACATCGTGACTTGTGCTTGCAAGTGGTAAGCTATTCATTGCTTGCCCACTTCGCTCAGGAGTATGAAATTCCTCGTTTAAGGTTGCATCACTTGGCCCCTCATTATAATTGACACCACTCGGACTCCCGTGGACAAATGAAGGTTCTGGTGCAACCCTGACTTGTGGCAAACACACATCATTCAATATAAATGCACCATAGGAAAACCATTGATCATTAAGAATCCCTTCTCCACCTTTACTGTGTAATAGTTGTGTGAATGATTCTATACTCGTTTGAAATGAATGACATATTGTCCTCATAAGCAAAGTGATCAGGAACGAATTCTTGAATTATGTATAGTTTAACGACATTAGAGCAGGAAATGTCGTTGGAATGCACAACATCTCCCTCAACGTATCATCATCCTCCATTGGAACATATACATACGTAATTGAATGAGGGATAATGCCAACAGGATAGAGGCACATCAAATCTAATTTTATGCCTTGCATCAAATCCTAATTAGTTGATGCAAAATATCTAAAAGTTCTATCAATCTAATTTTATGATCCACAACAATAAACCGTTTTGGACTAACACTGTATTGGGACCTGTTCGTGCCATTAATTATTTCTCCATCCTAGTATAACACAAGTCTCACATGATCCTTTCTCATACCTCTATTGTACATGATATTAATAAGAACAAAATTATCAAAATTTTGGCAACAAAATTATTAAAGTAATAATTTCAAAACATAAAATTTTTGAATTTTCATTAGCATATAATATAATAAAAAACAAACGGACACCTAACTTTCAACCACTAAAACAGTGAAATTACGTTAACAAAATTTTTAGTCACTGCTAATCATTCCAACACAACAATCATACGGTATTCCCAACAAAATAATTTTCACAACAAATCATTCTAACAATTATATAATATTCACAATGTATTACAAAATGAAAATATTATCTATGGATAATTTATAATAGAAAAATAATTTACTTTTGCCTCCAGCATTTGTTTTTCTCTCCTTCTTTTGTTTTTTCCCTTTTACTGTATTATGAAAGTTTTATCATTCTACTAATTATATAATATCACAATTTATTAACAAATAAAAATACTATACATGGACTACAAAATTAATGTACCCTAATTGTGCAAAAATATTAAGGGTTTTTTTACCCACTACACTACAATGAAAAAAAATATGTAACCATTGCCAAATTTTTCCTATTTTCTTGGTAACCACTTGATTTCAATTAAACATTCAAAATTATATTTCATCAAATCCAACCATACTTTTTTTTAAAATCATGGTCAACACCATTATTCACAGCACATTATTTCAATAATCATAAAATATTTGCAACACAATTATTATTAACAAATAATCATTCCAATATTCATACTGTATTCACAACAAAATCATTATTCTCAACAAATCACTCCAACATATATATAAAATTCACAATGTATTACAAAATGAAAATATTATCCTTGCATAATTTATAATAAAAAATAATTTACCTTTACCTCCTTTTGTTTTTCTCTTCTTTTTTCTTTTTTTTTTGTTTTTCCTTTTGCCTGCATAATGAAAGTTTTATCACAATATATCACAATGTATTCACAAATAAAAATATTATACATAGAATACAAAATTAATTTACCCTCGTTTCCAAAAAAAAATTAGAATTGTTTTTACACTAGAATTTTTTTTACACTACACTACACTGAAAAAAAAAATGGAATTGACAAATTTTATTCCCTTTTCTGTCCAAGAGAGTGGGGGTGCAAAGGGGAAGGGCTGTAATGAAAAAAATGAAGTTGGAGCCGAAAAAGAGTTTGGCCTATAGAGGGAGAGGGTGCAGAGGGGGTGCAGGGGTGGGCAGGGTTAGAAGGGGGCGAGGAGGAAGGATGAAAGCCAACAGCCAATGCTGAGGGCAAGGAGGGAGATGGCTGCAAGCGGGCAAATGATTCAGATCTAGGGCTTAATTTCTTTTTTTTATTTCAACACTCCTGAAGTCAACAATGGCATTGTCGACTTTAGGAGCGTTTTTTTTTTTAAATTACTGAAGTCGACATTTAGAATGTCAATTTCAACAGTCTTAGAACTCTTTTATAAATTACAATATTTCTTTAATTTGTATTAAATATTTATGGAAAAAATCCTGTCGACCACAATGAATAACAAGAGGCAAACCTTTGATATTTTTGCCTAGTTATTTGAACTAGCCATGCTGGCCAGCAACAATTTTTTTTAAAAAATTTTTAAGTTTTTTTTTCAAAAACTTCAATAATAAAATAATAATTAATCAGTTTCTATTTTTATTAAGTAATTTTTAAAAATTAAAAAAAAATAGATAAACAAATTTTGAGTTAATTAACCTACCTAGCCAACTGGTTTAACCCAATCTAAATGTGATTTATTGTTAAATGAGTTAGATTGAATCATAATTCATTAAACTTTAACTCATTAGTAACCTAAATCTATTCAATTGCTACTTGTTAAATGGAGAAGCATATTGATGGACGACGGTTGATACCATACTCTGCATATATACAAACTTTTGTAATCTTAAATGATCTTGTCGATTGATAATGATATTAGGTTTGAACTAGTATTTACTCTAAATGGGATTTAGTTTTTGAGAACAGGCAGATTCTGAAAACCACGTTTAATGGAAACACAGATGAATGCAGGAAGACTTGAGATCCAGGAAAGGGTTAATCCAATCCCAAAGCAACGCGTACCTATGAAACATAGATTTATTTTTTGGTTTTGGGTATTGAAATTCAATGGACTATTTGATCCAATGATTTGATCGTTCTGACAGCTATATCTGAGGTTTTTCGATTGCAGTTATGTTAAAGCTTCCATGCCTTTGAAAATGTTGTTATTTTGGAACCCTCCATTTATACCTTATATTAAGAATACTGACTATTGTGATTTGAACCAAAAAAAAATGGCAATCTTTTGGAGAATGTCACGTTTGGTATTAAATGAGTAAATGTGCCAAATGCCAGGTATTCCACCAAAAGTTATGAGATTTGTTTCTGATAAGGAATGTGCATATAAGCTTCTGATATAAAATCTCAAATTTTAAATTTACCCAAGACGGCTAATAAACCTTAGAGATAGCAGAAACAGCAATGTCCAACTCTAGAAATATACATTTGAAGTCCAGGACGTACTTACAAATTAAAGAGCCATGGCTCACCTTTATTATTTCACATAGCCTGTGGCAAACTCAGGCCATAAATCCTGAATCCAATAATTTCTCCTACGGCTTAGTTGCACTGCCAATAGAAGGAGCTGCTTAGTTGCACTGCACCCTATTATTATTATAGGTTTCATTGCTTGATTGGTGTTAGTTTTGGGTAAAAATGAGTGTGGTATCATTACTCAAGCAATCCAGCATTGGAAAAACAATTCCCGTGTCTATCCCGTAATAAGATATCTAGTTTTATGATCCCCTGATTCAAAATAGTAGGTTAAAGAGAACAAAAATGAAGTTTAATACCAACATTTCCCTCCAAAACTTCACAATCTAAAACAGGGCATTGCTTGTGAAAATATCAACTTTGAAAAGGATGAAGCAACAGTGGAAAGGAACTGCTTATGCTCTTCCAGGAAAATTTTGAAATCAGAAGGATGGATGACAAAAGAGAGAACATGATTAATAGAAGTATAGATCAAAACCCCAGTAATAAAGATGGAGGCAAGCATATGAGAGCAAGCCTGTACTTCAACAAAACGATTGTGCAGTGAAGTGAAATCCTAACCCAATCTGTTCCTCCTACATTTCCTCTCACTTGGCAAATCAACCTCAAGTCTGTAAGCATCTTATTTTAGGAGAGAAGTCACACAGCTAGAAATGATTAATGTAGTAAAATTCTCTACCAAAATATGAGAATTCACTATGTTACGACAATAAGTGAAATGTCTTCAACACCCCACTAGAATCAAACAGCACACTTATTATAATGCAAAGGACATCAGGTTGACACATAACCAACAGCCAAAACTAACATCTTCAATTTGACTTGAACTATTAGGGATCATTAGAATAAACGGGAATATCCTATCTCTATCAATTAATGAGACAACTATCTATTCCATTAAGTTCAAGATGTTAAGAGAGTTAAATCAACATGTTTGAGCTTTGTCCAAATGTTGGCCAGGAAACTCCATCACGTGTCATTTTTCAGGATTAGGTATTTATAGTCCCTAGCACAACGTATGACCATTCTCCCATAATAAAATCTTTATACAACAAATTTTTGATGATCCTTAGTATTGACTAAGGAGCTTCAACAGTACCAAGAATGCATAAAAAGGAATTAATGTCAAATTTTTTAAGCCCTATCCTAGGATTCTTTAATTGATATGGCACACAAATGTTTACAAGGGCAACGTGAAAACAATAAGTGGCAATGCAGAATTGCAGCTCCAAGGGCAATGTTTGCAAGACTCTAAAGGAACACCAATTTAAGCATACAAAAACAACTGCCATACCCTGCGCCAAGCATAGGCATCAGAACTCAACTGACATACAATGTATAATTGCAGCCCCATTAGGAACGGTAAGAATTACGTCAGACCACAAAATCCTTCCATTCAACTTACCATCTGCATCCTTCCAAACGTCAATATCTGCGCACATTATATCCACCTCTTTCCCACTCCCTTTTCCTTCCCAAATTACACACAACCTTCCATTAAAATTCACCATTGTTGCCCCACATAAGAATTTAGGCAACCCTTTACCGACACCCCTCAACTCCTTCCAAACATCCTCCTTCACATCATACCCTCTAATTTTCCCCAAGTAATCATAACAGTACAAAACTCCTCCCACCACGGCTGCCCGCCCCCTCCATCCCAAATCAAGCCTTTTTGACACATTCCCCCACTTCCCAGCCCCAACATCATAAACCACCCCACCCCTATCTGCCATTGCATAAATTCTTCCCCCAATAACCGCACTCGCGTGCATCCATTTCTCCCTCACCTCAATTGGGCTTGGCACTGGGGTCCACTCCCCACTAACCGGATCGAATGACTCTGACCAGTTCATTGACCGAGCCCAATTATCCACAACACATCCACCCACGACAAAAATCCTCCCACCTACTACCCCAGCCGCTGCAAACTCCCTCCCCACTCGCATCCTTGGGCCGGGCTCCCACTTGTTAAATCTACAATCATAAACCCACATAGAATTCAATGGGATTTCATTAACTGAACCCCCAACTACATAAATCTTTGGCCCGAGGACTGCAAAAGCTGGACCCACTGGCTGGGTGGGAGCAGGTTGGAGGGGAATAACAAAAGGTTTCTGTGGAGTGTTTGATTTTGGGAGGAGAGCATACCAATGAAATGAGGAGTCAATACGAAGGTTGATATATAGGGAGATCTGAGTGGTATGGAGTAGGGATCGGATAGTGAAGAGTGCAATGTTGGATATGATGGAATGCCATGATTTTGAGACTAGTGAGAGTTTGGGGTAATAGAGTATGGGAATTCTAGCTAGGCAGTTCAAAGCCACGTCATCTGGAAGGCTTGGGATCAACTGGTATCCAGAAGATGAAGATGCTGATGGTGACGGAGGAGGATCGCTACTACCCATGCTGCCGGCATTAACAGTGATCGTGTTTTCATCAGATACCTAAGGTGCGAGATGATTATGTCAAAAATAACCTAATAACTCACGCAATCAACTCTGCTTCGTTTAAGAGATTAAAATTGGATATGGAACCAAATCAATAAAGTTATCAAGAAAATGACAAAACAATTAAACAAATTCAAATTATCAAATATTAATTTAGAAATAAAAAATTTATTAATGTAAAGAAAAGTAAATTAATAGGTTAGTAACCATTTCCAAAAAACAAAATCAAAAGAACCAACACTTGAAGATGAATTAACAGTCTATAGAAAATTGTAAGAATTACCCCTAAACCCAAAATTTTTTAAAAATTATTTACAACTCAAATATAGATGATAAAAGAAATTGGAAGGGAGGAAAAACTAAAATATTTATTTCTAAAGTTGCACTTTTATTTTTGAAAAAAGAGTTGAATAGAAAAAGATTTAAGAGGATATATATATTAACTGAGTATGAATTCAAACTTTGCAAGAATCACATTGAAATAAGAAAATCATGTCATCAGTCAACCATTTGTTTGATTGATTGGATATCAGTGACTACAAAAAACTGAACTATTGTTCTGCTACTTGCAATAAAAACTTTAATTGTCATAAAACCTGAATTGTCAAAATGATTTACAAAATCTAGTGCATTCACATAAGAGCTAAGTACTTAAAACAAATAGCATGATATTCATTCACCAGAAACTAGAGAGCCATCCATAAAATTCAACAAATTAAGTTTTCCTTGCAAAAAAGTATCCAATAGCCTCTATAACATTCTTGACAATAAAATTTTCCACCAAACATACATCCATGACATGATGAAAAGCAATAGCACAATTCACTGCTCTAGAAAGTATACATCCTCAACCAAAAGAGTACCAAATTGAAATATATACATGCAGATAACAAGACCCCAAAATTTTAACCAAAAAAAAAAAAAAAAGCCTTCAATGCACCGGTGGAAGAAAAGATGAGAGAACATAGATTGAGATGGTTTGGGCATATTCTTTGAAGACCCCTAGATGCTTCAGTAAAAATAGACGTTTGTTATAACGAACATGACAGGAAGAAAGGGAGAGGTCGGCTGAAACTTATGTGGGGGAAAGTAGTAAAACAAGATTTAGGGGAGTGGGAAATAGATTGGCGTGCAGTTTGTCTTAGGATGGAGTGGAGAAAAGCTATTAGCATGGTGGAAGAGCAAAATTATTATGTTCCCGACTTCCATTTCTAGTCCTAGCCCTTTTACCTTTATTTTTCTATTTCATTTTATAACTATTTCTTCTCCTTGCTTTTTTCTTTGGGTTCATCGATAGCCAACCCCAATTAGTTTGGGATAAAGGTGACGTTGATGTTGATGTTGAATGCTTGTCAGCTTTTTGTTTCAAAAAAAAAAAAAACCGAGAGGACAAGTAGTAACACAAAATATTCATAATCAACAGTCCAACGAACATACATCATAAAATCACTTTTAACATCTAGCTTATGTAATTTCCACCCGAACCTATAATCAATTTAATTGCTAACAAAGTAAATCAACCAAAGTCCACCTCAAAAACACCTACATATCACAAAAAAATAATCTTCAAAGTAGATTATTATATTAAGCTTCATGTTACGAATATGCAGTTCCCCAAATAGTTATTCAAGATCAACAAAAACATCATCCATCTAACTTCTGCAATCATATTTGAAATTGTTCTAGCTTTTTAACACCAAAGTTCAAACTATCGTGTCATTAATGATTTGAAGAAAAGGCTTCAAATTTATATATAAACAAGGCATCACATCCAACATGTCATCAATTTCCACACCCAATTGATGAGAAAGATTGATAAAGCGCAGCTTGCTGCCAATTAATCATGGTGAGCTTGGGATGAAAAACTTATTGCACATCAACAGACCCCTACCATGAAAATGGCATTAGAGGTATGCTAATGAGGATGAAATCCTACAAAAGAAAATAATTACTGGGCTGAAAGATTATATTTTTGTGTGCACAGCTAACTAAATCCTTTGGAGGTTCAAATGTGTTTTTCAAAATGTAATTGCTAGAACCAGTTAAATTAAAAGGAAATGCATAAACAAACAAGCAGAAAATTTTCACAGAAAATTATCCTAATTAACATCATACAAATACTTACAAACTATGAATCATCATGAATATCATCTCAAGTAATAACATAAAACTATTTGTTCACTTCTCAACTAATCAATTCATCGTCGCCAAGCTTCTAAAGCAATTGTATATGAAAGTACTTTTCACATCAACCAAATGCAACCATGTTAACTCAATGTGCAAAATAAAAGTCAAAATTGTATATTTTCGTCCACTTTAGCTAATACACATCACCTGTCCTAAACTTATACATGGCCTAAAAAAAAGGTTGGTACAATAAATGAGGATTATTACTTTTTGCTCTCAATTATACAGAAAACTTTCTGATACTCTTACATACAAACAAAATTAATCACCTTCAATAGCAAACGACCATGTCCCTTTCTAATGAATCAGCCTCTAAATCAACATAAAATCTAATCCTGCATGGGGGCAACATGTGGTAATGGAAAAACAACAAAATCTTGACATGAGGAAAAAAGGGGTACTAGAAAAGTTTGTGACCAAAGTGACTGCACAAAATGATTTAGAGTTAAAACTGTAACCCAAGAACATAATGCGGGCTTTTCACTGTAATTAACCGTTTTGATTAATATGCTCACAAAAGCCACTGATTATTTATAATTAGCAACCTTAGAAAGCCTCTTCACCATCTTGTAAGTCTCTTCTCTCTAATACAAGTGTATCCAATGAACATCTATAATATTTTTGACAACAAATATTTCCACCAAGTATGCATCCACAACAAGATAAAACACGATAGCTTGATTCACTGATCTAGCAAATATACATACTCAACCATAACAGGTGGAACAATATATATGCAAATCATCAACATGACCCAAAAAAAAACAAAAAAGTAGCATTTAATGCTTATTCACTTTGTGCTTCAAAACTAAATCATCCTATTATTAAGGAGGAGGACAAGCAGCAACACAAAAGATTCATTAGCACGCAATACAATGAGCATACATCCAAAAATCACTATTTGCATCCGGCTTACAAAGTTTCCACCCAAACCTAAAATCAATTCAAGAACTGCGATAAATTGGTAACAGTTAAATACAATCAAAGATCACCTCCAAAACACCTACATATCATGGAAAAACCATGTTTGAAGTAGATTATTACATTAAGCTTAGTGCTATGGATAGTTGCAATTCCCCAAATAGTTATTCAAGGCCAAAAAATACATCATCCATCTCACTTCTGCCATCATATTTCAAAGTACACTTGCTTTTCGCACCAAAGTTCAAACTATTACGTCATTCATGATTCTATAAAAATGGATTGCACTTCATACATAAACAAGGCATCACATCCAACACACATCATCAATTTCTACATTTAGAATGGAAGAAAACTTGCTGCCCAATTAAAACTGGGGGAATAGGAATCAGAACTTATTGTACTTCCAAAGGGAACTACTATGCAGGTTTGCCAATGAGGATGAAAACCTACGGAAGAAGGTAATTAGTTGGGCCTAAAGATTATATTTTTGTGTGTGCAGCTTACCAATCTAGACAAATTTTCCAAAATTTAATCTCTAGAACCAGTTGAATTAAAAGGAAATGCATATACACTAATGAGAAAAAAAATTTCACAGAAAATTATTCTAATCAACACCATACCTAACCACGAATCGTCATGAATACCGTCTCAAGTAATAACATAAAACCATTGATTAACTTCTTAACTAATCAATTCACCATCATCAAAATGTGACCATATTAACTCAATGTGCACAATAAAAGTCCAAAATGTAAATTTTCGTCCACTTCAGTTAATATACATCACCTGTTCCAGACTTACAGATGACCTTAAAACAAAAAAAAAAAAAAGGAGTATTAGTATTTTGCTCTCAATTATAGAGCAAGGGATTCAAACACTCATACTGTTCAATAGCAAATGACCATGTCCCTTTGTAACGACTCAGCCTCTAACCTAATTTTAGGTGGAGCAACGTGTGGGAATGGAAAACTGACAAAATCTTGACATTGAGGGGAAAAGGACAAGTAGACAAATTTGTGGCCAAATTGACTACAAACAGATTTAGAGTTAAACCTGTAAGTCAAGAACATAATGTTGGGACTTTCACTGTAATTAACTCTTTTGATTAATATGCTCACTAAAGCTACTTATTACTTTACCATCTCCAATCGGGTCTCTGTTGTTTAAAACAGTAAAATCAATTTTAAGCTCTAAAAAAGGTCTACAAAAATAAAACCGAAAAATGTTTTTGTGCCCGATATAGTTGCTGGTAGATAGTTAGACATAGTTAAATATTAAAGAATTTTAATCCTGATTGTAATTCCTACTTCTTCTCCATCAATTCAACCAAACAAAACTATTTCTACTAACATATCTTTTCAGCCATCAAAATTCGATGCCCAATCAACCACCGTACTTATGCAAAGCACCACAAATTTTACCCAATTTTTACACATACGCAATTGAACACTAAAACTTTATGGTAAATTACAAGAAATAATAAAAAGTACCTCATTTTGGTTCTCCATCAGCTGATTGAGATGCTATGCCTATGAAGGATGAGAAGAGAAGCAAACGAAAGGCGAGAGAGACCTTGCAAATAAAGGAAAACTACGGACGATCTGTTAATTACCAATACCCTATAGTTTTTGTTTATTACCGATCGAGCGCTATAGTTTCCCAAAACTACTAATACTCCCTAAAGTTGAATTCCGTTATATTTAATCGATTCAATGAGCAAAATGACAAAATGACAAAATGACAAAATGACAAAAAGACCAACAAAAAGGCAGATGCAAATGTGGGAACCAAGTAAAAGGCAGGCAAGTAAAATACTAAAAAAAAATAGAATAAAGAATCCATGAAAATAGAGAAAAGGGGTGAGAACATGTTTCTTCATTGGAAATAATAAACAACCTAGATTTTTAATTCTCCAAAAATTAACTCCCAGCTCCTACACACCAAATGTTGAAATCTTCTCTATACCAAAAATTAGAATCTTTTCTAAACCCAAGTATTATGTAATGGATTGAAGAGGTTAAAATGTCATAATGGTAAGTTGAACTTGTTTGTTTTGAAATGTCATAATGTTTTGAACTTCGAAGAAGATGAGTTTGGAAAAGTGGAGGGATAGTTTTTGACATCATCATTATCCTTCAAAGAAATTCGAAAAGATTCTTGTCTATCAAGAAAATTTACAGCCAAAGAAAAGCATAAGATAGAAATGTTTTATCAGTGCCATGATTTGGTTGATATCACTCACGAGGAGTCAAATTAAAAACAAAGCTGATAGGAAGAATACTTCTTCACCCCATCAAATTGACCACCATTAGGCATTAGCTTATATTTATTTTTGTTTTTCATTTAAAGTCACATATAAGCAAATTTGTTAACGTATGCATGACAGAAAAGTTGTGGTTGTTTTGGTTTTTTTTTTTGTTCGAGTAACCGTACTGAAAATTTTCCATTTTTTTCTTTTTTTTTTTTGGATTAGATGGTGTTCAATCTTGATTGCTAATATGTGTAGATTTGCTATACTTACAATTGTAAAAAGACACTATATAAATATTTATAGTGGATTAAGTACTGAATGGAAATATGTTGGTTAATATTGTAGGAAGCAATGGCCAGTGTTTATGAGATTAGGTTGCACTACGGAATACAACAACACTGAATTTAAAATATTGATCCAGATAAGTACTCCTGTGTTGTTTTGCTTTCGGATGTGACTGAGCATTTCTTTAATGATCCAAATTTCTGGAAAAGAGCAGAACTATCTTTATCTATTCAGTGTGACATTCCAGGTAGTTGTGATAGAATGATGATATGCATTGAGGATCATGTTCAAAACATGTTTAGAATGCATAACAAGTCCGGTTTCATAAATGTGTATCTGACTTATGCTGTTGATAGTGTGCATTACAATCATATAACTAGTGACGTAGAAGTGAATACCACGCATGCAAACACTGATTTGGGTGGAGATCATGTAGTCAAACCCGTGACCCAAAATAATAGTAAGAAAGTAGCAGCTAAAGAAAATAACAATAAGAGGAGCCCAAGATTAAGCAGCAGAAGAAAACATAACACTCTTGATACTGCAAATGAATGCATTCCGTATGATGAAGATGAAGAAAGTGATGACTTATATGCTTTGAGTGATAATGATGAAATGCACCTTGACAATGATGATGAATTCTTCAGCAAACATGTAGACGAAGAACCAAAAAATGGTAGTGATTGTGGTGGTGAGTTATCTGACTATAAGTCTAATGATGAAGTTGAGACTTATAACGACTCATATAGTGAATTTGAAAATGACCTAATGGGTGCGTGTTTAAATGGGGCTGATTTTTACATACCAAAAGGGGATAAATTTAGGCTTTTGCAAGGGATGATGTTTGAGAGTGTAGAAATGTTTAGAAGTGTGCTATATGAGTACTCAATACAGTGGGGTTTCAAATTGATAATGGTAAAAAATGAAAGGGCAAGAATTAAAGCATATTGTGGAGGGGATAAATGTGAATGGAAGATACATGCGTATCCGATGCTCGATAAAGTAACATTTAAAGTTAAAACTTGCAATGCATACCACAATTGTGTACGGAGTAAAAATCTAATTGTCTCAGCAAAATACATGGCTAAGAAAATTGAAGGGCTAGTTAGGTCTGACAATAATATAAAGCCCCAAGTTCTTAGGGATACTGGTTAGAATTGGATTGCATCCAACAAATATGCAACTATTTAGGGAAAAAAAGGAAGGCTTTGGAAATGATAAATGGCAATCATGCTGAGTCATATAAGTTACTACCTAAATATTGTGCTATGGTACGTATAAGAAATCCTGGAAGCGTTGCTAAGATTCATTTCTACATGTTCCCCAGTGCTACATTACCTTCAACCAAGAGATTCTTCTTAGGTCTTGATGCTTTTAAGAAGGGTTTTTTGAGTGGATGTAAACCTTATATTAGATTTGATGGATGTTTCTTGAAAAGGCCCTTTGGCGGTGTGTTGTTATCTGCTATTGCATTAGATGTAGACAATGGGGTATTTCCAGTAGCTTTTGCAGTAGTTGAAAGTGAAAGTAAGGAGAACTGGTGTTTTTTCTTCGAACAATTGTCAAACTTATTGGGAGAATTTTTAGAAAATAAAAAATGGACATTTATGATTGATAGACAAAAGGTACAATGATTTCCATTTAATATAAAAGTGTTTGAATTAATATTATTTTTTTCTCTAATGTATTACTTTCTGAAAATTGTCATACTCTAGTTTATGATCAATGCCTTAAAGCAGTTCAAGGACCCAGATAATAGGACGTACACTGTTGGTGGATTCCCAGTTGCTTTAGGGGTAAGGATTTCAAAATCGTCAAACATTTTTTTTTTTGTGATTTAAGTTCATAGAATTAATTATGCTCTTTTTCTTTTTTTTTTGTATCTTAGGTGTTTGCATATGAGTTAATGCCACATTTTGAACGTTTCTCGTTAATGTATAAGGTCAAAACTTCTGGATTCAAGCCTAAGATGTTCAGATAGAGGGGAGTGAAGATACACCGAGCTAACTAAGAAAAAAAGCAGGTGTGGAACAAAAGAACAATCAACAGAGAGGTATGAATTGTTTATTACCTAATGTTTGCTAATTAGTCTAGCATTACATCTAATAGATTTTTTTCTCTTTTTTTTCGAGCATCTATTCGAGCACATCTCGAACACTAGGTCCAGAGAGTGTGTTTCTCAAGCATTTGATTGTGCATTTCTCGAGCACCAGTTCCAGTGTCCGAGCACTTAATCGAGCACAAGGTCCAGAGAGTCTGGTTCCTATGTTTCTTGAGCATTTGGTCGAGCTCTAGTTCCAAAGAGTCTGTCAGCTAAGTTGTTTTCAAGCTACTTAGTTTTTGAGCACGTAGTCGAGCCTGTCTCAAACACTAAGTCCAGAGAATATGTAAACTGTGTGGTTTTCGAGCACGTGGTCAAGTTTGTCTCGAGCACTAGGTCTAGAGAATCTGTCAATTGTGTGTTTTTTGAGCAACTAGTTTAGCATTTATCGAGCAACCTGTCCAGAGATTTTTTTACTGTTTATTTTTCGATCCAATATGAATTGAGCATGTCTTATGATTTACCTTTTCATGTATTACAAAAGGTGAAAGTGACACCAATAAAGCCAACTCTAGAAGAAAGAGCAAAATTCTTGCATGGGAAGAAGAAGATGAAATTGACAAAATGGCTGAGTTTGAAGAAAAAGAAGCAAATGTCGTTCAGATGAAAGACACTATTTATGAAGTGTCTTGCAGGAAGAGAATTAGAGAAGAAGATGATGCAGAACCTACAAAGAGACCAAGGGTAAGCAAGAAAGAGAAACGGGAGATAAGGGGCTTTTCTAAGGCAGATGCTTGAACGACAAAAAAAAAGTGAGGTGGAATTGTAAGAGACAAAAGAGAAACTCATAAAAAGCGATGCTCGTGTAGCCGAATTAAAGAAGATAGTCAAGCATTTGACAGCGATCACTGAGCACCTGACAGCTACCGTCGAGCATCTGTTGGCCAAAAATAAAAAATAAAAAAAGATGACAGTGAATATAAAGAATCCAATGAAGCTAAAAAAGAAGAGAGTGAGGATGAAAAATCTTCTGATTCTAATGATGATGAGAAGAAGAGGGATGATAACAATAAGGAAGATGGTGAGCAGAAAGAAGGGTATCCAAAGGAAGAGACTGGTGATGAGAAGGATGGTGATGCTAATAATAATAATGACAATGATTAAGAAAAAGAAGAAAGAGAAGATGATGATAACAATCAGGGGGAGAAAAAGGCAGAATAAGATGAGAGAAAACACGATGGAAACAACGAGAATAAGACATTTAATGTATTGGCTATTGTTCATCAAATCACTGATGAACAAATTATTCCGTTCATTCCCATCATACCCTTCAAGAGTGCTCTGCCAGCACTTGTCAAAGAAAAGGAAAAAATCACAGTTGAAGATGAAGTAACTGGTGGTCTAAATTTAGACCCCACTCTTGACCTTGAAAATAGCAACCATCCTTCTAATAAGATTGTTGGCTCTGATTTCAGTATTCACAATTTCCGGCTAGAGTTTGAAGATATTAAAGATATGAATAAGTGGTTGAGAAAGAAAACACGACAACATTTGCGGACGCCATTTTTTTCACTTGATTCAGATTTAGTCAGGATAATGTTAAGAAAAAATTATTGGCTCACAAATCAGGTAATACTTCATGCTTTTTTTTTCTCTTTTTGTGAATGATTAAAAATGATTACTTCATAACCAAACATGTTTTAATTTTTGCAGCAACTTGATTTGTATACGTCCATGCTTCGAAAGAGGATCATCACAAGGGGACTCAAAAATATATCTATTATGGAGACATATTTCAATGTAAGTTACGTTGAACTTTTCATTTCATTTGGTAAGGCTGTTTGTCGAGCATCTGTTGAAGCATACTTTTGAGCACTTAGTTTGTTTGATGTAATTTAGTCGACCATGTTAGCAGAGTATGTGTCGAGTATTTATTATTCCTTACCATATAGTCTTGCAGTACTCGAGCATATATTGGAACATGCTCTCGAGCATTTAGCAAAGTATGTGTCGAGCATGTATTATTTCTTAGCATATAGTCTAGTATTACTTGAGCATCCATCGAGCATCTTATGAGAATTTCTCTAGCATATATCGAGCATTTGATATAGTGATGTTACTTATTTTGTTGACTGTATGGTATGAATGAGTTAGATGCATCCATGTAGGATCCAACCTATGATGATCTAGCTATGAAGCAGTTTGTCGGTTCCTGTCCATATGAAATTGACTGCCGTGGAGTAAACTTTGTTTTATTCCCTTGTCATATAGACGACAACTATTGGATAGTGGTCAAGATAGATATTATAATCAAACATTTCATGTGTATAACCTAATAGATCAAGGAGGGATAAAGCCAAAATTAGACTATCTTGTTAGAACAATGCCCAAGATTCTTCATGCATGTGAATTTTATAGTTTGTTTGCCAAAGAAAATCCAAGTAGGGACAAATGGCAAGGGGTCATCAAGGAAAATTTAGTGCATCAAGGAAAGGGGTTAGTAGATATGATGTTCGCACTTTGTATAATCACATACTTGTTACAATGACTAATTATGTCGTGCTTTGGTTATTGCAGAATTGGAGATTGTGGTGTTGTCCTTTTAAAGTGGGCTGAATTCATTATCAACGGGTTGCAACTTAATACGATTACACCGAAAAAAGCAATAGAATCCCATAAATAGATGGTGATGGAACTATTCATGTATGCAAATGAGGAGGACTAAATTAGGAGAAAATAAGGCCAAAAACAAACATAAACCCCGATGATAACAGGGTTGATATATTCTTTTGAAATATACATTCTTTTGATATATACATTTAGTTGTGTAATTATCAAATTTATAATGCAATTAACAGGATATATGATGTTAACAGGGTGTTTGCAATTAACAGGGTGTATGTGTCTTATACTGTGGAACTATGAACTATTGTAATTGTAATGCTCGACGTATGTTCCACCAAATATCGACATACGTGCTCGACCAAATATCAACTGAGTCTCGAGCAGATCTCGATTTGTGTTCGACATTTGCTCGAATTAACGATGGATTTTTGCATAGTATATTATTTTTCCCAAATTGTCCTTAATCCCTTTGCTATTTACATCTGTGCAATGATCTATGTAGTGCGTTAAAGAGTGCCAAATTAGACTTCAATTTCGCTTGAGTTTTCTTATCTTCTTGCACAAAATATTAACCTAACCCAAGTCCTTGTAAGTTGTGATCGACCATCGTGTATATTACATGATAACCACCAGAAACGTCAATTAAACACATTGTATATACCACATTGTTCTTCAAGTACCTATGTTTCTATTTAGGTTTCTTTTTGCAACTATGTACCTGCATGCAACACTCCCATGGATGAGATTGACTAATGGGCAATTAATGAGTTATTTATGAGTTAATTTCATTCCTTGTTTATGGGCAACTTACATTGGATTGCCGGTTGACAAATGGGCATAAAAAATGGGTTATTTGTGAGTTAATATCATTGTTTTTTTATGGATTTTGAATTCATTGCTTATTTTTCAAGCATTTAGCTTTGCATCCTCTCAAGCACCTGTGCAATTCCTTGAGCACTTAGTTAGGCACATTTGCGAGTACCTAGTCTACTGGAGTCTGTTCAAGGCAATTTCTTGAGTACGCTGTCTAGCACCTTCTCGAGCACCCTACCCAGTAAAGTCTGTTCCTTGCAATTGGTCGAGCACGAAGTCCAACATTAAGTCACAATCTTGAGCGTCTCGAATTTATGTTGAGCATTGTCTCGAGTTCTTTACATTTTTCTAATTTTTTGTTGTTTTTTCCAGGGATGGCACACATTAATATTTGGTTTGTACATGTTCTTTATGGGAGAGAATGGATTGTTGATCCTATAACAAATGATCGAAATTTCATGAATTATAAGACGATTGAAACTTTTTTGTTAAAAGAAGATACAAGCTTCTCAGAATTAGTGAATCGCATTAGCTCTATCATGGACTTAGATGAGGAAATCAAAAATAGACTGATTATTGAATACTTACCCAAGTACTTATCAAAAATCTTCTCTCTTCCTATCAAGAATGATTACCATATTCAATGCTTTTGAATGAGATTATAAAATGGTCTGAAGATACCAGGATCCCAATATGTGTTACTGTTCGAGAGATTGAAGCAATACATGCTGAAGATAGTGCTAGCAATTCACCAATAAAACGATTGAATTCTGATAGTCCGATATGATCTAACAGTGTTATTCATTCAAAAGATTTGGATGAGAACATGTTTAGCGATAAGGATGATGATCATGGAGAAAGTGATGAGGATGGTGATCCTGTTGAAGAAACTATAATTGTGAAATATGTAAATATAGCTACCGAGCAACCAGGATTTTGTGTGACTGTCGATCCAGTTCAAGAAAACATACAAACGCATGATCAAAATAAAATAGCAGTAGTACAATGCTATACAATGACAAGGTCATCGCATGTGGACTGTGGTATTTCTTCTGATAGATTATTCCATCGTGGTAGATATTGCGATAAAGGATGTTTGTGAAACAAGAGATCATTTGTTTATGAGGATGAGTATACTGGCCGTGAAACATTTCTTTGAATGGAAAGTTGTTAGGGAAAATAGAAAGTTCTAGTACCTAAGATGTAATGATAAAAATTGCAAATGGAAACTGAATGCATCTGCCATTGGGAATTCGTCTGATTGGAAGATCGCTATATATATAAACACCCATACTTGTTAGTCATCATTGGTTCAATATGATAATCGACAAGCGAACAATAAAGTAATTGGTGCATGGATCAAGTATAAGTACCAAAATGTATATCGTCCGTATAAACCTGGCGAAATCATGTCAAATATTCGTGCAGAGTTAGGTGTGAACATAACATATAATAAGGCTTGGCAATCAAGGGAATCTACATTAGATAAAGTGAGAGGTAAATTTGATTATTCATATAGGATACTTCCATCTTATTTACACGTGCTGAAGGCATTAAACCCGAAAACTTTTATTGAACTCGAAATTGAAGAAGATGGAAGTTTTAAGTATCTTTTTTTCTCATTTGAAGCGTCGCTATGTGGATTTCGTAACCGTATGCAACCAGTTATTGCGTTGATGCTTGTTTTTTAAAAATAAAATATCCTGAGTTATTACTTGTTGCAACTTTCTTAGATGGTAACAACCAAGTGTATCCTATCAGATGGGGAATGATTGATTCAAAAAATGACTCATTGTGGGAGTAGTTTTTACAAAAGTTGAAGACTGCAATAAGTGATGATATTGATAACTTGGTGTTTGTTTCTAACAGGCATAGGAGCATTGCAAATAGTATAGTAAATGTTTTTCCAAATTACTTCCATAGAGTGTGTATTATCATATAAGCAACAACCTGAGAGCAAAATTCAAACACAATGACGTGCTCCCATTATAATTTAAGGGTGTAAAGGCTTACACTCTTTCTGAATTCAATGAAATGTTTGGAATTCTTTCATTGCAAAATTTAAGGGTAAGCGAATATTTAATAGAAGTCAGGATTGCATGTTGGTCAAGGGCACATTCTGATGGTTGATAGTATACTATAATGATCACCAATATTGTAGAATGTATCAATGCATTGCTGAAGAATGCGCGGGAATTACCTATTCATTCTTTGGTCGATTACATTCGAAACACACTCCAGAGATGGTTTTACGAAAGGCCTACCACTTCTAACGAAATGAGGACACTGACAACTATATGGATTGAAGGAATAATTTTATCCAGGATAGAGTGAAAAAGTGATGTCAATTTGTATTTTTCTTTATTTTATATTTTAATTCATTCAATTTTATAAGAACATTGTATTATTGAGGTGCTCATTGGTATATGCGGAAAATTAACAAATTATGCAATCAATAACAACAATACATGATGTTTTATTAATACAATACAACATATTACAAAATAAAATAAATACAATATTCAATTACTTTTTCTCTCTAACCATGAAAGATTTCCAAACAACTCATTAAATTTAGAAACAATGTAAGCCTTTGCAGCATTAGAGTATAATGGATGCACGTATTCGTGTTTGAATTTTGCTCCTAGGTAGCTTCATAGATAATAAATATACACTTCATGCGTTTTGAAAAAATCACACTAAATGACCATTTGATCATTGAGAGGGTCCTGCACAAAATAAAGCAAGTCAGTATAGTGCTCGATATAATAATGAAATGCTTGACTAAGTACTCGACTCATGCTCGACAAGGAATTGAGAAATGCTCAAGTATGTGCTCGACAAGTGTTCATCCTGCATGAATGCTTGAGATAAGTTGATTAGGTGCTCGGCTAAGTGTTCGATTACAATAATGTGCTCGAGAATTGATCGAGTTGGCGCTCGACAAGTGTTCATCATTCAATCATGCTCGACTATTTTGAGCTCGTGCTCAGTTAGGTGCTCGAAGTAAGTGAAAATTTTTCTACTCTTTTTCGACCTATGCTCGACCAATTTCAAATTTAAGAAAACAAAAGAAAAAACAACCAAACTCTAGAATAATCAAGATACAAACACTGTTGTACCAAAATACTGGAAAAAAAATTCAAACCTTTTTAACACGCTTGATAATGAAATATCCACCATGATCAAATTCGCAATCATATACCCAAAAAAGTGAGCCTGTTATTTAAAGCCCTTTAAATTTGGAAATAGTAAGCTGTTGATACATTCTTGAACAGATTCTGCAGGGGGAACTTGCAGTTTTTCAGAAGTTTGTCTACAAACTCAAGAGCATTCTTATTTTGAGGAAGTCTTCACATTTCTTGTCCGCATTATAAATAAGGATATTAGATATCTTGGTATCTTGAATATCCAAATCAATAAGATTCACAACCTCCCTGTCAAGATGATGCACCAAGGGAAAAAAAAATATTCAGATAGGCATTTCCTTCTGAGTCTCTGTTAGTTTGGTCCTTATCCTCTACATATTTGCTTCATAGTAGCAATACTGAGAAGCCTGGACATTGAAAAAATCACATTGAACGACTATTTGATCATTGAGAGGGTCCTACATGAAATAAAGTAAGTCAGTATAGCGCTCGATGTAATAATGAAATGTTCGACTAAGTGCTCGAATCTTGCTCAACAAGGACTCGAGGCATATTTGAGTTGGTGCTCGACATGTGTTCATCATCCATTGATGATGCTCGAGCTAAGTTGATTACGTGCTTGGCTAGGTGCTCGATCACAACTAAGTGTTCGTGAACTACTCGAGTATATGCTCAACAAGTGTTTATCATTCAATCATACTCGATTATTTAGAGTATGTGCTCGGGTAAGTGCTCAACTCTTTTTCGACATATGCTCGACCAACTTCTCATGCATGTAAACCCAGTTCAAATTTAAACAAATAACACTTTATGTGATAGGATATTCATAATTTTAATGTGTTCAAACCTATCGCAATCGCGATTACATCAAAAATCACAAAAAAAATCCTAACTTATCGTATTTCTTCTAAAATCTATAATCAAATGAATTATAATCAGCAAATAATTAGCATTTTCTATCAAGTTTATGCTTGATATAGCAAATACAAAGATTAAAATGACCATTTCTAGGCAAATTTCCACTGACCTTGTTCTAGTCCGTCAACTTTTGCGATTTCTTCTTTATGGCGATAGCCTTTTTGCTTGAAGATGTCAATCCTCCTCGCATACGTGCCATTGATGCAGATGATAATGGAATGTATGAAATGGGATGTTGAATCGATGAAAAATGAAGAAGAATGGGTAAGAAATTCGTTTTTGCGCGATAAAGTGAAAGAATGAAGTGAAGAACAATGGGTAGGGAACAAACAGTCTCTTATATTTGCTTTAGACACGCTATTTCTCAACGTTTTTAAATAAAGGGTCGTTTAAATCTTTTCACTTGGTAAAACTATCTTAACTTATTATTTTGGTAAAAAAAATTTACCAACTGCTATATTTCAACACTTGTCTTGAAAGAGTGCTATTTTTGCAAATTTGTCATACCATATGGATGTCTCAGACTAGCATTGTATTTTTGGGACTACAATAATTTTAGATTTTCCTACCTTGTATGTAGATAGAATTTTTGGATTGATTTTTTCCCTTTAGGCACCAAAACATTAATAGGATAACAAGTGTACTGAGTCACATGTCACTATAAGAAAAATAGCCTTTAGTGACCAAAATGTTGGTGACGACAATCAATTTGGTCACTAAATGGCCTCTTTGGTGACCACTGAGTGAGTCGTCGTAACATCTTTAGTGACCAAATGAAAAATGTCGTCACCAAGTCATCACTGAATATGGTGGCGCCAAAAAAGACCAGGAACTGCACTACAATTAGTGACAACATTTGATCTCGTCACAAAGACAAGCATCAAATAGTTTGGTGATGAGGCATTGTCATCAACAAATGTTAGAAATTAGTGATGACATTTTGTGGTCACTAATTCATAAAATACTTTGTATATTTTATGAATTATAATTGTTGAACGGTTTAGTGACGAGAAAATATCGTCACCAAAAGTTACAAAATTAGTGACGACAATTTGTGGTTACTAATTCATAAATACTATGTATATTTTAGGAATTATAATTGTAGAACGGTTTAGTGACGAGAAAATGTCGTTACCAAATTGGTAGTTATAATGAATAAGGAATTTGCCAAAAAAATAATTAAGAAATTGGGTTAAATTACGGTGAAAGAATGATTTGGTTCTTAGACTAAGCAATTTTATTAGGTAAACATGTTTTTTTGGTGTCACATTTAATTTTTATTGATTATAGTACAACACCCTGTTCTTTACAATTTTGCAAAAATAATTTTGACAAATATGTTAAGACACCCTAATATTTATAATTTTGCCCCCATAATTTTGACTTATTATATTAAGAAAGCTTATTAATTACAATTAGTAGTTGTAATGAATAAGAAAATGCCGAAAAATAATAATTTAAAAAGTTGGGTTAAATTATTTGGTCCATTGGGCTGAGCACTCTCATTAGGCCAAAAATGTTCTTTCTATTATCACCATTATTTTCTATTAATTGTACTATAGCACTCTTTGCTTTAGAATTTTACCAACATAATTTTGATACTTATGTTAAGACACCTTGATATTCACAGTTTTGCCCCTATAATTTAGACGAATTCTATTAAGACATCTTATTAAGTACAAGTAGTAGTTGTAATGAATAATTATTATGCATCCATTATCAATTAACTTAATTTTTTCCCTTAGAAAAGGTTCTGGCAATGGAGGTGTTGTCTTTACTGGGGCTATCTTTACAGGAGCATTTAATCCTTTACAAGAATAAGTCATAAAACCTTGCTTAAAAGCTACTTTCATTCCAGAAAGTATAATCTACATTCAAATGCCTATCCTGTGGTGAATATCATTTTCATTGAAGCGCTGAAATTGTTTCTTCTTAGTTAAGACTTTAATCATCCTTTAATCATATTTAAATAGAGTAATAAAATAGTAAGAATCATATATTTCTTCGTCATAAAAATATAGATTAATTTTAATATGTTATCCTAAAAGAATTGAGTTTGAACATTTTAATACATTGGAATAAGAGAATTATTGAATAATTTGTTTGAAACCCATAACTTATATTTATTTTAGTAAAACATCCTAATATTCATACTTTGACCCCAATAGTTATAATTATTTTTAGTTACACACCATAGTAATAGTAATTTGACCTCATAAGTTGGAATGCTTTTAGTTAGATACCCTATTGTTTTTATTTTGACATACAACATTTTTCTTTCATAAGTACAAAAAAAGATTTTATAATTACTTTAAGAATCTTATGCTTGTACATAACTTAATATATACATTAATCTAATAATTTAAAGAATTTGTTCTAAAATTTTATGTTATCTTTAATACATGTAAAAACATTGTATAGTTAATTGAAAATAAACTTTGCATCTAGTTAACCAAGGCCAAATTTTGAAATTATTATGCATATGAATATTTCAAATGGAATGTGAACATAATTTTTAGGATCTTATTTCATAAAATTCTTTGCCAATTTACAACTACTAAAGTCATTGAAGTTTTTGGTTCAAAAGAAAATTTAATTAGTAAAATAGTCACAATAGAAATTAAAATAGTTACAACCTTTTAATTCATATTTTTACACATATATAGTTTCAGTGTATAATATTATTAACTATGGAGGTATAAAATATTTATTTCAGTGTATAATAAAACTGAATATTGTAAATTTTAAGAAGAATATATGTGTTAAGCCAATTAAGAGTAGATAAAATGTTTTGGGCTAAATTGATTGGGCCACAACTTATATAATGATTGGACTTGTTTGGTTAAAGATAATGATTGTGCTATGTAATTTATTTATTGGGCCAAAGTTAACTTTTTAAATTTATAGTTCTTAACTTCTAATAATTGCACTAAGACACCATAATATATATGAATTTGACTACATTATTTGACGTTAAGAATAGAGTATTTGTTTAGATGCTCTATCACCTACTTATAATTGGATTTCTTTGGCTAAGAATAATGATTTGACTAAGTATACTCTTCATTATGCCAAACTTAGCTTGCTCATATTATGGCTCTGAATTTCGAATAATTGTACTAAGACACCCTAATATTTTATTTGTACATATACTTGTACTTCAATCACACAGTCTATTAGTATTACAATACATTATTAAGTAGTATAATGTAAGAAACTAATACAAGAAGAAGAAATTTTTATACTTAACCTTTTAAATTTATAGCTCTTAATTTTTAATAATTTCACTAAGACACCCTAATGTATATGAATTTGCCTACATTATTTTACTTCAAGCATAGAGTCTTTTTTTAGATACACTATCAATTAATTATGATTGGATTTCTTTGACTAAGAATAATGATTGGATTAAATATATTATTCCTTATGTCAAACTTAGTTTACTTATATTATAACTCTTAATTTCTAAAAATTGTACTAGGACACCCTAATAGTTATAATCTTTTAATTAATATCTCTATATATAAAGTTTTAGTGTATAATATTATTAAATATGGAGATATAAAATATTTATTTTGGTGTGCAATGAAATTAAATATTATAAATTTTAATAACAAGATATGTATTGGGCCATATAATTTGGGATAGATTAAATAAAATGTTTTGTACTAAATTGATTGGGCCACAGTTTATATAATGATTGGACTTGTTTGGCTAAAAATAATGATTAGGTTATGAATTGGGCCAAACTTATTTTTTTAAATTTATGGCTCTTAATTTCTAATAATTGAACTAAGACACCCTAATATATATGAATTTGCCTACATTATTTTATTTCAAGCATAGAGACTTTTTTAAATACACTATAAATTAATTATAATTGGATTTCTTTGGCTAAGAATAATGATTGGATTAAACATATTCTTCCTTATGCCAAACTTAGCTTACTTATATTATAACTCTTAATTTATAATAATTGTACTAGAATACCCTAATATTTTTGTTCGTCCACATAATTGTACATTAATCGCATATTTTTTTAGTATTACTTTAAACACATAATTTGGTTAGTATTAAAATACAGTATTGAAAATCAGGAATAAAAAATATATAGTGTCAAAGTAATTACAGACATTAATGTAATACTTCTACAAGTGTAGATACAACTCATTTTATATCACTACTTTCCTCATTAAGGGTATTGTATATCAAGACACCATTTTATCTCATTAAGGGTATTTTGAAAATTTTGTATACTAATAATAGCTATGACTTTAAACTGGACTCTTTTTTTGAGATAAAAACTTGTTTAGAAACTAAATTCTTTTTCTTTTTTTTAAGACAAAGAGAGTATATGTATATAGTTAGAAGTTAATACTTATATATAATAGTTGGTAAATAATATAGTTATAATAAAAGTAATTGTTACATAACATAAGTAGTTTAGCGCATATATAAACATATTTTTGTGCATTCGCACAGTGACATATATGTTAATTATTCATCTAGTTGTTTATATTTTAAGTAAGTAATATATAATCTGAAATATATATAATCTATATAAACTTAAATATATATAATATACATAATTTTTTCAATCTTATCATGAAAATGTAAATATTATTTTTTCTCTAAATTATTTTAAAACAATTTTACTTTAACTATTTAATAACTAATTAACATTTAAAATTTTTAAACTTTTAAAAATTCAAGTTAGAATTTTTTAAACCAATATAGTATTGTAAAGTGAAAGATTGGTTATTGGTTACAAAAAAGCAAATTTTTTAGTATGAATAATTGAAAAAAATTGAATGCTCAAGGAAAAAAAGAGGGAAAAGAAATTATTTTAAAAAGAGAAGCGGGAATCAAAAAAACAAAAGGGCAGCTCTTATTGAAAACTTTTTTCTTTTGCCAATACACTTAGCAAAGCGCAATTGGTTTGCCATCCATAAGTGGTCTCTACTAACCCATAGAAGAACCCAAATATCTCTTCGTTCCTCCATGGCCTCACACCCTAACCCGCCTCCATTCCTCCGTAGGAGCACACATAGCCCGCCGTTCCTCTATGGCCTTACATCTTAACCTCAAGAAGCGGAATTGGTGTTTCTTGGTCGCCGACTATTCCTTTCTCTCTTACGTTGTCCTTTGGCTCTGATCAGAACCACCAAGGCTGCCAGAAGTAGTTGCCTAGTGGTTCCTTCACAATTTCTTGCTGGTTCCTCCTCGGTCTTCCTTATATTTTCTCAGATTTAAAAGCCATGATTGAGCTTGGAAAGTGGGAGCCCATGACCACCACCATCACCATCCGTGCCATCAACTTTTGGGCGTAAGTTTTCTTATTTTTGTAATTTTTTTCGCATTGGTGCCTAAGTTCAAAAGTGACTTTTTTCTCTTTTGGACTTCAATTTTTCTGGAATATTTTATGCATTTTTCAGCTTTGGTGGTTTTGCATTTTTGTTGTTACGTGGTGGTACTGTGGTTGAAAATTCATTGCCGTTTCCATTAATTATTGGTTGAAACTCTGTTGGACTATTTCCAATTGTTGGTTGAAACTCCTATTGGTCTTGTGCCTAAGTTCCAAAGCATTTTTGGCTGCAATACTTAGCTTTTGCTAGTTGGTTAGGTATGTTTTCTTTGTTCTTTTGATAGTCATTATCTGCGGTTTTTATTCATGTCAACCTTGATGCGTGGACAACATGAATGTGTACAAAGCTGGATATGGGGTTAATGGTTGGTGGATGAAGTGTGTGCTTAGTTGTTGTTCATAGGAAACAGGTTAGAAATAATAGTTCAGTGAATCAAACACGATTTGCCGCCAAGGCTGTTCGTTGGAAATTGCAACTAATTTAATAGCGCTAAAAAGGAAAGCGTAAAGGTTAAACACAAGTGCTCTTGCTCTTCCTGTGTTCGTATCCGTCTCAATCTGCAAGGTTATCTGTTTCTCCCTTCTTTTACTTGGATGTCTGTTGCTAATGTGAAAAAATGAAATTGAACCGAATCTTGAATGAAATATTGGAATGATGAAACAGGGTTAGAAATGCAGTATAAAACAGTGGACTTGCTCAAAGGTGAACAACACAGTTCTGGTTAGACTTTTTTCACCCATTTATTAATTTGTTCTTGCGATTTTCATTTAGTTTAGTGTGGATGTTTGTGATCGGGGCTCAGTATTCTTTAGTATCTAAATGGGTTGTTTTGGAGCAAAGATAAAAACTCTTTTCGTTACTGTAATAATGTGAATTTTGAGGAAAGTGTAACACTAGATGTATGCCTGAATGAGGTATAAAGGGCTCGTTATGGTGTTATTGTTTTGTGGTGTTTAGAGTTCCTTGGGACCACTAGAATATTCAAAGCCCAAGTAATTATATTTGGTGATACAAGAAAACTTAAGATGTTATGTTATTGGTAGTGTAGATCTTTTGAAACTTAATCCTATGGGGTCTGTACCTGTTCTTGTTGATGGTGACATAGTGATTGCAAACTCTTTTGCCATTTTGATGGCGTGTTTTTTGTTTTTATTTTTCTTTAATACATATAAATGCCTATAATGATGCTTTGTCGTTATCCTTACTCCGCTATCGGTTTTTTTTTTTTTTGTATAGTATCTTGAAGAGAAGTTTCCTCAACGTCCATTGGTGCCTAAGGACCTTCAGAAAAGGGCAATTAACTATAAGGTAAATGGATCTACAGGTTTTATTGTTACTAAGTTACAACTAGATTACAAGGTTTGTGTTGTTGAAAGTTGTATGATGGTTAGTTGGCTAATGATCTCATGTTTTCCAATTTAAAGGTTATCCTATGTTGCTTTACTGTATTGGCGTGATACAATATTCTGATCTTATAATGGTTATGTCCCTGATACATTAAGTGATCTTGTTTAATAAAGCATTCTATAGGGAATTTTCTAAATGACTGCAACTGCAAATGATGCCTAAACCTAACACTTCGTGTTTCTTGCTTATTTGTGTACTTGAAGGCTGCTAATGTTGTTTGTTTAGGTATACAGCCTTATCAGAATTTACCTATACTCATAAGTTCTGGTCTTCTTTAGTTGTTGTTTCACGTAAAGTCATTCTGAACATGTTTCAAATGTTAATGTACTAGATATATTGTTTTAACCCTATAACATGCAGAAATTTATGAGAGACAATTGGGTCCTGATGAAGATGTTGCTTGGGCTTGAGATCATATTCAAAGAGGCTTTGCTAGTAATCATCGACACTTTGTGGTAGTTTTTGTTCGTGACCACTACTAGACTATAACTATACTTATACTTAATAAGGTATGCTTTATCACATTTATCTAGCTCTATAGATAGTAGAAGTGGATGAAAGCTCGACCAATTGGCATAGCACGAAAAAGAAAAAGATGATGAACATGATGAAAAAGAGTTTGGCAGGCTTATCAACTTTCTTGATCTTGAATAGTTGGTCACTTCTGGTATAGTTTTCCTTTTGTTTTCTTTGAGTAATGTTTGTGCTGAATGAAATACTTGTTGTGTTGCATGGTTTCAAAATTTGTTGTATTTTTTTTTTTTTGCAAAATATGTCATTCTCATGAGGTTCTTAATTTTCAAGTGCTATAGCTTTACTAGTTATGGGATATTACTGCTTATGTAGATGTCTTATGAAGATGAGATTGGTTATTGCGAAAACATGTTTTTTCTTAAGGAATTGTTGCATATACTCATAGATAGTTGTTGCTTAGAATGAGATGTTGTTGCTTTTGTAGTTAGTCATATTTGGGGTGATTGGATTGGATTGAATTTCTAACATTGTGTTTTTTTTTTCTTGTCACAGTGACTCATCCACCACTACATAGCCAAGCATCCACGATTGAAGGCATTACAAATTGGCTTTTGGTTGGTGTTGTCTAAGTCTTTTTCATTCATTCATTCTTTTCTTTCAAAATGCTAAGGGAATTGTGTAGAATTCTACTTTGTTGGGTGCAAAGTGTTTGGATAATATTTCATTCTCATGCTACTACTAGGATGTTCGACTTTTATTTTCTTGTTTTGTGGGAAATTAAAATGTTTTCTTTTGCATTAATTAGATTTAACTTTTGTTTCCTTTTTTATATATTTTTGAATGTTCAATGAATAATGTACTTGCCTTCATTACATTTTCGACTTCGATAATGTATGTATTATAAGGATAAACAATATGATAATCAATATAGTTCTTGTCACCAATTGTGGACTTATTTAGTGACAACAATTTCTCGTCACCAAAAGTCGTCACTATTTCATTTCAAATTAGAACATTTATTGACCACTTCTTTTGGTCACCATTTGTGTCACGTGACCTAAACAGTATTTAGTAACCACTTTTTGTCGTTACCAAAGTCGTCATCAAATTTGTTGACTTTATAGCATTTAGTGACGACAAATTGTTGTCACCATGTCGTCACTAATTGGCGTTGACTGATTGGCCTTTAGTAACCAGTTGGAACATTTAGTGACGACAAAACAACCCCTTTAGTGACCAAAATTGTCGTCACTAATTGGTGACCATTTGGCTTGCGATCATTAAATTGATCTTTTAGTGACGACATTTTTCCAAATGGTCACTAAATACATTTAGTGTCGAAGCATTAGTAACTGGGGGGTGACCACCCAATTTGTCGACACTAAAGACTTTTGGTGACGACAATTGGACTTTTAATGACCAAAATCAACTGGTCACTAAATGTCATTTTTTTGTAGTGTGTCTCCCATGGGGGAAAGGTGGCTGTTGGGATGGTAGGATTTAAAAAAAAATGAAAATAGTGTAGTATTAGTGGTACTAAATTGAAATTGAAATTGAGATAATAATGTTAAAATGCTTATTTATTAGATAAAATCCAGGTGCCAATGCGCCGCAAACTCTTAGTCAGGGACTAAGGCTTTGTTTGGAATGTGATGTATTTGAGAAAAATTGTATTAGAGTGTGTGAAAATTTTAGTGGGTATTTTTTTTTATATAAAAAGTATTTTAAAGGGAAAAATAAGAGGGAATTTTTTTTAAAATTATGTGAGAGGAATTTGAGTGGGAAAATTTGAATTTTAAATTTTGAAATAAAAATATGTTTAGGTGTTTTGTTTTTATTTGAGAAAAGTTAAGGGTGCATTTGGAGAGCACATTTTCATTTGCAAATAAGTAAATTCTCAAACAAAAACAAACTATCCAAACACATTTTTATTTCAAAATTTAAAATTCAAATTTTCCCACTCAAATCCCTTTCACATAATTTTAAAAATTATTTTTCTTTCCAAAATACTTTTTCTATTAACAAATACCCACCAAAATTTTCACACATTCCAATATAACTTTTTCTATTTACAAATAGAAATGCCTTGTCCAAATGCACCCAACTTTTGTATTTAAAAATCCTTGTCCAAACATAGGTTATTAAGTAACTGAGTTTCTCTCCAGTAGAGTGCCCTTCTCTCCAGTAGAGTGCCTTTTCTTCTTCCCAGAAGAGCTTGTCCTCTAAATGGGGTGGCTTTGAACAAATTCCTCCCATCAATTCTCGATTCCACCTTAACAAGGACCTTCTAAAACAGAGCAACCAATTTACCCAAGTTCCGAAAACCTACAGTAACAGCAACCAAGTAAAAAACCTACCTAAATATACTTGCACTATATTCAACCCGTAGAAAAGTAGTAATAGGCGGATGGAAATGCAGTAAGCCCTCCCACGAGCTGAGAAGTGCATTGCCTAGCCGTTCTTCTCAGCAGTTCCTCTTCTCAAAGCATAGACCAAAATGGCCGAATGTTAGTGCTGCTGC
This sequence comes from Gynochthodes officinalis, assembly GCA_020080225.1. Classification (NCBI taxonomy): domain Eukaryota; kingdom Viridiplantae; phylum Streptophyta; class Magnoliopsida; order Gentianales; family Rubiaceae; genus Gynochthodes; species Gynochthodes officinalis. The sequence continues at coordinate 32,600,432 of CM034623.1, forward strand.
CTTCAGTCAGCCCCTAACAAATCTGGGGAAGGAAGGTGCGAGCAGTCATTATCCCAAGTTGAGAGCAGGTATTCCCTCTTCCCGTCCCAAACCACTTTCTGCCTCTTTGGCCTTCCCCGGTCACAACTCACAATCGGCTTTTTTGATCCCTTCGGCAAATGGAGGAGGAAATTCTTGATAAGCTCCAAAAATGTAAGCTATCTACGGCCGAGGAGCTTGGAATAGAACTACAGAATCAAGATGTCATACTAAGCAAGGAAAGATGCGAAAGAAGCTTAATGGGTAAAATATTTGGAGAAAATCAGGCTAATTTTATGGCTTTAAAGACTACCTTAGGGAAAATATGGCCTATAAATGGAGGTTTTTCAGTCATTGAGAGAGGTCGAAATTTTTTCAAGTTTGTCTTCACTAGCCAAGAGGATAAAAGAAAGGTGCTGAACAGTAAGCAATGGACCTTTGATCAACAATATTTAATCCTGAAAGAATGGAGCCCTAACCTAAACATCAAAACGGAAGAGTTCAATACCATTGATCTATGGATTCAGGTTTGGAATGTCCTAAGCCAGTGGATGTCTCGTGAAGTTGGGTTAAAATTGGGCAAGTTATTCCACAGGGTATGGGATGTGGTGATTCCGGAAACGGGTAGCAAAGCTGGCCACTACCTTAAGCTACTCGTCTCTATTCAGTTGGATCACCCCTTACCAAGAGGTACCAAGCTTAATCTTCAAGAGCAGAGCAGTTGGGTATATTTCAAATATGAGAAACTGCTGAACTTTTGTTTCTATTATGGAAAAATTGGTCATACGAAGCTATCATGTTGGCATCGCACTGAGGACTGCAAGACCAATTCCTTATTAGAGGAGCAATATGGACAATGGATGCGAGCAGAGGCAACTAAAGGCTAGAGCAGAATCGGCAACGGCAAGACTGGTAATATACAAGATCAGCCAGGCGGTCGAGAGTCTGATATTGGCACTAACACAAAAATGATCCCACAAGCCGAAGCAACAAGCCAATCATCCCCCTTATTGGAGGCCAATGCCGCAAAGAGTGGGATAGTAGTGGCACAGCCTAAGGAAGGAGCTACATCGGCTTTGGATGGGGTTCCACATGATAATGTGAGGAATCCTGAAAGTGAGAAGGCAGTGATGATGGAGCACTCGGCTATGGATGCTGAAATTTCTGAGCTGGACCAGAATCTGGTCAATGTCCCCATGCTATTGATGATCCCCTCAACAAATGAGCCAGAAGAGCTGCATGCATCGGACCAAAGAGTAGCCAAGATGGTTGCAAATGTCCCGGGGATTCGAACAAGGAAATGGCATAGAAATAGTGTGTCTCGCGGGCAAAAACAAATTGTAACTCAAGCTTGGGAACCCGCTCAAGCTAAGGCCGGAGATAAAAGAAAATGGCCCTTGGCTGAAAATGAGGACGCAACGGATAGTGAGAAGGGACAAGAAAGAGGCCAAAAACGGCGGTCACAAGTCCTCATTATTCGGGACACACAGGTGGAGGATGCCAGCCTAAAATGGCCCCAAGATGATCAATGAAATTTTGTGCCTGGAATTGTAGAGGTCTAGGAGAGCCCTCTACCATTTCTCAGCTTAAGGAAACTCTAAGATTCCACCTCCCAGATATAGTATTTCTTAGTGAGACCAAACAAAAGACGTCTTTTATTCAAACCTTTTGTCGAAACTCCCGTATCCAAAACCGTTGGAAAACTGTTGAACCATTGGGTACACGAGGAGGCCTTTTGCTTTTTTGGAGTGATAAAATGGTAATAAATCAAGTCTTATCAACGGACTTTTGCTTTGGAGTTCAAGCTCATAAAAAGGATGATCAAGAGCTTTTTTGGATAATTTTTGTATACGCAAGTACGGATTCAAGAATCCGATCTCAGCAATGGGAATATCTTCTCCAGGCCAAAAATAAATGGGGGAATAAATGGGTAATGGGTGGAGATTTCAATGATCTTGTAGATCATACAGAAAAGAGAGGTGGCCAACCCTATTCGGAGACTAGCTTTCAGTGTTTTAGGGACTTCATCACTGACATGGGTATGGCAGATTTAGGGTTTACAGGAAGACCCTACACATGGGCAAATAATAGGGAGAATGAGGGCTTTGTGGAAGAAAGACTCGATCGTTTCTTTGGATCATCCGAGTGGATGCTCAACTATCCTACCGCGGTGGTCAGACATCTGGAGAAACAAACATCCGATCATTCTCTCTGCTTTTATTGCATACGTCTAGGGAGTTGCCTAGACAGAAAAGAAGATTCTACTTTGACAAAAGATGGACTCAGAAGGAAGGAGCAATAGATATTGTTGACCAGGAGTGGTCTAGGACTCAAGTCGGTGCCCCGATGTACCAAGTCACAGGAAAAATCAAACAGTGCAGAATTACGTTGTTAAAGTGGGCAAATGATGGAACACTTAATGCGGCAAAGAAGATAAAGGAGATCAAGGACCAAATGGAATCGATGAACCAAGAAGGAAATACAAGGGATTGGCAACTTTGGAAGATGCTAAGAGGCGAATTGCACAAAGCTTATAGAGATGAGGAACAATATTGGCACCAAAAGGCCCGCATTCAATGGCTTAAGGAAGGTGATAAGAATACAAAGTACTTTCATGCCTCAACTGTGCAACGAAGAAGATTGAATGCAATTAATAGGTTGGTGAAAGAAAATGGCCGGATTTGTACCAACCCAGAAGAAATCAGGAGGGAAGTATCAGATTTTTACTCTAACCTCTTTACTACTTCTCTCCCCGTTACTGATTCACCTTTTGTGCTAGGTATACCAAAGTCAATTACAAGTGCAATGAACCAGAGGCTCACCAGACCAGTAGAGGATGCAGAAATCCGGAATGCTTTGTTTGGTATGAACCCTAATAAGGCTCCAGGCCCGGATGGTATGACTCCCCTTTTCTTCCAACATTATTGGCAGGTAGTCCAAAAAGATATTATTTTTGCTGTTAAAAATTTTTTTGTTCACTCTAGAATGCTCAAAAGTGTCAATCATACACTCATTACTCTCATTCCCAAAATAGCAAGCCCAACCACATAGGCCAATATAGGCCTATTAGTTTATGTAATGTTGTGTATAAAATAATTTCTAAGATACTAGCTGAAAGAATGAAACCTTACCTCGATGTCTGCATCAATGAAAGCCAGGCGGCTTTTGCACCTGGAAGGCAAATCACGGATAATGTGGTTATTGCGCATGAATGCATACATTATATCAAGAGCCTTAAAAAATCAGGAAGGAGTTTCATAGCATTAAAACTAGATATGACAAAGGCCTTTGATCGGGTAGAATGGGGATTCTTATATCAAGTCTTACTTCAGATGGGTTTCGCACAACAATTTGTAAATTGGGTTATAACATGCATTAGTACCTCCTCCTTCTCTTTTAATATCAACGGTGAGGTCAGTGGCTATGTGCAACCCTCAAGAGGTATTAGACAATGAGACCCATTATCTCCTTACTTATTTATCATTCTTTCAGAAGTATTCTCTTTTTTAATTCACAAGGCTGTAAATGAGGGTACCTACAAGGGAATGAGTTTGTACCGTAATAGTCCGCTCCTTACTCATCTCTTTTTTGCAGATGATTCTTTACTCTTTGGAGAGGCTACAGTCGAGCAAGTGCGGCACATTAGAAAGATCATTGATGATTACTGTGAGGCATCAGGGCAGCAAGTCAATCTCACTAAATCCTCGGTTATCTTTAGCAGGCACATAGCAAATCCAGAGAAATCTGCCATTATTCGCATTTTCAATGGGATAAAGGAACAAAGAAGCGCGAGATACCTAGAATTGCCTTTGGGAATCGGTAAATCGAAAAAAGAAGTGTTTGCATATGTAATTGATGAGACAAAGAAAAGAATAGGTAACTGGAAAACTCATTTCTTAAGTCAGGCCGGTAAAGAAATTCTCATCAAATCAGTCCTTAATTCCTTACCTATTTACTTAATGTCATATTTTAAATTACCAATTGGCATATGCAAAAAATTGAGCAGTGAGACGGCAAATTTTTGGTGGGGAGCTAATGTCAATAATGGCCACAAAATACATTGGAGAGCCTGGTCAAAATTAACACTACCGAAAGGGATGGGTGGCCTTGATTTTCAGGAGATACAAGTGTTCAATGACGCCTTATTAGCTAAACAGTTATGGCGCTTAATCCAGTCCCCTAACTTACTTTTGAGCCGTGTTATGCAGGCAAGATATTATCCCCATGGCACAATCATGCAAGCCAAAGTTCACACCAATGCATCCTGGCTTTGGCGATGTTGGATAGGAGCAAAACATATTTTAGAAATGGGGATGAGATATCAAGTTAGAAATGGCAAAGAAATACGAATTTGGGAATCTCCATGGCTGGCTCATAGAGCAAATTTCAGGCCACTACCAACAGTGCATAATGACGAGTCCATCATTTGGTGCCATCAACTAATGAAGGAGGAAGGGACAGAATGGAACCAAACCCTGATAGATCAACTTTTTCACCCAGAGGATGCGAGGCAATTTCCCGAATTCCTTTAACCAGGGAAGCGGGTCCAGATAAGCTAATTTGGCAATATGACAGCAAAGGTAATTTCCAGGTCCATTCTGCATATCAAGTCGCAATGGAACAGCAGTGAGCTCAAGCAACTGTAAATGCAGCTACCACTAGCTCTACTTTGACTGAATCTACCCGTATGTGGAGTAGACTATGGAATCTTCAGGTTAAAGGTAAATTGAAGCACTTTCTATGGTGCTGCTACCACGGAATATTGCCAACCAAATCAGCGTTGAGCAAACGCAAATTTCTGCAAGATCCCATCTGTGGTTATTGTGGATTGCATGAGGAAACCATTGAGCATGCTCTCTTTACCTGTGAAAGGGCAGCAATGGTGTGGAGACTCTCTCCAGTCCATTGGGATGGGTTAAGACAAGAACAATTTTGTTTCCGGTATTGGTGGGAATCATTAAGTGCATTGAGCAAAACTTCCATTAATAATGACTGAATTACTCTTTCTGTATACATCCTTTGGATGTTATGGAAAACGCGTAATCTTTGGTTGTTTGAGGGGATAATTAAACCAGCTACTGAAGTGGTAACCAAGGCATTGTCAGAATGGCAGGAATATCAGGCTATCTAAGAAAAGGATACTCCAAATTTCTGAGCTAAATTCTGTTACTATATTTATCTGTAGTTAGTTTAGAGGTCATGAGATAATACTATTAAATGGCCAGCAGTAGTATGAGGTAGTCTTAGATTTGTAGGCTTTGAAGAAGTTTAGATAATGATAAGGGCAGTTGTCTGATAACCTTTTGTCACAATTTCTTAATGCTTATTGACCCTAGCTATCTTTTAAACCCACAATTCTTTTGTTTTGTTTCTGGTTATTTAACTGTCTATACTATTCACAGGTAAAGGTGAAACCAAAAGGCATATTCAGCTGGCAATATACAAGGTTTCAACCGAAGAGGAATCCATTGTGATATAGGTAGCCCATCTACTGGAAATATCTCATTTGAGGCAGCTGTGCGGCCACAATCAATGCCCTAGATGATATCCTAAATATCCATTAGTAAGTTGCTATATGCCATCACGTCTCTTTGAGGGGAAACAACCCTTTCAGACTTGGAGCAGAATGCAATTTTCAAGTTTATTAGCTCTATTCCTCTTTTTCACAGCTCTGTTTCTTTTTTGAAGTTCGCCGTTCTCAGTTTTCCCATGCTCTGATTTATGTGATCTTTCACCAATTGAGAGCGGGCTACTACTTTCTTGTATCCGGGTCATGGCCATGCTTCCGGGTTATAACCCAATGAGTCCAGTTAGTTAATAAAGTCCTAACTTATTAATTCCTCCTACTCTCATTTTCTGATCGGTCCATAAGTTAGGGGTACTGATTATGAGCGCTCCTAACTCCCAACGCTGAATTACAGCAACTGGAACCACACACTGGATGTAGCTAACATAGGAACCAACTGCCGACCATTCTCGCTGCAGATTCCTAGGTTCCCAATAGTTCATGGGGTTTGCTTGTCTAATTTTGGTCTTGGCAGCACCGAACCTGTTTGATAAAATGCTGCAAAGAAAATTGGGTTGCCATGCTCCATGCCTTGGACACCCAATGTGCTGATCTCCTTGCTGGCTACATGCCTTGAACCACTTAGCATGAAAGAAGTTACGGTAATAGCTGAATTGGAGGCGGAAAAAAGAAGGAAACAACAACAGGAAAAAAAAAACCAGAACCAAAAAAAAAAAAAAAAAAAACCAAAACCCAAAAAACAACATGAGGGGCAAGAATTCTCATTAGTGTTGCTATCTGTCTGTACATTGTAAGATAGGAGAGCAATGCTCCCTCACTAAACCTTCCTTTCAAATTTTATTTCATAAGGATCTTATTTGGTGTTATGTAAGTTTAGATCTCTTAGCATTATGTCAGTGCTACTCCCTGGGTTCAAGTGGTAGAGGTAGAACATCATTTGGTATGGCTTTCATAGGTGCACAACTAGTACTCTAGGTCTCTATGTACTTCCTATTTTCACTACATAGGTAATTGTCCTCCCCTAAGATATCCTACCCCCTATGGCTTTCTATTTTATGGCTTTAACTATTATGGCTTTGACTGGCTTGACACTAATACTTGTGAAACATGGAAAAAAAAAAACCAAAAGAAGGAAGGAAAAAAAAAATAATAAAAAAAAAACAAAACAAAAAAAAAAACAAAATATAGAAAAAATAGAAGAAGGAAAAAAAAAGAAAAAGAGAAAAATGGAAACATGGAAAAAACATATGAAGAAAAAAAAAAGAGGAAAAAAAAAGGAAAAAACACAAAAAAAGATAAAGAAAGAGGAATCATCCAATGGAAGGCACTGTAGAATTGATTATACACCTTCTGCATCTGTGCTCAACTGACACATGGCTTATGGATTGGTTCTATCCATTTTGTTACTTGTAATCTGGTTACTCACTACTGGTTTTTCGAAGTCTTCTATGTCTCATTTCTGATATGAAATATTGATAAGTCTGGTTACCTGCTGCTGGATTGCTACAAGATCTTTCTGATTTCTGGTCTGACGCCAGCACTATTTCACAACTTCTTGTTTGAAGCAAGCTACTTCTGGTTTGAAAATTTCTATCGTTGGTTTTGCATCATTGTTGGTATCAATGCTGGTACATTCGTTACAGCATGCTCCTTTCTAATGGCTTCTTCCTGCACTGATTCCATTTGGTGGTACTGAAGCTTGCTAGCTGTTTTAGATTCTTTATTGAAGGGCTGCCTTTTTGTTCGGGCTGATTATTTTTGATGGGAAATAGTATCTGAATTCCTTTTTTGAAGAAGGCACCATTCCTTTTTATGTTTGCTCGAAAACTCTTTTGTAATAGTTAGATAAACTAGATTGCGATTGATGCTTAAAGATATAGTGTTCAAGTTTAGTCATTTAGTTGAAGTTAGCTACATACACTATATCTTACCATATCAAGCCTTTTGGCAATCCTTTTGACATTATAGTTTTATTTCCATTGTATAGGTTAGACTCATTATTAGCCCTTACTTTTCGAAAACGATAGTATATTAACAAGGCGTGAATTGCCAATTTACATAGCCACTAGGGCTAATAAATCCTCATGGTGTTGCAACTGGATACCAGCGCGATAACCCATGAGGCCAAAGGCCCACAAGGGGCAGAAAAAGCCCACGAGGGGCAACTCGACCAGCGGGAAAAGAACCATTGAAACCCGACTAGCGGGAAGAAACCCGACGAGCGGGAAAGGTTGACAACCTAGACGACCTAGGAACAACCCAAAAGTACAAAAACCCGATTATATCGGATCACTAATACTATACAAAATGGGTACTACTCATCTCAATGAGCCCACTACAAAAGGCACTGGATGAAAGAAACTAGAACTAAATCTCTAACTCGCATCGCATGCCATTGCGTGAGTCCAATCTACAGAGAAAGCAACACCCAAAAAAAAAAAAAAAAACCACCAGTGTGCCCTAACTTTTTCCTCAGTCCGCCGCCTCCATCACAGTCCCTTTTCCTTCATCCTACCTCAGAAGAACTTCATCATCTATCACTCTTCACCACCTTCATCTACAACCTATCATCTTCATCATAATACGGAAGTCACAATATCATCATCAACAGCATGATTTATCCCTCCCCACCTTCATCAACGTAATCATCAAGTCCATCCTCTCCTTTTCTTCATCCTCATGCTGTAGAAGACCAACTTCTTCCGCATCATCCTCGCCATCCTCTCCTTCATTATCTCAGATTTTGACCGACCATCATCACAAGATGGCGATCTATATTTTTTTCTCCTTTTTTTTTCTTTTTTTTTCCTTTTTTTTTTTTCCTTTCTAAAGAAAGTACCTAGATCTAAATCTAAATCTAAAACAGATGTAGGAATTAATCTCTCAAGAAACTACTAATGTGAAAGAAAGGAAAAACAAAAAATAACTAAAAAAATAGATTACCTCCCCCATTCTCCAAAGTGGAGAATGGGGGGGGGGAAGCCAAAGCGATTGGTGTGTTGCGGTGGCGACGCATCAAGTGGTGCTAGAGGATTAGGAGATGATATGTTCTTTGGCAAGCTCAAGTTTGGGGCTTTTTATCTGGGTTGTTTTTCTTTGTGTGGGTGAGGTTGTGGTAGCAGAAAGGAGGTTGCTACTGTTTGTTCTTCAGTTGACCTTGCTTCGCAGTTCACCGGCCAAAGTACCGAAGTGGAGCGCACCTATCTGCGGCAAGTGACCAAAAGGAGCTTTCCTAGGCTAATCTTCCTTTGTAACTAATGGATAGTGGTAATCCCAACCATATTCCATTTTCATCCTTGAAATTAGACCAAGGAGATCATTTAGCTTTTCAGCTAATCATTTGTACAGTACTATTCTTCCATCAATGAAAATTCTATCGTTTCGGAAAAAAAAAAAAACATAGGTTATTAAGTCAATAATAAGAAATCGGCGAATAAATAATAGTAAGAGATAAATGGGAAATTGAAAATAAGTAAATTGTAAAATGCGAAATTGAAAATGATAAGAAATGGGAAATTAATTCACGCATTATTTTTTAGTATAGAATGCGCGTTTTAGAGATTCTAGTAAAAGCAAAGCGATCACGATTCAAGCAAGCCCTAAATTCTTTTCCTCTCAACAGTTCACGACATGCAGAGCGATCTCTATCATTCTTACCAATTCGCGGAGAAGCAGAAAGAACCAATATCAGGTACCTTCCGTCATTGATTTCCCCTAATTTCCATGATGTACTATTTCTCAATGGTATAAGTCTTTATTTTTTGTTTTTCTAATACTCTGTTTTTCAGCTATGCAAAATTGTTGCTGATTTTTGTATGACTATGTTAAATGCTTCTGTTGTGATTTTATTGTATAAGATATTCATTCTTGATGAGTGAGGGGGTGATGGATTTCTATTATGGTCAGATGGAAGGTTTTTTTTTTTTTTTTTTTTTTTTTTTTTTTTTTCCGGGGCGTGGGGATAGAATGCAACAAGAAGAACTTAGGTTTCAAATTCTTGATGCACATGTAAAAGCAAATATATCAGAAAGTAAAGCCATTATTTTATGGTTCAGATTTTAAAGTTTATTTTTACAATTTGAAAACCTAATAGGAGATGAGTATGCATGAATTCGGTATGAGGTGCTTGCCGATTATTGGACTGAATTTTCAAAATTTTTCCTCCGGTAAGCAGCATACCTTCACTGTCTTCCCATTGATTTTTGTAAAGTAACTCGTAAGCAAATTTGGCATCACTGGATGAACTAAACTGGGCAATAGCATGCTATTTAAGCCTGATTTTTCTTTTCTTGAGCATGAGGATGTCTTGAAACACACAGGGCTACGGATTTAGCTTGCTCGGAACCTTAATAAACTTGGAAATTCTTTGGGCCTCCATCATATTTTTATTATCTGTTGTAGCTGTAAAAAGCTTTAGATTCTAAATTACATGTAGTTGTGATATTTCAAGCTTCAGCGGTCGGGGCTACATTTTTTTCTTTAATATTGACTAAAATAATTTTCTCGAGTCACAATTTTAACCTAAATCTGTTTTGGTGGCGATTTTGGTTTCAAATTTTTTAGTAGGCCTTCATCCCCCAAGTCAAAAATTTTGTCATTTTCTCCTTTCCCTCGGATACCCCATGTAGGATGAGTAGTCCTTTTTAGTTGGCTTGTGTCATGTATGATTTTAGCGGTTTGAGTCATTAGAATGTCCCTTGTCATTTCCTAGAGAAGGTGATCGATGTTTTTGGTCCGGAAGAACTATTTGGAAGTTTCTTTGTATAATTGAAATAAAAAACCAACAATCCTCATTTATTTTTTCAACTGTTGTATAGGCCATGTGTATGGCTTGGGCGGATTTGAAAATTAGAACAGGCATTTTGTATAAACCAGGGGTTGACTAGCATTTTACATTTATGACTTTTATGGTGCATGTGGATATAATGTGGTCTGATATTGTTGGTTGTGAAAAAATGTATTCAAATATAATTACTTTAGAGGCTTGGTGGTGATGAATTGATTAATCGAGAAGTTAGTTGAGTTGTTTTGTATCATTACGTGAGATGATTTTTATGATTATTCATAAATCTGTAGGTATTGTTTTGATGTTGATTGGGACAAATTTCTATACATATTGCATATGCTCTTTTTTTTTTTTTTTAACTCACCCAGGCCTGAAAATAAAATTTCATATAACATGTTTTTGACATCTGAAAGATGTTGTTTTGATTGGTTATAATTTTTTTATGTGCAACTGTTGGATATTTTCTTTACCTTTTGTGTGTGTGTGTGTGTGTGTGTGTGTGTGATATTAGGCAGATGAGTTATGACTTTAAAGTGTATGGCATGTAGAAATTCATGATATATGTTGAATGTGGCATTGTTCATCCATTGAACTGAAACCACTCTGTAACCAGTGAAACATTAGTCTGAATTTTGATGCTGAAAGCTGGAATATTTTCAAATTTTGGGGGAGGGAGTGAGATGGAATTTTCTTTCTTTTTTATTTTTTGGGATGTCGAAATAGTTATATGGGGAAGGGATCTTTAGAACTTAGCTTGATGTAATATTCTATTATAGACATGAGTTTTTCTATAATCTAGATATTCTACTACTGTTGCCAAAGTATTGCTATTAGTTTCTATTTTTTATTTTATTTTATTTTATTTTTTCAAAGTGATGGCATGTTGTCATTAGTGGTCCATTAGAGAAGCAACAATGGTCCAGTGATGACTTTTCATCGTGTTGCTAAATAATTGTCCCTTTCTAGCTTCAATTCTTCCTTCAAAAGCTAAAATGCATTTCTAAAACTCAACACTTCTTATTTTCTTTTATCTTTTAATTGTTTGAGTTGCTAAATAATTAAATAAAAAATTTGGGTGTAGAGTAACTTTTACAATTTTCATTGATTGTTAATTTTCAATGACTGTTGTTATAGAAGTGCATTCTCTATACTTTGTGATTGTAAAGTACTACTGAAATTGAAAGGAAAAATTGATAAAACAGCCATAAAACCAGTGATGCTTTATGGATTAGAGTGTTGGGGCACTAATTATAAACATGAACAAAAAATGAGAATGGCGGAAATGGGAATGTTAAGATGGATGTGTGGACATACTAGATAGAATAAGTAATTAATGTATTAAAAAGAAAGTATGAGTAGCTCTAGTAGATGAGAAAATGAGGTAAACACATTTAAGGTGGTTTGGACATGTGCATAGGAGATCCTTAAATGCATCAGTAAGGCATCTAGAGACTAGAGAATTATTAACTTAAACTAAAAGGGGAAGGAGAAGACCTAACAAAACTTGGAAAGGAACTATTAAAAATGACATGAATTATCTAAATTTAAATGAAAATAGGTGTTTTAATAGAAAGCAATGGTGAGATATGATCCATATATTCAACCACATAGTGGGACAAAGTCTTAGTTGTTGTTGTCTCTTTGAAAATAGCTATCAATCCTGCAATTTTGGTTTTGTTTTTGTTTACAATGGGGTAATTTTCTTCTAGTTGATTTTTTTTGACTATTCAAATTAGTTTTATTTTTTCCCACTCAAGTCTAGCTTTGATAACTTAATTGATTATTGTTGCTGAAGTACAAGAAGCCAAATGGAGGTGATCGAAGAATTACATGTAATGTAAGTGACGGACAAACTTATCAAAACTGGCTTGAATTTTTGTTTATTTTTTATTTTTTAATGAAGCACTTGAATATGTGTGTATTTGTGATGACAGGATGAGGAAGTATGGTGAGAAGGTTAAAGTGCACTTCAATTCTGGGTTTGAAGCTACTGTTTGCTGAGGTACATTGTATATAAGTTATCTAATATATGATCTTTTATTTAAATTGATTTTTGTTTAATTTTTTAAAATATTTATATAATGATTTCAAATAATTAGCTAGTGACCCTGCTATTAAACCAGTGTAGTAATTAATTTGCTAATAAACATATTAGGCTCCCATTTACATTTTCACATTGCATTTAATGATGCAGTGTACTTGTGTCGCCAAATACCCTGCTTAAAGATGTGTCCACGCAGCTCAAGATCAGTTGGAGAAAGGAAGAGATTATTCCGAGTCTTGAGCCCAAGGATGGCATAGATGATGCTGAAGATTTGCTTCATGCATTTCAAGATAGGGTATTACTGCTCTCCTTCCCTTCCCGCAACCCAAATTCTTCAAACGACAAATGAATCGGAATGAGTAAATAATGTCAATTATGTCGAAAATACATTGAATAGATGGCTTGTTCTTATTAGTCTTCTATTCATTTGTTAATAACTTTGGCCTTGGATTCTTTATATGATACTTTACAGAAAGGAACATTGGGGAGTATAATAAAAGTGGTTACTAGTTTCTTTGCAAATGATGCAGAGACCATGTCAGAAGATGCTTCATCTGTGAGTGGCTCTCGCTCATATATGATTGTTTTTCCTTTTCTCAGTAGAAGATTTGCAGTTCAGATGCTTGTTTTATTATTTGACAGCATAGTTGCTCTAGTGCCAGAGGTGATGCACTCTTCTACTCCAAGCTGCATGAGGAATATGATTTGAGGGAGTCACTAAGTAGGTCAACTTTTTTGTTTCTAATAATATTTGATAACAAGTTTATGGAATTATGCTTTTGTTTTGAATGCTATTATTTTTTGTTTATTGGGAGATTACAAAGGTTTTCAATTGACAATATCTGGGGGAAATTTTATAATGTAGTTTTTGGGGTGGGTTTCCATGTATTTACGGCATGTTTGGTTCGCTGTAATGAATAAGGCTGTAATTGAATTTCAATTCGGTGGGAATTAGGCTGTAATGAATTAGGCTGGAATTGAAATGAATGAGTTTGGTTCAAAGGAATTGAATAAGGTTGGAATCATTATTCTTGTGTTTGGTTGGGATGAATAGAACTAATGAATTGTGTTAAATGACTAAAATACCCTTATCTTAAATATTTTATTACTAAGTAAGAAAATGATGAGAGAGAGAAAGAAGAGTGAGAAAATGATGAGAGAGAGAAAGTAGAGTGAGAAAATGATGAGAGAGAAAGTAGAGTGAGAAAAATGATGAGAGAGAAAGTAGAGTGAGAAAAATGATGAGAGAGAAAGTAGAGTGAGAAAATGATGAGAGAGAAAGAAGAGTGAGAAAATGATGAGAGAGAAAGTAGTGTGAGAAAAAATGATGAGAGAGAAAGTAGAGTGAGAAAATGATGAGAGAGAAAGAAGAGTGAGAAAATGATGAGAGAGAAAGTAGTGTGAGAAAAAATGATGAGAGAGAAAGTAGAGTGAGAAAATAATGAGAGAGAGAAAGTAGAGTGAGAAAAATGATAAAAGAGAAAATAGAGTGAGAAAAATGATGAGAGAGAAAGTAGAGTGAGAAAAATGATGAGAGAGAAAGAAGAGTGAGAAAATGATGAGAGAGAAAGTAGAGTGAGAAGAAATGATGAGAGAGAAAGAAGAGTGAGAAAATGATGAGAGAGAAAGAAGAGTGAGAAAATGATGAGAGAGAGAAAGTAGAGTGAGAAAAATGATGAGAGAAAATAGAGTGAGAAAAATGATGAGAGAGAAAGTAGAGTGAGAAAATGATGAGAGAGAAAGAAGAGTGAGAAAATGATGAGAGAGAAAGTAGTGTGAGAAAAAATGATGAGAGAGAAAGTAGAGTGAGAAAATAATGAGAGAGAGAAAGTAGAGTGAGAAAAATGATAAAAGAGAAAATAGAGTGAGAAAAATGATGAGAGAGAAAGTAGAGTGAGAAAATGATGAGAGAGAGAAAGTAGAGTGAGAAAAAGTAGAGTGAGAAAAATGATGAGAGAGAGTAGAGTGAAAAAATGATGAGAGAGAAAGTAGAGTGAGAATTGTAATTCTTAAATAAAATTAGAAGGGCAAAATTGGAAAAAAATTTTTTGGCAAATTCCTTGGTGCAAGGAATTGCAATTCAGCACTAAATGGGCTGAATTGCAATTCACCCTTCTAAAGGAATTGAAATTCCTTTGGAGTTTCAATTCCTTTGAACCAAACAAAGGAATTCTGGTTGACTAAATTGACTAAGGAATAAGGCTGTAAGTAATTGCCAATTCCCTCCAACCAAACATGCCGTTACTGTCTTTTTGAAGAAATGAAAACATGTTCCTCACTTTTTTCATTGCAGTAATTGTTCTATTCTGTCAACTTGATTTTTAGCCTGAACAGTATTGTTATGGCCTGTAGATTTGATAAATTGTTGGCTTAATAAATTAGGAACATTTCAACAAAAACTATAGACATTACTAAGTTTAGGTGTGACTATTGTACCCAGTTCCTGGATTTACGTTATTGCCTTGATTTGAGATTACTGGGATGTTTCCAACTCCATGCTTCTAGAGACCAATGACAAGACTATAATTACCTATTGAATATCGTGCAATGATCTAAAATTAAGGGAGGGAATAATATAACGACTTATATTATCCATAGGGCAGCCCTTGATACGCCTTTATTAGCCAGACCTCTAGCAGATTTAATTGTTTAACTCTTGTTCTTGGGTTCTGTTAACACCAATAACAATGACATTATTTCATTGAAATACAAAGGTACAGATTTTTAAATTTGAAATACGAAAAACTGTAATTATCCCATACCAATGCCTTATTAGTAGTAGATGTGCTAGTTGCCTTTCCTTCATAGGACCTCCTTTGCAAGTCCTCTGATTATGACCAAACAAGAAGCATATACAACACCTTAATGTGCTTGATCTACCAGTCTGGGATGAAACTGGAGCCTCATTGCCTTCCTTTTTTCTGTTCTTTTTCAGGTGGCTTTTTTCATTTGTTTGGTTTTGGGGGTGTTGGTGTGTGTGCTATGTATTGTGGGAAATACATCTATGATCTATCTACCAGTCTGGGATGAAGCTGCAGCCTCATCGTCTTTGCCTTCTGTTTTTCTGGTCTTTTTGGGTTTCTGCCAGGTGCTCTTTTTAGTGTGTGTGTGTGTGTGTGTTTTTTTTCCTATTTAGTGTGTGGGTTTCTTTTCTCTTTTTTTCTTTTTTTTTTTTATTTTGTGGGGGTTGGGGTGGGGTGTTTGTGTGGGTGTTTGAAGGAGGGAATGTTTGTAGGAAATACATATATTTGAGGCCACATCTTCTTGCTATAATAGGATGAATCATCTCAGAATATGGCTTCTCTTTAAAAGCTTCATCACTGTAGTTCTCTGACTTGTCTCATTTGTAAACTATCCCAAGGCCTGTGTGGTATTTCAGAAAATTCAAATGCACCACATTTACTTGTCCTCTGGACTAAATTCACCACGTTTTGTCATAATCATCAACCTTAGATTCAGTGTCACTTATTACCACTTGCCATCATTAAAGAACACTTTCTTGATTGAAGTGCTACTACCTTCAACCTCTTCGCATACTTTGTGAGATTGCTGAACCCCATGTACAGGCCTTCTTGAGTTTTTTAATAAAGTTTTGTCTTAGACCTTCAAAAAGTGTTTGAAATCAGCTTGCCCCTTAGATCACTAATTAATGCATTGAATGATTCTGTGAAGTTATTAGTCACATGACCAAATTTTAGCTCTGAATTGAAGGCATGTCTTGCCCATGCACTCTTGGGCTTTTTTTTTTCCAAAGCCACTTCTGTGCATCAATAAGAATGTCTTTTATCCTCTCCATTTCTTAATTGCATGATATCTCGTCATAGCTTTTTGCTATTTCTGAGTTACAAACCAGGACGTGAAGATTTGAAGTTGCTCTAAATATGTCTGCTGCATATTTGGTATCAGCTGTAGGAAACTGCTCCTCATGTGCCAAATTTAGACTCACAGAATAATAATGTCTTTAGTTGACATAGGTGAAGCATAAAAGCTGAAACAGATAAAACTCGTGTAGCTCAGCCTGACCTTTTGTTTGTCACTCATAAAACTAAAAAGTAAATTTAAGAACAGGACCCAAAGAATTTGTCAAAGTAGTAAAAATACCTAGACCACAAGTGTTTATTCTCACACTCAACAACTGCAAATGCTGGGGAGAATAGAATGTTGTTTCCATCCAATGCAACTGCACACAATAACACACGACCTTTTAAATGACAACCATTAAATTCTACAAAAGGCCTAGAACCTTGCAAGACCATCCTTCCTTGCCTTGTAAGCAATGAACCGCCTTTTGAACTTGGGCTTGTAAGACCTCAAATTTATGTACTTGGGTAACTTTACACACAAATGACCATAGGAACCTTTAATCTCGTCAAGGGCCTTCTTCCTGGACACATCCACGAACTGCTTGCTTGTACTCCGTAACTTTCTCATTCCAGCTAAAACTGCCTAATTTGTAATTTGTAGATTATCCCTTGTAACAGTTAATAGTTCTTTTGCTGTCCATAGAGGTGGGCTCACAATTATTCTTGGACTTAGACGTGTGGGTTGGGTAATAGGATTTTATCTGATAAGTTACATGAGAAGCATGAATTCTCCACTTACAACCCTCAACCTTTTACACAGAAGTGCCTTCAGATTTCATGATATGACTGTATAAACTCAGGCATATACAATATGGAAACCAGTTCTAAATGCCACTTATTATGCCATTGTCTTTATTGATTGAAAGTAATATATTTCTCTTTTTTATTTCCACTCAAATATTTCAGGTCAAGGTTTTTTCGGTTCTGTTTATGTATGCATGAACAAGTTTGAGAGAATGGATTATGCTGTAAAACTTGTGCCCTTTGGTTTGCACAAGCAAGAGGATTTATTGAGGTACTTTTTGTTTTCCTATTATATATGGTTGTTTATTTTTATTTTTTTTTGAAAAAAAGACTAGACATGTATATATATTTTTGTGTTTATAATGTGCAGGGAGGTAAGGGCAATGTGTATGGCTCCACATGAAAATATTGTGCGATATTATAACGTAAGTTTTAAATTCATTGGCATATATAATTTGTGAATGATTTTATTGTAGATAATCAATTGCTTTTTGGCATCAGGCATGGATAGAGAATGAGCTCCCATATAGCTTGTCAAGTAGTTCAGAGAGTTCACTTGTTTCCTTTTCAATAACAAAACTTCAGAAAACTTTGTCCATAGCCATGGAGTTATATCAAAGGTATAAACACTACTATTTTTTACACTTTCTGACTTGTTATGTTGTTTAACCAAACCCACTGCTATTTTTTCTGTTTTTTTTTTGTCCTATCTTGCTATAGTGATTGAACTTTGTACATTATCATAATGCAGTTGCACTTCAAAATAGCAATTGGAAATAATAATTGGGTTCTAAAATTTAATGACAGCACACTGAGGAAGGAATTGGAGAATGGGAGAAGATTTAATAGAAGCGAGTTACATAAGATTCTTAGAGGGGTTGCTGATGGTTTACGATATATTCATCATCAAAATATCATCCATGGAGATCTCTCTTTTGATAACATTTTGTTAGTTGATGAAAGCGTGCCCAAAATAGGGGATTTTGGCTGTGGTATGTTGTTTCTGCTTCCGTTTGGAAAATTTGATTTGTTCTTGTACAAGTTTATTTATAATGTTTTTCTTTGCCAGCTGCCATTTTGATGCCACTATGGATAAACAATCAGGGGTGAATTGTTTTTACAAAGCACTAGAGATGTACATGAGATCAAAGGTGGATCATAAAGTTATTTTAACATTAGGAGTAATTATTGTGGAGCTTATATATCCAATGTAAACAATGACAACTACGCAGAGGGGCGACATATTTTGATCAATAAAAATACATGATTCTATTAATAAAATTTCCAAAGAAAAATACAATATTTTACAAGATTTATATATGAAATGAAATCTATATTCTAAATATAGTTTCTATCATTTTAAAATGTATGAAATATTCAGGCATAAAATATTTTTCAATATAGAATGGATAAACTTACTTTTTACCTTAAAAGAAGCTTTACTATGTGTTGTCTAAAGTTTTGGTATTTATTTGCCAATGTTTATGACTATTTAGTTATTTATTTGATTATTATAATCTATTATGTAAATTAATTTTATAAATTTTTATATAGTTTAATAAATAAAATACCAAACAAAAATTTGAAATAATTATATATATTTTTATGTAATATTTAGAAATATAGATATTTTGAGTCAACATACTTAAAATGATAAATGGGAAGCAAGTTATGTTATTTTTAATACTTATGTTCAATGTTATTATTTAATTTATCATAATATACAGTTTTTTTAATATAAAAAAATATAAATCCGATGCATGGCCAAAAAAAAGTTTCAGATTTTAAACATTGATTATGTTTGAAAGTAAAATTTAAATAACTAACAACAATTTTCATGTTAAAATAAAGAAAATAATATAAAAAATTTAAAGCAAATTAAAACTCATAAAAGTATTGAAAAAATAATTTTAAAATTTTACAAAAGTAGGGTCATACTAAAAAGCGACTTACAAACTAAAAGAAATAAATCTCTGATGACAACATATAATACCTAAATTCTCCTTTTTAAATAATAAAAAACCTTCTCTTTTTGCTCTCGTTTGCTTTCACCTGCTCCTTTTTCTTTTGTCTGGAAACCATCTTCCACAACCTAGGTCGTGGTTTTCTATGGATAAACGACCATCATTTCTTTTGTTCTACTATGAGCAACCTTTTTCCCCAGCTCTGGAAGCTTTTTCTCTGTTGAATAAGTGCGAGCTTCATCTCCCCTTGAATAAGTGAAAATTTTCTACTTTGAGTTTTTGTTCAGTTGTGTAACCATTTGAAGATTCGGGGTGCTTAGTTGAGAGGTTTAGGAGGGAATAGAATAGGAATGAAATGATTCTCATGCTTGATTGAAGGTATTATTTCATGAACAGTAACTTCATATACCAAAATTGAAGTATCCTTCATCCCTCCGTCATTTTGAAACAATACTTTACATACTTAGAATTATTATTATTTTTATTATCATTCCTCAACACAAACCAACCAACACAATTATAATGAAAGAATTTATTATTATTCTCCACTATTATTATTTTTATTATCTTTCTCATTCTCCTTCCTGAACTAAGCGTCCCCTCAATCTTATGTATCTGATTAGATGTGACCATATATGATCAAATCCTTATTTTTGGACTACATCACCAGAATATGACTTTGTTCAATATTAGATCCGGATTTTGGTACTCAATGTGTTCAACATGACGATTTTTACATTCCATTAAGTTAAATCTTATTAAATTTATATGATCTAATAAATGTTATATTTATAACTATAAGCTCTAAAAAATATAATAAGATGGGTTTGTTTTTGGCAAGTATTTCATGATTTACATGACAACACTTGTAATTCATAACCTTCTACCTCTAATTATTGAATAGTCAATAAAGAATATCTAGCACTAGTGTATTGTGTGTACATTAATGAAAATATTATAGTTTAGATAGAAATGTTATGCAGCCAAAATTAAAATGATGCCCATTTAAAGTTTTACACAATAATCATTCAATTGAGTACAACAAATGTCTTAGCTTTGTTGGGATCAAAAATAAATAAATCCCAAAAATCTCACCAAACCCCGTGGGCAAAGCAAACCAACCGAACTCAAAAGCCGTACGGGTATGGATAAGACAATTCAAAACAAGTTGATTTGGCCAAGAAACCAACGGCTATGGCTACACAAACAAACAAACGAACAAATTTGCTTGAGTTTTGAAGGCTAACTTCGGTCAACTCCAAAATACTCACATGCACAAATGGACAAAATAAGTGCAAAGCACAAAAGAAGAAAGCTTCGGCTAACAACAAAACAATGAGGAAATTGATCAAAATTTAGGAAGCCAAGCCGTGCAGCTTTGAATATGAACATTTGCCATGTAGAATATGAACATTTTGTGTGTACGAAAATTCTTCTTGAAACATTAAAGAATGAAATTCTGCTTGAACCATTAGGAATGAACAGTTCTTATGTGATCAACTCTAATACTTAATATTAGAGGTTTTCTTTTCTCCTTCACAACACCCCCCCCCCCCCCCCCCCCCCAAAAAAAAAAAAAAAAACACCTCAGCGACAAGAATTTATTTCTAAACAAAGGTTCTGAATAATTAACTACACATTAATCAAGGAACAATTTTGAGTAATTTATTTTTGGAAATTCCATTCAAAATCTTTAAACAGGTTCTTAACAAAGCTTGCTAAATGCGAGAGGGATAAATGAGGTGGTTTGCGTTATGGGGATGCAAACTCCACGTAATGGTAATTGTGGGATTTCCACTGAATACTCAAAGACGTTTCAATATATATACAAATACAATGAAGGTATTTTCAAACTTCTTGTTGCCGCCAGAACTTAACTGAGCACAGCCATGTTCCCCATTTTTTAAACTCAAAAAAATTATCCGGTGACTCCAAGTTTCTTCCATTGTGTTAGCGTTTATCTGTTTCAAAAACTCCGGGTTTTTTTTTTTCTCAAAAAGGAAAATTTTCTTAAAACACAGTAGAAATTACTATCTAATTAATAAAGAGGGCACAATTTTGTCTTAATCCCTCAAAAGAGCAAAGTAATATTACCTTCCAAACAAAACTTTATTTTTTGAAATGAAATAAATTTTGTACACCTAAACTCACGCCTGAATATGGCATTAAGTGGTCATTGTTCTTAAATTTAAATGTTCAAAAATTCAAAAACTAAGCAGTTTCAAATAACTAATCTTATAATAATAACAAGTAATTTAAGACTTTTAGGTTTAAATATTTTTTTGCTAAACTTAAATGTTACATTATGTAAAAAATCACCAAAATAATTACATCATTAAAAATTACTAAAAATAACTCAATGTTTTGATATTCTATCTTTAATTTTTTTTTGTGAATTTTGCTGTTAAATAATATTAAAATTCTAAAAACCTAAAAAAAAAGAAAAGGAAAAATATTTTTACAAATTTCGAACAGTTTATAATTTTTTACATCAACATTAGAAGACTAATAAATGCATTTAATTTCATATGAATGTTTTCTCTTAATTATAAATTTAATTGCATTTAAAGATGTAAGAATTTTTTATTTAAAAAATAGAGTTATGTTTGAAAGCAAAACAAACTTTGCCCTTATTAGAAATTAAAAGAAAATTATACCTTTTTTTATTAATTAGATAACTTCTATTATTCTTAAAAAAATTTCCTAAAGGTATTAATAAATTATGCAAATAAATAAAATAGAAGAGAAAAAATTAAATTTTACAAAAAAAAATTTGTAAGTTATTCACATAGGGATTAAAAAGATACTGAAATTTTCCAAAGAATGAAGTAATGATGTTAGAGTACAAAAGAGAGAGAAAATTGGAGAGAAATAACTTATTGCTCAATGAGCACTAAATATATACAAATATATACACGCAAATAATATGCACATTTAGAAAAATACCCTATACATCTATATATGCACTTTATATATTAACATTCCTTTTCAAGTTAGAATATGTATGTGTCTCTCTATACATATATACACACATACATACATACATACCTTATAAAAGTTCCACGCAATGACTTCATAAAAATATCAACTAGTTAAATGATCATGTAAACCCACAAATATAGTAAAAACACTTTATTGATAAATAGAGTATGAATAAAATTGCAATTTATTTCAATATATTTAGTTTGCTCATGAAAGACAAGACTTGAAGTAATGTGCAATCATAAGTATTATGTTTTAATAAGATAGGAGTGGGCAATCGTTCACCAATTTCGTCAAGTAAATGTTTTAATATGAGTTATTATTATTTTATATAGAATATCAGTATGCAATGTGGATTGAGCTTTAAGAATTTAAAAATAAAAAATAAAAGATAACATAATCAGAACAATAACAAATTATGAAGGGTGTGCCATTAGAGACAGTGTAGATTAACCTTTTCTGCAAATACATAAGATAAATTCTGGTAATATAATATAGTTGAAATCTTATTCTAATGAAATTTTCTTTTTGCAGTCGTAAAGCTTTGCTTTTGAGGAGAGTGCATTACTAGTAGCGTATTTTGTCTCAACTAGTGGAATTGGCACTGCGCAACACGCGGTACATATAATGAAATGTCGTGTGATAAATTATGAATTTAAAGAGAAAAATTCTAAAATTAAAGTTTAAAAATTTTAAAAATTAAAAAATAATAATAATTAAAATATAAAACTTATGAGTAACAATTAAAATATATGAGATATATGAAAGTAAAAAAAAGAACAAATAAGAGAACAATGGGGATTAGAAATATATATATATATATATATATATATATAAGAAATAAAATTCAATATAAAAGCAAAATCCCCTTTATATCTAGAGATTCAAGTAAGCTTTATGGACACTTAAAACTCACAATTGTTTTTTAAACTCTAACACTTACTGTATAATCTCTATTACAGAAATTAAAAAAGCTTAACATGTGTATAGACTACTAGCCGATCTAAGGAGTCAGCACAAAAAAAAAACCAACTTAGGGTCCGTTTAGACAAGGCATTTCTATTTGCAAATGGAAAAAGTTGTATTGGAATGTGTGAAAATTTTGGTGGGTATTTTTGATAGAAAAAGTTTTTTGGAGGGAAAAATAAGAGGGAAATTTTTTAAATTTATGTGAGAGGAATTTGAGTTGGAAAATTTGAATTTTAAATTTTGAAATAAAAATGTATTTGGATAGTTTGTTTTTGTTTGAGAATTTTCTTATTTGCAAATAAAAAGGGCTTGTCCAAACGGACCAGTGTTGACCAGTGTTGCGACTTTGGTTTAGCTAGGTTATTACCATCTTGACCAGTGTTGTTAAAATCGGACCAGAATACGAACCGGTGAAATTAAGTGGTTAGGGGTCAACCGGTCCGACCAGTAGTAAAAAATCAGATGACGTCATTATGATGTAATAAATATAAATTAATTATAAAAATATTAATACTAATGTAAAAATATACTAGAGATAAATTATTTTAGTTTAATTTTTATATAAATTACATAAAATTCTAAATGCATAATTAAATAATTTTGTGAAAAAATCATATAAAAAATATTTTAAATAAAGAATATTTTAAAAATTGTAAAAGTTCTTTTGTATAAACATTTAACATATTTAATTTTAAAAAAATAAAGAACTTTATAAGTTAAAAAATGAGTTTTATAAAAATTTAGAATCAAATTATAATTTCTAAAAACTATAGTTATCTTGTAGAAAAAAAGATTTTGACTTGATCAAACCCAGTTTTGACCGGTTAAACTGACATTTGATCGGGTCGTTTCAATTCGATTTTTTAGTATAACCCGGATTAGACACAAGACTAGTTCTTGGTTGGACTAGCTGGTCCGGTCCAATTTTGACAATATAGATATTTTTTTCCCATAAAACATTAGTTATATTTATTTTCCAAAAAATCACAATGTACATCATTAGCCAATTGGCTATGAATCCTTAGCTCTCAGGTTGTGACTAAGGCTGAAATCTAGGAATCTCCCCTACTTTCTCTCCGTCTATACCTCTCTTTAAGAACTTTCAATTACAAATTTGACTATTAGGCTAAAAGCATACTATAAAAAGCACAAAAATCTTTTATGTTCCACAAGTTACTACTCTATTATAATGGAAAATGTGGCCTCATCCAGTTTGAACTGATTACTCTTACCACTACAGCTATCATTGCAACTTCACAGCCTATGATCCTTGCTTGCAATTTCAGGTTTTGAGTAGTAATATTAGCCAAAGATCCTTGGATTGCAAGATTAGTCACCATTGAACTTTGACTTAAGTTCCTAATCACTTCTCTTTGCTTAGAAGCCTACATTCTTCTACCAAAGCCTCTTCTATTAACTTCTCCTTCTTCTCATAGTGCTAACATCTTGGAATTCCATTCATTCAATTATATGAAGATCGACTACATCCTTTTCTTCTTTTCATTCCTTCTGGAAAATCCATAAATTTTTTGTTTTTCATAGCATCCACAAGATATAGATTGTCAGTTGTGCTCTATCCTGCCAATAGCATCTTTTAGCCTTATTGTATATGTTCTACCATCAGCACTTGAAGCTCATATATTGTGCACTTGGTTCTTCCAAGCTAACAAGTGCTAGTTTCCACACCAGTCTAGCCCTTGGACAATTGAGCAGTACATGCTCCAAATTCTCCTATTTTTCTCCACACATACAGCATATAGGGTTCTCTTAGATGCCTTTCTTCAATAACCGATCCTTAGTAGGCATGATACCATGCCAACTTCTCCAGAGAAAGTGCTTTAGTTTTCCTTTCAAATATAGTTTCTAGGTTCTCCTTCACATGGATCTCACTATTTCTCAATTAGAACTACTTTCAACTCTTTGGTTATACCCCCTTTGTCCCCTTAGGACACCTTGATATACTGATTTGACAATATAGTTTTCGTGATCGTCAACTACCACACCAGCTTGTCTCTAGTACTTTCCTACATATGTGGTAAATTTAGGATAGCTTTAGCATTAATTGGGCTAAAAATCTGCTTAATAAGCTCTCTATTCCATCCTTTCCCCTCTGGACTCATTAGCTCACTCACCCAAGTGCTTAATCTTTGTTGTTGTTGGCTGGTGTTGGTTTGAAGTCTTGTCTATCTGGAATCCATGGAGTATCCCAAACCCTAATTGACTTCCCATCCCCCACTTGGAATCTAACTCCCTTTTGGATTATATATCTAGCTCCCATCCAGCATTGGCTATATCTAGCTCCCATCCAGCATTTCCATAGCCATGATGCATTGCTTTTGCATTAAGTCTGTAATAATCCTCCATTAGGGAAGTATTTGGCTTTCATCACCTTGCACATAAGGAGGTTAGGTTGGGTAATTAACCTCCACAGTTGCTTAGCCATGAGTGCATCATTAAACAATTGGATATTCTGAAATCCCAGTCCATCCTCTTCTTTTGGCCTAGCTAGATCCCTCTGAGCTTTCCAATGGATTTTTGGTTTTCCTTCCTCTTTTTCTCCCCACCAAAAGTTAGTTATAGTCCTGATAATTTCCTTACATACATTTCCTGGGAGCTTAAAACAATCCATGACATATGTTGGTAGGGCATCAATCACTGCCTTAATGAGCACTTCTTTCCCAGCCAAGTTTAGGAATTTGGTCTTCCATCATGTTATTCTTTTTTGGACCCTCTCCACAATATAGTTGAAAACTTCTTTTTTTGATCTTCCTATAGACATTGGCAGTCCTAAGTACCTTGCATTTTTCTTCTCTTTAATTCCATCCAGAGCTTGGCAGATAAGTTCTCTTTTCTCATTTGACGCAAAAAAAGTTGAGGATTTTTCCAAGTTGACCAAATACCCTGAATATAGACTGAATTTAGCCAATAATGCTTTTATCATCCTTGCTTGTTCCAAATCAGCTTCACAAAAGAGGAGTGAGTCATCTACAAACAATAAGTGGGTAATCAGAGGCCCATTTTTACTCACTCTCATGCCCTTATATTCTCTTTAAACTTGCTTGTTTTATCATGTTTTAAAAGGCTTCTTATATGATTAAAAATCGGTCTGGTGAGATTGGATCTCCCTGCCTAATTCCCTTTGATGGTTGAATGTAGCCATATTTTTCATCATTGATGTTTAGTGACAAAGTAGAGAAACTAAATCATTGCCTTATCCAACCTACAAAATTGTTTGAGAATCCCATTTTCCTTAGTACCTCACACAAAAAGCTTCATTCTACCCTGTCATAAACTTTGGCCATATTAATTTTTAGGGCCATAATCCCCCTTTCCCCTTCTGTTTTAGAGTTTAGGGTGTGAATACACTCACGAGCTACAACTACATTATCAATAATTTGTCTCCCTAGAATAAAAACTTATTGGTTTGGACTAATGCACTTATAAAGGCAGATTTTCATCCTTTCAGCCACAGTTTTAGAGATAATTTTGTAAACTACATTACATAAACTAATTGGTCTATAATGTGAAATTGAATTAGGATTTTTAACCTTTGGGATAAGAGTAATCAAGGTGTGATTCATCTGTTTCAACATTTTCTTATGGATAAAGAAATCTTTTACAGCATTACAAATGTCCACATTGATCACATTTCAGTAAAACTGAAAAAAATAAAAGGTTTATACCATCTGGTCCTGGAGCATTGTTTGGGTGCATTTGAAAAAGAGCATTTTTGATTTCAGCACCTTCAACTAGCTTTGTCAATCTTTGGTTTATTGCCTTGGTGATAAACAGTGGAATACCTTCTAGCCCCTCATGATTTAGTTGTGGATTTGAGGTAGTAAAAAGCTATTCATAAAAATTAATTATCTCCTCCTGCACATCCTGTTTAGTCTCACAAACCATCCCATTTATTTTCACCAATTTTTCAATAAAGTTCTGTCTCATTCTGTGTACTGTAGTAGCATGAAAAAATTTAGTGTTCTTGTCCTCTTCCTACAATCATTGTATTCTAGACTTTTGTCTCCAAAAGGTTTCCTCATTCTTGTATGCAGTCTGTAGTTAACTTTCAGCCTATTCCACTCATTCCAGTTTCTGTCACCCCCTTGACTACTGAGCTGTTCCATTTGCCCCTCTAACCTTGAGATTTGCTTAGTTGAATTCGTCTCTTGCCTTTTGCTCCACTTCAGCAACTTTAACCTACACTGTTTGATCTTGGAACAAATTTGATACATTGGAGTTCCTTATTGCTCATTTCCTAGAGCTTCTTCAACTATCCTATCCACCCCTTCTTTTTTTATTCATCTTTTATCAAACATAAACCTTCTTTTTACTTTATGTTATTTTGGTTTTGTATCTAGAAGAATGAGAGAATGATTTGAAGATTGCCTCTCCACATGGTATACTTTGGCTCTATGATATCTGAGTAGCCAGTTAGGGGTTCTAAAGATCCTATCCAACCTCTCCTCTACAAATCCTTCCTCTTCTCTATTATTGGACCAAGTATAATTTTTCCCCACAAATCCTATTTCCCCTATTTTCATTGTCATTATAAAATTGTTGAAGGGCATAAAACCGGAATCAGACCTTTTTCTTCCCTAGTTTTTTTCATCCTAGTGTATAATGTCATTGAAATCCCCTTCTATGAACCACCATTCTTACCAATTCTATTTTTGCTTCTCCAAATAGTCCCATTTTTCCTCTCTTAATCTAGCATCCATAATAGCATACACAAAAATTGCCTTGAACTTGCTGAAGTCACCAGTCAATGCACATTCCAACTAGACACAAAATTTTGTAGATATTATATTACTCACAATTATATCCTCTAACCAACAAACTAGAAATCCTTCTCTAGTTCCCTCTGGTTCCACTATCCTTCATCTATCATGATATTTTAATCTTCTACAGATAGTTGCTATGAAAGCTCTAGTTTTTTGTCTCAGAAATAAAAACCAACTCTGGGTGGTGTGATCTTACTATCTCCCTCAATTGGGAAATTGTATAGGGTTCTCTCAAACCTCTACAATTTCACACACATACATTCATGGTTTCCTTTCAAGGCTGGTGCCTTTCACCTCTACTTTTCCTCTGGCTCTTTGATCTCCAATTTTTAGCTTTTTGGTGCTTAACTCATTTTCTTCATTAGATTCAGAAACTTCATCCTGTAGGCTCCACCCCCTTTTGTATCCTATAAAAGATGTACCTTTTGTTCCCATCTTCATCCTTCTAGATTTTACTTCACTCTTGATACCTACTCTCCTCCATCTCTTTCTTTGGTTGGGATCATTTTCATTTTTTTGTGTAGAACCTGTCATCTTACACTTGTGTATTACTTCCATTAGCTGAGTTCCCAGTTCCTTGCAACTGATTAGAACACTACTAAGTCCTGAGATCTAATTTTCCTGACCCCCTCATCTCACCATTTTGCCTACTATCCACATCTATGGAGGACTACTAACTTCTGTAGTTTCCTACCACCTTATGCTTATCCTCGGCTGTTTGAATTACTTGTTCTCCTTCATCCTTTTTGATTGACACTGCCTCATCCCTTCCCATCTCTTTTTCCTCTATGTGAACACTTTCGCCCCTCACTAGTGCCCTCTTTTCCAACACTGGCTCTATAACAACAGCTTCCAAACACTGGCCCACCTTAGCTTTCTGATCTTTTTCCTCGGTCAATGATTCTCTTTTCTTCAGAACTTTAGTACTCAAATGGTTTCTTTTGCCAGAGTTTGCTAATCCCTCTTTATCCTTATTGCCACTTTTGACTCCTTACAACTCTAAGCCACTCCTCATATTGGCCTTATTTCAAATCATTCTTCCTCAGGTCCTCTCTTCTAGCTTGACATATCCTTTCTCAATGACCTACTCTCTCACAATAACTACAGAATGCAGCTAGTTGTTCGTACTTCAAGGATATCCAGTTGGCTGTGCCATTCAGTTTTAGCATTGTACCTTTTAGCAATGGTTTTTCTAAATTACTGAAACCAAAACTTTCATGTGTCTCTCTACCTTGTTTCCACTTTTTGGTATTAGTACATCATGTACCTTAGGGAAGATCTTGCCTATTCTGAAAACCGTTTCCTTAGTCATCCAATGGTTTGGGAGGTTCTAGATCTGAATCTAAATCTCCACCATTTGAAAACTTTCATCTTGGATCTGTAGATTTTCTGACCATTCTTTCAATATGAGGTATTATTGATCAAATGTCCACCATTTCCTTGTAACACCTTGAGTTTGTCTTCGTGGTTTCTAAAAACAAACTGGAATTGGTTAGCTCCCAACTTCCTCGCCGTGAATGGTTCCTTAGTTAGCCATATACCCTCCATTGTATTTTTCAATATGGTAAAGTTTGCTTTTTTCTCCCCAAAAATTCTTCCAGTCAAGCTCCTGCTGCATTCTTCCTTACTTTCTTTGATATCATCTTTTTCAGGCTCCACCCTTACTTCTTCTTCCTTGGAGAGCTTGATTTTCTGGAACAACCCTACCACCTCCATTTCGGAGTTGGAGGTACCACCATTGTCCATCACCTTAGCTTCTGTAACCAAAGATTAGCTTGGTTGAAAAAGATGTCAGAAAGAATTTATGAAATAAAACAACAAACACTTGTTTAGGAGTAACGTAGCATGAAAGGAATCTTATGGTATGAAAAAAGAAAAACCCCAGGCAGCACTCATTAAGTGTGTTTGGATCATGGAGACATTGCAGAAATCCAAGCCTAGCTTTTGTAAAACCTATTTTCGGACATGCTAATCATTAGAGACTTAATGACTAAGTAGAAATAATTATAAAAGTTAGCAAACCTAATATTAATTAACTATTCTTAATGGTTGTTGGACAGTCTTGCCTCCATAAGGAGCACCTAACTCCTCTCTCTTAGGGAGAGAAACTTTGCTCTCCAAGGGAGACTCATAGCTACCATAATATTGTCAAACCAAACAAATTGACAACATGGGTATTGACTCTACTAAATCAAAGCCTTTATA
Source organism: Gynochthodes officinalis (assembly GCA_020080225.1). NCBI lineage: Eukaryota > Viridiplantae > Streptophyta > Magnoliopsida > Gentianales > Rubiaceae > Gynochthodes > Gynochthodes officinalis. The sequence continues at coordinate 32,630,315 of CM034623.1, forward strand.
TTGATCATGCCAATAATTTTTTCAACTTCACAAATATATCCAATTTTAGTCCTTTTGTGAAAATATTTGCTATTTAGTGTTTTGCTTTGCAATAATCTATCTTGATTTCTTCATTTTGAACCAAATCTCCAATGAAATTATATTTAATATCGATATACTTGTTTTGCCTATGAAAGATTTTTCGTCAATTCAATGGCAAATTTGTTGTCCCCAAAATTTTTTTTTTGGACTATTCTACTTATGTTGTAGTAACCTAAAGATCCTTTTTAACCACAATGATTGAGCAATACAATTTGTTGTCACAACATATTTTTCTTTTGCGTTTCGTTGAACTCTAAGAAAATATATCAGATCCAACAAAAAGTGCATCACTTGAGGTGCTTTTCTTTTTAATTATATCACTAGCCCAATTATTGTCTATGTAACCAAATAGTTCAATTTGGTCACCCTTTGAATAAAGAATTACATACTCTCGAGTACAATTGATATATCTTAAGATTCTTTTTGCTACTTGCACCATAAAGCTACTATCAAGTCAATATTGAAAGTAATGTTTGGTGTTGTAGTGGTTAAATATTTCAAATTTTCTACCAGACTTTTAAAATACGATCAATCTACAAAACCAACAATTCCATCTTTAGTTAATTTCAGTTTTTCTTCAATTGATGTCAAAATTGGTCTCGTTCCATCCATTTTGAATTTGCTAAAGATGTCATTTGTAAATTTTATTTCAGAAATGAAGATTCTTTGGTTAGATTAGAAAACTTCAATCCCAAAAAAAAAAAGACATTAGATTCATGTTCGTCATTTCAAACGCTTGATCACAGCCTCTTTGAATTATGCAATCATTTATTTTATTTTTTTTGTGATAATCAAATCATTAACATACAGACATACTATAGTAAATCTCCAGCCATAGAAGACTTCACATACAAAGTGTGTTCGTATAGACACAATTGAAAACCATGAGCTATAAAGAATGTGGCAATGCATGTGCACCACACCTTTAAAGCTTGCTTAAGGTCATATAAAACTCTCTTCAATTTGTACACCTCATCTTCGTAGTTTTTTTTCTTTTTAACATAACTTACTAGTTACTCATATATATTTCTTCTTTTAGAACTCAATTCAGAAAGGCAAACTTAACATCCATTTGATAAAATTTTTAACTATTTTGATCACCTAAAAAAATTATTAATCAGACATTATCGAGTCTAATAATAGGTGTAAATAGACCTCACTGCAGTTCCAAAACCATTGGTTACAATTCCGAAACCGTCAGTTCCCGGTTCCTTTGAAGGTGGAACTAGAACTAAAATCGAACCTTAGAAATGCCGATTTTGGTTCAGTTCTAGTACTGCCAATTTAAAGTTCGGTTTCGGTTTGGTTATTGTTCCCGTTATGATTCCACTTCCAATTATGTAAAAAAATAATTTAAATCTAAAAGTTATAAAGAAAATATAACTTAAACTACAAAAAGTATATATATAACTTACACTTATAATAAAAATGAAAATAAGAAAAGAGTATATTTATATATATTTTTTGAAGGTTGTAAATTTTGTTGTAAAATGAATATAAATTAGACTTAAAAGTTATAAATAAAATATAACTTGGATGGAGAAAAAATATAGGTTGCACTTACAATTAAAAGTAAAGTGAGAAAAGAGTATATTTTACTTATTTTTGAAGGTTGTAATTTGTTTCTTAAAACATATAACTTAAACTTAGAAGTCATAAAAGAAATATAATTTAGATTTAGAAAAAAAATAGAAATTGTTATTTAAAATTAAAAACAAAAGTGAGAAAAGAGTATCTCTTATTTATGTTTATATTTTATTTATTTGTATTTAATTTTTTTAAAAAAAATCACACTTGGAATTGAATTGCTGATTTTGGTTTTGGATCGTCTGGTCTGGTTTTGGTTACAGTTTTTGGAACTGTTATTCAGAATTCCAGTTCATGAACTGAAACCGCTAGTTTGGTTCCAATTCGATTCTGGCTCAAACCGAAACCGTGATCACATCTTAGTGTAAATACATCAAAATAATCAATTCCTAATTTCTGCTTATAACTTTTTGTAACCAATCTTGCTTGTATCTTTTGACTTCTCCATTTGGTCTATACTTGTTTTGTATGCCCATTTTACATGAATGGGTTTCTTTCTATTTGGAAGATTTGTGAGCTTCTCTATATTATTCTTCTCAATGGTATGAATTTCTTCATCTATTACTTTTACCCATAGATTATCGTTAACTGCATTTTTGAACTCAAATAGGTTTCAATCTTCAAACAAGGCAAAATTTACCACATTTTCATCATATAAATTAATAATATCATCTCTAACGATGTCATCCTGCAAGTGAGTTATTACACAACATTGCCTTTATGAACGACCCTTGTATAAGTGTATGTTGCATGCTTGAAGAAGGGTCTTGAATGAGCTGCTGAACTAACTCCATCTATAGCTTACTAGATTCACCTTCATCAACTTATGTAGGTGCTGGAGGTTATGATAACTTTGGTTCATTCTTTTTCCAATCTTAAGCTCCTTGTATCAAAGTTAGTACTTTGACTAATAATAATCTTTCATATATCAATATTATATAACTTGTACCTTTTTGTTTCTTGACTATATCCAACAAATATACATTTCTCCATTTTGTTATCCCACTTCTTGTGAATAGCATTAGAAACATGTGTAGAAGGAAAAGAATAAAATATTCTTAGGTGAGAGACATTTGGTTTTTCACCCATCTAATCTTCCTAAGAAGTTTTTCCATAATTACTCTTAGTAAAATACCTATTCAAATATGAATGGCAGAAGTGACAACTTCAACCTAAAACAATTAGGACATATGTTTGGTTGCCATCATCAATTTCATCATATCTATCATTGTTCTGTTATTTCTTTCTACAACTCTATTCTGTTATGGTGTATATCCATTTGTCAGTGGTATTGGATATCATTTTTTGCCAAAAAGTCATCACACATAGTGTACTATGAGCCTCTATCTGTTCTCAATATTTTGATGAAGTAAGCACTTTGTTTCTTAACACACACTTTAAAACTTTTGAAAGTATCATAAGCTTTAGATTTATTTTTCAAATAGTACACCCAAACTTTTCGGTTGAAATCATAACTAAATGTGATAAAATATTTGTTACTACAGATGGAAGGAACTTCAATAGTACACAAGTTTGAATAAACTAGCTACAATGGATATTTCACTCTCTAAGCCTTTCCTTTTGGAACTATGTTTCCTCCCCAAAATATAAGATTCACATAGTCGAGTGGCAAAAACAATTGAAGGCAGTCTAAAAACCATTTCATTCTTTAAATTGCAAACTACTAAAATAAAAGTGTTCAAAGTACATGTGCTATAGCCACATATCATCAAAAGAAGTGGAACTAAAGCAAAGTAGATCACCATAATTGATTTTGAGAAAAAATAATTGATTATGGGTCGTATTTTCTTTTTCAATTAGTCCCAATTGATTATAATTGATAGTGCAAGTACCATATTTAAAAATGTAAAACATATCCCATTATTTGGAGTTGTCTAAAACTCAAACAAATTTTGACACAAACTAGACACATAAAAAACTTCTAATATGAAATTTTTCTACCCATTTTTTAGCATAATGGGAATCCTTCATTTTCCAAGAATAGTTAGTACATTATTATTTTCAAATATTATAACACCTTTAAAAGATACATCCAAATAAAAAATTATATATATTTTTTTCACACATATAGTCATTACTGTCAGAATTCACATACCACAAATTATTCTTATTTTCTTCAGATTTAGCAATAGAAATTAAATTCTCTTGATTATCACCATTATTATCAATTATCTAGGCATGTATGTCTTTATTTTCAATTTTTATTGCCCAACATTATCTTTTGTAATAGCTCAAATTTCCACAATTATAACATTTAATAACACATTTTTACTAACCTGTATCACTATGAGAATCTCTTTATTGAAATTAATAGTTATTTATACTACGACATCATAGCAACTTTAGCCTCTATGTCCACATCGTTTGCAATTCTAATCTTTTGTCTCAACTCTCAACTCTTTTTTTTTCCAAACCAAACTGATTGTATTAATGTGGGAATCCCCAATTAACACATTACAAAGAGTGTCCAACTCTCTACTACATTAGATAATTCTCTTTTTTCCTTTGTTTTAGTAGTCTGGAAGTGCAATGCCTTCTTCACTCACTCTTTTTCTAGCCTTTCATCCAACTTACTATTTAATTATTTGTTCGTGAAGAATTAATGAACCTTGTAACTCATGGATGATCAAAGATGGTAGGTCTTTTACTTCCTGCATCACTGCTACAATATGATCAAACTTCATTGATAGCGTATTTGAGAACATTTTCAACAAAACTTTATTGGTGAGAATGTGCCCATTAAACTCCATCTCATTTTTAGTTTTCATCAAATGAGAAAATAAGTTTCAATAATCTCTAATTTCTTTAAAGTGCCAAGTTCAAAATTTTTTTTCAACACCGATAAGTTATTTATTTGAATTTTAAGATGCCTATATATGTATTCTCTAAATGTCTTATATTGCTTGTGGTTTTGCCAGTTGAAATTTTATTAAAAGACAACATATCAATGGCTTGATGGATTTGCAACAATGCCAAATTACCTCTTCTTTTGGTGTTTGGTTCAACATCAATGGGGATTTCTTTTGGCGTAAATTGTAACAAGTTATGTGCCTCCAAATGTGTTTCAATTTGCATGTTCCAAAATTTATAATTTTCCCATTCAATAAGTTTTAGCACAACTCAGATATAATATTTATTGCTATCATGATTGCTTAACATGAACTAAAGTTCTCATACCAAATGTAAAAAATAAAATTCAATATAAAAGCAAAGCCTCTTTTATATCTAGAGATTCAAGTAAGTCATATGGCCACTTAAATCACACACTGCTTTTCTAAACTCTAAATACTTACTCTATAATCTCTACTATAGAAATTGAAGAAGCTTAACATATTTGTAGACTTGACCTAAGGAGTTGGCCAAACAACAATCGACTATTTTTTTTTATTTAGTTGCATGCAAATCGAAGCAAGACTTTGTGGCTTTGGTTTAGCTATGTTATTATTACAATACGTTTATTTATATTAAAATTTGAAGAAAAAAGTAGTAAGAATAATAATTTTTAGTAAGCATTCAAAATTTTAGAATATTGTACTTATTTCCCTTATTTTTAGGATTCTAGTTACTTTTCTAGAAAATTTAAAATAAAAACAAATACAAGAAGCTTTAATCAAGAAAGAGAGTACTTTCTAATAAGAAATAAACACTAAAATTTAAAAATAAAGAAATAGATTACTTTCTAAACTTAAATTCCCTACCAACCAAATGATTATATTTTTTTTTTGAAGCAAACAAGCATAAAACTTTACTATAATTGGCTGGGGTAGTCAATAAATAAAGATGGTACAAGGAATGAAGGACGAGAATTCCAAATTTGACGTGCCAACAAAAATCTAGCCTGCTTAGCTAGAGAATGGGCCACACCATTATTATATACTTTAGTCCACCCCAACACTGACCTACTATCAAAACGCAAGAGTTCCCTAACATCTCCCAAAATAGCACCTAACTCAAAAAGATCCTTAACTTCGTTATTCAGCCTATTGATGATGAAAACTGAATCACCCTCAAAAAAGAGTAAGGGGTGATTTAAGGAGGCACCAACCCTAGTAGCGTTGCGACATGCAAGACTCTCAGCCAAGTCCATACTAAAAATGCCAACCACTTTTAGCGATATCGCAAGAAGACAAGCCCCAGTGTGATCATGACAAATAATGCCTACACCGCATGAAGAGTCCTCAGGGAACAAAGCAGCATCAAAGTTAATTTTGATGACACCTTTCGATGAAGGCTGCCACCATGATGTGGATATAGTCATAGCTGTCCCTACCATTGATTCCTCCTCTATAACCTTTTTGCACTCTTGCAAGAAAGCCTAGACACTGTACAATGAATAACGGATCAACTGACACCTGGTCATGCATCTTCTTATTTCTTGACGTCCAAATCTTCCAAGCCAAGGTGCAAAATATTTCCAAATCCTCACCCCCTAACTGAAAAAGAACTTCACAAAGTGCTAATTTCATATCCGGCTGGACTAAACTCAACACTTTCACATGTAAGAAGGATAATGTCCACATTTGAATAGACACTTGACAAGAGAAAATAAGGTGATGAGTGTTCTCTACTTCTACACCACACAGTTCACAAGCTTTTCCATCCAACGGTATGCCTTTTCTAACCAAGTTGGAATAATGAGGCAACACATCCTGAACCATCCGCCAGATACAATGCTTTATCTTAAGCGGAAGCTTCACGTTCCCTACTCTCTTCCAAACTGGATTTGGAACTGTGCTAGCCTAGGACAACTCACTTCCTGTAATTAGACTCAGCTAGAAAGCCAAATGATAGGTATACTTAACCTCAAAATTATCTCTTCGAAAGTAGTGCCAAATAATTAGGTCCAATACATTACTGCAACTCAACAGAATAGCTTTGTTGAGAATAGCTTCATCCAGGTTGAAAACCGTATCCATGAGCTCCACTTTCCATGATCTAGTTTTCGCATCAATAAGTGTTAAAACAGTAGCCTACCTAGATATAATGTCACTGCATGACCATGGTCAGAAAAAAAGAAGCCTAGGCAGTCGCGAACTCTGCGAAATCAAGATTTTCTCTCATGAGTCGACTCTCCACCTACATTCACATCCAAGCAGCTCCCTTGACTCCACTATGATCATCCATGTCATTGATGGCTGATTTCTCATTGTTGCTTCCCAAAAGAACTTGCTAGGATAGTATTTGGCTCTAAGAATTCGAGCCATCAATGACTTTGGTTGAGTTATAGTCTCCAACCCTGTTTTGCTACCATTTCCAAATTGAAAGCTCAGAGATCCCTAAACCTCATACCACCATCTCACTTAAAGGAGCTAATTACATCCCATCATTTCCAATAGATCCCACTTTGGTGAGCGAAATCGGTGTGTGCAAAAGTGCGTCAAAATTAAGCTCAAACTCACACAAATATACACCTAAATCTCACTTAATCAATTGTAGTAAAGCATAGGGATCATTTTCCACAGGGAAGGGGACAAAACAAGAATTTAAGTACAACTAATTATTTGCTATCTATGTGTCTTAAAGCAACGATTTAGAAAGTGATATTTAACTAACTAAAACAACACCATTGAAACAAAGAGAAAAACACACAAATGATGAAGGAGGGTGATCCTTGGGTTCAATGCAAAGGTCGGCTATTTTGACTCCTAAAGGCAACCGAGTGTAGGGCATCTTAACTAAGTGACTACATCCATTCACTCCGAATCTCCTTTCGGTCTCATCGAAATTATAGAATGAGGAATCTCCTTTCGGTCTCATCCCCACCTAGAGCACATTAGCGCCTATGGCTTCCACACAACTCTAATGCACAATTCTTGCCCTAGATGTTTTAGCCAACTACTTTACACTCCCTAGTTCAAGTGTTTAATCTAAGAAAACCACCTATTTTTCACTCCACATCTCCTTTCGGTCTCAATGGAATTAAAGACTAGAAGATCTCCTTTCGGTCTCACTTCTACCTTTGCACACTAAAACCTATGGCTTCCACACAATTTTAGTGCACAATTAAATTCATATGGTAGTTGTTTCTTGTCTCAAACACCTAAATCTAGAGAATGCTAGGTAGTTCTTCCTACTTTTGGTCTAAATTCATGTATATTCTAAAACACACACAAACACCAAGAACACACACTAAATGTGGCCACCATTCAATGCATGTCAATTCATTAAATACAAGTAGGAAAACTTCAATTAATGCAAGCCCATTACTCTACAACCAACAAGAAATCAAAATAAACCTAACCCATACATCAAACACCAAGAATCACCCAAGATAGTTTAGCCTCTCATGGCTTCAAACAACCAACAATCACAAGGAAATATAGCCATTAAAAGCACAAGGAATTGAAAGAAAATACTTCCCTTAATCAAAAGAGTGATGATTCCAACCAAATCCCAACACCTTACAAGCCAAAACAACTCCAAGGATTCCAGTTTTCAAGCCACACAAAGAACCAAACCCTAGCCTCCAATGAAAAATCCCCTCAAGATTGGGGAAAATGTGCAAATAATGAAAAACTAACCCTAACCCTATCCTACTTTATTCTATGTCTCCATGTTTCTCCTACTACTTCCTACTACTGTTTTTCTGCAGAAAATGGGATATTAATACAGCTAGGGGCGTTGGGGAGAAAATGTAAAGTTTCCAAAACATTAGGGACGCAATTTGCAAATTTCAGGATTGCAGGCGTCGTTCTGATTTTGTCCCATTTTGGTCACTTTTCGTCCGGAATTTGACAAAACTTTCTTCATGAAAGTTTTTCCTCTCTTTCTCAGCTTTCCATATAATCTTGAATCATCTCATTTGGACGTGTGAATCAAGAGTTATGGCCTCCGGAAGATGGCTGATTTTTCTCCCTGTTTTCCTCTTCTTTGGTTCTGCCTTGTTCTGCCTTGTTCTGCCTTTGCCCAATTTTGGTCCATTTGCTTTCGGAATTTGAGAAACCAATGTTCATGAAAGTTTTTTTTATCTCTTTCTCATCTTTCCATAGCATCTTCAATCATCTCATTTGGACATTATCATCAAAAGTTATGAACTCCGGAAGATGAGTGGTTTTTATCCCCTTTTTCCTACAAAACACATAAAAGATGAGAATCACAAATATAATGTGATTTCTCTAATAAACATGGCATATCTCAATGAATTCTATGCAAAAAGAGTGAAAAACACATATATAAGTTTATGAATATTTGATTCTCATCACCCTTCCCTTTCTTGCTAGGTTTCTACCAAAACCCTATCACCAAACCTTGAATGTCTTTTACCACTCGCATTGGCAGTAAAAAACATGACATAGCATAAGACGGCAAAACTTGAAGCATTGCTTTTATTAAAACCTCCCTCTCCATTTTAGAAAGGAGTTTCTTCTGCTATCCATTCACTCTACTCTTTACCCGGTCTACAATTGATGCAAACTCTACATTTTAGACCTACTTGATACTGTTAGCAAGCCCAAATATTTGTCATGCTCATCAACCTGTTGGACCTTTAGAAGAGCAGTGATATCATCTCTTATAGCTAGATAGACATTCTTTCAAAAAGAGACATAAGATTTTTTTAAACTCACATTCTGCTCTAAAACCCTCTCGTACATTTGGAGCAAATCAAGGAATAGCATAGCCTCCCATCTCATGGCCCTACCAAATAGCAAGGTATCATCTGCCAAAAAGAGGTGAGGAATAGTTGGGGAGCAGTTATTTACCTGGTATCCTTGAAGGCTACCACATAATTGTGCCTCCTGAAGCAATGCAGACAAAGCCTTAGCACATATAAGAAAAAGATAGGGAGAAAGGTGATCCCCCTGTCGAAACCCCCCAGAAAGAAACACTTGACCACATTATGCACCATTAATTAAGAAAGAATAGCTAATCAAAGAAACACAAGATATGACAAGAGAAAGAAATTTATCCTCAAAACCCAACCTAGCTAGCATACTACACAAAAAGTCCCACTCCACCCTATCATACGCCTTTTTCATATCTAACTTAATAGACAAAAACCCCTCCTTACCCGAAGACTTAATTTTTAGAGAATGATTTAGCTCATGGGCTATAAGGACATTATCAGTAATGAATCTACTAGGGATAAAGGCAGACTAATACTCTAAAATGAAACAATGCATAAATGGTTGAAGACAGTTAACTATGACAGGCAGACTAATATTCTGAAATGAGACAATGCATAAATGGCTGGAGACGGTTAACTATGATCTTTGATGCTAACTTGTATACAACATTACACAAGCTGATCGGCATAAATTGGCTAACAAACTGATGAAAATATGAGAGCCAAGATTGAAACAATCAACCATCCAGTCGAGACAACTCAACCAAATTCGAGAGAGACAAATCTAAGAGCACAAGTTGGATGTTTAGTTGAGAATTCACCTACCAAGAGACATCCACACATTGATCCATTACAAGGCATTGGAGGGCCTATGACTAGATCACGAATTAAGATAATGCAAGCTGCCTTAACATCTCTTATAATTGAATTAATTGAAACTCAAGTCAAAGTAGCAAGGAAAACAAGGAAGACTTCCGATGCTAGTGAATCATGTGTCATTCTACTTAGTTTCATCAATGAAGGATCGAGTGTGGCTGATTTTCACACGTGTAACAAGATTCTTAGGCCACTTCTCATCACAATCCAAGTTCGAATTTGGAAGGTTCTAATTCGGCAAGATACAAGTAACTTCAGCCACCATCCACTTCTTTAATCCAAACCACACTTGGATTTAGCTTTAGGCAACTTATTGTTTTATTTCCTTTTCTTAGATTAGAAGTCTTTTAGTAATTGTTTCTTTAGGTAGTTAGTTTCCTAAAAGGCAAGGAATTCTAATCCTTTTAGAGAATGAATTTCTCCTTGGCCAAACCTTGTTAGCATCTATAAATAAGGCCATTGGCCACACAAAGAGGATACAACTTTATTCAATACAAATTTGAGAGCTTTTTCTTTTCTTTGAGTTCTAATTTCATAACTTTCTTTGAGTCTTTAAGGATAGCCTCTTAGGTTCATGTTTAAGCTATCTTGTTGAGTCTCTTTCCCTCAACAATTTGAGCGTGCTTCTTGGTTCCAAAGAAGCAGCCCAATTCACAACTGGGTTTTGGATTGATCATTCGGGTGTCAAGTAGACAAAAGCAAGGTCATTCTTCAATCTTGGAGTTGGCGTCTTGCTAAAGGAATAACTAGTTCAACCTAGAGGACGATACTAGAACCAACATTTTAGTATATGTTTCGAATTTTATACTTTAGTAGAGAATTCGTATCAATTTGGTATCAGATTTTGATTAATTACAAACCAGAGAGCTTTGTTGCTTTTCTCTGAGTTCTAGTTTAGAACTTGCTTTGAGTCTTTGAGGATAGCCTCTTAGGTTTATAATTAAGCTATTTTGTTGAGTTTCTTTCCCTCAACAATTTGAGTGTGCTTGTTGGTTCCAAGGATAGTCCAATCGCATCTTGAGTTTTGGATTGAATCCTTCGGGTGTCAAGTGGACAAAAGCAAGGTCCTTCTTCAATTTTGGAGTTAGTGTCTTGCTAAAGGAAGAACTAGTTCAACGTAGAGGACGATACTAGGACCAACATTCTGGTATTTGTTTCGAATTTTATTCTTTAAATTTAGAATTTGTATCACAAACTCAGGCCTATCATATTTGGGAATCAGTACAATATGAGTTTTATGAAAATTAGGTGGGGAGATATTATGATTTAGGAATTGAAGCACTATCCTACTAACATCAGAACCAACAATAGACCAGTACTTCTGGAAAAAAATAGGACTCATACCAGCAGGTCCTGGTGATTTGTACGGGAACATTGTTGATAAAGCTTTACATACCTCTCAATCCTAATAGGGTTTCATTAACTTACTATTCATAACTCGAGTCACCTTTGGTTTCACCCTTTCTAGTACTTTCCAAATGGCTTCCTCCTAAGGTCTATCACTCCTGAACAATTCAAAATAAAAGGAGATGACTAGACTCTCAATTTGATGTGCTTTCTCACACCAATTCCCCTGATCATCTCGCAACCCCTAAATCTGATTCTTTATCCTTCATTCAATAGCCTTCGCATGGAAGAACTTCATAGTGTAGTCTCCTTCCCGAAGCCAATGAGTCTTGGATTGCTGTCGCCACTTCTCATCCTCATGATCTAATAACACACCAAACTACTTTTCTTTACTATAAAGCATAGCTCGTGTAGATAACCCTTATTACTGTATACCCTTCAATTCAACCCTAAGAGACTCAATCTTTTTTTTTATATGGCCAAACTTCACCCTACTACATCTAGACAAAGCTGAATGCACTCTAATCATTTTTTGAGAAAAATGTAAAGAATCGCATATAGACTCAAAGCCCTAACTCTCTCAAACAACTCCCTCACACTCATTCTCCTTAGCCCACATAACCTCAAAACGCCATAACTTTTTTTGATTCCCTCTTCAGGGAGCATTATCTCTAGAGCACAACTCCAATAAGATCAGATAATGGTCAAACTTATAAGAGAATAAATGAGAGACTTTGGCCCTAACAAAAGTAGAGCACCACTCAGCATTTCCGTAAGCGTGATCCAACCTCTCTTTAATAAGCTCATTTCCAGTGCTAGCACCAAACCACGTGAATGGCCCACCCACATAGCCCAAATCAGAGAGCCCACAGAAGTCCAAGACTTCTTGAAAATACTACATCTATGCTGGTTGACAAATACTCCTCCCAACCAACTCTCGAGCAAAAAGAACTTCATTCAAATCACCCATACAAACCCATAAATATGGTTGTGGTCGAACTAACATTTTAAAACTCTTCCAGGCATCTCTCCTTAACCCACTATTAGGCTCACCATAATATCTTGTGAAATGCCAACCATGCATCGAATATGAATAGAACACCTTCACATCAATAAATCTCAAACTAAAATTTAGAAGCTCAATATGAATGTCCTTCCGCCACAAGAGCGCAAGGCCACCCAATAGCCCATCACTGGACACTGCAACACCATGAAAATTCAACAGCTGCTTAATTCGTTCAACTTTATTGCTATGGCACTTTGTTTCACACAAAAACAATAAAAAGGGATCTTTACCCCGGACCAAGTTCCGAAGCTCACAAATTGTCCATCGGTTCCCAAACCCCCAACAATTTCAACTTATGATACGCATTGTTCCTAGCGGGGTTGAGTATCCTCAACCTCCGTCGATGAAGTTATGTGTAAGTCAACACTAACTCTGTTGTCATCCACAGTCCTCGCTTTCTTATGTAGCTCATCATCACTGACTGACTCATCTATTAGTTGAAAAGACCTTTTATGACCACCCATGTTCATTTGTCCTACCTTTGCCGCCACATTCACCAATCTACCACCTACGGTCCTCCTCCACTTTTTTGTAGCATGCCCATGTAAACAAGCTTTAGCATCCAATGGTATGCCCTTCCTAGCCAAGGTGATGATGCTTGTGAACTGTGTGGCATGTTTCTTATTTGAATAGACAAAAAGATTAATACTTATTCATTGTGGATTTTATAGTTTGTAGTCACATGTTTTATTTTTTTATTGTGAGAAAATATATATATATATATATATATATATATATATATATATAAAGATAAAAATAAAAGAAAAATTGACAAAATGATAACTTAATAACTATAGGGATGATTTGGTAATTTAAGCGAAGCACAAGAGGATAGATATAATTTAAAACTAATGTTAAAAGGTACTTTGGGATATTCATAAAACATTTTTGTTTACACTAACAAATTCCCAACGATTTTATTACTAGAAGGGGAATATGTTATACTTTCTAATGGTTAAAAGGGGTGATAATGATATTCATAAACTATAAGTTCATTTAGTAACCAGCTCAAACTTCAAAAGATAAATACAGCGAACACAATGAATTGTCATATTAAACTAGTCATTTTGCTTTTTTCATGAAATTTTATCTTTAACTTTGCATGTGATCTATCACTTATTCGGTACAATTATCAATATCAAATAAAATACGACATGTCACTAATAATATACAAAAAGAGAGTAATTTTTTTTTTTTACTAATATCATTATATATAAATTACACACATTGTCTCAAAAAGGACAAATAAGATACTGGAGACTAGTTAAAATTAAGGGTTTGTTTTGGAAGTTCAAATATGCGTGCCCTTGTGGCATTGTTGGAGATTAGTTAATTATTTATTTAATCATTCGGGATTTTATTCCCATGGTGAGGGACACTAAAGGACAACATAAAACTCTCTCCATTCTAAAAAAAGAGTTTACTTTAATTAATATATAATTTTTTATTAATTATTAGATTTAACTTATTTAATGCACCACTAAATGTATATTTTTATTTTTTTTGTCGTTACTTTTTAATTTTGAATATACATAATTATTACTAATAATGATATTTTAAAATTTTGGTTTAAAAATAGACCTTTTTTTTTTAGACAAAAAATAATTTTTAAAATGGAATCTTTTTTTTTTTAGAATGGAGGGAGTACAGCCATAACTAGTTTTTTTTTTTCCCTTAAATATTTGCGTCATGTTTTGAACTCATTTTTGGAGCATGACAATTTAATTACCCATTAAATTTTTTGTTGCATTTTCTTATGTTATTTTCTATTACATATTTTAATAAACTAATATAAATTTTATAATTTGTACTAACATATATACTATCAGGATTTACTTTCAACCTAGTTAATTTTAACACTTAGTTTTCTATTTTTCGTATTATCCCACAATATTTTAATAAAATTTTATAATTATGATCTAATTTATTTCTACATTACAAATTTAAAATAAATATAACATAATAATAAAAAAGTGAACCTTTAATATTAAAATTTATTATAATGAAAATGAATACCCATTACATGAATATTAACATTAATTACAAGATTTACATCAACTTATTATAGCATGTAATATGCATTGCACACAAAAAATATAATAAGAAATCTTTTATGGTTTAATTGTAATACTCCATAATTTTTTGCCCCTTCATCAACATTTATTGATGGCAACATTGGAGTTTTTTTTTTTTTTTTTTCATTTTTTTTAATGAAAAGCAAAAGAAGTGTGTTAGTGTGGTGTATTAATCTAGTGAAAAATTTAAGTGATTTATGTGACATAGAGAAAAGGACAAAGTTTTCATCAATACTTTCACAAAAGGACAAAATAAAAGGGGTAATTATTTTTTTAATCATTTCGTATCATTCAAATTCATCTTATAATAATAGTACCACTAATGTTTTTTAACCCAAAACTACAACAACTTTAGCTTACAATTTATAAATGACAGGATACGTGAAGAAAAGTAAAATATAGGCCAAAATTTCACAAATTTTTTTTGAAAGTCTGGGAAAAGAAATGAAGCCCGCAAATTGAGTTTTTCCTTTGGGGCAGATAATTCTGATTGGTCATCAAATCATACCGGTTGAAGACCAGACACTGCGTCTTCAAGTTCATGCGGTGTAACTAGTTTAGATGTAGGTTTAAATATAACGTTTGAGGGAGATTTTATTGCTTCGATCTCCATTGGTTTCACAAAGAAATGACTGCCTAATGCATGAATGGTCTTGTCGATAAAGTTCAGCCTCGGGAAGTAGTCCTTCATGCGACACAAAAATTCCAGATGATCCCTTTCCTGGACAAAAATGGCAAAATGCCATCAGCAGTTCAACAAAATCTACTAGAATAACTAGAACACATGGAATGACAATCAAAATGTGATTTAGAGAATCCTACTTTAGAATTAGGCAAAGGTAATCCGGCCATCCAACGTTACAGGATATCAGACATAATTGGTTACTAAAGTTGATGAAAAAACTGCAGTCATGATCATGAGCATATTAACAGCAATAAGTTCAATCATCAGAAATGCTTCTACTAGCCATAAAATTATTTCTTTTGTAAATATAGCCATGTTACTTCTTTCATTATTTCATTAGTACAACAAGACAAAACATATCCATACCCTACTTGTTTGACTGGAAACAAGTAAAAAGAGCAAGTGTAAGAAGAGAAGACCCATATGCAAGAACAACGGGATCAAAAGGGTTCTACTTAAAACTGTTGCTTTCTAGTTAGATACTTTGTAATGGAAAAACACCATCTTGATAAAATTCAGAATAAGCTAATCCTGTTGTTCATCTAGGCTGTTTAGTGGATCTATCACATTAAGGCATTTCTTTTGTTACAAGCAAGTAGACTCTACCTGCTCATTAGACCTCAATAGCTAATATCAGCCCATTCATCTAGGCCATTTCATGTGCCAATTAATTTCATCCAAACTGAATATGAACCACAATAAAGATATTATAAATGGACATGTGCCAAAATTAATCGAGATAACCTTGTTATTAACATCTAAAATATAAATCTAGTCTCAAAAACTAAACTTATTTTCTGCAATTCTTGTGCAACAGCCAGTGCCGTATCAAATGCTATTTCTGTGTACTTAGAAACAGATTCTAAATTAAGAAAATATAAACATATAACAGGCTTCATGACATTTACAGTCATCTTTTGATGTTTCATCTACTAGGGATCTCTCATTCCAGATCTACCCTTGCAGCAGCTTTGTAGCCTTTACTTTAATCCCACTCTCTAACTTACTCTTACTTAGTAGTACAACAATTTACAGCCAGAGTTGAAGAAATTTAATAACATAATAGCAAACCTTTCGATATTCAGGTGCTCTTCTTGGAACTTTTAGATAGGCCATGTTATTCACATCAAAGTCCCATAGGAAAGATGTATGGTGTATCCAACGTGTTTTAATAATTGATTGTGCATTCCCACCAAACTTGTGGTTGCCGAAAACATAATCTGAAAAGAAATGGAAAAAACATAGTGCATGAGTGCACCTGTTTGCATCATAATATAAGTTAGCACACATCAATTTTCTGAACACAAATCAAGAGGCAGCTATTGTTCAAGTTAGCTACAAAAGAATTCAACTGACTAGCAAAAAATCAACATGCAATAATGCTAAGCAAAACCAAATTAAAAAAACTTTCAGCAAAACTTCCATCTAGATAAGCAAGAAGCTAGCCCTAGAAAAAGAAAAAGAATAAAAAATAGAAAAAGGCCAAACTATCTGACTCAATGCACAAGGCAATGCTTCTCTGTGAAGGTGATTAGTGATGGCACACAGACAATCAAACAAAATAATTTATGCCAAGAAATGATATGATCACAAATGCCAAGAAAAACCATGAAAAGGTCTAAGTTTTCTCTTAATTTGTTTAGCAGTTTTAATATGAGGAAGTTAAATATCAATACATGTTTAGAAAAATCATATAAGGCCGCAATTATCATCATGAGAAAATTGAACTCCAAAAGAAAGAAATAATACATACAAGCAAGAACAAAATGCTACTTCTGACATTATGATCAACTCAAGATTGTTCCATAATAAACCTCAAAGGAAGTTTGTTTGTTCAAAAAATTAATATGTGGACACATTCACTAGACTCAAAACTTTTCTTTCCATATAAAATCATATCAGGTCAAATCAGATGTTTGTGGTACCATTTTCACGAAGGCTGAAATCTCCAACTTCTTGAAATACTTCTTTGTATATTAAGCTACTCCATGACATGATGGGCCTAGGATAAGGTAGTACATCTGGAAGTGCATCCTTGTTGCATATGAAGGTGACAAATACTGTTCCATGATCGACAATAACAGTACCACCTCCAGAAAACCTTCGAATAACTGCAACCTTGTCTTGCAAGACAGAATTGACGTTCAGAAGTTCAGCAGGTTTCCTATGGAAAAAGGTTCATGAACATATTAATTTTTGGCTCCCATTACTTCCTGATGGATCCACAACTTGAGGAAGACAAGGGGTAGATGTAGGGTATTGCTGAATCATATCGCATTTTCCTATCAAGTCAGAAAATAGCTGACTTGAATATAGCTTAGTAAAGATATGCTCCAAAATAAAAAGCAATGTTACATCAGGAAGGTAGTTCATCTTGAAGCAGTTTTGATGCAAGAGCAAGAATGGATATATAAGCATTAAGAAGAAGAGACGAGAGAGAAAGAGAGAGAGAGAAGAAAACTATGTCTTTCTGGACATCATTGGAACATAGGAAAAGTCTAACACGATAACAAGTGCTCATGCTTTACAATTTCTGTGTAATATTAATATTGTGGTAATATTACAATCCAAAGGATTGGATCAGTAATTGCAAGCATTACAGTTTCCACGTAAAATATATTGAAATCAGGAACGCTCTTCCATACATTTTCCTAAAGATAAGATTATATACCCCTTCAATCACATACGCAAACGGGCCTATGTTCCTATCTTCGGCGTGCTTTATTTTATTATAAAAAAAAAAAAAAACTTCTGAACTGCAGCAATGGATTCCATTAAATGCAACTCATTGAACATAAAGTCAAGAGGGGAATCTGAAACCAGGGAATAGTTTGAGGGTGCAGATTTTATTTACCCAAGTTGAAACAGTAACGCAAAAAGGTAAAAGATAACGATTACTACTGTAAGGTTCAACAAACACCATATCTTATCTCAGGGTTACAATTCAAGGTCGAACCATGAAAAACACAAATGAAATCCTTCCCTTCAATGATTCAGAAGATGGACATAGCAGAGACTTGTAGGGTAATAATGAACAAATGAATAAGTGAAAACAAATCATAAACTTTCTCATCAGCATCATTAGCAAAATTGAGAATTACCCAGAAACTCCCATTACTATATTGCAGTAGTTAGTTCCATCATTAATAATGCACCAATTATCTGCTGTAGCCCGAAGAAGACGCTCCTCTAGATGCAATTGTTCCAAGATTGGCATTCCCCTCAGTCTAAGAAGATTTATTGATGGAAGTCCAAGGTTTCTGATGTGACGTATTGGCATTGAGAAGTTTAACAATTTCCAGCTTTCTTAGATTTCTATTAATAAGCACTGTAATGAACTTCAACAGTTAATATGGAGATAACCTGTAAAAGATCTTTCTTTATTGAAATTAAAAATTTAAACAAAAGAAATCAATCACATTGTAAGATAAACGATGGGAGTAAATTTAGTAGCAGATAGAATGAAAAACTTAGTCATTTGTATGACTCCAAAGGCATCAGTTAATAAGCCCCAAAAGCTGATCCATCAATTACTGAAGAGAAAACAGAGAAAAAGACACCAGAAAATCCAAACCAAATCACCGAAATGGAGTTAAAACTGACTTTATCAAATATCTCATTTTCCTAAACAATATCAAATTTGAGCTTTTTCACACCATTCTTGCAATAATTGTATGAACCAGATCTAATTTAAAAATGTCTGATGAGTAAGTGAACACTGCTTTTCCGAAACAAGAACGGAACAAAATTACAGATTGTTATAGTCTGAATATTGTCTGTAGAAAAATGACTAGAAAGAGAGCTAAAGGATCTCCTGGTTGTTGACCGACTTGTTTGTGTACTCCATATAATCTTTGACTCAGTGGGCGAATAGAGGCTCTGTAGAAGGAAGGGGACAGGAGAATAGTAGTAGGAATTGGTTCGAGAAATATTTTGATCGTGGCTAGATGGACAAAAAATTACTGAAAGAGCCCTCTAATAAGCTCAGGAGTTTGGTGCTTTTGGTTTTTAGAAGTTAAACTACAAAATTGTTTTACATTATCATCCTAAAAAGAAAAATAATTCAATCGGTACATTTATCCCTTGAAAATCTCATGGTATCTTTCATCCAAATGTGAATTACACAATCAAATTTGGGAGAACACACAGCATAGAATAACTTAGGCATAGCTCCCCTTGAATCAGCAGCAAAAATAGGTCAAAGTTATGAAACATAATGAGCCCCCATACAAATCATCCCAAATGACCAGCAGAATTCACTATCTTCTAAGATGCATGATGTACTTATCTGGAGAGTGGCAGCAGAATGTAAATGGCATTGCCACGGTTTTGTGCAACCCTCTATAGGGATAAGGCAAGGTGATCCATTGTCACCTTATCTTTTCCTTATTTGTTCCAGGGGCTTTTCTAAACTACTGGAACAGGCTGTAATCTTAATGGACAGTTATCAGGTATGAGAATCAGCACCAAGGGCCCAGCAGTAATGCACTTGTTCACTGCTCCTCCACTTTTATCTTGCAAACCATCAATTGCATTGCACCAAGTGGATCATTGAAAAATATCGATAAAGCTAAGGTCAGATGATTAATTTGCAGAAATCTAACGTCCTTTCAGCAAGAATACAGCTCATCATCTCAGGGAATCTATTTGTCCAGAGTTGAAAGGTGAAGTAGCAAACTAAAAGCATATATTTGGGTTTGCCCTAGGTCCTTGGTAGATCCAGTGCAGGTCTTTAGCTAGGTTCAGAAATATGGGGGAAAATGGAAGAATAAATTACTTAGTGCTGCCGGGAGGGAAACTCATTAAAGGAGTGGCATTAGCTTGCCAGTGTACATAATGTCGTGTTTTAAACTTCCAAAGAAGATTTGTCAAGAGATTACCAAGAGTTTAGCAACCTTCTGGTGGGGAAGGTCTGAAAAAGGAAAATTTCGATCATATCCTGTTTTATTGGCAGCGAGTAAAACTATTTGAAATTTCCCACCAAATACTTGGGATGACTTAATACAGCTGACTGCATCTTTTAAAGGTTGGTGGACAAAGATCATCTTGGCCAAAGCCAGTGGTGTCATGCAACAGAGAAGGGAACCAAAGCCTATATCCGCTGGCAAATTTGGCAGGATGGGAACGACCAAGTTTTTGAACAAAAAAACATTGCTGCTTCAAAAATAGTGAAGGAAGCTCTTCCAGGATGGCAAGAATATCATCAAAGCCAGGAAAGAAGAAGCCAACCCAATAATGGCCAGGAAGATGCAGGGAAGTTTCAGTGTGGCATTATCCTTTACCAGGTTTTCATTAAGATTTATCTTAGTACTGAACAAGCAGAACAGGTCAACAAGTATTTATTAAGATTAGTGATTCAGTGCTATAGCCCAAGATATTAATTTTTTCAAATGAATGCTTATGGATTGTAATTTTTCTGACATTCACAGAAAGAAGTATAACAAAGCAGGATCCAAGTTAGCTTCCTTTGTTTTGAATGTCAAATTGCCAAAGGTTTGGAAAGAACACTTCCCAAATTGGTTGCTGGAGGCAATCTCTCAAGATAAAAGCCAGTTGGCCTTCTGTAATTTCTACCATAACCAGCAAAATTACATCAATCAGGTCAGATAGCAGTCAAAACTCAAAACAATACCAAGACCACCAAAAGAGAAACCTATTAAGTAAAATTCACAAACTAATAGCAGGGTTGATTTTGATAAGGCCCCAAGCAAAGCAGCAAGCTTGGTAAAAAGAAAGACAATGATAATGATTGTGCATTATAATTTAAACCGTAGATAAATTAAGGTCGTTTTGAATTTACCTGTTGAACGGGAGACTCAGAAGAGCCAGAAGAAAGCGGTGAAAAGCACAAAGTTGGCGGCCATGGCGGCAGAGAGTGGAGAGGGGAAGCCTTTAATGGTGGGCGACAATTGTTAATTGTTGTCCTTTTTAAGGCTAATGGTACTTTCGGCAATTTCCCAACAATTCAAAGCTAGCCATATATATTGCCCAGTCCCCCTTTTCTCTAAAACCAAAACAATTCTAGTTTGATAGGGAGTTGAATTATCTAATCATGCACAGACTGATCTTCCTTTCGTCCAAAACAAAACCAAAATCAAAGTCTATATTCTGTTCATTCCAATTCATTGATTCGTTATCTTACTTCACTAGCTCAACAAACTCACCCTCAAATTCACAACAAACTAATACCCATTTTTTCCTTCATCACAATTTTTCTTACCAGCATCCCAAATTTTCATCTATTTTCTCATCTGGGTTTTCAGGAAATTCGTTGCGGACTACAACTTTGAGTCAAAATGGAAATGGGTCTCTTAATTCTTGGAATTTGGGGCATCAAGTAAGGAGCTTGTGTAATGGAGGGAAAAACAGCAGAGAGTCTATGAATTATGATGTCGTTCTTGTTGGAGCTGGCCCTGCTGGATTATCAGCCGCAATTAGATTGAAACAATTGTGCCGGGAAAAGAATGTTGATTTTTCAGTTTGTGTGGTGGAGAAAGGTGCTCAAGTTGGTAAGTTTTTGGCGTTTGTTTTTATTTATTTACAGTCCTAAATTTTTGAGGTAATTGTTACTGTTCTAGTGGTTTGTTAAACTAATTTTGCAAGTGTTTTTGGTGTTCTACACTGTGTGAGTGAAGGAATTTTTTACTTGCGTATTTGGCTATGCTTTTCGTGTTGGAATTGCGGTTTTATATTGAGTAGTTGACTTCGCAAATTCACATACTAAATAATAAATACAATCCCATGATGTATTACTATGACTTTAACAGCTTTCTTCGTGCTCGTACATTGGTTTGTATGTTTGTGTGGAGAACTGTCAGTGAGGAAACCAGGATCAATTAACAATTTGTGTATGAGATAGAAAGGTTGAAAGAGTCTGGTTCTGCAGACTGCTAGTTGTGTGATAAGATGTTGCACATTTTTCACTGGGACCGAAGTTAGGGCCAAGAAAATACATAAATTGTTTAGTGAAGCGAGATGCATGATTGCTTTGTTTCGGAAAAAATAATTTCGTAGGCAGCAAAAGATCTAAAATCAATGTTATTTTGCAAATTACAAAGTTTCACTCCAATTTGAACATGACTTTTATCACTCAGCCTGTTACCCTTGATATGGCCTCTGAGTTGAGTGGTGAATGAGAATCATAGTGGTTGCACCCATGCAGCTCTGGGAAAGCATTATGTTGTTTCACAAGGAGAGGAGAAAAAGCAACCTTAAAACTGATAGTTTTTCTTAGGTAAAGGTGACAAAGAACCTGAGAGAGAGGTGCAAGTTCAAAATTTTTGTCCCTCGTGGGAATGAAGGGGCTGATATTTGCAATAGATGGAAATACAGTTGGTAGATGAGAACTTTCCACATGTTTACAGCTACCCTGGAATTATGAAGCAATGGGCGTCTGACTGAGCTTTTTGCCAATAGTACAATGGCAGAATTTTCAGGTGCTGGTACAGGAAATTCAGCAGTGCTGAATAAGATAGTAATGGTTCGTAGGATTGTTCCCCTCCCTCTTACAGGTGGAGTCTTGTGTTGGGTTGTTCTTGGCTATTATTTTTCCTAAATTGGTTTTCCATGAAGCTCCAAAACTTTGCAAGTTTTCTTGATTCAATTTTAATTCTGCTGGTGCTAACAATAATTGCCTCTTTGGATATGAGAAATTTGTCCATCTTTTGAATGAAGTGACTGCAGTCTATTCAATCAGAGAGGTCCTAGCAGAGTATGTCTTTTTTTTTCTTTTTTTTTTTTTTCCTTTAGGTGCGGTGGGATAGGCTGGAGCTGTATAATTAGGGCATAAAATATTGATTATCATAGCTAAACCCCCCTGGCCATGTCCATGATAGTTACCCTCTATGGAATGTCCAATTCCCATAACTACTTGAACCCCGAATGGCCCGCCAATGCCCTCCCTGGAGAAGTATTTGGTTTATGCAATTGCTACTGCGAGCAGGTTTGAACATAACACTACGAGGAGTGAAATCACTAAAGAATGAGCCTTTCTGAACCACTTACCTGTTTGGGATTTAGAGTTACCTAAATTCCTTTGGGTGGTTTGCGAAAGGCAAAGATGGCTAATCCTTGGCACCACAAGTGCTGAATTTGGTGTGAAAAGTTAGTTTGCCGTAGTTCTCAAGTTTTCTTTTTATTATTTAGGTCTTTTATTAGTTTTTTGTTTTGTAAGGAAGAAAAGGTGGGCCTTAGACTCAGGTTCTGAGAATTTTTTGGTGTTCTAAGTGTGTTCTGTTCATTTGCCAAAACGTACCTTGCTATTGTCACTTTTTCTGGAGGGATTTCACTACTTAAGTAGTCGTTGGGTTAAAAGAGTTTTCCAATGGTTTGGGCAACCGGTAATGTTCCATTTCATCATGGCTTGAGGAAATATGCATCATTAGGACTTTTAGGCTTGAAATTGGCCTAGTGGCTTTGATTTGCTAAGTTTGGGGTGAGTATATGAAATTAAAAAACAGTAGTTGCATGCAGAGGTGTAGGTTTCAGCTTATTCTTGGCAGGGAGTTGTGAGAATAGGCTTGTTGGTTTGCAGCAACACAAAACAAAGGAGTTACAGCAATGAGGCACTTGAGGAAGTTCCCATAAGTTTGGGCACATGGCAGTTTGGCCTACACTTGTATTATTCCTAGCAATTGTTATATGCCTAGCAGTTGGGGCTCGTCAACTGTGATAATCAGCTTAAATAGGCAAGGCAAAGACCCCTGCTTTTCATAGAAAAAGTGTTGAGGGATGTTTTGCATGCCTATTTGAGCAATATTTCTTGTATTTGTGAAACTGAGTAATAAGTCGAAGGTTTGGCTTTGCCTATAAACACTGTGTGCCTTTTTTGTAATATTTTGAAACTTTAGCATGTACATGTGTTGTAGGAACATAGTTGTTAGTTGTGTTGAGTGTAAGGTGTTCAAGTAAGCCTTCATAGTCATTTCTGGCACTTTTTGCTGCTTGTGTGCATGTTGATCTAAATTTAACAAAAGGCTGGTTGGTTTGAGCAAAAATCAGTGCTGGTCATGGGAAATGCCATCATTTTTTGGGCATTGACGGATTCTAGTAAAAGCTAACATCTTGGTCCTAGGTATGGCTCATTTCTTGACCGAGCTATATTCCAATAATTGTAACTTCAAATGATGGGGCTGTTGGATAGCATTTTGGTTGAATTAACTTTGTTCATGAAAATGCCTATTATGTTAAATTGTTGCATGGAGGTTTGACATTTTACGTTGAAAAGCTATGGTGAAATGTTCTTGGATCTTGGACATTTCTAAGTTGGTTTCAACTATTGATGCTTTCTATCTAGTTTGCAGGTAGAATTTCACCACAAAAGCTTGAAAGTTTGTTTAACTCTTGCAGTATTCATGCAAATAGTTTCAATGGTATCCAGAAATGAAAAATGAAACCTTAAATTTACCATATAACACCGAGAAAGACATTATTCAATTTGTTGTCTTGTTGGGATATCATATGATGAATGCAAGCTGTCATTGAGAATTGATGCGACCTGGTTACAAACTGGATCATTGATCTGTAACCAATTGGACAATTAGTTGGATTAGTTAACTGCAAATTAGTACCAGATCTAATAGATAAAAATAACCTGAACACTTGGCAGAAAGATATTCTCGTGTTGTCATCCTTCATCAAGCAATGATTTATTCAGATGGCCAATGTTGTATGGTTAAACATTGAAACCTTTCTGATTGCAATCTCTAATAATCACTTGTTTTAGCTCCTTTTCAAATGAGAATCATAACATGAACTAGGCCTAATGGTTCTTTCTTATTGGTATTCTTGAAAGACAACCATAGGATTTACCCTATAAGTACCAAACGCAATAATGTATCTGGTTTCACATCATTGCTTCCTGATGAAAATGAATTGATCTTGTCTGTAATGACCTATTTATGAAGAGGAGAAAAGGCATGGAGTTGGGAAAGTGAGTATGACTGAATTTGAGCTATGTTACAGAGAAATGTAACTACCATCTGAACCTCTTGACTGGTAGAAGTAGAGGCATTTCTGATTCCTCATTCAACAAGTACTGAATGCTTCTTACCAAGAAAAGACAAATGACTGCTAATTACTGGCTGCATGATGTCTCTCTTAGTTTCTTAATTTGGAAATGACTGTTTGATGACATGTTTCCAATAATAACTTAACTTATATCTTAATTCTGCAGGTGATCATATCTTATCAGGGAATGTGTTTGAGTCTCGTGCATTGGATGAACTTCTCCCGCTGTGGAAAGAGGAAGATGTATGGTTCTTTGCTTTCTGCTTCTTTTCCACTCTGTTAATCATAGTCCAAGGTTTATGCTACATTCCCCTTGCTTACAGGTGGATCAAAGTATGATGTATATGTTTTTGCATTAGGAGGCTAGATATATGAAATATCTGACAAACACACATAGCAGACAAATCTCACAATATGAATGGTCACATTTTGAACGTGGTTTCCTACAGCGAATCATCATGTAGACTCACAAATGAGGATTTTCTAAAAACAAAATTTTTCTTAATCATGCAAAAATCTTCTCTTTCATATCAAATCAAAGTTTTGATCTGTTTTCCAGTTTACAGACACCTTTACTTGCCATTACAATATGAAATTTCAGTGTCCCAAAAGAATGGTGTTGCCAAGAAAATAGGATTTATTTTCTGGTTCAGAAAAGGATCAGCTTGGTTGCAGGAATCTTTTGGACTGAAGGATTGGTGGTTTTTCAAGTGTCATGTACTTCAAAAGTTGGATGAAGTTCTCTTACATGTGGAAGAGGAGAATGATAGAGAATGAATGTTCTGGGAATTGGATATTATGCAGGATAAATTTAAGAAACAAATGTAGAAACCTTTAATTAGCAGTGGAAGATTAAGGGAATGGGTCCATTTGGAACAGTGAACAGTCTCGTTAAGCTGTAATTAGGAAGAAAATTTTTATTTAAAAAACAGTAAGAAGGTTGAGAATATGACCTAGATTTCCTTAAGAATGACCTATGTAGAAACTCAAATCTTAATATAGTCAGGCTGGGAAGCCAAGTTTCTTTAGCACTATGTAAAGTTAATAGGTCAGGAAATTTAATAAATATGGAAACTTAAGGTTAGGACATACTAATCCATGTTTGAAATGAAGCCTGAATGTTTGGCTCCATCAGAAGAACACAAAAATCTAAAAGGGCATGGAGTGGACCAATTTCAGCATTCTCTCTTAACGACTATGCTAGAATGGGATTCAACAAAGCCCTCTTACCACCAGTTTGAAAGAGTAAATAGAAAAAAAAAATGGTTTAGATCAGAGAAACCGCTAGTGAATAGATGCCACACAATTTTGTGGAGTTGCTGAATGCTTAAAATAACTGCATATTACTTCTAGCTCAGGTCTTTAATCTTCCTATTAATGTTCTTCAGGAAGATCTCTTTCCTTTCACAAGCATTTGCCTTTTGTATTTTGGTTGTTTATATTGGACATTGTAAATTAGCGTCCATTAAATATTCTTTGCAGGCACCAATCCATGTCCCTGTTTCTTCAGATAAGTTTTGGTTGCTTACAGAAAATCGGGCTTTGTCTCTCCCAAGCCCTTTTAACAATAAAGGAAACTATGTTATAAGGTATGCAATTATTCTTCTGATGCCATTTTGGCTTGAATTATTCAGAAACTTTTTTGTAATCTTGAGGATTGCATTTGACCTAAAAATAATTTAAAGAAGAGTCTTTCTATGCTTTTATGTTGTTGACACATGTTGCTTCTAGTTTGTAAAAATCAATGCACAATAACTTCACAGATTTGTTTATGGTTGTTGATTATACTGAGTTACATAGGAAACTTTATTAAGGAACAGGAAACAAAATTATTCAATTGGCAAACGAAAATTAAAAATATATGAAAACTTTTGAGTCTGTCCAAGGCTGTTTTTCTGTCCGCAAAAGGGATTAATGGAGTGACTTGATCAAGGATGTAAAACAGCAAGAAATCTTGGAAGAATGCTTTCTCGTATTAGGCCATAGCACAAGTGGCAAAATACTGAAATACGTGAAACTGTTGGAAATCCTTAATGGGAAATGGTTTTTAAGACCATGGAAGCAACTATAATGTAGCCACTAGAAGAAAACTATCAAGATGGATATCTGTCTGTCCTACTCTTTTTTTAACTCTTTTATGCCAGAATATAATATTTTAGACTTTCCTTGATGGAAAGTTCTGGTTGTATGTTGCTAGCATCACTGATACCGGATATTGAAATCATCAGACCTTCAATTTTTAAATTTCTTTCTATAAATTAAAATCTATAGAAAATAGTTTTCTTACATATTCCTTACTTTCATGGAAGGCCTTAATGATCATTATGGATCTCAATCCCTGCTAGCATGGCCTGCTATCATTGCAATAATGGTAGGCATATTATGGCACATATCTCCTGAAATATGGTTGATATCTGCAGGCCTGTAATGCTTTTCATATCATTGTAGACCATTTATGCTACTGCTGCAGTGATCATCATTTATTACAACTTCAATCAGGAGCTAAATCAACTCCTAAATTAACCCTAGGATAGAATCCTTCCCAATAACATTTATATAGAATTCAGGTTTAGTCTTCTCTTGTGGAACTTCCCTTATATTTCTTATCATCATTTGCATCAGTGGGAACTCATTTTCCCTGTTCTCCATAAACTCTTATATTTGCTAGCTTAATATCACCAGGATCTCTGTTTTGAAATTGATAAGTGTGAGATTTAGAAGAAACAGAGGAGAATAAACTTCATTCTCATTAACTTTTTAGGATTACAAAGACTCCTCTATATATGAGATAGTACTAACTTATTCACAGTAACAAGATCCTTGATTGTAGGGATCTCATTACTGAACTTACCTAATCTGAATAAGGTAATACATATATTTAGGAATCCTATCCGATCTTATCTAAATATCTAATTCATACATATATTTATCCGATCTTATCTAAATATCTAATTCCAACACTCCCCCTCAAGCTGGTAGGAAGATGTTCTTCATTCCCAGCTTGCTTGTATGACCATCAAACAGTGGTTTAGCCAATCCCTTTGTGAGAATATCTGCAACCTGCATTCTGGAAGATACAAATGGGGTACATATCACTCCATTCTCCAGGTTTTCCTTAATAAAGTGCCTGTCCACCTCAACATGTTTAGTCCGGTCATGTTGCACCGGATTCTGAGCAATGCTTATAGCTGCCTTATTGTCACAAAACAGCTTCATAGGACCTTCAGTCATTATGCCTAAATCCCTGAGAACCTTTCTCAACCATAACAACTCACAAATTCCATGTGCCATGGCTCTAAATTCAGCTTCAGTGCTACTTCTGGCCACCACATTCTGTTTCTTGCTCCTCCAGGTAACCAAATTGCCCCATATGTAAGTGCAATAGCCAGAAGTTGATCTTCTATCAGTCACTGAACCAGCCCAATCTGCATCAGTATAGGCTTCAACATCTCTCTTCTCATTCTTTCTGAAGAACAATCCACTGTCCGGGGTTCCCTTCAAGTACTTGAGAATCCAGAACAATGCATTCTCATACTCCAGCTTTGGAGAATGCATAAACAGACTTACTAGGCTCACAGCTAAGGCTATATCAGTCTTGTATGGGATAGATATATGAGTTTCCCACCAATCTACGGTATCTACCTCTATCAACTTTGTTTCCCACTGATATCATCTCCTAGTTTTGCATTTGCCTCAATTGGAGTATCAACCGGTTTACACGCACTCATTCCTGTCTCTTTCAACAAATCTAAGATATACTTCCTCTGAGAGACTACTATACCCTCGTGTGACCTAGCCACTTCCATTCCCAAAAAATACCTAAGTTGTCCAAGATCCTTGATTTCAAATTCTGTCGCCAACCGCTTTAGACGGTACTTTCTTCCTCATCATTGCCTGTTAATATGATATCATCTACATATACTATCGGGATGGCAATCTTCCTCACTTTGATCTTTTACAAAAGAGTATGATCAGTGGGCTGCGATATCCCCGCTTCTCATAAACCTTGTGAACCTATCAAACCAAGCCCTAGGACTTTGTTTAAGTCCATACAAGGACTTTTTAGTCCGCACACTGTGATCCAAACCCTTTCTCAAATCCGGAGGTGCTTCCATATATACTTCTTCTTGAAGATCACCATGAAGAAACGCATTTTTGACATCCAACTGATTTAAAGGCCAGTTAAGATTAACAGCAAGTGACAATAGAACTCTCACTGTATTTAACTTAGCCACTGGAGAAAACGTTTCTGTGTAATCAATTCCATAGGTTTGTGTAAAACCTCTTGCCACTAACCTAGCCTTTCTTCTTTCAAGGGAACCATCAGCCTTGTACTTAATAGTAAATACCCACTTGCATCCAACTGGAACTTTGCCCTGGGGTAATATGACTTTTTCCCAAGTAGCATTCTTCTCCCACCCCTTCATTTCCTCTAAGATGACCTCCTTCCATTCTGGAACATCTAGAGCTTCTCTAATATTATTAGGAACTGTAAGTGTAGAGGTTTGAGAGATAAAAGCAGAGTATGAAGGAGACAGTTTTCCATAGGATATAAAATTGGACAGAGGATATTTAGGGTTTTTAGTACAAGTTCTAACCCCTTTTCTGACTGCAATAGGAAGGAAGTTCTGAACATTTTCAGAAGTATTACCTGTTGTGTCTACTGTTTGATCTTGGGTTGATGGTGGATTCTCTCCCGGGACAGACTCTTGGAGATGCTGTTCAGGTGGAAGATCTTTCCCTTTTCTTGAGTACACAATGCCCTTCCATCTTTCCTCATTCACTGGAGGACTAGGACTAAAAACAGGTCCCGGGGATTTATGCTCAGGACTAGGACTAGAACCAGGTCCTGGGGATTTATGCTCAGGTTCAGGTTCAGGTAGTAGTGGGACATTAGTGGTCTCATCAAGGAAATGTTGAGGAGACTTAGGTGGAGGTTTAAATGGAGGAGGTTTAAATGGAGGATTAGGAAGAACAGAATCCTCAAAAATAGCATAGGAAGGATAGGAAGGTCTTTCAGATTCATGAGATTGCTCCCGAACTGAAATACAGAGCTTCATGGAAGGTAACATCCATGGAGACAAAGATTTTCTTAGTGGAAGGATTGAAACATTTGTACCCTTTCTGTGTGTTTGAGAACCCAACAAATATACCCTTATGAGCCTTTGGATCTAATTTACCCCTATGAGGATCATGATTAGGATAAAAAACAGTACACTCAAAGACCTTAAGAGGCATGGTAGTGACAAATCTGGACTGAGGGAATGCACAAAGAAGGTTGTGGACTGGTGTTTGAAACTGAAGGGGTTTTGATGGAAGTCTATTGATGAGATAGGTAGAATGAAGTAAGGCTTCTCCCCAGAGATAGGATGGCACATGAGTGGTAAAAAGAAGAGCTCGGGTCATTTCTAGTAATTGCCGATTCTTTCTCTCAGCCAGGCCATTTTGTTGAGGAGTATATGCACAGGAATTTTGATGTACAATCCCTTTTTCAAGGAAGAACTTTCTAAGATGGTTGTTCACAAACTCTTTCCCCTGATCACTCCTAACTACAGAATCGGTTTGAAATTGAGTGAGTACCATTTGGTAAAAAGATTGAAAGATATCACTAACTTCGCTCTTGTCTTTTAAAAGAAAAACCCAAGCAACCCTTGTGTGGTCATCAATAAAAGTTACAAACCATCGTTTTCCAGATAAAGTTGAAACTTTAGATGGTCCCCAAACATCACTATGGATAAGAGTAAAAGGGCGCTTGGTTTGTATTGTTGTGGAAGATCTGACTGTGAGGATGTTTTGCCAATGCACAAAACTCACCTGAAAGGAGTCGACTTTTTATTGAGAAACAAACTTGGTAACAATTTTTTCATGTAGAGAACATTAGGGTGTCCTAGTCTATAGTGCCAAAGCAGCACTTTATTTTGAGACACGAAGCCCTAATCTCGAATTAGCACAAAGAGCTGCCTCAGGAGCATGTGTATCAAGAAGGTATAAACCATCTACTTGTCTAGCAACTACAATCCTCTTCCCCGAGATTGAATCCTGAAAAACACACCCAGAAGCAGAAAAAATAATAGTGCAATTATGTTCTATTGCGAGCTTACTGATGGATAGTAGATTATAAGAGAGTTTAGGTACATGAAGGACATTTTTCAATATTAAAGAAGGTGTCAAAGGCACTGATCCTACTCCCATAACAGGAGAATATGAACCATCTGCCATTTTCACTTGTAGAGTGGTTCTACAAGGTGTATAGGTTGAAAAGAACTTGAGGTTTCCTGTCATATGATCTGTGGCACGAGAATCGATGCCCACACATCATTTTTTGTACAAATGAGAGAAACCCTAGAGTTTTTACTGTCTGAACTAGGTTTGAGGAAGGATTAGCGAGAATCTTGGGTTTGGTATAACTTATAGAGGTGCTCAACTGTTCTTTCATGGAAGAAAGGCATCTAAGGGAGATTCTTTTGCTGTCGGATCTGAATTGCTAACTTGAAAGGCCGCTTCTCCTCGATTTGTACTCACCAACCCTTCTCTTAAGGTTGGCTGGTTTACCATGTAATTTCCAGTGTTTCCTTGGTGTGGCCTAATTTCTTGCAGTGGTCACACCAAGGCCTGTTCTTTTCTTGAGATCCCTTCTCCAGCCTTTGCTACCAAAGCAGATCCTTCTACCTCTCCCTTGGATGAATCTTGGTTTCCCAGCATCACTTTTCTTCTTCCTTCTTCTCTTCTGACTTCTGCAAACACTTCTCTCATACTTGGTAATGGATGTTTTCCCAAAATTCTCCCTCTGACTTCATCTTGGTCCTTGTTCGACACTGCAAGAAAGACAAATATCCTCCCCCTCTCTACCTTCTTCCTGTACCTTGCACTGTCTCCCGCATCTGTCCATCCTTCTTCTTCAAACAAATCTAATTCATGCCAAATTCCCACCATGTGGTTATAGTACTCAGTGACATTTCTTGCCCCTTGCTGCATTTTCCACAATTGAGAGTTTAGGTTATATAGATGTGAATGATCCTCCATGTCTGAGTAAGTCTCCTTGATCTCCTGACACTTCTTGCAGTTGGAAGAAACATAAAGGACCTCCCAACACTTGCATCCATGGAGTTAATCAACCAGGACATGACCATGGAATTCTCTGAACTCCACTGGGCATATCTTGGATCATCTGTGGAGGGTGCTGAAGTTTCTCCGGTAAGATAACCCATCTTCCCTCTCCCATTGATGGCTAATCTGATTGATTGTGCCCAAGTAAGATAGTTGGCTCCAACCAATTTATGAAGAGTGATATTCTGGAATGATCCCTCTGTGAGAACTTGAATGTTGCCCTCAGATGAGGATGTACCACTAGATGAATTAGTGGTAGAGGATGAGGATGAAGATGAAGTTCCAGCCATAAAGGCTGCTTTGTAATCCATGGAAGAGCCTGAATGCTCTGATACCATGTGAGATTTAGAAGAAACAGAGGAGAATAAACTTCATTCTCATTAACTTTTTAGGATTACAAAGACTCCTCTATATATGAGATAGTACTAACTTATTCACAGTAACAAGATCCTTGATTGTAGGGATCTCATTACTGAACTTACCTAATCTGAATAAGGTAATACATATATTTAGGAATCCTATCCGATCTTATCTAAATATCTAATTCATACATATATTTATCCGATCTTATCTAAATATCTAATTCCAACAATAAGTATTAAACTACCACAAAATTATTTGAATTACTGTAGGATTATTTCTCCAATAATTGCTAGCACATTTTTTAAGACTAAAGAACCAAAACAAGACTAAAGAAC
This sequence comes from Gynochthodes officinalis, assembly GCA_020080225.1. Classification (NCBI taxonomy): domain Eukaryota; kingdom Viridiplantae; phylum Streptophyta; class Magnoliopsida; order Gentianales; family Rubiaceae; genus Gynochthodes; species Gynochthodes officinalis. The sequence continues at coordinate 32,663,430 of CM034623.1, forward strand.
CAAAACTCTTGCTTCAAATAGATTTTTGTTGAGTGATTGTAGATTTGATCGCTTGCTAATATCTCACTGAATTGTTCTTGCTAGTTCTCCTTTACAATGTATGTTGAGATGCATGTTTTGAGTCAGCATTGCCTTCAACTATATGCTACATGTTTGGCTCCAAACTATTTATGTTTTCTGTATTCTCTTTGTTGGTCTCCCACATTGTGTGCTTCTTATACAGAGTTAGAGTTACAGCCATTTATAAATGACAGCAATTGAAGTTCTATGGAAATATACTGCTAGGATTCGAATTTCAGGTTCTTGTTCAAATTAGGATTTATAACTTTTGTGTTGTGGATTGACTCAAGAATGGTATTATGTTTAGATGTCATTGCATGATGCCAATAACAGTTCTAGATGAAATGTTTCATTAAAGAATGCAGGTTAATATATGGAATGAGAAGAATAGGTTATATGTTTGAATTTCTTTGGGCCATGCCAAGGACAGTTATAGGTTTAATGTTTGTTGGAGAGTTCAGGGTAATATGAATGAAAGGAATAGGTTATATGTCTGTATGTCATTGGGTCATGCCAAGAATGGTTCTAGATGAATGTTTTGTTGGAGAGTGCAGGTTAATATGTGGAATCAAAGGAATAGCGGACCTTTTCATAGCTTATGGGAATCTCTGTGGATCTTCAATCACTCAATTTTGTTTCATATGTTCTCCTGGAACAGACATGGTATTCAGACATGCAAAGAGTCTTGACAAACTTGTCTACACTTCATCTTTTTCTCTCTTTCGTCCCTTTTTTTTTTTTTTTAAATGAGAGTCTGTGAATAATATTGTTATTTTCTTCTTTTTTTTTAAGGTTTTATGTTGGATATAAGAACGTTTAGAGTGAGATTGCAAACATTTTAGATAAGCAGGAAGAAATTCAAATAATAATTTGGTGTCTTAGAATCCTATTGCTTGTAGGGTTCCAAATTTAAGAAAGCTAAGTAAAGACCATTAACAAATTAAAGTTCTAGTAATCCACAGAACCAATCATTACAAATTCTTACAAGGAACATGCCCATTGACAATTTGATTTATCTATGCGGTAGTATGGAAACAGCTTTGGACCTTGTAGTATACTGAGCTCCTTTCAAAATCCCGATTAGCTTAAAAGGGAGATTTTATAGAACAGCTACAAAACCGGCGATGTTATATGGAGCTGAATGTTGGCCAGCAAAGAGACAACATGAGCATAAGTTGGGGGTAGCAAAAATGAGGATGTTATGGTGGATGTGTGGTAAGACAATGATGGATAACATAAGAAACGAGGATATTCGACGAAGAATTAGAGTAGCACCAATGGTAGAAAAGATGAGAGAACATAGATTGAGATGGTTTGGACATATTTTTCGGCGACCTATAGATGCGCCGGTAAGAACAAAAGTTTGTTATAAAGAGCATGATGGGAAGAAAGGGAGAGGTCGGCCGAAATTTACGTGGGGAAAAGTGGTAAAACAAAATTTAGTGGAGTGGGAAATAGATTGACGGATGGTTTGTAGTAGAGCAGAGTGGAGGAAAACTATTAGTGTAGTGGAAGAGCAAAACTCTAATGGTCCCGACTGCCCTTTATAGTTTAGCATTTTTTATTTATTTCTTTATCTATTTATCTATTTATTTTATTATATTTTCTTTATTTTATGGATTTATGTCCTTGGGTTCATCGACCGCCAACCCCAACTAGTTTGGGATAAAGGTGATGATGATGACATTGTTGTTCCAATAAGGTGAAAAATCTCTCTTAAATATCTGCAACGTGCAGAACATTTCTGATTTTCCCACATAATGTTGTTTGGAATTTTTCTGGGCATTTTTACAATAAAGTTTACATTTGTTAAATCGTGAGTTGTCCTTGAGATCTTCTATATCTATATCTCTCTCTCTCTCTCTCTCTCTCTATATATATATATGTGTGTGTGTGTATGTTTAGTAATTTGAGAGTTTTTTGTTTACTTTCCTATTCCCTAACCTAAAGGTAGTGTTTTAGTTTGAGTCAGCTAGTTCGTTGGTTGGGACTGAAGGCTGAAGAATTAGGTGTTGAGATATACCCAGGATTTGCTGCTTCTGAGGTACTTTTTCTTAATATATTTGAGTTTGCTCCTAAATTTTTTGCCATTAACTAATAACTTTTAAATGTCAGGTTTTGTATGATGACGATGACAAGGTTATTGGTGTTGCAACCAATGATATGGGAGTGGCCAGAGATGGCACTGAAAAAGACAATTTCCAACGTGGAGTGGAACTAAAGGGCAAGTTCTCTCTCACTATCTGCCTAGATTTCATCTTTGAATTTATGATTGCAAGGTATGTGCAGTTGCTGCTCTTTACAGTGACTTTCATCTAGAATCCTAAGTGAGAACTTCTCATCATGAATTACTTTCTTCTTTGTCCGTATTCAACTCCTCATGTTTTTAAGCAGAATTGTTTGCTTAATCCAGCATCTGAGTTCATGTTAGTGATTTTATGGGGGATCTTTTTTTGTAGACTTGGTGGAATCATTCCTTGCTTCGTGCTGAAATGGTTGATGCATTCAATTTAGGTAGCAAAATATAGTCAAAATTAATTCCACCGACCCCACTCCCCCTCAAACAACCTGGGGGATTTGCTTGAATGTTTCAAATAAGAACTAATGCGAAATGATGCTATTCCTCATTCTTCTTTATACTGGTTTATGTGGCTTGTAATTTTTATTGTAAATGAAGCAAATATTCTTACTTTATTGTAGGGCTTGATTGTAGGTCAACTTTGGTTAGCTTCTGAAATGATAATGAGGATAAACAAAAATTATCTTTCCTGACAATGTTATACAAAGGAAAAGGCTGCTTTTTTATTTTCGCATTTATGGCATATAAGAAAGCAGTGAAATGAATCAATATTTTAAAGTTTAAACTATTCATGAAAGAAGATTAGAGATAAAGCAACAGGATGGAGAACTAAGAATATTCCTATCCCCAGACTTGAATAAAAATATTATGTTAAGTTGATTCTATTCACCTTCTTTTGTTTTTCCAAAATGCAGTTTCCTAGCTCATTGTGTTTTTTTTTTTTTTTTTTTTTGTGGTGCTCCACAGGGAAAATTACTCTTCTTGCTGAGGGATGTCGAGGATCATTATCAGAGGTTTTACAAACATTAATTCTTCTTGACAAAAAGAATTAGCCCTTTTAAATATACTATTATTAAACCAATCTGAATTGTTTTTTCTTAATGTACAGAATATAATCAGAAAGTACAACTTGAGAAATAAAGGACAGGGACAACATCAGACTTATGCTCTAGGAATTAAAGAGGTAATTGGTTTGATATTCAACTTGCAACTTTTACTTTATGTAACTGTCCAAAGCATTTTAATACCTTTGTATGTGCAAAATGTGATAGCATATGTGCATCAAGAAAATAATTATAGAGCTGCAGAAAGTTTCACATCTACTACAGCTTACTGTTATCTTGTTTAACAGCATAAACACTAATTATCTCAATACCTCCTTGATTTCATGTTTCCTGCATAACAGATGGTCTTAATTATGAAAGATTAAGAAACATTTTGATGCTGTCCTCTATTAAACTGTGCCTCATAGAATTTTAGCAATGTACTTGATCAGAATCAGAATAAGTCATCTTGTCCTCTACCTACCCTTTACAATTGAAGGTTTCTATGCATGTCCACTTATTTCATTAGTAGAAACTTCAGTTTTGAGCTGCGAAATGCCTTGAGCTTGTTTATGTTGCTTGGTGTTTTATTTTCCTTTTCTTTTCTTTTCTTTTCTTTTTTTTTTTTTGTTGTGGTGGGAGGGGATTTACTTCGGCTGAATTTGAATCTAATATTGAAGATTAACATGTCCATCATCTCAAATTGGTGAAGAGAATCGATAAATTTCTTAACTTGCTCAAAGATTGATGGGTTCTTTCTCAGGTATGGGAAATCAGTAGTGATAAGCATGACCCTGGATCAGTGCTTCACACAGTAGGTTGGCCCTTGGATCCTAAGACATATGGGGGCTCTTTCTTGTACCATATGGAAGATAGACAGGTCCATTCATCTGTTCTCTCTGTGTCTCTTCGGTGTGTCTCTCCCATTATTCTCATATTTTTATCTTTTGCAAGCAGAATCATAAGGGCATTAAAATCATTACATTTTTTAAGCGGATGCATTTGATCTTATGAACTCAAGTCTTTAATGCTTTAATTATCTTATAGAAATCTATAACAGAAATTGGTAGGAAAATTTTTCCATCTGATATTTGGTAAACAGAACATTGTGAGGGCTTGAAGCAACTTTTTTCTCTCCCTCTGCGTTGTCAGTGATTTATCTTCTTATTTCCATGTCGACTAATCTTTCCACTGTTGTTGGATAACTGTTTACTGCACAGAGTTCTAGCTGTGGTTGAAGTACACAACGCACGTTTACAAACAGAACTTTTTACTGCAAGGTTAAAAATTTTGCATTCAGATCTGGGTATAGGGAAATACCAGAGATGATGAAACTTGTAGCTATTCAAAACGAACGGATTGTTGGGCTTTAAAAACAGGTCATAGAGTATGGGCAGAGTTGTATTTTTATAAAGAAGGGAAAGGGATACTTGATAGCATAAAACTTATCAAATTTTGAATTGTTAATTGGTGAATCTTGAAAGCCAAATTGCTAAATTGCTAGATTTTTCTACTCATTTTGTACTAAAATTCAAAAAGAAAAAGAAAAAGAAAATGGAGTTCTCATGCTCATAGGAGACAAATTATCTGGAGTTCTCATGCTCATAGGAGACAAATTATCTTCTTCTTTGGGTACTAAATTTGAAAGAGAACGAAAATGGAGTTTTTGTGGGATAGGAGACATATGGGTTTTTTTGTATTCCTGGGTTCTATTACAGTCTGTATGAATTTTCTAAATTCACTGAAATTCTACTGAACTTGTGAGTTTCCTTTGAATGGGATATCCTAGCCAATTTCCCCATCTGTTAGACTTACTTATCTTCAGAAACCAGAAAAAAGTTTTCTTTAACTTCTGATTTTGCTTTAATTGGTTTGCAGGTTGCTGTTGGCTTTGTTGTTGCTCTGAACTATCAAAATCCTTTCTTGAACCCTTATGAGGAATTTCAGGTTCACTTGGATGACCCTAATTGTTAATTCCTTTCAAATCCTTTCTTTCCACTTTCATCTCATTTTCCCAGGAAATATATCTCAATTCTCAAATTGATCTTATATTAAACCTTGCCTACTGATCCTTCTACTGATATTCAAAAAGTTAATCCAGTAGTTTAACTTTATAAATCCTGTTCTTTTAGCCAAACATAAATGTATTGTGTAACTTAATACAGTTGAGAATCTGAAATATTATCTTGTGAACACTCTTTTTTTTTCTTTTTTACTATTATTTCTCTCATCTTTGTTATTCTCCTCTCATATTTGGCCTTGCCATGGATAATGCACATGCACACAGTTCCTCCCTTTACTCACTTCATGCACCTTCTCATATGTATGATTTATTTTGAGTTTACCCTATGTGATATTCTAAGCTCTATATTGCTATACCACTATAGGGTTTAAACCTACTTAGAACCTAGGAAAGTTTCTTTATTTCCCAACTTTACTTTTTTTCAGGCAAATTTCTCTCAAGTGTCTTCTAGGATTAATTTTCTTAGCTTCATTCAAATAAATATCTAAGAAAAGGTAGTCTAACCAAGCTTAGTGTTTTTCTTGTGGACTATACATCTTTCAATCAGAAATTTAAACATCATCCAGCCATCAGACAGCTTCTTGAGGGAGGAAATGTTCTTCAATATGGTGCTCGTTCTTTGAATGAAGGTGGTTACCAGGTACGTAACAATCTTTTGCTCCTGTAATGCTGAAAATTTCTTATTTGATGACAAAGTGATTCCTTGAAAATAAAAACAAATCAATAGTAGTCCTATTAAGAAACTTCTAATTGAAAGAATTTTGATGAACATGTCGCTGTTTTTTGACTTTGAATTCAATGAATACCACTTTGTTAGCTGTTATGAGAAACCTTCTTGGAATGTTGTATACTTTAGATGAAATGAGATAATTTCATGTTACTCTAGAATTACATGGTGGGACAAATGGCTACTTATTCAGCTTCAGCATTTATGTTTACAGATGGATTCTTGTTTAATATCATGATGCACATTATACAGATATAAATATAATATTGGTTAAATTTCAGTCTGTTCCATATCCAGTTTTCCCTGGTGGAGCAATTATTGGATGCTCAGCTGGCTTCTTGAATGTACCAAAAATAAAGGGAACACACACTGCTATGAAATCAGGTACAAGCTTCCACTTCAATTTTTTATGATTCATCTTTTATCTCTTTACTTTCAGTCCAGATGCCTAAATTAGGTTAATCCAAATTTAAGATATAAAAAAATTTGTATAAGTATTGGTTCACATGTACAAGTATACAGGCCACCATCATATGACATCAAGCTATCAACATTCAAGTCCATGTTCAATTCAACTGAATTGAAAATTTTGTTTAAAAAATGTTAAAACAATGGTATGCCATGATCTTTTTCCACTTCTTATTCAGAATTATTTCATTGATAAAATTGAACCCTTAATTTTGTCACATGAAACCAGTTATAGAAATTTTTTTGCACTAAGCTTTTTCCATTTGTATATGCATTTTTGTGAAAATTCTTGCCATGTAATCTCACATTTGTGTCAGGGTTTGATATAGTAGCATTATATTTTATTTAACCTTGTCGAATGGACTTGTCTCCTAGTGTTTCTTTTGACTTGTCCTTGATATAAACGACGGCATCTTAGTTTCATTTTTGTTGGTCCTCTGGAATTATATCTGCTTTCTGCCAAGAAAGCTTTTAGGTTGGCCAAGATATTCCATGTAGATATAAAACTCAATTTTTGTTAGGAAAATGGGCCTTTTATCCATTGTGGCTTAGTTTCTTGGGTTGGAGATGTGTCTGTGACAACAGAGAGGGCTTCCAGCCCTTATTCTGTAGACAAAACTGGAAACTTGTACCTATATACACATAAAATGATAAGGGGCACCTTTCTCCACTTTCTTGTTATTTTGCCTCAATAGACATTATGTTCTCCTGACGCTATGATATCTTTCAACTCTTCCTTAATTACTCGTTGTCTATTTAGGCTATGAGATTGAATTTCAAGTATGTGGATTGTTGTTTACCTTTTATTTAGTTTAACTAGAAAATATTAAGATTATGGGGGGAATAACATGCTTTTCTGGAGAGAAACAACGGAGGTTGTGGTGCCTGTCAATCAAATGTTTAGCGGTCTTCTTTTCTTCTTTTTTACTTCTCTAATAATTTCTTCTCAAAAGATGATTCTGAACCAAGAAAAAATGTGATGATCATGATCTCCATAGTCACATCTGGCCCAGAGAAAAGAAAATCATAACTGAGTTCATTTGCATCTGAAATCTTTTTTCCACACAAATGACTTCATTTACCATATGAATAATTTCTAATATTCTAAACCACCTGCCTTTATTTCTTTGTCTATTTATCTATTTATTTTATTATATTTTCTTTATTTTATGGATTTAAGTCGTTGGGTTCATCGACCGCCGACCCCAACTAGTTTGCAATAAAGGTGATGATGATGATGATGATAAACCACCTGCCTTAAATTGGAAAGAAGCCAGAAGAAAAACGCATGCATGATCTAATTTGCTAATTCACCACAGGGATGTTAGCAGCAGAATCTGTGTTCAACCTGCTTCATGAAGGCTCCCACATGGAAGCCTATTGGGAAAATTTGAGAAGTTCTTGGGTGTGGAGTGAACTTTATGCTGCAAGGAATTTCCGCCCTGTGAGTATGATCACTGAACACTTTTGATTATGTAAATACCATCCATGAAATTTTTAGTCTAACTTCCTGTAAAGTATTTTATTTGTCATCCGCATAGGTCCAGGGCATCATGTTTTAATAAGACTGTCAAAGACAGGAGATACCCATCTCTTATTTTAATGGATACAAGCTGAATGATAAACCAAAACGGCAACTGATTAGCTGGGAATTTCATTTAAGTTGTTATTGAATACATGATTATTTGTAATCATCAACTTTTGGATTTCCAAAACTCTACTGTGATCCTGAGCTTTTATTTTGCAGGCATTTGATTATGGACTCTTTCCTGGTTTAGCTTTGTGTGCTTTGGAACAGTAAGATTTTTCCTTTCTCTTTTGATTCTATAAATGTCTTTGTAAAACATGCTTAAGAATAATTTTGTTTTGTTCTTATGATAAACAAAGCCTCTTTCATTTGCTTTGCAGCTACATAATGAAAGGAAGATCTCCCTGGACACTCAAGCATGGAAAGCCTGATCATCTGACAACAAATGTGAGAAACTGCTATAGCTTAAAAAAATTAAATTTGTTACACATTATATCCATTGACAGGTGAAACAATTTTGGTCTGCCAGAAATCAATCAAAGAATTTTTACACTTTTAGTTCTTTTTAAAGAAGAATTTTCTACCTGCACAGATAATTTATAAATCCTTAGTTCTTTTAGAAAAGAATTTTGTACCTTTTCTGCGCAGGTAGACTTTAGGATGTAACCTCTAGGATTATTTCTTACTGAATCATATAACCAGTGGTTTTTTGTGAATGTTAAGTCTGAATGACAAATGGGAACAATATCCTTTGGCTTCAAAATATATATTTTTTTTTTGAATGCCGGATCCACATCCACTTGCTAAATGAGGCATTTCCAAAGTGTTTCTTCCCTTTTTGTCTGCTTCTTTGGAGTTTTATTGAAGGACATCTACGCTAGATTTTACCCAAAACATTTGTTGCCACAGGAGTTACTTCATTATACTTGTGGGAGTACATAAAATTTTTCTGCATTAACATTTTTCTTATTCATAAAAGAGACTAGTTTGCCTTTATTTTCTATGCTTACAGGAAAGTAGTTATAACCAATATAACTAATAATTGTCCCCCCAACACATTTTGTCTGGGGTCCAAGAATTTTTCCGCCGTAGGTAGTGATTTATCGACCTAACACGCTAGTTAGGCTTTATATGTTTGTGCTTGTATTGCATGAAACTTGTTATAACCTATAATTGACTTCCAACCATGTATCCATTGGTGTCCTTCGTGTGCAGGAAGCACGATTGTGCTCACCAATTGACTACCCGAAGCCAGATGGTGTTCTATCTTTTGATGTGCCAACATCTCTGTACAGGTAAAATCTCTCTTATGATTGTGTGAAAGGAAATAAAATGTAGAAATCCAGTATGTGAATTCTATTTAGGCTTTTGGTTTTAACTTCCTCGTGAAGCGCTTAGGTGTAAAAATCATGGATTATTGTATCACTGGTGGTGCATGGCACCACCTGTTAGATCAAGTGTTGAACTAAGTTGGAAACATTAAAAATAAATAAGTTGTCCGTGCTAGAAAGTAAAAAATTGCCATAGACAACAGCAGATTAGCGGGATCTGGATTTGATACTTGCTTCTGTGATGAAAAATAGCAACTCTTGGAGCCGAAAGTTGCAGTGGAATTATGATTCTTTTTTCTTTTATATTGATCATTGCATGTTAGAACCTACTACAGTTAGAGAAAGGAGCTGAAATAAATTTTGGGAAAAAAAAAAAAAAAAACCTTGAACTACCGAAGTGATTTTGAGAAAACCTACGAGATTGATTTTCCTTCTGAGGACCCAGTGATTTTGTTTTTGTTTTTGTTTTTGTTTTTTAGTACCTAAGAAGTTAAATTGAACCACAATGTCTAGAGGAGAACCATTTCTTGTTTTTCTTGCTTCTCTTTCCATGCCATCATGGTTCTACACATTTTTAGATTTTTTGGGATTTGGTGCTTTAGGAGCAACACAAACCACGATCATGACCAACCAGCTCATCTTAGGCTGAAAGATCCTCAAGTTCCTGAAGTCGTGAATTTGCCTATCTATGCTGGACCTGAATCAAGATATTGCCCCGCGCGTGTTTATGAGTAATATGCTTTTCTAACATTGGTTTAGCTGTTTTGCTCTTTCTTTCTTGTGGATTTTCTTCTGTAATCCTTATATAAATATTATAGGTATATCCCAGATGAGAAGGGTCAGCTGAAGCTGCACATAAATGCTCAAAATTGCCTACACTGCAAGGTATGCAGGCATTTTAAATTGTGTACAACAGATCTTTTGAATTTTCTACACCAAAAACCATACATGTAGATCTCCATATTTGAATTTTCTTGCCAGGACAAAATCAGTAGCTCAGCCTTACTTAATTTGACAAACAATAATTGGTTAAAGTAAGCCTTCTAATTAATTTTACTAATTTGTGAGGATAAAAACTGCTGCATAGTTTTATACCTAATGGTTCAAACTCAGAAACATTTTGGTTCCCCCCCACACACACCCAAAAAAAAAACCAAAAAAGCATGTTGTGCCTTGTTACTCTATCAAGGCTAAGCTGGCTAGGTAAATTTTGTTAATCGTTGGTGGATACCCTTCTTCTGGAGCACAGTTTTCAGTGGAAAGATCTGTCTTTAACAGTAGAAAGATATTATAACCAAAAGATTGGTCTTAGTACCTTGAAAAAGTAGGAACACAAATTAAGACACGAGCTTCAATGTGGAGGGTTATTCTATTGTTTGCGTACTCTCCTTTGGGTTGTCAATAAATAGAATAGTGACTGATAAAGTTAAATCAACACACTACATATTTATGGTGCATGATTGCTGCTGACTTCAGTTGATATTGATAACTTGTCATTATCTTCCAGATCTTCCATAATGCTGGCTTAATTTCCTACTGAGGATGCATAGTTAACCTTTGTTGCGTCGAAATGTAACTTTTCTTTAGGAACTAGTCATTTTCTCATAGAATTGTTAGGTTCATCTGTATGTAAACGTCAGCTTTGATGGAGTAAGCTCCCCATATAGGCTTATAGTGGAAGTTGTCTTGAATTCTTAGTCCTCTGTAATGAGCCCTCCTCAAATGCCCTCATTTTCGACGTCCTCTTGTGCATCTTGCTATTGCATATCATAGGGGCTATTGTTCTCCTACACATATCCATGTTATAACTATCTGCGTTATGTGAAATTTTCTCTGATTTTTATGCTTATTAACCTTCATCTTATTCTTCATATCTTCCTTTATTAATGTGGTAATCCTTTTCCAGGCTTGTGATATCAAAGACCCAACCCAGAACATTGAATGGACAGTGCCAGAAGGTGGAGGTGGCCCAGGTTATACCATCATGTAGTTGATTCTTATAAACTGTTGTCTATGAATGGTATGTAATCGCTCATTTGGCTTCCATGTCCAAAGGGAATTCTTACACCAATACAAAGGCTTTATTTCATCTTCGTTCTTGAAGTTATTAGAATAATAATATTCCCTTTTGTCCCATTGTTAGGGTCGCAATTGTTGATTTTCTCCCTAGTCTTGTTGATTTTGGAACTTTTTTTCTCAAAAAGAAAAAAAATAAAGTTTATATTAGTAGTCTTTCATAGCCTCTCAAGTGTGGTTAATTTTGTGGGACGGAGAGTAGATTGTGTTTAGATGCCAATATATCGCAGCTATGTGTTTGGATAATTGCGTATTTGAGTGCTAAAAAGTAGGTTCATATTTTTTAACTAAAACTTTTATAGGAACCCAAACAAAAATGAAAACAAACTTGGTAAGAATTCCATTTTATAAGAATCGAGAGAGAACAAACTTATTGAAAAATTAAAGTTTATTCAGCAAGTCGAGCATTGGTAGTTTATGGTGACTTCCATTATTTTTTTTGAGGCAATTCTTAAATGTTCAATTAACTAATATAGCTTCTAAAATATATATTAACATTTCTTAACGAAATGAACAAAAAAAAAAAGGAAAAAATTGTCAAATATGAGCCAATACTATGAATAAATTTAAATAAGGATATTATTATTTTAATTTTTGTTACTGATATTTTTCTGATCATCATTAAACAAGAAATATTTATTCCATTGATTGAAATTTGAATAACGAAAATATAATGCTAATATGAAAAGTAGTATTGTAAATATCTTCTTTCCTTATATTACAAGAAAGTCGGCCTTCAAAGACAAAACAAAATCATTAATAGAAATAAACATGTTTACTTACATTTTCAATTTAATAAAAAAAATATTCTATACATTCATTGTATTTTTATTTTAGTACAAAAAACTAAATAAATAAATTTTTATTTTCTTTCCTCCTATATGTAGATAAGCTACTTCCTCTAAATTATAGATATTTTCGCTAATTATTTTTTACTACACTCTCTTACATGATACAGTGAATGTATAAAATATTTTCTCTAATTCAATTCTAATTTTTACCAAATTTGATCAAGTTTTGAATTTAACACTTTTCTAGTAATTACCATGAATGCTTGGTTGATTTTAGGACAAATTGGTTGGTCCAATCAAATTTTACAACACTGATTTAGTCCAAAAAAAAAAAAATGTGCAGCCATCTTCATCAAAGTCATCATCAAGTACAAAATTAAAATGTTTTTCTCAATTTTATGAAAAATGGTAATCAATAAAAATTTATGATACACATAATGAAAAATCACTATAGAAATCACTCAATAATAATCATTTTCATGATTAATACCTTTGCCAAATAAATACCACATTCATTAGTGAAAAAATCCACTAAAACTTTTTACTTAATATCATCTTATAAATAAATTAGTGACAATTGTTTTCATAGAAGAAAAGTGAAAAACAAGCCAGATGGCTGAAAGAAATTTTTTTTTTACTATTCATAGGGGTGATTTAGGTGCAATTGAGGGTGCGAATTTTACTGTTCATGAACAGGAATTTCCCGGTTTTTTTTCTTTTTTTTTTAGTGGCCGACGGTAGTTGGATTTTGTGTCCCCAGTAGGGTGGACGAGCGGTGCAGTTTCTCGTTAGGTCATGATGGTACCGACGAGGTTTCCCTACTAAAGGGTTTTGCTATCCTAGCTTGGGAGAAGGGTCAAGCACAATGCTACGTAGCATAGGTCTGCGCAGAGATAGGAGTTAGGGCCAGCCAGTGCCGCGCAGGGTAAATCTACCTAGTCTGTTGCTTCGGTTGTTGCTAAGGGGAGCTGTGTAAGTAAAGGCCAATAAGTTAGAAATTTTGTTGCTCTTAGCTAGGTTAGCTAGGAGGTGCAGTCCCGTTTTATCAGGGTGCCATATCTTAACCGCGATCTACTGGGTTAGGTTAGCTATGTTAAGACGAGGTCTTCAATGACCCTCTCCTGTACTATATTAACTTTGTAATTTCAACAATTAATACAATCAGTTACTTTTGGTTAAAAAAAAAACAAAAAGTGAACATAGAACTAAGTAGAAACATTGGACCAAAGCTTCCCATTTTTCTGTGGGCAAAACAAACTAAAGCAATTTGATTTTTCTTTTAAATTTTTACAATTCAAATATAAGGTATCCAACCATTCCTTTCCATTGGTCTAGCCTGATCATGGAGGAAAAAAAATTCATCACTTTGTTCAAATTATACCTGACTATGGTTTTAAAATTGTCGATTATGGTTCTACAATCACTAGTTCCCAATTTTTCTAAAGGCGGAACTGGAACCAAACTTTGAAGGTGTCAATTCCGATTTTAGTACCGGTTTGGTTTTGGTTCCAATTACGATTCCACTTCTACTTATGAAAAAAAATTTAAATTTAAAAGTTATAAATAAAATTTAACTTAGACTTTAAAAAATATGTATATAACTTACACTTAAAATTAAAAATAAAAGTGAGCAAAGAATATATTTATTTATATTTTTTAAATGTTATAAATCTTGCTTAAATTAGACTTAAAATTATAAATAAAATATAACTTAGACTTAGAAAAAAAATATAACTTGCACTTATAATTAAAAATTAAAATGAGAAAAGATTATATTTTATCTATATTTTGAAAACTGTAATTCGTTTCTTAAAAAATATAACTTAAACTTAGAAGTTGTAAAAGAAATATAATTTAGATAGAGAAAAAAAATAAAAATTGCACTTAAAATTAAAAATAAAGATGAGAAAAAGGTATATTTTATTTATATATATTTAATTTTTTTTAAAAAAAATTACATGATTCCGAACCAAAACCAAATCGTTGGCTCTAGTTACGGTTCTTAAAACCATCACCCACAATTTTGGTTCTTGAACCGAAACCATGGTCACCTCTAGTTTAAACTTCACTCTTTTTCTTTGGCTGCTCATACATAATGCAAAACATATACAAGTTAAACTAAAATTAATTGTAATACATTAGCATAAAGTTGATAGCTCACTTGATAGGATTGGAAACTTTCATCGAGGAAAAAAATAGAAGAGGATTTTTAGATAATGAAGATGTGTGATTAACATATACAAACCTTTGATTGATTGATGTTGAATATAAAACAAAGAAAATTTATAAAGATTAGACTAAGTGTAAAATACAAGCACATAAGCATAGCAATATCGACATATATACACACACATGATGTAAACAATGCAAACAAATTTTGAAGTTAAAATTCTATGCTAATAAAAAATTTGTAAATGTTCCTACTCACTTATGTTTTCTGGGGTAGATTGCAATAACTTCTTTCTATTAGAGTTGAAAACAAGGATACTTATACAAAAAAATATAAACAAATACAAATTGTAACTTGTTCTTTACGGGAGATTTTAAAATATTCATTTTCTATATGAATTGTGTAACACTAAATAAACAAATAAACATGACAAATTTCAATTTCATCCCACTAAGTAGTTCTTGTCTGGAAAGGCCACTTCTGGATCAAGAAAGCAGTCAGAAATCTCCTATCCTACAATAAAGAACCAATGAGTTGGAATTTGGACTCCACTCTCGAGAAGCCACTTAAATGCTTAAGTCAGTAATTTGTAGATAAAAGTGGGTAAAAGTAAGCAAGAGCTACTTATTTCTTTGTTTACCTGGGTACGAATATTTATAAATGTGCGAGGTCGATATGTTGGGCGGCTGAATGATAGTATACAACACCACTCTCTTAAGGAGTGCAGCGCTGTATATCACTTAGTGATTTGCAGTTAAAGGTAGTGCAATCTCTAACTAAAGGTCACCCTTGTACTACCAAGGCTAATGATTGAGGTTGGTATTCTCTTTATTCGATGTCTGTTTTTCCTTCAACGGGCCCTAAGTGCATTATTATAAAAGGTATAGCCATACTCCTATCACCCAACATACACAAAAAAATTGACCAAGTTATTGTTCAAACATGTGCCAACAATGAATTATTTTTGGTAGAAGAATAATCTTGGATTCTTCTTATTTTTTATGCACAAACCATTTCCTTCTTATTGATTGGTAAGAAGGAAATCTAAGGAATGGCATGGGATTCCAAAATGCTTGGTCTTTTTGTTTTAGTTTATGAAGAAACTATTCAATATCTCTTTTTTGAATGTAAATATAAACTTTTCATTTGTTTGGTCTACTATTACTAACCATTGTAGAATGTATCGACACCTTAAAGACTAGCAACAAGAGTGGTAAGGTTAGTTAAGCACTAAAAATCTAATACTTTGTTCTAAGAAATTGTGCTTTCACATAAACAATTTACTTTCATCATTCCCCAAAAAAAAGCTCACATTACAGCTTGCTAAGCTTGTTGTGTAGATATAGCCCATGTAAGTTCTGATTCGTATGGTTGTGTAGCGAAATGGTTGAATATTATGTGATCCCACATTTGAATGCCAATAAAACCTCATTATTTACTGTTTAAAAAATTAAAATCTAATGAATGGTATAAGCCACACAGACAATAGATTAGTATGGATTCAACAAGGAATAAGACATACATCCAATCTGAACAAAAAAAAAAAAAAGGATTGGAAAAATCTAAAGAGAATAAGAAAAATGGATAAATTGGCCAAAAAAAAAATCCAAAATCTGATTGACTAAGGTTTTTCTTTTGTTTTTATGTTTATTTCTCATTTAAAGCATTTCAAAACTTTAAATTCAATTACATATTTTTTAGATGAATTTGTGGTGGCTTTAAGTCAACTCTATTAATGAACTTTATTAGTTTTATTGTTTACCTTTGTGGTGTATACGGCAAGGAAAAGCTTTTGTGAATAATAATTTCTATGTCCAAATAGTATATTAATATTATTGACAAATTGACATATTTATTATATAATAGAAATATCACCTCAATGGCTATTAAAATTTTCAATCGTATATTTTTTTGCCATTGAACCTTTTACTTTGATTAATAATTCATCCACCTTTTAAAATTAGTGACTTGCGAATTTTAATTATTTATTTTGATAGAATGGTCATCATACAACATCTTCAAGTCCTAACTAGAAGTATTCTTGTCTACATAATCCTCTTTGCTCTTCTATTCACTACTATTGACGCCACAACTGCTGTCACCATAGCCACCAACCTATACCAACATCCACTACTTTGTCCACCACCAACAACAAAAGAAATCTTAAAAAATCGTGTTTTCTAAAAAAATATTGTCTAATACTATTCGGACAACCCCCTGTAAAACCATAAAAAACATGTTATCGCCACCACTAATGGTGAAAGAAATTTAGTTGATCAATTGAATGCAGGACTAGTGCTGTGGGAAAAGAAAGGAAAACTCGGGAAGAAATGAGCAATGGGAATAGATGGAAATGGACAAAATTACACTGAAAAAAATGGTCATTCCATCAAGACAAATGGTCAACATTGGCAAAATGGACTCAAATGGTCAATTTTAAAAGGTAGATGACTTATTAGTCTAAGAACAAAGTTTAGTGGCCTAAAGTATATGATTAGAAATGTTTAATGGCCATTGACATAATTTGCCCTTCTTTTTTTTATTCAATTTTTTGTACAAAATTTGATCAAAATAATAAATAATCTCTCACCTAATATATCAATTTAGTAGGTTCATCGTCTGAATTTTAAAAAAATGATTGATGCTTATTTTCAAAAGGTACAGCAAATTGGAATCTTATACTAAATTTTGATAATTACTGCTCAATCTATTTGGACTAGGTATAACACAAGTGCTTTATATGTAAATTAATTTTTCTTAATATTAGTTGTCCAAATAAGTAGTTTAGCTTTCAATTTTAATTGCATTTAGCATATCATTAAGATTTGAAATTATACTTACCATCATTTAATTAATTCTTCTAAATACTAAAAATCCATATCTTAATTAATTAGAATTATAGTAGTAAGTTTAAGGCTTTATTTTGATAGACCCTAATAGTGAGATATGATTCATATAGTCAATTCCAATATAGTAGAATAAAGATTTAGTTGTTGTTATCGTTGTTTTATGAATTGACTTTTTAACAAACAATTATGACTAATTTGTTCAACATTATTTGTAAGTTATGATAAACTATACTAGGTTAAGTTACAATTATAATACTAACTTGCTCTTCGTGAGTGAAAATTTACTAAATGTTGGAGTGATATTATAATGTTTTTCCCCATAGGTTTCTAAACAAATTATTTTCATTGTCTTAAATAAAATTAAATTATTTTCAAAAATTTGAAGTCTCCATTTCAAAAGAAAATTTCTTGGTGTAATAAATTAATAGATTTTTATTACTATAATATAACCTTTTATAACATGTGCTTGGGGTTTTTATATATCCTATAGATAAACACAATTAGATTAGTTGCATGACACTTTAGCTTGCTTTGCTTCTCCATCATTGCCAGGGGCAAATATCTATTTCCATAGCACAAAGTTTGATTTCATCTATCTTTTGGTTAATAAAAATTTAAAATGATCTTGAATCTCTTGATGTCATTATTTTCCTGATTTCCTAAGTTATACATTCTAAAATATTTAAAGTTATGTTTTTCTTTGTTTGATCATGTGGCGTAAGAAATTTAAAGTGCTCATACTTTTCTTTATTTTTAGAAGGCAATAGCATTAAAGTTGTATAGCTATAGTACTAACTACTAAAGCAATAGGATTATTCATCTATTGTTTACAATTGACCATTTTATTACCTAATAGAGATAATTTGTTTTTTCTTTAATGTTTTTCATTGGATAGAAGGATAGTCTTTAATGAAATGGATGAAACTTTAATTTAATATATTGATAAAATGTGAAATTTATGAGTGTTTGCAGTATATTGAACTGTTCTGCAGCTTCTGCCTGCTTGAATTGTAAAGAAGACTATTTAATTACTTATTTTAATATTAATTTATTGTTCTATTATTTGTTTTTCCAAAAGATAGTATTTATATTAACCTTGCCATAAAAAGGCAACCATTACATAAATGATCCAAAGTTGGACCCCCCTTAACTCTATATATCGGTTAAGGCAACATTACAAACGAAAACAAAAACAAAACAAATAACAAAAGTAAAACAACCCAATTTGTAAGATTCTTCTTTGTAGACATCTTGAAATTGCAAACTGCCAAAAGATTTGAACAATAAATTTATAATTTATTGTTCTATTATTAACTAAATTAGATTTGCACTTTTCAAATTCTTAATTGCAAAATTTTTAATTTTTAGTTTTATAAATGTCTTCCACTACCTCTATGCCTCCAATAAAGAAAACTACATAAAATGCAACTGGTACTCATTTAGATCATACACGGAAACATGGTATTAGAATTGACTCCAAAATAAGAAAAAAAAATTAAGTATAAATATTGTAATGTCATTCAATCAAGAGGAATTCATAGGTTAAAGCACCACTAGCTTATACATATAACAATGTTGAACCATGTCATCAAGTCCTAGACAATGCTAGGGGAAAGGCTTGAGTTAATAAATGGTAATACTAAGGAATCGTCGAAAAGAGTTAAAAGAAAATTTTAATTCTTCTTTTGATTCATAGAGGAAGATGAAATTCAATAGTTTTGTAAGAGTTTTATGGATAAATTTGTTGTTAAAAAAATGGAGAATTTAAAGCAAAAAACCAACCATGAATCAAAAGTGGGAAAAAAAAAAAAAAGGGATGAAGTTTGCCAACTTGTGGCTTGATGGTTTTACACTATTACTATTCCATTTAATATTGTGAATAATCCTTTCTTTCATAAAATGAGTACAAAACAAGGGGAATTTGGGAAGGAATTGAAACCACCTTCATATCATGAGATGAGAGAGAGTTTTTTCAAGAGAGAAATACAAGAAACTTTGAATTTGGAACTATGTTCTTATGTTTTATGGAAACTACTAATATTTCTAAAATTGCATAAAGGATATTTGAAATGTTAGATGATATTATTGAAAAGGTAAGGAAGACAACATTGTGCAAGTTGTTACAGAGAATGCTACCAATTATAAGGCAACTGGAAAATAAATAATGGAAAAGAAAAAGACTGTTTGAAGTCCTTGTACGGTTCATTGTATAGATTTAATGTTAGAAGGTTTTAAAAGATATGATCTAATGCAAAACGAAACCATGGTTAAGGCCAAAAATTTATGGTTTCTTATATTTACTCTTAGGATATAGTTATTAATTAGAGATTAAATCACAAATTTTGTCTTTAACGTTTGCACTAAAGTTCTTTTTAGTCCACAACATTTCAAACAGTTCTTTTTAGTCCACTATTGCCTTTCAGCATGCAAAAACGGGTTCAAAGATGCAAATGTTGTGAATGTTAAGGACTAAAAAGAACCGTTTGAAATGTTGTTGACTAAAAAGAACTTTAGCACAAATGTTGAGGACCAAATTTGTAATTTAATCTTAATTAGATGTAACAGTTCAGAAAAGGAAAGGAGTTAATTAAAGCTACATTACACATTTTACCATGTCATATTTGACTTTGAGATGCCTCAATGACTTGAAAGGTGAGGTGTTTGGTTTTTTTGCATCTAGAAAGTGGAGAGATAGTGCACATTCTAATAAGAAAAAAAAGGAAAAGAAGTTTGCAATATTATTTTTGACTCTCAAAACTTCTGTCCAAATGTTGATTTATGCCTAAAAATTGCAACACTCCTTATAAAAGTTTTCAAGAATGTTGATTCTAATGATAAAAGTTCAATGGGTTTTCTTTACAAAGTAATAAATTGTGCAAATGAGAAAATTGAAAAAAACTTGAAAAACACCAAATAGAGGTGAAATTATATTGAATTTTTTTTATGTGTTTAATTTTCACATTGGATTATGTGATTACTAAATTTCTTATTATTTTGCAAATATGAACTAGTTTTTGGTATTTTTGACAAGCAATGGGAATGGATGCTCAGTTAACCTTTGCATGCTATGGGTATTATTTAAACCCTCAATATCGATATATTCTAAACTTTCAATCAAATGTGAATGTCAAATGTGGACTTTATAATTGTATGTTAAGAATGGTTGCAGATTGAGATGAACAAGAGAAAATTAGAGAAAATTAACTTACAATTCGATATATTCAAACATGTAAAAGGATTATTTGACTATGAAAATGCTATTCTAACAAGGAACAAGAAGTTTCCAAGTTTTTTTTTAATATTAGAATTAACCATTCTTGTAAAAAAAAATTGAATGATATGATGTTTTTTCTTTTTGCTTTTGCTTTAACTAATTGATAGGATTCTTTCGAAAATGAATGCACAAAATTATAAAGATTTGTTATTAGAGTTCTAAGTTTGACTTATAACTTTTCAAGGATGTGAACCTAATTGGAGTGCGTTTGAATTGCTAATATTTTAATTTGTTTTCAATTTTCTATACTATTTAATTTCATAAGTAGTTAAACTACTAAAAAGCTTTTCAAGAAACTAGATCAATATTATGTAGTTTGATTTTTTATTTTTATTGACAAATAGGTGCCTTCAAAAAGAGAAAACCTTTTGGCCCAAAAAGAGAATGAATGATTTAGTATTTATAATCTATAACTGAAATTACAAGAGAAAGAAAGGAAAAGACAATGACAAAAGCAAAGGATGTTAATGTTTAAGAAAGATTCATTTGAAAATGTTTCTTCTAATAATGAGTAGAAAACAAAGAAGTAAGATCCTGTCTTACTGCAAGATAATATTTGGTTGAAAATTTTAGACGAACATCCAAATCATGACACTTCAAATAAAAAGGAAAATGATGAAATTGAATTCATTGCATCACATAGAAGAATTACTTGCTATTATTTCTATTTGTCATCATTTATAGTTTCATTAGTTAGCTAGATATTAGTGCTTAAAACTTATTTTTAATTATATTCATTTTCATGTAGCTGATCAAGGACCCACTAGATCTCATAAAAAGAAAAAAAAATTAATCAAAAGCAAATATTTCAAGTGGTTGATGATGGTGATTTAAATGTAGTCAATGAAGATGGTATCTAAATGATGAGTAATAATGAAAATTCTAAAATTGTTGAACAAAATGAAGATCCAATGATGGTAATGATGATTTAGGATCCCATACTAATGAAGATTATGGATATGAGGGATGATGATGATTATATAAAGTGATTGTAAGCTAAAACATAAGAGCATTTTAAGTGACTTTGGCTATAGAATATGAATTTGATATATTGATGAATATGATTAGAATGAAGTACTTGGTGGAATTTTAGTTGTCTTTGAATTTGGATTTCAATTTGTTATCACTTTGAATGATGCTTATTATTTAGTCTAATGGCCTTTTGGTAATGCCATTTATAATTAATTTAATTGGGACTTATAATTGCATATGTAATAGTGATACACAATAGTGGGACAAGGCAGAGATCATCAAGCTCTAGCTATAAAAGCTTGGAGATTTAGCTTATGATGCTGATGATGTTTCGGTCAACTTAAACTATGGAATTCTCCAAACTGAGGTGCTACTAATCCAAAACCAAGCAAAGGACAATAGAGGCTCTAGGTCTTGTAAGTCTGATAATAAAACTTTTTGCCATGAATTATTGACTCAATTAAGAGACATTAGCAAAAAATTGGAGGTAATTAGTAAAGAAGTACAAGACCTTCAAATTCCTAAGAGATTTGTTGTCTTAGTTGCTTCTTGCCTTCAAATAAAACCAAGTGATTAGGAGATTAACTCTCCGATTGTTGATAGAAAAAATGATAAGAAGGGAAGATGATGAGTTAAAGATTGTGGAAATGCTGGCAACCCCCTAAATGAGGTTCTTTTTATTTTTTCCATAGTTGGCATTAACAGGGTTAGAAAAACCATATTGGCTCAATTAGTGTGCTACAATCAACAAGTGATGGGAAAATTTTGATAAAAGAATTTGAGTGGATGTCTCTGGTGCTTTGAAGATTAAAAGCCTTCTTAAATTGATCCCAAAATCATTGACTCAAAAGTTGTTCTAGAGAAAAAAAAATCAAAGATATGATTAATTGCCTAAATGATGAGTTAGAAAAAAAAATAGTTTCTAATTATTCTTGATAATATATAGAAAATCGAGCCAAAGAAATGGGAGGAATTCGAACAAAAACTGGTTAACATTTACCAAATCCGAATTAACACTATTTTAGTTATTACTTAGAATAAATAGGATGTAGCAAATGTTTCAGTAGTCAAATCCCATTTATTGGCAAAACTATCTCCAAATCATTACTAAACTATAATCAAACCAAACACGGGCAGAAAAACCGCAACATCTTTAGAGTTGGAGGACATTGGGAGGCAAATTGCCTATAAGTGTCAAGGCTTACCATTAGTAGTATATTTACTCAGAGGCTGCTTACCATCAACCAGAGATAGACTAAGAACCTAGATTGTTGCAAACCAAAGGAAAGGAGTTCCGGGTTTAGAGAGTGGAGTTCTGGACAAAAAAAATATAGTCTTATAGGTACTCAATCTAATCTTTGAGCACCTACCATCTCTGATCCTCCATAGGTGTTTGGAATTTGCTTCAATGCATTCTAAGGAGTTATATTATAGATAGAATACATCTAGTCCAATTTTTATGGAAAAAGGATTTCTTGTCTCAGTGATGAGCAATGATGCGATAGAGGAGGTAGATAATCAATACTTTGACATTTTATTACAGTGTTTCTTTACTTATAATTATAACAAAGGATAAGTTCAACAAAATAACATAATACAATATGTAAAATCTTGTGCATGATTTCGCCTCTCCTATGTCAAGATTAGAAAGCGTTAATTTTGATGGAAGTGTCAAAAATGAAGTTCCTCAAATTCGTCAAGAGGGGCTCATTTGGTTGGCAAGAAATCTAAACTTAAAAGTAATCTGTTTTTTATTTTTAAATTCCAATATTTGGTTTGTTTAGGAAAAAATTTTCTTTGTTTTTCTATGTTTATCTCAGTTTTAAATTTTTGTTGAAAGCAACCAAATTCTTGAAAATAAAGAAAATAAGTGTAGCATTTTAGAATTCTAAATTCTTACTAAAATTTGTTATTCTTAGTACTTTTTTCTAAAATTTTAGTTTAAATAAATATATTTCTAACTTTCAATATTCTCTTATCTGTTCTTTCTCTTTTAACTCTTATTAATCTTTTATTTTTTAAATATTACTTATGTGATCTTTTGTTTTAAATGATTTCCTCATAAATATGTTAGATCCTATGAATTACTATGTGCTTTTGCAAACGCACTCTAAAAAACAAGATTGAAAAAACTCTTTTCTGCTGATTTTCTAAACGTACGCTCTCAAATATTTTCTATCGTAACTCAAGATTTGAACCATAGTTATTAAAGGCTCAAGGCGCACTTAGGCGCATAGGGGTCCTGGAGCCTAGGCACAAGGCGCAGGGCGCAAGGCGCAGGCGCGTGCCTGAGCGACATGAGGTGCACATTGAAAAAAAACTTTAAAATAATATTTTAGGCATTCATACTTATACTTCCTAAAATAAACTACTTAAAAGTCTCAATATAACTATATAAGCCAACTAAGTAGCATAATCTCCAAAACTTAAAATTCTAAAAACTTAAAAGTTCAAAAAAAGCCAACTAAAATTATCAAAACTTAAAAGTCTCAATATAATCCTAAATCCACTAAAATCTACTCTACATCAAGACTAGCATCATCTCCATCACCACTATCACCATCATCATCATATTCATCTTCAAGGTTCTCTTCTTCATTGGTGTCATTATAGTCTTCAAAATCAAACTCCTCGTCATCCTCATCTATAAGTGTGAAAGGAGTCATGTCTCCTCTCAAATTAGAAGATTGTGCTTTTGTTTTATCTTTAGACCTAGCACTTGGAGTAGATGTATACATGACATTTTTGCCTTTTGATCCTCCT
The DNA here is from genome assembly GCA_020080225.1 of Gynochthodes officinalis. Classification (NCBI taxonomy): domain Eukaryota; kingdom Viridiplantae; phylum Streptophyta; class Magnoliopsida; order Gentianales; family Rubiaceae; genus Gynochthodes; species Gynochthodes officinalis. Next base: position 32,687,585 of record CM034623.1, read on the forward strand.
CCTCCTCTCTTTCCTCCTCCTCCTTCCTTTTCTACTCCTCCTCCTCTAGTATTATATGCAATCTCTTCAACTCCAGCTGCTCTAGCAACCGTATTCCATGTTAAATCATCACCTTCAAACACAAGTTCATCATCTTTTTCTGCTTCTTCATCTAATGCACCCATCAACCATTCATTGGCATCATCAATGTCATTCAAAGATATAGGATCAATGAGGTCTCGTGCATCATATCGACGCTTCAAAGCTCGATTGTACTTCACAAACACCAAATCATTCAATCTTTGTTGACCAAGCCTATTTCTCTTTTTGTTATGAACCTGAAATACATTAATGCTTGCTAATAAGTGAAGAAAGACTAAGAACATTATCACTTATATATTCAAAAAATAATTAGAACCTAAAATACATTAATGCTAAAAAATTACACATTTATCACTTACATGTTCAAAAATGCTCCAATTACGCTCACAACCAGATGCACTACAAGTAAGACTAAGAACTTTCACAGCAAATTTTTTCAATTGTGGAGTTGAAGATCCATAAGACATCCACCACTCAGCTGTTCATAGTAGATTAAATGATTATGTGTTAGATTGATGCTCTAGTAAATGTCAATCAACATGTAATACTAATAACTCTAGTAAATGTCAATCAATATGTAATAAATTATTCAAGTTCAAAGTTCATAATAATTCATTCACCTGGAGATTTGGTCTTTCTTTGCCTTATAGCGAAAGAAGATCCAAATAAGCCTTCTGCATTCCGATACAAAGTGAATTGCCCAGTAATTATGTCTTGCTCTTCATGGCTTGGAACCAACTTTGCTAAAGCATCATATAGACCCCTCATAACCTCTTCATCATCAGATATGTCATTGTTTGAGTAGCAAAATTCAGGATTCAAAAAATACCCTGTTGCATGTAAAGGTTGATGGAGTTGACATTCCCACCTATTATCTATAATTTTAAAGGCTTCCTTATACTTCTCTTCATTTCATTGAAGGACTTTGCAATTGCTTCTTTAGCCCTATCCATTGCTTCATAAATATATCCCATTGGTGGTTTTTTCTCACCATCAACCAATCTGAGCACACGAACTAGAGGACCAAATAACTTCAAAATATATACAATACTGGTCCAAAATCTAGGCATCATAATAATACTAGCCACTCGTTTCCCATAAGACTCTTTTGACCACTTACTTCCTGTCCAATCATCAGAAATAAACATCTTTCTCAATTGATGCTTCAATTTATGTATGCGTTGAAGTGTGAGAAATGCAGTAGCAAATCTTGTGACACCTGCCCTAACAAGTTCTTTATGTCCAGTGAATTGCCTTAGCATGTTCACCACCCCCGGTCGAACATAAATATAGGCATTCAAACTCACAGCTCTTTTCAATGTCCTTTGAACACTAGACATCTTCCCTATATCCTCCAAAATAAGGTCAAGACAATGAGCAGCACATGGAGTCCAATATAAATGCGGCCTTTTTATTTCTAATAATTTTCCTATCAAAGTAAAAACATGACTAACATTAGTATATAAGACATTATTATTAGCATTGCACATCATGTAAACATAATTTTGAAAAACAACAAATTAGAGTAAGAATTTCTTACCTGCAAGCACATTAGCACTAGCACTGTCAGTGACAACCTGAACAACATTCTTTTCCCCAACACGTTCTACTATACCATCAAGTAATTCGAACATCTTTTCTCCCGTCTTTGAATATTCAGAAGCATCAATAGATTCAAGAAAAACAGTTCCCTTGGGAGAATTTACTAAAAAATTTATCAAAGTTCTATTCTTCTTGTCAGTCCAACCATCTGACATTATAGAACAACCATATTTTGCCCAATCCTCTTCATAAACCTTCATTGCAAGTTTCATATCCGAAACTTCCTTATTTAAAAAAGGAACTTGCACCTCATGGTAACTAGGTAGTTTCATACCAATACCATATTGTCCAATCGACTCAATCATCACCTCAAAACTTGGATAATTGACGACATTAAAAGGAATTGCCGCATCATACATCCATCGAGCTATATCTCTACAAGCTTTCTCTCTCAATTCCTTCTTGCATGCTTCATTGATGGTAGTTTGCTTCAGTTTTGATTGCTTCCTGTTTTGCACAACTTTTTCTGCATTAGGTGTGAAATATATGTCGATTGGATCTTTTTGTCTTGGCCTTTTGGGCTGATTAGTCGACTTGCTGCTTCCTTTTTTTAAGCAGCTCATGCTCAACTTTTCAACATCATCCTCTTCCTCATCATCACCACATGTCTCATCATCATCAAATTCTATATTTTTTGTTGCAACCTTCTTTACCATATAACTTTTGATTTCTTCACATACATGGGGAGGACATTTCTTGCATATTGTGGTATTTCGAAATCCTCCGACAATATGTTGTTTTGCTCGATAAATTCCACCTTTTGTTACTTTCTCACAGCAATCACAAACTATATCATTTTTGTTATTTGGATTTTGCAAATGAACATACTTCCAACAAGGATCCTTTCTAGAACTATCACAACTAGAACTTTCCATACTTCAGAAAATAAAAAGAAAAGGGTGTCGTCTGGTCTCTGGTGGTAGCAGAGAAAAAGAAGAAAAGAAGAATAAAAGGAAAAAAAAGAAAAAGAGAAGCTGCCATTTGGTTGTAGCAAAGAAAAAGAAGAAGAAAAAAATAAAAAAAAATTAGAAGAGAGGTCAGAGAGAGGGCAGAAACCGCAGAACAGAGGGTGAGAAGAAGAAAAGGAAAAAAAAGAAGAAGAGGAGCAGGAAGGTGCCGTCTGCAGAAAGGAAGAAAAAGCAAAAGAAAAAAACAGAAGAAGATGAGCAGAAAAGAACGAGGACAAGAAAAGAACGGGGAGAAAAAGCAATAGATAACAGCAAAAGAAGAGGAGCCCAGAAGAAAAAAAAATGAGCAGAAAAGAACGAGGAGAAGAAAAGAACAGGGAGAAGAAAAGCGTACCCAGACTGTCGGCGCCAATATTTTTGTCTTGGTCCTTCTTTTTCTTTTTTTTTTTTAATAGGAAACCCTACTGCATGCATGCAGTAGGCGCGCGCCTGTCGCCTAAGGGAAGGCGCGCACCTTTGATAAGAAGCGCACGCCTGAGAAACGTCACCCGCCTTTTGGGCTGCAAGGCGCCAGGGGCTGCGCCCTGCGGAAATTGCGCTTGAAGCGCGCCTTTAATAACTATGATTTGAACTCTCTCTTATATTAGGAGTTTGTATCTATTCAAAATGTGTAATAGACTCTATTAAAATGAAATCTATTCAAAACACATAAATCGCATAAACACTAGGAATGGCAATTGATACCCGACCCGACGGGTTCCCCGACCCCGAACCCGGTCAAAACCCGTTTGACCGGGTTTTTTTCGGGTTCGGGTTCGGGTTCGGGTATATTAAAAAAACCCGGGGTCGGGTTCGGGGAAAACCCGACCCCGAACCCGATCCCCTAAATATATGTATTATAATTTATTGTGTTGTATGTTTTATATATTATTGGAAGTTGTTTTAATTGATCTTTTTTTTTTTTTTTCAAATGGCAAGTCATGAAAGTATTTAAATAGGTTTAAATGAAAATATAATTTTTTAATAATAAGTATCAATTTAACATCAATATATTTTGTTAATGAAATTAGTAATTAATTTCCCATGTAATGAAATTATTCAACAAAAATATAGAATAATATTAAAATTGAGCCTCTCGTGTTTGTAAAATGAATAATTGAGTATATCAACACAACTTTTATGGTATAGTGGACTCTCCTTGTATGAACAAAAAGAAATTAAAAATAAATTCTTTTTTTTAAGGGAACAAAAAGAATAAGTATAATTATTTTTTAGTACAATTAACTAATTATAAAAAATTTAGTTTTTGATTTTGTACCCTATTTTAATTCAAAAAAAAAGAAACTTCCTTGCTTTTGTACAAATATTATGCTTCAATAGTTTTTATCTTGAAATAATTATATATATCTCTTTATCTTTTTAGAAAGCATCCAATTTTCTTTTATCTGTAGATACACCTGTTCAAATCAAGTATATTAAGGTACATGCATGAATATATGCTACCAGTTATTTGTCTTGTAACCTCCCAATGAGCTAAGGATTAAAGTATTCCTTCAAACTATCATTGCTTCTCACATTATCCCGAGAATGTTTAATTAGATCAAACATGCTAAGCTAATAAAATGAATATATTCTTAAGAATTGCTAGATCTTATGAAATATCAAATTCATATATCATTTATTTGAAAGGAAATAATCAAATAATTTTATGGTGCTTCTAGAATGAAAATGAGCAAGGGATTTTCCAAAGAGAAATGATTATGAAGGTGTACCTTGAATTCTTGATCAATTTATATAAATTATATGCAAACCATATTAGCATTAGAACGAAAACATCTCACAACAGAAAAATTAAGTATGATTTAGTCACAAGTTATGCAAATGATGAAGCCAAAGCACATTGCAATGCCTTCCCAATAACACTCCCCTGTGCCCAAAAAAAAAATCACTTTTAATTGAGTATAATATTTTTATTATAAAGTATAACAATCTTAATATTATTAAATATGAAATTTTTTATTTTTATTTTTATTTTCTAACCATAAAATAGGAATAATATATGAATTTCATTCATTTTTATTTAAAAATAGACTTTTTTTTTAGACACAAAGCGAAGTTTAGAAAATGAACTTTTGAGATGGAAAAAGTGCATGGAACTAGTTATCATAAATGAAGAAAGTAGATGATAATGCATCATTTTTTCAGCTAGAAATTTTAAATAACAACCCTCATTCAAGATTGACTTAATCAGAATGTATTAGCGTGAGAAATATTACACATGTAAAGTTTGAGTGGATTTATTCTGTAAGTAATGCTTGAGTTCAACATAATTAAGTTACCTCTTTGATTTTTAGGGGCTCTTATCCTCACCCAATGACAATGACCATAAAATAAAATTTTAAAAAATGTTTTTGTTTCTTTTTTAAAGAAAGAATGATGAGATGACATTGGTTCACTAATAATACAAAACTAATAATACAAAACTGTTTTATATTAACTAGTTAAATTTTGTATTAACATATTAACTTATTTATGGTGTAATTGAAAGAAAGAAATATATTTTAAGAATATGATTAAATAAAGGTAGGTTTATTAAGAGTTTAAAATTAAAATAGAAAGAAAATATCAGTATTAATATAATAATAACTATTTCAATTGGGTCAAATTGAAAATAAAATTACTTTGAATTAGACCATTTTTGCAATTTTACAAAATCGTAACCTAGGGCTTCTATTCTAATTTGGTAATCGCCTAATCGGTAAGCCATCCCTATTTCTTTCTTCCTTCACTCTCTTGTTCCTTCGCCGCCGCCGCCTTCCTTCTGCTTTTGCTTTGCTTAGTTGCTCAACCTTCCGCCGCTATCTTCAGTTGTTCTGCTTGATTATGTTTGCAATTTGCATCTTTATTTTTTTGGTAGTGTTGAATTTCCATTTGTATGTATATATGACTTCGACAAATCCGTAGCCGAGGTGTATCTGATAATTTGTCATCTAGTTTTGATTAACGCTGAATCGTTCATCAAATAAAGTAGCACTACAAATAAACATCCTGTTGGCAAAAGAGTTGCATCACGAGGCAAATCCTAGTCATTTTGTTTTGCATATGCAGAGCAAGGCCGGAAAAGGAAGAGAGATAATTATTTAGAAGCTGCTGATAATGAGTTAAACTAGAGGATAAGAAAAAGATTGTGGTTTTATGAAATCTTATGAAGTGAAAGAGGATATTATTTTGTCTTGAATTACACGTTAAGCCTGCACACGAAATGTACATTGTGATTGTTTTGACTATTTGAGTTTTGCGACATAATTAGATTTAGTATGCTTATATTGCTTTAATTTTATTTTCTTTGTTTGTTTCACTAAAACTTCATCTTCTCCTGCCTTTAACTGCTGTTTAGTTCGGAATTTGGAACTAGATGTGAGTTATGATCAGAATTGAACAATACTACTTGAGTTTAAGCCAAAACAATCCACATCATGTGCTGCTTATTTTTTCCTTTCAGGCTAAAAATGACAACAGAAGAAGGGCATAGCTCAAATCCATCTCCAAATCCATCTATATCACTCGGTATTGGAGATTCTTCTTCCATTCCAGAATCTTCTCAAGGTACTGCCATTGATGTTGATGTTGATGATGATAATGACAAAATTGATTTACATGGGCAAGAATTAAAGCCAAAGAGGAGTATAGTCTGGGATAGCTTTACTAAGCTTAAATTAGGTGGTGTGGACAAAGCACAATGTAATGGATGTAAAAAGCTTCTTGGAGGGTCTTCAAAGAATGGAACTAAGCATTTACATCAACATTTGAAGTGTTGCATTAAAAGAAACCACCCAGACATCAGACAAAAACTTTTGACAAATGCTTCAAGGGGAAATGCCAATAATTTTGATCAAGAAGTTGCAAGGATGATGCTAGCCAAGATGATAATAATGCACGAGTACCCTCTTTCTATGGTTGATCATGCTTGGTTTAGGAAATATAGTTTAGCATTGCAACCTCTATTCAAGTGTCCATCTCGGAACACTATCAAAAGTGACATTCTTGGCATATATGACAATGAAAAAATCAAAGTGATGAAGATTTTGGAGGGGAATAAAAGTAGAATTGCCATAACAACTGACATGTGGACATCATCAAATCAAAAGAAGGGGTTTATGGCCATTACAGCACATTTTATTGACAGCTCTTGGATTTTGCAAGATTACATCTTGAGGTATGTAAATTTCTAATTGTTGGTTATGCATTAATTTTAGTATTGATAATTATTGTAATGTGATTTATGGAATTTGTAATAGGTTTGTATATGTTCCATCTCCACATACGAGTGAGGTGCTTGCTAGAGTGTTGGTTGATTGTTTTTTAGATTGGAATATTGATCAAAAAATATCGACCATTACTTTGGATAATTGTACAACCAATGATGCTATGGTTGAGCTTGTCAAGGATAAGTTGCAAGTTGAACACTTGTTAAATGGTGGTGCTATGTTGCATATGCGTTGTTGTGCGCATATTTTGAATTTAATTGTGAAGGATGGTTTGGATGTTATTAAAGGTAGCATTGAAAAGGTAAGGGATAGTATAGTGTATTGGACAGCAACACCTAAAAGAGTTGAAAAATTTGAAGAGAGTGTTAGACAGTTACGCATTCCTTATACTAAAAAGTTATGTTTAGATTGTCCAACTAGATGGAACTCAACCTACTTCATGCTTCAAACTGCAATTATGTATAAGAGTGTGTTTAACAGATTGAAACTACGTGAATATCAATATACCAGTCTACCTAGTGAGAGTGAATGGGAGCTAGCTCAACAAATTTGTGCACACTTGAAAGTTTTTTATTCATGCACAGAGTTGTTTTCTGGGACAAAGTATCCTACTGCCAACTTATATTTCAAGAAGATATGTCAAATTAAGTTGGCATTAACGGAGTGGTTGTCTAGTGATTGTGAAACAATTGCGTATATGGCTGAAAAAATGTTGAACAAGTACAATAAATATTGGAGTGTAGTGCATGAAATTATGGGTATTGCTACAATTTTAGATCCAAGATATAAAATGTCTTTGCTTGAATATTATTTTCCTAAAGTGTTTGGTGATGATTTTGCAACACATATTGATAAAATCCGAGGGGTCTTGGATGATTTGATGCATGCATATCAACTTGAGAAATGCATGAGTAAAATAGGATCTCTAGAAAGTGGGGACAATTCAGGGAAGGGAACAGAAACAGATGCACCCTCAGGAAAACGAGGTTTTTTTAGTGATGATGCTGATGAGGAGAATTTGGCTAAGTTTTTGAAGAAACAAAAGGCACCTAAATCTGATGAGCTAAGCAATGAGCTTGAATTTTATTTGAAAGAGAATAGTTGGCCAGATGATGGACACTTCGATGTTCTAATTTGGTGGAAGACAATGGCTGTTAAATTTCCAATACTACAAGCTATTGCAAGAGATTTACTTGCTATTCCTGTCTCTACTGTTGCTTCTGAGTCTGCATTCAGCACTAGTGGTAGACTTGTAAGTCCTCATCGGAGTCGACTTCAGCCAAATACAATTGAAGCATTAATGTGTGCACAAAGTTGGCTATGGAGTCGTGGTAATGAAGGTAATTTAAATTTAACATTTATATGGTTGATTTTTAGTTGTGATATTCTAATGTCTTTTTTTGTTGTTCTTTTCGATTTTTTGAACTTGATGCCTCGCTAGTACCATGTGATTATGCAAGTATCTATGAAGATGGAGAATCAGATCCAGATCCAGATCAAGTATCTGCACTGCATATTGATTATTCCAGCTAGTGAGAACTTTTATTGAGTTATAAGTTTAATATTTTAAACTATCTATTTGGTGTTTTGTAATATGTTGAACATTGAGTTATAAGTTTGTGTGTATTTTTTTTTGTTCTGTTATGAACATTTGAACCGTTTATGTATTTCATGGAATTGCTTGTTTTTGGGTTTTTTGACCATTTATTGAGTTTTTTCACAGGTTCGGGTTTCGGGTTTCGGGTTTCGGGTTTCGGGTTTCGGGGGTTGGGGTTGGGGTTGGGGTCGGGTTTCGGGGGTTGGAATTCGGGTTTCGAGTTTCGGGGGTTGGGTTTCGGGGTTTGGTGTACATGGAACCCGATACCCGATCGGGGTCGGGTATGGGGTTTGAAAGTAAAACCCGATCGGGTTCGGGTTCGGGTTCGGGTATATTCTAAATTTTCGGGTTCGGGGATGGGTATAGGAAACCCGACCCCGAACCCGGAAATTGCCATTCCTAATAAACACATCAACAAGACTCCATCAAAATGGAGTCTTTTCTGAACGATCAAAACGCGTTACAAATTCTATCTAATAGAGTTTGTTAAAATCGTATATAAGGATATGTTCATTAAAAACAGATACAATTTTCCCTAAAAATTACTTTTATATTACCATAATATTTTGATAGAAAACACAATACCCTTTTTATTAAAAGATCCTTGAAATTAATTATTTCACAAATTAACTCCAAAAGTTATCATATAATTATTTAATCATTTTAATCCAACAACAAATTTTTACGTGTGTGACCCTTTAGATTTCTAATAAATTCATAATAAATATAAATTATAATTTTAAAATTAATTGACTTTAGTACAAAACCAACATGCCTAACTATCATTCAATAAAACATTGAACCAAATAATGAAATTGTTCTTCTTCAGATTGCAAACATTGCCTTGATTCGCATGGGGAAGACTAATGTTACTAAAAATTGGTAACGCCCTCAATGCAAGTACAAATGCTCGATGACAACGCGTAACATACGAGCACAATGTTAAAAAGTTGTCATTTGCTCGCATTTGATCATAAATTCTCAGTTGATATGAAGATTTCGAAAGGTTAGTAGTTGACAGAGTTCTTTTCTCTAGACTATACGTTTATACAAAGGTTGACACGATTTTGAAAAGGTTTCAAGATTAAGTATGGAAATTTACATAAACCAGAGTGTTTATTTCAGGAGATAAATTTTGGTTTTCACAATAATTTCGGACAAGGACATACACCCTGAACTCAAGCAACATACCTTCCAACAAATATTTCGGAAACAGCACAAGCCTGCGATTGACAATGTTGGTGTCTGGAGCTTTATCATGTCAACCTTTATGGCATGCACAAACTCTGTTGAAGCTCTAAGTCTGGAATGACTACTTATCATTGATCTTGTTGAAATTTGTGTTGCTCCAGTTGCTGGTGCGATAGGGTTTTGTTAACGGGCCATCATGATTTTGCATAAACTGTTAATTGTTGGAATTCAGAAGAATTGACCTTTGCCTTTATAGTCATCTGCGATGCACAAATAGAACAACACCATAATAGATAGTGCGTGAGTGGCCAGTGGATTATTCAGTGCAGTAAGTAGTAGTATTTGATTGGCTGAATTTCAATAAGGTGTTACTCTGTTGACCCTCATGTGGGCATATTCTGATATCCCCGTCATTTATTTATTTATTTGGCATTCATTACATACTCCATTTGACTAGAAATTTATGCAGTCCACAAACATGAATTCAAGTGGGGATTAAGTGTAACCAATCGAATGGAAGTAAAAGCCTTCAACAAGTACATCCCTATTCAGAAGTACAATGCGCTAATCATCCCATCTCATGTATTCCTAATAATTCGTCATATTATGTGATTTTCAAAGAATACTGTAGCAAGTGCAAGTATTGCAACAGTTAAAATCATACAAGAAATGACGCACAGATACAAATCCAAGTCCAATGTACACTTGTAACAACCAAAAATGATTAAAATATGACAGCTCCAGACAATTAAACAGTGTCCAACTATGGCTCAAGGACAAATCATATACATCCACCAAAAGTTCCCAATTTACTCTTACCTCCAGCGGTATGCATTAGCCTAAATTATCATCATCTAAGTGAAGAAAACAAGCACGAACAGAATGATAAACAAAACTAGAAGGAACAAAATCATCATATATTGACCCTTTGCCCCTGCCTTCTTCATTACCATCGCAACCTTTTTCTGAAAAGTAATAGGGACCCAATTAATTAAAAGCAAAAAACTAGGAACTAAATCTTTCAAATCCTATTCATTGGATGAAAATGAAGGAATGCAGAACTCACAATTAATGAAAATAATCATACCTGAACAAAATCAAGGCGATCAGATGTACTTTCCATCTCAGTACCCAATTCACCAATTATCCTCTCCTGTAACAACCGAAGTTTTCATCAAATTTCACCTTGACTCAGGAGAATTTTATGAGAAGATGCACGTCTGCACATTAAAGGTGCTAAAATTGGTTCCAGCATTTAAAAATAATCTTGGACAGAAGATAAGCTACTGAAAGTTGAAAAGTTGCAACTTCAATTCATGAAATCATCTGGAGAACATAAAATGCAGTTCACTGGGTTTCAAACAATGGTACCTGTGCAAGAAGTTCTTCATGTATAGTGAGGCCAACACCTCCGATTCTTTCCACACTAGCACTTAGTTCATCCAGCTCTTCATCTTGTTGCCTGCGCAACCAAACTATTACACAATGGATGAATGGAAACAAATAAAACCCCAGATTACTGGCAGGTAAAGAATATTCTATGGGCTGTCTCCCAACTTTTTACACCTTCAAAAATTTGAGTACTGCCAAAACTTTGGTTATTCTTCCTATTATGCTACAAGAGTCAAAATGAATTTGAAATATACAACTCAGTTCAATTGGTACATAATCCTTCAATTAATTACGTAGGACAAGTATCATTGAACATCAAAATTATTTCTGTACTGAAGACATAATTGATAATCACCAAAGACATGGTTCTAGCACTAGATTGCCAACTGACCAACAATTCCAAACCAAAAGAAAATCAGTATCAAATTGAGGTTTTCTTATACTTATAACATAAAAGATGGTCAGTTCCTAGCAAACTTCAGTAGAAGGCAGCATTTAAAAAAGGAAGAAACTCAAAGTTGTGAATGCTTAGCAGCTCAATGATTAATAACAAAAGCTAGGTTTTAGCATCTTTTAGGAAGACAAGAAGTGCTAAAGATATTAGCCAAATAAACTAAGACTCATTTTAAAATCTGGGAAATTAACAAAGCCATTCACTTCTATTCCAACTAACAACAAAGATATAACCAAAACTTCATACCTCTAAGAAACTATCCTTACATAAGAAAAAAGAAAGGAACATAACAAAGACCCTTCTGATTGAATAGAAAGAGTACAAAACATACACACATACAGAGAGAGAGAGAGAGAGATAGAACAACTTATCATACTTCATAAGAAGTAATTGTCTGTCTGATTCTGATGAAATGAGATCATCACTAACTTGGGTGTTGTATTGACTGGATCTGTCCATCTGATGATTCGGAAACCTCATAAGCTCTCGTCGCATTCCATTTACATTTGAAGAGCTTAAGCCAGTAGACTCTTTCCCAGCTGCTAATTGTTTCTTTACATTGCCCACCTATCAGCCAAAACAATCAGCATGTCCACTTAAATTTTCTGACAGAGAAAAATGCAATTTTAGTCCTCAAAGTTTCATCCTATATCATTTTTAGTCCCGAAAGTTTCTAGCCAAACAACTGTGGTCCCTAATGTTTCAATTTTCAACATAATTAATTTATTTAATGAGATTAAGTCCCTAAATAATGGAGTTGACCCTTTGACTGTCAATCAAACATTAGAATGGCAATATAATATTACAATCTTTTAGGGATAAAATATTCTTAGTCACTCTATATCACTTTTAGTGCCCCCAAAGTCTCTGGCCAAACAAATTTGGTCCCTAATATTTTAATTTTCAATACATTTAATCCATTTGACGGGTTGAAGCCCTAAATACGAGGCTGGCCTTTAGACAGTCAATCAAACACTAAACCTAAATTATAATATTACAATTTTTTTAGGTTAATTACATTCACCCCTTGAGATTTGGCCAAATAACAAAACAAGCCCTAAGATTGGGCTAAATAATATTCTTCCTCTTAACTTGCCAAAAGCCAAGAAGTTCCTTTAATTAGTTTGAATATTACCCTTTCTATTTTTAGTAACAAATAAAATTATATTTCAAAACAAAATAAAATAAAAAGAAAATTAATAAGATAACTCATTATTTTCTACTTTTTCAACCTAAAAATCAAAGTTCAATGTTATAGACTACTATAGCCGTAAATTTTCTATTAGTAGCAATAGATTAAACGCCATATTTTCAAACTAGTAAGATTTAATTAAATGTAAAAAGTTTAGTTTAAAAATTTGAAAAAGGGTTACTTATGTTACGTTTGGATAAGATAATTATATATTCATGAAATATGGATTTGATATTAAAAAAATATTTTGGTAGTAAATAGTTTGCCATACTAAGGGAAAATTTGACATTTCATCCAAAAAAAAACCTATATGTTATACATTTGGCCAATCTGAGGGGAAATCATTATTTGGCCAAATTTTGGGGTTCGTTTTATTATTTGGCTAAACTTCAGAGGGTAAATATAATTAATCCTAAGAGAATTGTAAAATTATAATGCAAATTTAATGTTTGATTAACACTCAAAGGGTCAACCCCATTATTTGAAGGTCTAAAACCATCAAATGGATTAAATGTGTTCAAAATTGAAACATTAGCATCACATTTGCTTGGCTAAAAACTTTCCGGACTAAAATGATATGGGGTGAAATTTTGGAAACTAAAAATTCTTTCTTCCTTTTCTGATAACAAATATAAAGCTAATCCAATATATAAGTTATTTAATAGTATATAATAAAAATCACACTTAAAACAGCAAAAAAACAAATTCGTAGCGTCAGTTTTGCAGCATGAGGAGGTGCAAGTTAAAATTACCTGAAACATGGAAAGACAGAAAAAAATTACCTGATAACGGGCATTGCTGGTCCATCTTCTTCTATTTTCGAGCTCAACTTCACTGATACCATATAAAGAAGGATTTCTTGCTGCTAATGAAATTGTCTTATCCAGTTCATCCACCTTCCTATCATGAAAACAGATCTTCAGTACTGAAAGACACTCATGCACCTTACTGAAAAGTCAAAAGACATAGAGCACATTTTGTGAAGTACATTGAAACACAAACATCATAGCCACAATAAAAGCTCAGGCACAAAATCATACTGCTAAAAGCAATTATTTTCATTTGACACGAGAAGATTAGGAGAAGTTAGCACTACAATGGGTTACCCCCACAGCAATCTAGTATAGTTAACTGCTAGGTATGTGTTCAAGTCCTTTTGTTTCTTGATGTAATGTGAAGTTGATAGGCGATGAAGAGTGATATCATTCTATGTGAACTATTCTGAACTTCTTTCTTCCAATAAAAATATTACCATATGACAAAAGCAAATATATCCATTTGAGTTTCAAAGCAAAATCATGACATGATACTGCTCACAGGCAACCAAAACAAATGTTATTGATTGTGTAAGAATTCAATCTTACTGAAATCAATTAAAATATTATATACCTGCCAGTCAATGCTCTCACAATTAGTAAGAAGTTCCTTTGTAAGATTTAGTTGCTCTCCACTGTCTGGAGGAACATGTTCCCATTGGTGAAAGTTGGATAACATCTTGTCAATCTAGCAAACAAGAAATTCATGAGTTATATGCACAGATAGAAAATTGAAACGCATGAGCAGAAGAAAATAAATTTTAACGAGAAGATTGTTTGCAAGGGTGTGGAAGCTAGCTGGAAAAGGAAGGGTGTGAATGTAAAACAATGAAAAATATTATTGCTGCAGGAATACAAGGACTCAGTATATCAATTTCCAAATTGAACTTTAGTACAACAACCAGGAGCTTGATATGATACACTAATTTTTGGCTTCATCATCTATAACAAGTACATATATCTGTACAAGTACATATATCTGTATGAGTTGTGTGATAAAGAAAGGTGACACTCATAAATGTGCATCTAAAGCCTAGGATTTCCTAGATTACCCATTGGTGGATATGGTGGATGAGATAATTCACCCGAAGTTTGATAATGAAAGGGAAGGATCAATGCATTCCCCATTTCCAAGCCATGAGATGAGCTTGTGCATTTTTGTGTTCATCAGGCAAAAAAATAAATGTTCAGAAACATTTATTATGCTAGCCTAGCAAATGATTAAAATCCTTTGACCACAGGCAAAACATGTTCCAAAAGAAACAAACGGTCCAACTATATCAAATTCACTGTGGCACTCCTGCAACGGCATTCGATTACTGTTTCAAATCAATAACTGTATTTGGATAAGTGCAAACATAGTGGATGTTATTGTAGAATCTTCAACAACGTCCCATTATAGTCAAACTAGCATTCCCATCCTGACATTCAGACATGAGACAAACTATCTAATCACCATTAAGCAATTTTTGCCAGCTAAGGTAGTAGCAAAGCACCACTGAGCTGTTCATGTATCACTTAAAACAGACAATTTCTGTGCTTTTGCAGGAACATTGTCTTGACCTAAGATTGGGCTATGAACATGAGCTGGGGAGAGAGGTGGCTGGGCTTCCTTTGAAACAACTCTCGATCTGTCCAAACAAAAACCTTTTGCTAAAAAGGTTAAGTATTTCTCGTCAGCCCAATTTTCTTTGCAATATAATATAGCTGAATCTGTAAAACCTATTTTACTCCAAAGTTCAGATACAGTACAATTTTTTCAGAATTTACTGCATCTCTCCAGCTTTATCCAACAACTTTTTTCTGCTTCCATTACTCCACCTTATTGATTTAATAGATGATGATAACCAACACAACCAGCGCAAAAATACATGATCATGAAACTATGGCAGCTATCAAGCTAAAATCAGTAGCGTATTTGTCGGAACCCAAATCCAAATATAAAATCTAATCGAGATCCAAACAACTTAACACAATAGAATCAGCAGCAGTTTACAAGAGATATTTTGAAACATTCTCACTAGAGATTTAAACAATGCCTACTCAAATTATGCCAGATATGCAACAACAATACTAATTCTAACAAGCATCCAAATCATCCCAAGCGTGCCAAACCCAACAAATGTGATTAAAATCAGCAGCAACAACTCTAAAATTAGAAACAAACCATTGTTCTGCAATGAATATACTCTCGTCGATACGAAATCAGAACAAACTAGTGGGAAAAAATTACATTACAGAGGAAAAAAAGTCATGCGTTTCAGAAAAGACGCAATTTTGACATCATAACCAAAAGCTGATCTGAAAAGCAATTATCAGAATTCTACAAAAGAAGTAAACTTACAGAATCTTGGATCTCTTCCTTGACAATATAAAAAGGGTCTTGAGCTGATGACATCTTCTTATATTAGCACCAAAAACTGAATCTTTTTGTTGCTTAAATATACTCACCTAAACATATCAGAAGATGTATCAGCAACACACCCCAAACTCCCAAACACACAGACTAATCAGAACAAATAGCAGAGACCCTCTAACTTAAAAGCCCTGAATACTTAAAAAATTAATCACAATATCCATTGCCAAATCCCAATCAAAACATGTAAGGCCGAGGGTATAAACGGTGGGTTTAAGGATGGAATAGATTTGATTGATAGAAAGTTTGGAATGTAATGTTTGATATTATTTTTTGTATTGAAATGAAGTAAATTTTATATTAAAATTATAATAAATATATTATTATTTTATATTATATTATATTTTAAATAAAAAATAAATAAAATGTATATTAATTTATAGAGAAAAAATATTTTTTATTTGTTGATAAAATTTGTTTTAAAAAAAATAGATGAAATGTCGTTACAAATTATTAGGCGCGCATTATATCTGCAGCGGATAGGCACTGACAAGACTGTCAGTCACAAATTTTTATTTGTTTAAAAAAAATGTGAAATGCCGTAACAAACCATTAGGCGCGCATCACGTCTGCAACTAATAGGCGCTGACGAGATTGTCAATCACAAATTATTTTTTTGTCAAAGAAGCTCAAAACGATATTGTTTTGGTCTTTTGTGAAACATTTCCGGTCCAAACCCAGGGAGGGTTTGGTTTCAACGAAACCCACACCTATGGGTTTTATTCCATTCCCTTTTAATCTAAACTCACAAACTAAATAATAGTTTTCTTCCTATTCTAATCCATTCCTCCCTTAAACTCACCAACCAAACATTACCTCAAAGTCAGACACCCGAAGTAATTTTTCTGTGGATATCAAGAACTATAAATATGAAAAAGAAGTGAAGGGCTGCTAACCATGAAAACATATTACAACAAATTTCAACCTGACAAATATAATTCTTAATTTTACAATTATTATATCAAATTCTAATAATCAAAATAAACTAGATTTAAGTAAATAATTTTTTATTAAAATTTATTGAGATACAAAATTAATAAAATACTTACTTAGTTGAAAGATTAATATTGAAAGTATAAAAAAAAAAGTTTTGTAAATTTGATGATGATGAAATTGTAATATGGTAAAAAAGAAAATTTTATTAATTAATTTTTAAAAATTCTAAAAATATGTATTAATATTATATATTTTTTTTTTAGTTGTTTGATTTATGGTATAAAATAAAATTATGAATGATTTCTCATGGAAAAGAAAATACAAGAAATAGAAGTTAGTAAATTTTATTTCATAAAATTTTAAAATTTAATGGTTAGTTTGTAATTAAAATAAATTTTAGGAGTATATGTTTATTTTTTTAAGTAGTTTTTTATGTTTTCACTTATTTTGTTATCTGTTAGTTGATTTTCACTATTTTTAGGTCAAAGGTATATTGATAATTTTTTTAAACTTCAAGATTTATTTGATAATTGATAGTTCCATTAAATCTCACTAAATTATCCTTGCTTTCTCTTTTTCTTTACCTTTTTGTAATTTAGGGAGATCGAGACTAATGAAAAAATGGGCTTTCTTGGAATTCAAAGATTCTAGGGCAATAAATATTGTTGGCCTATACAAACCAAAAAAACAAAAAAAAAAGGAGAGTGGGTGGTGGGGGAAGGGGGGGGGGGGGAGGGGGGGAGGCGCGGGCAATAAACAATATTGATCAAAACAAATTAAATTGGTGTACACCCATATACTTGTGGAAAACGAATGTGTTTTAAGCTAATTTAAAATTTCATTTGAATTGAAAGTCTAAAAAGGCATTTTGATGTAACTATTTGAATGTCTTGTGGTTTGAAAGATGTTTTCACTTAATATTTATATAGATTGGAACGTGCATGAGAAAATATAGCAAAAGGAAATTACTGACTATATAGAGGTCGATTGTGATTGAAAAGTTGAGAAGGAAAGAAGGAAATATGAAAAACAAAAATTGGCCATTGCAATAACAAATTAGACTTATGAATAAGATTATATCTAGAAAGTACTAAAAAATTTACATGACAACATCTTAATTACTCCTCCATCCAAAAAAAGAGAATCGATTTTTTTTTTGAAAAAAGAGTCCACTTTTAAAATGAAATTCTTTTAATAATCTTACTAATAATAATTATATATGACTAATAATAATAAAAAAATTCTTTGAGTTTTTAATATGAGAAATGTCAACAGAGTCTACTAAAATTAACTCATAATTGCTCCAAGTCTTTAATAGGTCATCTGCAGGTCACAAACATCCTAATGAAAACAGCCTTGAAGTAAAGTGATGAAGAGTTGTGATATCTGGAATTTCTTGAAACATTGTTAGAAGAATAGTTTCACTTATTGGTGTGGACAAGTAAGAAGTTGCAGAAGTTGAGAAAATTGAAGTCGAAGAAAGTTGAGTTGGATTTTGGGTGTTTTGAGTTTTTATTGAAGAAGTGTTAACAGCTTGAGCAAAGGTTAAAGGAGTGTATTCAGTAAAAGCTTGGAATTGATTAGATAAGGATATTTGAGCAGTAGGTTTTATTTCATAATCTTTTGGAGTTTGAATAAAAAGAGATGGAAGAAGAACTTGAGAAGGGGATGGACTTGGAGTTTGAGTTCTTTTTCCTTTATTCTTCTTTGAAGTACTCATGTTTACTTGTCAAGAACTCTCTTGTTATAAAGCCTGGAAGTGAATTGTTTTCCCCTTTAATAAATTCAATGTCAAAATCAAAATCTGATAAAATTGCTTGCCATCTTGCAAAAATTTGTTTTGAAACAATGTTTTAAACATCTTTCTACAAAACTTCTTTTGTAGATTTGCAGTCAATTCGTAAAAGGAATTTTTTTTTGTAAAGGTCATCTTGAAACTTTGAAATACATAAAACAATTGACAAAAATTCCTTTTTAATAGGTGAATAGTTCTTTTGAGGTTTGACCCAAATGCCAGAATGAAACCTAACTAATTGCTCGTCTTGAAACTCCTATTTTTGTTTTTGTTTTAGTATTTCACCATATCCTATGTTTGATGCATATGTTTCTACTACCATAAATGCATGAGGATGAGAGATTCCTAAACATGGAAGAGACTTGACCTTCTCCTTTAGCATGCAAACAATTTTAGTGTGTTCCTCAGACCATGTAAGAGGGTTTTTTTCTTAAATTTTGAAATAATGGAGCACAAATTTGCCTAAGCTTAGGTTTGAATTCTGAAACATAATTCAAACAACCAAGGATCTTTTTAATTGAGTTTTATCTTTAATTTCATCTAGAAATTTATCAACAAATTCTAAAAAAAAGAAAGAAAGAAAGAGAAGGATCCCGTCTGGAGACCATGCAAGCATCTTAACCGGAATATCATGAAAACAAAAATAATCAGTTTGGGCAACTGGGTCCCACAATTATTCTAGACCAACAAAAGGAAACAATAATTCAAGACAGAGAAAAAGAAATATTCCTAACATCAAAAAGAAAAGTCGAGAAAATGACAACTCAACTTTTTTAAAAAAAATATTCGAATGAAATGCAAATTACATTCAAATGAAACTCAAATTCTAGATGTCAGCTCAAGTTCAAGTCTATAAATAGAGAACTCTTTTCATTTAGAAAGTAGAGTCATTTAAGAGTAGTATCCCAGCGAGTGAGTAAAAATAAACAAATTTGTACATTTAAGCTTTTTGTCCTTAAATCTTCAAAGCTTGTATTTTCAATAATTTTGTATCATTTCAAGCTGTTATTTTAATAAGATTAATAATATTTCATCTTTAAAAGTAAGTTTTCTTTCTCTTCTCTTGTTTTCTTATCCTAGGTTCTATATTAGGTATCAGAGCCAAGAAGTATTCATTTAGTCTATTACCATTGTCATTATATTTGCATATCATATAGATCATAAAATTGCAAATTGTATGCATATCTAGGATGTTGATAAAACGTTGATAAGCTAGTAAGACCATTGGTGAGCTTGCATAAATTAGATCAATGGGTGTTCCAAGCATAGTGTTCCCGTTATTCCCATTAAGATTACATTCATTCTGCATATTTGTGAACTATGTTTATGAATTCATAATGGCTTCTTCTAGTGGGTTAAAGAAATTCTTTTCAAGTTCTAAATCAAATAGTAAGACGATAAATAGCAAATAAGAGTATATTCTAGAAAACTTACATAAATAAACAATACCTCAAGCCAATATTGAAAACATGTATCAAATAGGGACTTCTGATTTCAAAACTATTTTTCCAATTTGAACTCATGAATAGACTATATCTATTCAATATTGTAAAGAAATTATTAAATTATTATCAAGAGTATCTTAACTAAATAATTAGAAAAAGGATATCGATTTATTCATTTTGGAATAATTCAAGTTGTAGTTAAACCATTATCTCAGAGAGGCCGTATAGATATTCCTATATGAGTAATGATATTTTTAGTGACTTTTCATAGTGACTGATGTAGTAAGCATGAAAAGACAAAATTCACTCATCACCCTCCTTAAAAATACAAAATAATAAGGGATGATTTTTTCTTTTCATACTTACCATATCAATCACTATAAAAAGTTACTATAAATATCATTACTCTTCCTATATTTATGGCCATAAGAGAATAGATTAATTGAATATCAAAACTCTTTTCTTGCAGTAGTTCAAACTAATGTTTATAATGGTCTTGTCTATTTTAATTGTGCTCCTGATTTTTCAGTTTCCTTAACTTAGCCAACAATTAAAGGCTATTTAATGTTAGATATTCATTTACAAAAAGAAAAATTTACAAGATTAGCAGAAAAAATTGTAGTAATATTTAGAGTGTATTACAGTCTTTTATATTCTCAATTAAATCTTAAATTTAAAATGTTTCCATCTGCAAAAGATGAGATTGTCATATTACAAATAGAAGATGAACAATCTAGAGTATTTATTCCAAAATCCCTTAGAGGGAATGAAATAACTACTCTAGAAAAACTTAGAATTCAAAACCGACATCCCTCTAAGCATTTAGAAAACGTGAAATTCAACAGATAGTAGAAGAACCTAATGGTTCTATTTTTATTCGAATGTCATTAACTAAAGAAAGAACTAAATCTCTTCATTCTAGTTCAAGCTTCAGGCTTCTAGAATCATATGGAGTCTTTTATACAAAGGGATCTACTATTTCTATTAATATAGAAGATCCAATCAAGGTTCACTATTGACCTCCTATTCTAGAAGTAGGAACTCCTTATTCTAGTTTTCCTCCTTCTCCTACAGCCTCTCAAATAAGAGTAGGTGGAATTAATGTCATTATTAAAATAGAATTTGAAATGGATTTTGATTATCTTCAAGAAGATTATGAAGACAAAGAAAATATTGAAAAAAAGAAAGTGGTTTGAAAGGTTAGATTTAGCTTGTCAAGAAAAATTAAAGAAGAATGGATTAAAGGCTGAAAAAGACAAAAACTCAATATTCCTTTATTTAACTGGTTTACTGTTTTATCTTCTAATGTAGGATCTGAAAAATCCTTATCAAATTTCTCAAATAAATGTTCAAACTAGCCTTTAAAAAAAATAGAATTTACTTGATGGCTCCACTATTAATTCAGGAAGTGCTTGGTTGGGGGGAATGAAATCAATTAATGGTATTCATTCCATTATTTAGTGCTTGGTTGGAGAAAAAGGAAATAGAATTTAGTAATGATTGTAAAAAATTGGGTAATTGCTGATTGCATATATCCCCCTATAATCATTGATTATCTAAAACTTAATAATTATTTTTATTCTGTTATTTTAATTTTACCTTCAATACTAAACCATCATCATTTTTCTCACTCTATTTTCTCCCTTATCATTTTATTACTCCACTTTCTCTCCCTTCCCACTCACTCATCTTTCTCTCTCATTCGTAGTTACTATTACTTTCTCTCTCATTATTTTTCTCACTCTACTTTCTCTCTCATCCCTTTTCTCAATGTACTTTCTCTCTCATCCCTCTCGATGGTTACTTTCTTTTGTATCATTTTTCTCACTCTACTTTTTCTTTTATCCATCTCGATAGTTATTTTCTCTCTCATCCTTTTTCTCAATATACTTTCTCTCTCATCATTTTTCTCACTCTACTTTTTCTCTTATCCCTCTCGACAATTGTTTTCTCTCTCATCATTTTTCTCACTCTACTTTATCTCTTGTCCCTCTCAATAGTTACTTTCTCTCTTATCATTTTCACACTCCACTTTCTCTCTTATCTCTCTCGATAGTTGCTTTCTCTCTCATAATTTTTCTCACTCTACTTTCTCACTCATTACTCTTCATTGTTACTTTCCCTCTCATCATGTTTCTCACTCTATTTTCTTTCTCATTCCTCTCCACTGTTATTTTTTTCACATCATTTTTCTCACTCTGCTTTCTCTCATCTTTTTTCTCAATATATTTTCTCTCTCATTCTTCTCACTATTAATTTCTCTCTCATCATTTTTGTCACTCTACTTCTCTCTCATCCTTTTTCTCAGTGTACTTTCTTTTTCATCATTTTCTCACTTTTTCTCTCATCACTTTTCTCACTTTACTTTCTCTCCATCATTTTTCTCAATATACTTTCTCTCTCATCTCTTTGCATTGTTAACTTTTCTCTCATCCTTCTCAACAATGCATTTTCCCACTCTAGTTTCCCTCTCATCCCTCTCCGCTGTTACTTTCTTTCTCATTATTTTTCTCACTCTACTTTCTCTCTTATCGATTTTATCTATCATCTCTCTTATCACTCTATGATATTATTTTTATAATATATTTATTAATGAGGTAAAATTGAAATTTTAATTATTCTTATTCCCATAATTGAATTGAACCAAGCATCATTATTCCCATAATATATTTATTATATGGTTTGAATCAAACACCAATAATGCAATAAGGATTCTCATAATAATTGACCACTTCAATAAATCCCATTGTGATTTCCATTGAGGAATTTGAACCAAACGCCCCCTCAATTCATCCTCCTTTACAACCACCAAGTATTTTTACAAATCAAAGTGAAATTATAGTCTCTCCTTTTAAAAAGGGTAGAGAATCTAGAGATACTAAAGTCCTAGTAAATCTAGAAGATATTCAAAAAATTCATCAGCAATTAAATTATTCAAATCAGATTTTACATACTATTTCTCAACAAGTTGAGTTTATATCCACTGAGCTATCCACAATGAAATTAAGGATCTTTCTACTAATTCAAAAACTTATAAGTTTCCTAATGATTACTCACTTCCTCTTTTTCGTTTCTAAGCAAGTTGAAAAAAGCTTAAATTTTTCATTAGTTCCTTCTGACCCTTTACTTTTAAAAGTTTCTCAAAGTTTAGAGAACTTAGGATCAAAGAATAATAATTATCCTAGTATTTCAAGAATAAATTGTATAGATCAAGTTAATGATATTCAATCTATCTCCTCTAGTGACTGTGAATCATCTAATTCAGATGATTTGGACATAAGATAAATAGATCAACTACAAGAAAATTTAGATAATCTTCATTTTCAATTGAACAAAATAAAGAAGAAGTCAAATTAAGCTCAAAAGTGGAAAATGGCATAAACTAGGACAAATTATCCTAGGCCAACTTCACTTGATCTTCTTTATGAAGAAATATCTAAGTTCTATACTACTAGCTACAATGGTCACTTTATTTATGAATAGAATATAGACAGAAAATCAGAGTATGAAATACTCAATACTTTACATGAAATGGGCATGGCTTGAACAGTTTATAAAGTTTGACTTAGTTATACTCCAAAAGACACAACAAATGCATTAATTTTAGGATTTATAGCACACTTAAAATACTAGTGGGATATTTATTTCATTCAATTAAACAGGCAATTTTAGAATATACTACTAAAACAGAAGAAGAAGTTTTAGAAAATGGACTCCTAATAACTAAGGTAAAAATGGAATCAGATGCAGATGACTTTTTAATTCTAGTTATTACTAATTTTTTTGTAACCCTCTGAATTAAGTGAAGCTAATGATGTTTATCTCACTAATTTGAGATGTAAGACAATGTCTGATTACATGTGGTATAAAGATATGTTTCTTACTGAATTTCTAAAAAGAACATATAATGCTCAATCTTTTTAGAAAGAAAATTTTATTACAAGGTTACCTACTCTTTTTTCAAGAAGAATTATGTGCAAATTAAAAAAACGTATAGGTACTTGAAACATTGACTCTGCTTCGATTACTTATGTTCAATTATTTGCATAAAGAAGCATTAAATGCATGTGAAGAATTAAAATTCCAACTAAAATATGGAACTAATGATAAAAGAGAATTAGGATGTTTCTGTGAAGCTTTTGGAATTCAAAATTATAAAGGTCCTTCTTCTAGTAGTAAAAAACATAATAAAAAAAACATAACTATTACAAAAAATCAAAATACTCTTATAAACAATCCTTTGAAAGAAAATATTCTAAAAAGAAAAAAATAAAAAACATATACTTACTACAAGTGTAGGAAAAGGGGTCATATTGCTGATAAATGTAAGTCAAGGAGAAAAATTAATGAAATATTTTCAAATTTTCCTAAATTAGATGAAGAGTTAAAAGAAAAATTAAAAATAGCACTTATTCAAGAGAATTCAACCCAAGAAGATAATAATGATGATTTTTATAGTCCCTCTAGTGAAGAAGAATTAGGAAATGAATCTCCTCCCTTTAGGTCTATTAATATGATTAATTTTTCAAATGATAAAAATGATTTAAAAGTACAAAGGAAATGTTATTTGAACTTATAGAAAAAATTCAAGACCCATAATTATGAAAAGAATATTTAAACAAATTAAGAGAACTAATTATTAAAGAAGACCAAGAGAAAATTAAATATGAAGAACCATTTATTCTATTAAAATTAGTCAAAAATATCCAAAATTTTCAAATAATAAAGTTCTTTCAGAATCTCAAAATATTCAATCAGAAATTAGATTGTTAAAAGAACAAATTAGACAGCTTCAATCCAAATTAATTTCTTTAGAAATTGAAAATTTAGGCTTAGAAGCAAAAATAGCCTTAATTTCAAATATTGAGAATTTAGAAACTCCAGTTACTGATATTCCCTTTACTTCTCAAATTAAAATTATTGAGAATAATTCTGATGACAAAAAGTTTATAGTAGTTATTGATAACTTCAATTTTCATAAACAAATAATTAAAATTACTATATCAGTTGGAGATTTTAAAGAAAATTTTATTACAATGCTAGATATTGGAGTAGATAAAAGTTGTAGAAGAGCTGGTTTAGTTCCCACTATGTGCTATTAAAAACTAATGAAGTACTAGTTACTGTAAATGGTATATCTTTAGAAGTTAAATATAAACTTTCTAATGCATTTATTTACAATGGGGATTATAAGTTAAAACATCAATTCATTATAGATGGAGACTTAGGCAATGATGTTATTTTAGGAAATCCTTTTCTTAGTCAAATTTATCCTTATTGGACTAATCTTGAGAGAATTACTACTAATATTATGGGTAATAATATTAAATTTAAATTCCTTACTCCAATAAAGCAAAGAGAATTATTTACTTTGCAATCTTCATCAATTTATAAACAAATTAATCTAATTCAGCAAGATAGCAATAAAATTATGTTTCTAAAGGAAGAACTTCCATATGTTTCAACAGAAGAAAAACTTCAAGACCCTAATGTTCAAAAGAAATTACTCAATTAGAATAATTGTTTAAGAAATAAGTGTGTGCTAATATTCCAAATGCCTTTTGGGAAGGAAAAAACATATTGTTTCTCTTTGTTATGAAAAAGATTTCAATGAGAAAAATATACCTACCAAAGCTAGACCTATCCAAATAAATTCAGAATTATTAGAAGTTTGCAAACAAGAGATTCAATCTCTTTTAATAAAAGGCTAATCAGACCCTCTAAGTCTCCTTGGAGTTGTGCAGCCTTTTATGCAATGAATCAAGTTGAAAAGGAACGTGGTATTCCTAAATTAGTAATTAATTATAAGCCATTAAATAAAGTACTTCAATGGATTAGATATCCTATACCTAATAAAAAGGATTTATTAAATATGTTATATGATGCAAAGATATTTTTGAAATTTGACATGAAGTCACGATTTTGGCAGATTCAACTAGCAGAGGAAGGCTAGTATAAGATGGCATTCACTGTTCCATTTGCAGATTATGAATGGAATGTAATGCCCTCGGATTAAAAAAAAGAGAGAACACCCAAAAGTATCCTTCACATTATAACGAATGATCTTTTTTGTCCTTCACTTTTAAAAAGGAAATAAAATGTCCTTCACAATTCATAAACTGGAACTTTTGGTACTATTTGTGAAATAACGGGAACTTTTAGTCCTTCAAATTTCATAAACGGAAACATTTAGTCCTGCAATTTTCTTTCAAATTTTGGTCCTTGAAATTTGAAGGACTATTTGTTTCCATTTTAAAAGTGGAGGATAAACAAGATCATTCGCTATAATATGAAGGATACTTTTGAGTGTTCTCTCTTAAAAAAATGCTCCACCTAACACATTATGAATGATATTTTTTATCTTTATTCTACTTTTACTAGTGCTTATATTGATAATGTTTTAATATTCTCAAAAAATATTGATCAACATTTTAAACATTTAGATATATTTTTCAAGATAGTTTAGAAAAAATGGTCTAGTAGTGTTGGCCACCAAAATGAGATTATTTCAAACAAAAATTAGGTTTCTTGGGCATGAAATTCATCAAGGAACAATTAAACTAATTATATGATCATTAGAAATTACTGATAAATTTTCAGATGAAATTAAAGATAAAACTCAATTATAAAGATTTCATGGTTCTTTGAATTATGTTTAAAATTTCTTTCCTAAACTTAAACCCTCTTGCATAGTCTGAGAAACACATTAAAATTGTTTGCATGCTAAAGGATAAGGTCAAGTCCCTTCCATGTTTAGGAATCCCTCATCCTCATGCATTCATGATAGTAGAAACGGATGCATCAAACATTGGATGGTAATCTATTATTAATAATTTCGTTCCAACTTCTTTCGATGTAAAATACTACAATATTCTGTATTCACAACTTGTCTCAAACAAGAGAAAGAAATAAGCATAATTTTATCTTATTTTATTTACATATTCATAACATTAGAAGGCCTACGCCCCATAGAAACCGTCTACCTGAAACTATCCCACACAAGGTTAGAATTCTACCTCTTCAAGAGTAGTATCTCACTGATAGCTTGAACACCCTTGAAAGTTGGCCTTCCACCTAAGTTGCACAAGAAAGGCCCTTGGTGGAATAGTAAAACAAAAATAGGAGTTTCAAAATGAGCAATTAGTTAGGTTTCATTCAAGCATTTGGCTCATGCTCAGACCTCAAGAGAACTATTCAACTATCAAAAAGAAAATTTTATCAATGGTTTTATGTATTTCAAAGTTTCAAGATAACCTTTACAATAAAAATTTCCTCTTAAGAATTGACTACAAATATGCAAAAGAGGTTTTGTAGAAAGATGTTCAAAACATTGTTTCAAAACAAATTTTTGCAATATGGCAAGCAATTTTATCAGTTTTTGATATTGACATTGAATTTATTAAAGGGGAAAACAATTCACTTCCAGACTTTCTAATAAGAGAGTCTTGATAGATAGATAAACATGAGCACCTCAAAGAAGGATAAAGGAAAAAGAACTCAAACTCCAAGTCCATCCCCTTCTCAAGTTCCTCTTTCATCTCCTTCTATTCAAACTCCAAAAAATTATAAAATAAAACCTTCTGCTCAAATATCCTTATCTAATCAATTTCAAGCCCTTACTAATACACTAATTTAAACTTTGCTTAAGTTGTTAACACTTCTTCAGTAAAACCTCAAAACACCCAGAATCCATCTCAACCTTTTTCAACTTCACCTTTCTCAACTCCTGCAACTTCTTACTTCTCCAAACCAACTAGAGAAAATATTCATCTAATGTGGTTTCAAGAAATTCCAAATATCACAACTCTTCAAAATTTTACTTCAAAACTATTTTCATTAGGATGTCAATGGCCTATAGATGACCCATTAAAGACTCAAAGATATTATGAGTTAATTTTAGTAGACTCTAAATCTACTACCTACAAGGTTGGGGACATTGTCCCCGAAGACACTCCAATGCTTAACTTAGGGGGTGGTTGGTTCGTTTCAAGGAATGGAAAAGGTAATTGAAATGGTAGTAGTGGGGAATGATAGTGGGTTCTTTCATTATAATTGTACTGGTTGGTTTGTTCTGGGAAATGATTGTAATTACTAATGATGGTGGTTGGTTTTCAAAATCTTTAGGAATGAAAACCTAGTTAATTTTTTATTTTATTTTATTTTAAATTCTAAATATTCTATAATTACTAATAAATTATGGTATTAATAATGAAATATTTTATTTTATTATTTTATATTTCATGCCTAATGTAGTATAATTGTTTTATTAATTATGTTTAATTATGGTGTTTTTTTTTATTCATTTTCATTGGCTTCATGAAAATCACAAAAATGAAATTTTCAATGGCGTCCTGGATAATTATTTGCAAATGAAAATATCTCCTTTTTTTTAACCATGCAATTCAGTTTTCTAAATTAGAAAATTATTTAGTTTGCAAGATCTGAATGACAATAAATAATAGCAAGAAAATCTTAATAAGTTGAAAGTACACTGATAAAAAATGCTGTAACAATAATTCAAAACTAAACCAAACACCATTCTCTCTTAAAAGCCTAGAAGGCAACACTCATTTTTTTAGCACTTAACCTCCTTCAGAACAATGCCAAAATACAAGAAAGTTGGATCAGTGGCTTCATCTTTGTAGTAAGCGAACACCAAAGTACAGTCATCGTGCATGCTCTCCTCAACAAAAAATTGGAGGTCCTTGAGCTTTGGAAGCAAGAATGTTGTTGCACTCTCAATGTTCTTCTTAAACAGCTTTTGCTTCTCCCCTTCTAGCTTTGGTGTCAACAACTTGACGTACTCCTACTTCTTGTCAAAATGAGGTTGCTCCTGGAGCCTAAAGGTGTCAATAATGTCAACCACCTTCATAACCTGGTCATCAACACCCTCATCTTTCTCACCCCCTTTTAAGGATGGGTTTTTACCAATGTCTACATCTACGGCTCTTTTAACAATCCACTTTTCCTCAACTTCCCATAGGATCCCATTCTCAAGCTCCTTGTATGAACACGAATTCGAGAGAAGCTCATCATCGGTGAGTAAATCCTAATAGACCAATATGATGATGGCTTAACTCCCAAATTGCTCCAGAAAACGATTGATTACTAGCACAGGAAGCGAGAGTGAGAGGAAAATATCTCATTCTTCAACCTGTCCAGTCTACAATCTCAAAAAACTATAATCTTATAAACTAGCTACATTCCACATCCATACTTCTGTAAACACAAAAAATTCAAGAGCGTCTATCCACATCAAACTTCTTTTTACTTAAAAAAATATGAGTTAAACATAAGATGCATACGTCATCCACTGCTAGTTACATTCCAAATAGGTTCAATGATGCATAATAACTAGGTTAACAAGAAAATGTTTGAATTCCACACCTAAATACAATAGTATAGTTACAAAATAGCTAACTAATAGAAAATAACCTAGTTACGTAACATCAATGGCATCCCAAATCTATATTAATTACCAAAAGCTTATATACCAAAAGAATATATTCCAACACTTGATTCATGGATTAGAAGATGGAGAAAGAAACCCAAGCACATAAGATTTTCTCAAATGAGGTGCCAAAGCAAACATAACACGAACTTTGGACGGATCATTACAGCAAATTTCAGTAGCCCTACCAACGTCCAATGAAGATATGCCAATATTCAGAAGTTCAGTAATGACCTATTGTATTTTCTCATCTGTTAGGGATTCAGCCTTAGACTTTGCAGTTAAAGAATTGGCGGTTGCAACATATTGTCTAGCCATTACATCGCAAATGGACTCAAATTTAGAAGTAAATTTGTCTAACCACTCATTAATAGTATGCTGAAGTGTTGTTGGTTGCTTGTTCTTGTAAAAACTTTCCCTTTTTGGCAAGAGTTTCTTGCGTTTTTTGATGTATGAACACTTGATGAACTCGCGGGGGATTCTTGTGCATCAAAACCCAATCCAAATTCTCTTTCACTATCAGAAAAAGAACAAACCATTATATCATTGGCAGGATTAGCATCAACACTTGCTTGAACTATATCATCAGTTTTGAGGCCAGTGGCTCTGTCCCTACCCCACACCAAGTCCAATTTGCGCAAATAAGGGAATCTAAAATTCCACAATCCACCAGCATTCTTATGATTCTACACAAGAAAAAAAAAAATTAAGAACAAACACAGTATAAATAACTTTAGAAGGTCAAAAATATAGCCACAATCGAACGGTAGCATGAATACACTATGCAATAAATAATTAAAACTATTAAGAGACAAAAGTGGACCATGTTAAGAACCCAATAATTTAAGAAGTTAGATGCTCATACTATGCACCATTCATCAAACCATTGCTTCTCACAATTGATCTTATGCTCAACATCATCCCATTGACAGCCACTTTGCATGCACATTTGAATTCTTGATAACGCATGTAAAGACATATTATTACATTGAATTCCTAGAATGTTCCCTTTGTTCCTACATAGAATCCACAATTTATGTGTCCTTCTTCATTATCTATAATCACAAAGTTAAATTATCTCATCTTGCATTGGAGACCAAAACTATACTTTTCCCCACATTTAAAACATAATCGTTGGTTCTCTTATACTAAATTTCCTGAGCAAAATCTTTTTTACTCTATTTTCTTGGGTACTATTCCTTTCATGTGGGATCTTACATTGTCCTAGTACACTAGTGGTGTTTTCTTGAGTAATCCATACCCCATATCACTTCTCTTTTTTTTTTTTTTTATTGCTCTTGAACCTTTTAGTACTCAATTCTAATGTTTGCTCCAACTTACTACCAATGCATCAAGTTGTATGGTTGGTTTCATCATTCTAACCACTAGATTTTCTTTAAGGCTACTAACAAAACTAGAAATAAAATAGTTCTTAGGTAATTTAGGATTTTTTACTAAAATTATAAATCTTAAATCTTCAAACTTTTCTTAATATTCAAGAATTGTTCCAATTTATTAAATTCTTCAACTTTATCTTCAATTCCCTTGCTAGAGAACCTTTGAATCAACAACTCACAAAAATCCTTCCAGTAATGTCTTACCTTGACTAATTTTAGACTTTGGAACCGTATGTCCGCATTCCTATCTAAATACATTTCCACTAATTCAACCTTATGGATTTCTCCTTTCTGATTGATTAAGAAAAACTTCTCACAGTTCTTAACCCAATATCTATGTTTTTACCATCAAAATAAGTGAGTTCTAATTTAGGGAATAGAAAAGTTATGTATTGATGAGTTATCTCCCATGTTTCTATTGCAGTGTGAGTCATCATTGCAGCTTAATTTGTCCTCAATTTTGTAGGAAGAAGGGATGTTTTGTAACTTCTCTAATTTCTCCTTCATGTCTTTTTTTAACACGTGGATATCGTATTCATCCAAGATTGCATTTTAACTTTCATACTTTCAATGCTATTTTTAAATTTCATCATCTACTTTTGAGATTTAATCAATTTCTTGTGCACATTTTCACTTGTTTCTACCATCTTGGAGAAGTTGCACATGTTCTACCAATTAAGAGCCCTATGCCCAATTTCTTTTGCTTTATTTGATAAAACTAAAGTTTAAAATATAAAGTTTGAAATTTGAAATTTGAAATTTGAAATATAAATTAATTAATTGAATAAATCTGAATATTAAAAAAACATCATTTTAAATATTTGAATCTTAGTAATGAATTGATTTTCAAAATTAGATAATATTGGCAGTGCAACTTCTTTAGAGCTAAAAAGTTCCTTAGTCAATGATGATAATAGCTGTGCAAATTTCACATTTTTCATTTTCTCTAAATAAAGTACCCAAAAAAATAAGAATTGAAGTGTTGAGTTTTATCAAAACAATAAGCAGAGTATAAGATTTTATCTTGAGAGCAATGAGCAGAACCAATCTACTTAACCTAGGAGGAATTAGAGTTTATCTTGTAGGCAAGATATTGTATGGAAAAAGGGGGTTAGTAAACACCCCCCAATAAAAGCTAAATAAGAAAAAAAAAACAATAGACATGATTTTAAGAGATTAATTATATCACTTGGGAAAGAAGATCCATTTTACCTTATAACTTGCAACTATATTATTTTTCTCAATTGATACACATACATTTTTGTTAATTCTTGAAAGATTAGATTTACAATTTTGAGTTATAGGACACAAATTAAAATGTAGAATTAAACTCATTTAGAATCAATGTGGATTTTAAATTTTTTGGCCTTTTAGGCTTCAATTCGAATTCGAAGAAGCCAATTCCATCAACCAAACAAACCTTAATTTTGTACTTTTCTTAAGAGTGATTGAAAGTGTTTGCTATAATTGTTGCGCTTGATTTAATATAAAATATTTTAGTAATTTGTGAGAATCTCTTATAGTGTGATGTCTAAAATCTACTTGTCAAAAGACCGAAAGAAAAATTAAAGCCCATGTTATAATCTTGTATCTTAACTAGAAACTAGAAAGTATAGAATTTCCATGTGTAATATAGATAAGTTTGAGATCTTCTATATCATCAATTAGCTTTTGATGTGGGTTCTCCCAAATTTCTTTACACAGACACCAAAACAAATGTAGCCCAATAATATGTTTGGATCTAAGACACTAGTTAAATAAAAAGATATTCTTTCATGGCCCATTTGAGGAGACTTGAACCTTGTCAAACACCAACTGAATCTTCCAAGACTCAAATGAACGAAGCAAGTTAACTTTGACTCTATTTTGTAAGCTTCCATTTAGTTGCATTTTTATACTAGTTTGATCATAAATATTACAAAACACTTGTTGATATCATTTTAATTCATGGTCAATTTTGCTAGGCTTTTCATATCAGTTGCAATTTTCTTAAAGATTAAATAGCAACTTTATCCTTTCTATACCAGGTTGTAAGTGAGTATGCTGTGATGTAAGAAAAATTGACTAATTATATAGTTTTAAATTCAACAGATTTCAAGGTACTTGAGTTATAGTGGTTTGTTCATCTGATTATATGATGACATGCAAATTATAAAGACAGTGCTAATATACTAGATGGCTTAGTTTACATTTGAAGGTCCTCATGAATGCTAAGAGTAGTATTCAATTTTTCTGTAAGAGATTTTTAGTTGTAATAGAGTGTAAAACTAGAATCTTATCATTATTATTGATGAAAGACAAGCCTTATTCATCCATAGTTCTTATTATCCTCTGTTTTCTTGATCGTTGTTTCTTCTTGCCATTGGAGGTTGCTTCTTTGTATAGGAAATCCTATGTAGCCATTATCGGTCGATTCTAATTGGGAGACTCCCCCCTTCCTCATAAAAAAGAACTATTGACATTATTCCTTTGCATAATAATTTTGATGTATGTTTGGCTCAATTTGTAAACGCACTAAATATGGGTTCAAGTTGTCATCTTGCATCGACTGTTATGGCTTATGTTCCACTTGTTTGGTTGTTAGGTGAACATCATCATGTATTTTCTTCTCCATAAGTGATTCTATAATACAAATAATTAAAATTCTTAAAGAGTAAAATAATTTGACTTTTGTAACTAACTTGAAGTTCAATGCTATAAAGTGAATTTATACTCAATCCTAGTTTATTTAGTTCTTTTGTAGCTAAAACCATATATATCTCATTGTCCACAAGAAGTTAAAGCTACCAAAACTATTAATTCTTCCAAATAAAACCTAAACTTTCAGTAATTATATCTTTATCAATGTGTGTGAATATGTTATTCACTGAGAAACATTGTGGTTATGACTTGATACCTATGTACAATAGGACTCATTGCATGTTTTACGTGATATTAACTTTTTTCCCTTTTCATACATTCAACAACATTATTATGAAAAGTGTGAATGGTCATACTCTTCGATTTTAATTATTTGCAATTGATTCTAAGGTGCTAACAAGATAGTTGACATTTATGGTATCAAGTTCCTTGGGTAGAACATTTTTAACAATGTTTTTGAGTGGTGTTGAATTGTGCATTTTCTGATTATGAGCATTAGTTAGCTTTATTTTATCAATTGATAAGCCAAACTCAAAGAGCCAAAGGATATTGTAGTGCTTTAAAAAAAATTTGGAATCTTATTTTGTGTCTTATTGATGACAATTGTTGTACTTTCTTACTTGAATTGAATTTAAAGTGTATTGTTTCACTTTTATTTTCTGATTCTATGAGGATAAGATTCAATTCTACTTATATACTAAAGGTTATTAAGCCTGAAAATTGTTGCAAGAAACTCTTATATTAAATTAATACTACTAGAAAGTTGCATGTGGGATCGATAGGTTCGTCACTAGATTTTTTTTTAATTTTTTTTTTTAGGTGGGGGTGTTGTGGAAGGTGAGGCAATGGGAATTTCTAAATACTCTATACCTACACTCTTAATTTTCTTCTACCACTTAAAGTACAAATGGGAATTATGCCATCCAAAGAAGTATTCTGCTTGTTTAACTCTATTTTCTCTTCTATTCTCTTTTGTTTTTATTTTCTTCAAAATTATGTTGTAAATTTGGACATTTCATTGAGGATTTTACTTCTATGAAACAAAAGTGGCATTCTAAAATAGACCAAATCACTTCTTCCATTTAATTATATTTGTAATTATAAAAGAAAAGGAAGTAATTTAATAGATGCCTAATTTTTTTAATCTAGGGATCAATTTTGGCGAGGTTTGCTCTATGATCATCGAGTTTTTCAAGAAAAAAAATGACAAAAATAATATAACAACGTGAAGGAGCAAGTATTTAATTACCATTTAAATTGATAGTTAATCAACAATATGAAGTGATGACATGTCAATCTATTGTAGGTATTGCCTAGTAATTAACCTTTTGGATTTACTATGGTACCTATCAATTTGTCAATTAGTTCATATATAGATTTAGATTTCTCCATCTAATTGTGTTTGTTTGGATTTAATTCCAAAAACTTGTATTTTGAGTATTTAATAACTATAAAATTTAACAATTCTTAGTCCAATTAACATATATAAAAATAGATTCTCTCTCTCTCATCTTCAATTGCTAAAAGGTACCATTGCAATCAATTAATTTAGAAGTGAGTTTTCCTACTCTAACCCTCAATGGCCTTTTCTTTCACTCCCTTTGTCCTCAAAAAATGAGTTCACTTTCAAAAAATTTCTTCATTCCAAAAGAAAAGTCTACTTTCAAAAGAAATTCTTATATTATTCTTATTAGTAATAAGTATACATAGCTCACACTTAAAAAATAAGGAATAAAAATTTGAAAGTTTAATGTTGCATTAAATATATTGCACCTAACAATTAAAAAAAAAGGTTTACTGAACTCAAAGTGAACTTATTTTTTGAGATCGAGGGAGTAGATAGAAAGGATCATAGAACAAAATGTTCTTTTAATTGGTTGCCTAATAGATTTTTCATCTATATATATATGAAGAAATTATATAACAAGATAGATTAATGAAACTTCGAACTTGGAACAATCATTAAAAAAAATTAACAATACTTTTCTATCTTTTGAAATGTTCTCCTAGATTAATCACTCAAGCTATTTTTTGGTCTCTACCCAAGCCTAGCAAAAGAAAAAGGAAAATTCCCTTTAAGAGCACTATTGGAATTAAAGTTCTTAAAAAGAGCACAAAAATTTTATAATGTTTGGAAGAACAATGAGGGTTTTGATAATTGTCAAAAATAAAAAGAAAAATACAACATTGATAATTACAAATTTAGATGCATTTAGTAAAAGGTGAGTTTGTCAAATTTCTAGCCCTTATTAGGAATTGTAAAACTTTTGCATCCTTTTTAAAAATTTTAACTCCCAAACACCCTTATGGGGAGTTTTTCTTAAAAAAATGGAAATCACTTTTCTTTTAGGAGGGGGGGGGAGGGGGGGGGCGCATTAGGGGAGGGGAGAATAACTATTGTGCAATTGGCACATTTGACTACCTTATTATAAAAAAGAAAATACAAAAAAATATTCATGAGAGAGGGGGACATGGAACCTAACCTCTCGTAGGGGGAGGGGGGCAGCATTGGGCGAGGGGAGAATAACTATATATTGTGCAATTGGCAAGTTTGACTACCTTATTGTTAGTAGATGAAAAAGAAAATACAAAAAAAAAGATTCATGAGAGAGGGGAACATGGAACCTAACCTCTCGTAGAGTCATTGATAAACAAGAAAATTACAAATGAATATGTAGGCAAATTTGAATGATATAATTTGGTCCCTATCTAAGCATAACTGGGTTTGTAGCTATGCATGGAGAGAAATGATACGATCCCACATCCGAAAACTTCTATTTTGATAAACCAAGTGTGTCGAACCATCTGCAATAGTATTTGCTTCACGATAATAATGCAAAAAGAAAATTATCATCCCTTTGTTTGGCGAGATTTTTCAAAACCATGCTTTTAGATTTCAAGGGATGGACACCTATTCCCGACACATATCCACGAATGAACTTGAGTCACATAGAACCTCAATGATGGGATTTGCAACCTATAACATAGACGAAGCCCTATATGTAGGGTCCAACACTCTACCCTCAAACTCGTCTTGTAACCAAAAAAATCATAAAAGAAAAACACCAACGGTCCAAATTCATATCTCAAAACTTCTCCACCTGAGGACTCTCCCGAATTATCCAAAGAGCTTCTCTCCGTATTAAGCATGTAGCTTACCCTTCTCGAATACCTTCACCAAACTTGGGTAATATTTGTAGGGTGACGAAACTGATCCAAAAAAACCAAAAAATTCCCCCACATCTGACCATCATATTCCAAACAGGAATTGAGTCTTTGCAAATTAACAAATAGCAAAAACTCTACTTTCCACGTAGTCCATAGCACAGTCAACCTCTTTTCCCCCATAACGTCATGCATTCTTTGCTTTTTAAATCACTCAACAAATAAAAAGTGATAGTAGTATTAAAATTACGAACGACATTATGTATTCCACATGGCCATGCACCGATTATAAACCAAAAAACCACCAAAGTTCAACCCCACTTTGTTCTCAAAATATCTCCACACATTTGAGGCATAATCACCCAACGAAAAAATATGATTAATTTTTTCTACCTGGTGATCTTTACAATAGAAACACATTGATGGGCCTAAATAGAAAACCTATATCACACTACATTCAGTAGTATCTCTCCCCTCAACAAAGAAAAGAGAGGAAAAAAAAACACCAATTGTGTCGATCACTTTTGTCTCCCAAATGAATTTATCAAAAGTTAATCCATTAGATCGAGACTTTAATAGTTCATACAATGAACTTATCGTAATTCTCCTAAAGCGGACCTTTGCCAGTTCAATTGATCCTCTTCATTCTCTAATAGCTCAACCGGAATTTGTTTTACCCTCTTAACTACGTGATGAGGAAACAATGCCCGTAATTTGATAAATCCCATTTCCCTTCCACCAGAAAATCCGAAACCTTCCAATCATTGTTTACCTCCACCGTGCCATGCAACATCCCTTCCCCTATCCAATTATCAAACAGAAAGGAAGCACTACCGAATCGAACCTCCCATGCTAAGTTTTCCTCCACAACATCCCGAGCCTCTAACATTTTCTTTCACACATGAAATGCACTCCCTCCACCACTTCTTATGGATTTATTGAGAATGATCTTGATCTAATGTACTGCCTCCACCACAAAATATAGTCATTTTTGTTTTGATATAATTTTTTTAATTAATAAAATACAACATATTTAATACACTATTAAATATACAAATTTTTAATTTTACTATTATTTTTTAATTATAGGTCATACATAATCATTATTAGACTATTAGTGAGAATAATATGAGAATTTTTTTTTTTTTGTAAAATAGACTCTTTTTTTAGAACAAAGAAAAGTTTTGAAAGTAAATTCTTTTTTTGGGGAGATAGAGAGAGTATGATTTATACAAATATTTTGGTGCAATCTTACAGGCTTGAGTTCTCTCATAATATATATTAGATTAAAGAAAGATATTGACTTGCAAGGGGAAAAAAGTAAATACACTTAATAATTAGTCATTAGGGCCTAAATCCAAATGCCAAATTTATATTAATTAACCACAAGCGTTGGATTTATCATTATTCACTACTTAATATTGTGTTATCTGTAAACAGAGATACTATCATACACTCAAATAGTGTTTTCTTTTGATACTATTGTTTCCACCATTTCTTTATTTTCATTCCTTGTGTATACCTTCAAAAGACTAGAGATATTGAATATGATTCTCACATGTATAGCTTAGTTTTCAATTATGAAAGTTAAAATATATTCTAATACCTAAATATGATCGAAGTTTCAGTTTAGAACCAAAACTATAACCATAACCCTTCTAATGGTTCATGGGTTTTCATTTATGGTCTAGTTCCTATTCGAATTCTTAAACCACTAGCCTAGTTTTGATTCGTTTTTGCTTCTAAACTAAAACCGTGGTTATTTTTAGTGGATGACTAGAGATTTAATTACTAAACTAAAGCATGCCATGTCTATGTAAACTTTTTAAATTAATTGAGCAATTCAATATCATTATGAAAATAGAATGAATAATAATATTTATAGTTAAAATCTCACTAAAATAACTCTTTCAATGATTAACGTAATATGTGTATAGAAAAAGATTAATACATACACAAAATAACTATTGTTTAAGAGCTTTTATTATGTTGACATCAAATAGTTAATTAAAAAATTCATTAAAATTTTATTGTACAATTCATCCCTATACCAGCATTAGCTGGTTAGACGTTATGAGTTGTACAAGTCAGTCCAAAACGCAAAAGCATCGTGATCGATTGACCCAGCAGCTCAATGGAGCACAGATAACGTATGCCACCTTTTTACCCAATCTGTGGAGGCATTCAGGGATTTTATAATGCATAGCATTGAGTGATTACCATAAGCAGATATCAGTACTGCACAATATAAAATTCCATAAGACTGCAAGAAAGGTTTTACACTTTCACTCATAACAGCTCTTCAAATGTAACGTTTTTCCCATTTGGATCCAATATATCCCTCCCAAAACTCTTTCCTAGTTGCAAAATTTCCTTTCCACTTACTCTGATTTCCTATGCCTAATTTAGAATGTCCAGACAGAATTTCAACTAGGCATGGTGATGAGCAGTCTTAAAGAGATGAAATCTGGTGGCAGTTTATTTAATTTTAGGTAGAATTGGAGCTGTCCCATGTAAAACACTCGGGTAAAAATGTCTCTACTTGAGAATATATAAGAACAGGAAATGCTGCTTTTCCTGTCATCAGATTTTACCCACAAAATATTACCGAAGTGATTAATATATATGTTTTTTAACATACTTGACCTGAGCAAAGAAGTATCGTAAGGAAGACAGTACTATTTACTGCTCTCTCTGCCAAATCGCTATAAATTTGGACAATGCTGCAAGATCAGATTGTTTTCTTTGATTAGTTGCATAGGCCATCTATACAGAGAAGATATATATCTGGTTCTTTTAAGATGTGTACTTCAATTAAGACACTAAATGTGAAAAAGCAGTTTGTCATGTATACTTTAACCCTTTTTTTACCCAAAAAAAAACAAAAAAAAACCGAAGTTACAAATTATTTTTGCTTCTTATGTGAAATATTTGTGGATGGAATGTGTATCTTGGTATCTCATTTCTTACACGCACGCAAACTGCCTAATCTCATATGGTTGAGATTCCTGAAATATTGTGTAAAATGGTCAATAGTATATGGGTTCAAAAAAGGCTCAAATTTATAGGTTAATGTTTATTTTTTAATTTTATACCCTATATATTTTACATTCTTTTTATAGCATAAAACGTTAGTAAAAATTCAGAGGGTGCTTTTAACACGAATTCTTTAAAAAATAACAATAATAATAATAAAAGAGATAAACTTTGTTGCCATCAATGCTCTTTTAATTACTAAGATAATATGTGCCCGCAAAAGTTATATAGATTAATTACTACCAAAATGGATCATGCATTACTAGTGCTCAAAAAAGGAGTAATTAAGTCTTGCTCAATTCTCCGTTGCCTTTTTTTATCCTTTTTCTCCCCATTATCATGCACATAAAAGAAGACAAACACTCAAAGTTGGAGAATCATATTATTATTACCTATACAATTCACTTGACTTTTATTTTGCTTAAAATAAGAAAGTAATCTAAAAAAAAGGGAAAATCAGAATCATGCAAAGCAAGTTCTTGGATTGTGAATGGTCATCCTTGCGATTTGAAAGCAAAAAGGACAAAAACCTTGACAAATGACAAGTTCCATAGACTTTGAAGTAGGGTCATCTTAATAAACTATACACAAGGCTTAACTTTAGTAGTTTAGCTTTTGCACTACATATTAGGTCATTCACAGCAGTCCCAAAGAAGGTCAGTCTAATATCATGTCACATCAGCGCCATATCAGTGCCACATTAATTTTGAAGAGTCTTTACTATTTAGACAACCATCATAAAAAAAAGTGCTCACACTTATGAACGACCTTTACTATTCACGCAACAAATTTCTCTCTTCTCTACATTCTTTTACACTATTTATTTAATATATTTAATACTTCTTATTTAAATTAATAATTTTAAAATATTATCTATTGCTCATTTATCAAATTAAATATATATTAATAATACAACTTATAATTTTAATTATTATACATTTAATACTTAAATAATTAATGGAAAATAATTTTCATTACATTTAAATTAAATTTTAATAATACATTTAAAATATGAAAATCAATACTCTAAATTAATAATGAAATACTTAAAACAATTAATAGAAAATAAATTTACATTACATTAAATTTGAAATTTAATAATATACTTGAAATATTCGGATAAATACGATAAATTAAACATAAAAATAATTAATTATATTATTTAAAAATTATTTATTTTTCATTTATCAAATTCAATATATATTAATAATACAACTTATAATTTGTTCTTATCATATATTAAATA
The DNA here is from genome assembly GCA_020080225.1 of Gynochthodes officinalis. Classification (NCBI taxonomy): domain Eukaryota; kingdom Viridiplantae; phylum Streptophyta; class Magnoliopsida; order Gentianales; family Rubiaceae; genus Gynochthodes; species Gynochthodes officinalis. The sequence goes on from CM034623.1 coordinate 32,728,612, forward strand.
ATTGAGAACATGAAAATGGAAAATAATTTTTAATTTGAACTCAAATTTTACTATATTTAATAATTAACATAATAATAAATTAATTGTTTCTTTAATTCTTATATAAAATTCAAAATTATAAATTTAGCATTATTTATCTATTAAAAACAAAAAATTCTATGCAATTTAGACAAACCTGATTATTTTTTTAATTTTGTAATTGATTTGGATGCAAAATTATTTATATTGTTTAACTATGAATAGATATAATTTTTAATAATCACATTTAATAATTTTATACAATATTATAGTTAAATTAATTGTTTTAAAATTTTTGCAATTATTAAATATGTATAAATAATTTTACATAATATTAAAAATTATAATTTATTATTAATACACTTAAACTTAAAATTAATAGAAATATTAATAATTTTATATTAAAATTTATAAAATATTAATAAGTATATTATAATTTAATATTATATTACATTTAAGAAAATCATATATTGCACCAAAAATAGTCAAAGTGCATGTCATTTTGTAGAGAAAAATATTTTCTATGTGTTGGTAATTTTAAAAAAAGGGGGGGTTCAAATGGGCGTTGCAAACCCGGAAGGGTTTGCAACGCCCGTTGATGTGGCGAGCGCCTATTGGACGAGCATCACGTTAGTCAGCTAACAGGTGCGCAAGCGCCTCTCAGTTGACTTTTTTTTTTTTTTTTGCAAAAACTCTATGGCCAAACGACATCGTTTTTTCACTTCACTTTGCGAGAGAAAAAAAAATACGACCACGTTGTGGCCGTATTTTATGGAACGAACAGTTAAAAAGACCGTTTGTTCCGGAAAAACCTCCACATCAGCAATTTTTGCTGATGTGGAAATTGTTGATGTGGAGGTCGGAGCTCGTTGCAGGCACGACCAGCCCCAAAACGGGGCTGGTGTGCTTGCTCTTAATGATGAGAAAACACACATCCTGACCCTACCCTCAATGCTTCCAAGACATTATACAGTGCTAATTATTAATTACATGAGCCACTCTATAATTTATAATATTAATTATTTTCTCAATGATTAAAATGCACTTTCCCAGTTTAAAAAAAAATCACTTTGATTTACATATAAATTTTTATTATTTATTAGGTATAACACATTTAATACATAAACTAAATATATAATTTTATATTTTTATCTTTACTTTTTAATTGTGAGTATATATAATTATTATTAATAAAAATATTTTTAAATTTTAGTTTGAAAATAAATTCTTTTTTTGAAATAATTTTTTTTTGAAAATAAACTTCTTTTTTTAAACAGAAAGAGTATTAGAAATATGAACTTAATTTTTCTACGTATAAATATCATATTAGTTATTGAATAAAATGCGACATTAGTCATTTAACAAAAATTGCTATTCGTATCATTATTCTTAAATAATGCATCATTGCTTTTGTTGTTAACCCAAGGGGTTCTCATTTCTCGGGATAATAGGGCAGGATAAGTGGTGCCATTATTATATACATAAAAGAAAATGTAAAACAAAAGGAAAGGAATTAAACATCAAAAACTTAAAAAGGTTGGCTCCATATGGCATCAACGATGTTATCACGTACCACTTCATAATCAGAACCTTTTGTAAAAAATGTGAGGAAATTCTGAGTTAACCAAACGGTGAAAAGAGTAAAAACAAAAGAAAACCAAGTAGGGAATAATGTCAGAATAATAATACTCAGGTATTGCTAACTTCTTTTCAATTAGACCTAAACATATATATATTAATACTGCATCCATCCCCATTTAATTTTCCACCTTAAAACCCAATGGTCCATACATCAATGCAAGGCCTAAGGGAGGGAGGCGAATTAGACACTTGAATTAAAATTAATTACACTAATTAAGTAAGAATCCCTTTGGCTGGCTAAAATAGCTGTAAAGAATTAACCCAGGGGTATCCAATGAAAACCGGGAATGATTCCGCCGTTTCCCTCAATTGCAGGGAATCGGCATTCCGGTGAAAGAAACCCTGCCAAAACCCAAGTGTCCAACTTGGTGTAACTCAAACCAAAGTTGTTGCTCAGCCTCAAACCTTGCACTAAAATTCCCATTTTTCAGCTCTTCATCTTCCAACCCAGAGAAGGCAAGTTCCGAAAATGCCCCCATCCCATCTGCCCTGGACAATGATGGCTTACTACACTTTCTTGAAATTCCATCCATGTCCATCCCGCATTCCCATTCCAGGCATTTCCTGTGGGAATCATTCCTGCTTTTCTTCCTCTTATTCCTCCCCAGTTTCAGGATTCTCCTCCCGACCATCCACGGCACTTTCAAGAACGCAAAGACCAGGATGTTCACCACCGCGCAGGGGCAGCAGCAGACCGCCACGCAGTCGGCGATTAATCCGGCGGTGCATGATTTGCAAGACTTTCCGGTGCATTTGATGGGATCTCCAAATTTTTCATTCCCATCATCTTCCATCGTCATCGTTGTCATGTGCCGGCGGCGGCAATGTCCTGATGAGCTCGCCGGAGGGGTGGCAATGTTTCTCGAAGGGGTCCCATCTCTACGAGGAAGAACTGGAGATGGATATGGGTACTCATTCATTTGATCAGCTGGGCTATGAATATTATTGCTGATATTTTGAATGGAAAAAAGCAAAAAACTGCAAGAAAAGAAAAAGGGATTAAATCATCAAACACCACTCATCACTGAAAAACACTGTTAGAGCATTTACTTTGGTATCTTATTCTTCTACCGTTCCACGTTTTTTGTGAGTTGGGAGTACCAAAAAGTAAGGAGTGCATTTTTATAAGGATCACAATCTCACATTTTCTGTCAATTTTTTCTTTGTTGCCACCCCTCCCTTTCAGTCTCTCAAATGTAGGGAGATTAGGGAATATTGAAGATTAGGGAATATTAGAAAGTACCCCTCAAAAGATACCTCTCCTAACACAGCCCAGTCAAAAGTTAAATTCTACTTATTTACCCTCTAGAGTCTATACTTTCAGTTTTTCTTCCATAGATCCAATTTTGTCAAGTGCTATGAACATTGTATGGTTAAAAACGCCCTCATTAAACCCATAACTAAATTATATGCATTACTAATTTAATTTCTTATGTTTCATGACTGCATACCTATTATGGTATTTTATATCAACAAAAATTGTTTAAAATAACGTCATCTTAAGATGTTAAGGTAGCGAGGCAACAAAAAAGATAATAAAAGAAATTATATGATCCAATACTTGCACATTTAATTTATGTGTAAGTTAATTAAGAAAATTCAGCAAGTAACGAAATAAGAGAAATTTAATAACTTTTTTCATGTATTACAAAGGTCAAACTCAATACAGGTGACAAAATCAAACACAAGATAGGCTTCTTAGTTCGTTACAATGCAGTAATTGAAAGCTAAAAGTATACAACAAATCAATCCTATTGAACACTCGAAGGAGCAAAGTGAAAAGATTAAAATATTTAGGGGAGATTTCGTTATGAAAAAAAATCTATTTTGAGTTTGGGCTTTTGGCTTATAGGCGGGTAGGGATTCGGAGGAGGTCCTAAGGCATCAAAGTACAAAATTGGAGCATTTCCATGCACTTATTGTTGTCTCCTGTTTCCAAAGGGGCATTGAGGTCCATGATTTTGTGTGGGAAAAGGATGAACTAATTTCCCGAAAACAGATGCGGTGAAAACGAGACTCACGCTCACTGCTAGCGAGTGCATGGCACAGTGGGGTCGATATTTGTTGTTTGCCCACTTTGGCGTTTAGGAAACGTGACAAAAAGATGCACGTCGCGCCTGATCGGCGACAGTAAGGTTCCGCGTCGAAGGCGCGTGGGACATACTTCCCGATTTTGACAATATGGAAACATTGAAAGCAAAAGAGAATTTTGAATTTTGATTGCACGTGGACATAAATACCCTCAACTTGTCAAGGCTTTGAGTGAAGTGTTGTCAATTTTTTTTTCCAATTTGCACGTGACATCTTTTATTTCCTCATCCTCTCATAAATCAATGACATTTTATTTATAATGTAAGTAAAATAAAATAACGTAGTCTTACTTATAATTTAAATCAAATCTTTTATTTCCTCATCGTGTACTTATTCTGTCACTCTCATATAATAACCACCTTTTATTTATGATTTAACTGAAACAATATCATTTTATTTATAATTTAAATAAAATGACATTATTTAATTTATAATTTAAATGAAATATTTTATTTTCTCATAGTGAACTTATTCTGTCACTCTCATATAATAATGACGTTTTATTTATAATTTAAGTGAAATAACGTTGTTTCATTTATAGTTTAAATAAAATCTTTCATTTTTTCATAGTGTGCTTATTTTGTCACTCTCATATAATAACAATGTTTTATTTTATGATTTAAGTGAAATAATGTTATTTTATTTATAATTTAAGTAAAATAACCTCTTTCGTGCAAACGAAATATAATTGCTATAGAATAAGGATAAAGAGAATTTGATCTATCAAGTGTAAACAAACAAAGTTATCTTTTGGATTCCAGGTCAATTGGTCTAAATTGAGTATTTTAGTACTTCTTTCATTCTAAAAAAAAAAAAAGTTTACTTTTGATTTTGTACAATTTTTTTTAAATGATAAAATATGACACACTTAATGCATAATGTAAATATATAATTTTATATTTTTATTCTTTTTTTTTAATTTAAATTATATATGTTCATTATAAGTAAGAATAATATAAGAATTCACATAAAAAATAAACTCTTTTTTGAAACTAAACTTTTTTTTAAGGCAAATGTAGTATTAAAAAGTCTAAGGATGTCATTATTATGACTCTTTTCCTTTTAGTTGTGATATAAAGAGTAACTAATAAAGTTGGAGTCCTTTGCCTTAAATGAATCATAAAGCATATTTAACACTCGATTAAATATGTGAGAAAACTAGAATACAATCGGCCAATACAGGATTTGGGGAGAGAAATTATTTTTTTGATGAGGAGGCTTAGGATGAATAATTTGGGGATTCTTACGTCTTTAGAAATATTAGCATCAAAAGTGCCTATTTTTAGCCAATTACTCTTCCGTCCTTAAAAAAATTAACTTTTGATTTCGTATAACTTTTTTTAAATTATAAAATATAATACAATTAATACATAATTACATATATAATTTTATATTACTATTTTTTTAATTTGCATTATACATTATTATCGTTAGTAAAGGTAATATAAAAATTTCATCTCAAAAGTTGACTTTTTTTTTTTTTAACAAAGTTTTTTTCTTCAAGCTAAACTCTTTTTTTGTACGAAGGTAGTATAAGAAAAAGAAAAATAAGAGGTAAAGGAGAGCCTAATTGGGTGATAAGACACAAGATTAGTAAGATATTTCACACATATTTGTTAATTTTAAATTAAAAATCTAAGATTTTGATCACAAGATTAAGAGAAGAGAGAAACAACATAAACTAATTAAGTTTGAAAAAGACTTTATGTTAGACGTTAGTTTTAGATCAAATCTTACGATGGAGTTCTAAAATGTAAAGTAGGTATTATGTAAATATTTGATCTAATGGTTTAGTTCCAACTCTTAATAAGATGAAGTCAAACTCTCTCTTCTTTCTTTTTTTTCAGAAAATAAGAAAAAGTATCGTAGATTCATCTGACAGGTAAAAGAAAAACAGAAAATCCACCCTCATTTTATTTGATCAATTCATTTACTCTGCTATTGAAAGTGGAGTACGAAGTATGTTTTTTTGGGAAAACAGAAAACACTGAAATGAAGTTATAAAAATCTCGTAGAAGTTGAGGTGATATGAAATTGCTTAAGAAGGGGCGTTTTCGGTTGAGACAGTAATCATGTCATTACGTTGTCGGACGTTCCATTAATGTGTAAAACTGAGAGTATGAGAGGAGTAAGGAAGGGCTTGGAAAAGGAATGTGAGATGTGACGGAGACAAAGACACAACGCCCGCTACAGTCCGCCTAAATTTGTGAAACATTTTCTCTTAATGGTACCTATTCAAAATTGTGCAAAAATTATATTTTAAAATATATTTTTTAATAATTTTAAAAAATATTTTTTAAAATGTTACCTGGACGGGTTTATGTTTTTTTTATTTTTTTATTTTCATGCCCTCTACAAATCTAATGAATCTATACGTGCAACTCCAAAGAAAATTATGTGACTTGGAAATTCCCTAATTTCAATGTTAAATCAACCGAATGAAATAAAATTAGATTTTTTTCTTTTTTTATAATAAAGTATCGATTAGAAAGACTCTTTTTTGTATTTATTAGTTTGTATTCAGTTTTGTGTCGGTGTTACAATATTGATTACACTGATAACCATAACCAATTGAATCATAAAAGTTATGCACATAAACTATATTACTAATTATATTTTAATTCATAAAATTACCTTATTTAGATATAATCATTATATTTTTCGTATGGAATTGAAAACAGCCTAATATTTCTTCATAAAATTCGATTAATATTTCATGCTGTCGATTAACAAAAATTCAACTTTAATTGTCTTTTTCTTAAAAAAAAAAAAAGAAAAGAAATTTCCTTCTTCACTCTCTATCCCACCCTTTCTTACTACTCATATCACATGTGATTTTGTGACCAGAACAGAATTGATGTGGAAAATGGCTAAATTAAAAAAAAAAAAAATCAAAGCCAACGTGCAAAAGTAATTATTCTTGGGCATTTTTGCAAGCAAATTAAGAACATGCAACAGCAGCAGAGGATGAAAGGAGAAGGTTGACTCAGTGATTAAAATATTTCACCCTCATTAATTGTGCGCGCAGACACACACACACACAGAGGCGTAACATGGTGCCTGATAGTTAATTTCTCAAAGTACCAAGATCTGGAAATTGTGAACTATGTATAGTTAATTTCTGTTCAAATATTATCTCAACGTTGGTGCTTTATGGGAAGAATTGATTAAATGAAAACAGCATTTCAAATGTCAAACAAGACTTTAAAAAAATAACATTTAGATCAAAATTTGCAGCAGTTGAATCTCACAAAATCAATGAGAATCGAGAGAGCTCGTGGTTCATGGTTGTTGGGGAACCCCAATTGCGTGATATCAGCATTATTATTTTCTACTTCCAATGACTGTATTGAGATTCCACATTGGACTTGGAGTGCTTCCTGCTACTGTTACCTAGATTTACCTAGATCTCATGTACTCCCAACCACTTACACTCTATCATCTTCGTGGTCCACTTCCACACTCCAATTTAAGAGATTCCAAAAAACTCTAGTTATTTATTTTGAAGATAATGTCTAAAAAGATTTTTGAATGAATTTTTTTAATTATTTAATTTTAAAATGAAATAAAATTGTCCTTCACATTACATTACACGTAATTTGGGGGATTAGAATGGTTTTGTTTATGTAATGTAAATAACGAAAATAATTCGTTTATATAATATGAGAGACGAAAATGGTTCGTTTATATAATGAGAGAGACAATTTTGTCTTATTTTGGGATTGAGGGACTAAAAAGCTCCTTCGTCAATATGTGAGGGATCTTTTTGGACATTATGTCTTAATTTTTAAAAAAAAAAATTTAATAATCACATGACTACAACATTATTTATTTTTTGATTAGTACATGTTCAAACGAACTTCTCTTTTCAAATTTTATGTCAATCGTTGTCAACATTTACTCATTTTACACTCATCTAACTTGGGTAGATGAAAATTTAATTTGTTGGACTATAATTTTTTTAAAAAAAAAATTTAAAGGGAAATCCATAAAGAAAAAATGTTTCAGAAAAGAGAAAAATGATATTTCAGATAATAATAATATTTATCTTACTCTTATGATACATAATAAGTAAATAAAACCTGAGTGGGCTCTTTCCTTGCATCTTGAAGACAAATTATCAATAGAAGTGTTCCATCAAGGAAAATGAAACATATGGTAGTGATGTTTGTTTCCTAAAGTCTCGGATTTTCTGTGTCCTACTTGGAACCTCGTTGTGCTTGTACGTTTTGACTTTCACATATTTTTATTATTATTAGCTGCCAAAAGCCACATGGGAGCATCGATACTTTATTAGTGTCATGCGAGTGCTTCAACACGGCCTAATCATTTAAGAATCCCAGATTGGCTTCTTTTTTTTGCCAAAAAAAAAAAAAAAAACTTCTTTTCCCAACTTTTGAACACCCAAAAATTGTACTCTCTCCTTAATATAATTTTTTAAATTACAAAATATAATACAATTAATACTTAATTAAATACTTAATTTTACACATTTATTTTTATTTTTAAATTAAAAATATACAGTGTTATCATTAATAAAAGTAATATAAGAATTTTATCTAAAAAATAAATATTTTTTTTACACAAAAAAAAATTTCAAACTATTTTTTTTTAAATGGAGGGAGTACATTAATTAATTTTGGAAAGAATTTTTCAAACCTGGTTGCAAAATATATGGTTTTGTGACGAAGTGGATTAGTTTGTAAAGATGTTAGCCAATTTTTTTTTTAAAAAAAGAAAAACACAGCAACAGGTATGTGAAACTATAATAAGTTGTCTAGTAATAAGCGATGTAATGAATTGATAAAATAGGATTTCAGCAAGTTCGTGGAAACCACTATCTGACCTTTGTTTTTTTTTAAAAGGTACATTACTTCTGAACCATTATCCAAATTAAAAAATTAAAAATTTTGTATCAACAATTTACTATGTTGGGATTTTTGTTTTGGGACTGTAAAGACCATGTTAAATACTTAATTAATTATTTAGAGAAATATAGATATTTGGGAAGCCAAAATATGGCAATAATTGAAAGGACAAGAATTGATGAACAAAAAAAATTAAAAATTTAGCATCTAAATTGATCTTATGTGACAAAGAATTTTAAAGAGCAGTTTGGGTTGTTGATTTATGACTCAAAAAGTGAATTTGGAATATCCAAAAAAAAAAAAAAAACTTCAAAAAGTTTCCTAATTTAACAGAATTGCTGCAGATTTAATTTTTCTAAGAACAAAATGTTGCAATTTTGCACCACAAAAAGGGTTCAAGCTAAGGCCAATCTCAATCAATGCACGGCAAAAGTAGACACAGTACAAATTCATAAGCAGTTAAGCGCTAAACTATTCATTCGACAGGAAAAGCGAAGCCACCGAAAGAGACAAATTTGGACGGTTTTGTTTCTTTCATTTCATGTGCTTAAACTTGGATTCTTTTTTATGCGTATTATTTTCATTTTAACTCCTGCAACAAGTTAATTATTGCTATTTATATATTTCTCTTCGAAAAATTGATTTTAACGAGATAAATGTCCCCCAGTTTTTAAGATGTAATCTTTAATTTCCTCCTAAATGATTTTGTGTCTATAGTAAATTATAAAGAAAAATATATTGGAACCAACGACATCAAAATTTTCAAATCTAGAACATTTATATTAGTTGGATATAAACGGACTTTATTATTGACACAACTAAAGTTTGTATTGTTTGAATTTTTGTTCTTAATATTCGATAATACTGTTAATCGAAACAAGAGTTAAAAATCCTTGTTTCTTATTATAATTTTACATTTTTTTTCTTAGTCCCTATCTTCTTCTTTTTTTCTTCACAAAAAAAAAAAAAACGAGTTTTCCTAATGCAAGTTTCAATAATGCTGATCAGACTCGAAGGCGCCGCTTAGAAGTTTTTATAAGAATTTTGCCCTTTACATTCAATAAATGCAACACTCGTCCGAATCCGTGACTCCTTAAGAAATCTACTGTCCATTCGAACGCTGATTATTATGGCAATCAAGAGTTTTCATTTCTCATTATATAACAAAAATGTATTTTTCACTCCCCAAATTTATTCCTTCATCAATTTCTTTTGAAAAAAAAAAAGAATATACCAATGCAAGTTCAAACAATGCTGATGAGACTCGAAGGGAACAGAGAAAGACATGAATCCAAGAACAGAAAACAATTTCACCTCTGTTCACTTACAAAATGAAGTGCAAGAGATTAATCGGAACATACCTCAAATAAGAGAAAACAGCAACACCTTCTCATCTGATGCATCTCTGAAAACACACTAATAACTCCATTTGCAGTCCTCTTTTCAGTTCTTATTCGAGCTACCTCTGCATGCCCTCCACTCCAAGGTAGCCAAAATTCAGGCAATCAATGCTTGATTTTTCCCTTGCCTTTGTACAAAAAATGGAGATTCTAAACTAAAAACACTTTGATCTGATCTGAGAAGCTACCACTGAAATTATCCCCTCCGCATCATGTTACACAAGCCATTTCGACGTGGATCATTAATGTGCACTTGTAAGTCGAGGTTGGAGTTGTGCATATTTAAACCTGTAGTGTCAAATCTTGACCATGGTGGCCACCAAGAATTTCAATTTTTAAAACCCGAAATTCAGAATTTTTTAAGTTTTTCCAGGGAAGGGAAACGAGTTGTACAATTGGTACTTGATATAGTATTTTAACATCAATGCAATGCAAACGAGGAGAGGAAGATAAGGGAAAGGGAAGACGGGGAATTAAGAACGGTGTGATATTTTAATTGGGATGTGTTTCCCTGATGTCAGCGGATGAAGGAGAGGGTCTCAGTTTTGCCTGTGCCCAAGCCCTTTCTTCCCCTTTCTCCCCACTCCTTGCTGTTTTTATTCCTTTTGTTTAGCTTCAAACTGCATATTCATATGAGTATATGACTCACCCACATGAATGCCTCCTTGACTCATGATCCATCCCTTCTGTCAGTACAATATTAATTACGTTAATTAATCTGGGTACCTTGTTGGTTAATTTTCTAATGCATCATCATAGACCCAGAGGGATGGAAAATTGCGATGTAGGAAAATATGGGTTGGTTGTAATTATGTCAAATTAGGACTAGTCTAGAAGTTGTTGGAATTAGCTTGTGTTATAGTCTGAAGGAATAATAGGATTGCTTCAATTGTATGAAGTTGCTGTAAAATATAGAAATATATAGAAAGTGCGTTTGAAGTTTGTGAGTTACTCAATTATATCAGTGAACTGTGAGATTAATTATTTGTTGAAGATCAATACTATTAAAATACTGTGGAAGAAAGATTTGTTGCAATGTGCAATTAATGAGATTCGAAATCCGCTTCAGGGTAATGAGATTTGTATCTAACTTGGGAAAAAGTGATACAATTTCATTAATTAATTTATAATTAACAAAATTCATTTTAGAAATTTAAATGGGCACTAAAGGATAACACCATGGTATTAGTACCTGTTATGTGTATATAATAAAGAAAATAAAAGGAAAAAATAAGATACTTTAAAAAGATAAATTTTAACTCGTAAATTAGATTCATTTTTTTCTAACTAAATTTGTGCACTGTAGATTGCAATTAATCAATGACAAATTTCTTTTAAGATAAGATAAAATTTTGTTGAATATATTGTGCATTTAGTATTCCAAACCACTAAAAACAAAGAAAAAGTAATGCAAAAATTTTAAAGTATAGGAGACTTATTTTCTATAGTGAATAAGTGACGGATGACCAAAATGGTACATTTATGAAATGTGAGGAACCATTTTTTCATGTTTTAAAAGTGAGGGACTAAAAAACTTATTGGCCAATATATGGGGGATCATTTTGGTTGTTAACTCTAAAAATAATGTAAGGAGAATTTTAGTGAAAATTTAAAGAGATAACTTCCAAAATGGTCCCTCACATATTGGCCAATGATCTTTTTAGTCCCTCATTTTGAAAATGAGAACAAATGGTCCTTCACATTTTATGAATGTACCCTTTTGGTCCTTTGTCACTATTCTGTTTGTTTTTCTGTCGGAATAGTGTCAGAATAGTGATAGAATAGTGACAAAATAGTGACGGATAATCAAAAAGGTACATTCATGAAATGTGATGGATCATTTGTTCCCATTTTTAAAGTGAATGACTAAAAAGATCATTGGTCAATATGTGAAGGACCATTTTGGGGGTTATCTCAAATTTAAATTTTAAATTTGAATTTTAAAATAAAATAAAAAATTATTTGAATATTTATTTTTTTTATCAAAAAAGTTTAACTTTTCTTACATAAGTAACAAAGCAAACACAACAGTACATTTTCTGAATTCTAGAAATTTTTAACAATCCCCCTCCATTTTCAAATTTTCAAAAATGCAACATAAAAATCACAAAAAATTATGATAATCAAATGCATATAAAACAGTGTCTTTTAATTGAACTATCATTGTAGTGAAAGTTCTTTGTAACAAGTCAATACAAGATGATAAACAAATTTTGAATGATTCGTATAATTGGCAAGTTAAAAAACATATAACACATAGATTTGGTATCTTTTCAAATTTTATATATGATACATTAGGTTCTGTATCTATCATTTCATGGATGTTTCCAAAACTAAGGTCAGAACTTTATAAATGCCCAAAATTCTACAATTACATAGGTAGACTCTTAATCCCCACCATTTGTATTATTTACAAAGTTTGTTAATAATATTAGATTTAATTTTTCTTTGTCTAATAAGTGTCCTTGCACTATTACCTTTAAAATGATATTTATTATAGAGTTTGACCACTAAAATAATATCCTTTTACTTATTGAAGTCAAAACTAGACATTATATCTAGCGTTGAATTAAGGTTCCACCATTAGTGATAACTGATATTGGGTTTTAGTCCCATCTGTCTTGATATTTTGCACAACAAGTTTATAAATAATTTTTTTGTCAAATAATCACCTAAATTTTCTTTTTGACTTTACACACCTAATCAATGTGTCTTATTTGGAAGGCTTAGGGTCCATTTGGATAAGACATTTCTATTTGCAAATGGAAAAAGTTATATTGGAATGTGTGAAATTTTTTGTGGGTATTTTTTGATAGAAAAAGTATTTTGGAGGGAAAAATAAGAGGGAAATTTTTTTAAAATTATGTGAGAGGAATTTGAGTGGGAAAATTTTAATTCTAAATTTTGAAATAAAAATTTGTTTGGATAGTTTGTTTTTATTTGAGAATTTTCTTATTTGCAAATAAAAACATATTAACCAAATGGACCCTTATGTATCTACTTATTACATCAATAGCATAAGTTATGTTTGAACAAGTGCAAAGCATGGCATACATCAAGCATTTGATGACTTTGACAGATTCTAATCAAGATATTGGATTCCCAATATTTTTGACAAAATCAATTTTGAAATCCAACAGTGTATAAGCCAGTTTACAATCTAATTGATTGAATCTTTTAAAAATCATTTTATTATAGTGAGATTGAGAAAACATATTGCTACCTTATTTTCATTTGATTCTTATTTCTAGGATGACATTTGTGTCTTCCATGTCTTTTATATCAAATTTGTTTGATAACAACTTTTTGGTTTTAACTACGTATTCTAAGTCTGTATCAAAAATTAATATGTCATCTATATATAAGCATATAATGACACATTTCCCATCATTATACTTATTGTAAATACATTTATAAAATTCATTGATTTTAAATTTACTTGTAAGTATCACTTGATCAAACTTCTGAGTAGGTGTTTTTTTTAATTCGTATAAAAGATTTAACAAGTTTATAAACCTTATAATTTTATCTAGGTGCAATAAATACTTCAGGTTGTTTCATGTACATCTCCTTATCCAAATCACCATTTAGAAATATTGTTTTAATATTCATTTGATGAATAACCTAATTTTGAACTAAAGTAAGAGCAAGTAGTACTCTTATTGTGGCTATTTTTGGCATGGAGAATATATATCAAAATAGTTAACTTCTTACTTTTGATTAAAAATTTTGGCCACTAACTTTACTTTGAACTTATCAATGGTTCCACAACTTTTAATTTCTTTTTGAAAATCTACTTGCAGTCAATAGATTTAAAACTAGGTTGTAAGTTAACTAATTTTCAAGTTTTGTTAGCCATAATTAACTCCATTTTATCATTTATTGATTCATTCCAAAACGAAACATCTTATGATTTCATTGCTTTTTTATATGCTTTGGGATTAGCCTCATTGTTGAAGTAATAAGTAATTTTATTACTTATTGTTTCTTTTGTTCCTTCTACAAGGTAAGTAATAAAATTTGAACTATAAGATTTTACTTTCTTAGATTTGTTGCTCCTTATCTCAATGACTTTATCATTGACATTGACATTATTAATAGTTGTCTCATTTTGTTTTGAAATATTGTCAAATTTTTCATAAAAAATAGCATCTCTTGATTCAATGATCATATTAACCAATATTGAATCATTAAATTCTATAACCATAAGTCTAAGGTCTTGCTATATATATATATATATTCTAAAATATACATTTGACACCTCTTAAAAGCTTGACAATCGCTCCACAACCACAAACTTTTAAATATGTGAAGTTAGACTTCCGTTTATTCCAAAGTTCATAAGAGATAACCAAACTCCTTGTATTAGCAACTCTATTTAATATGTGATAAGCAATTAGTACTACTTCACCCTAAAATCTTTGGTTTAAATCTAAATTTGACAATATTATAGTAACCATTTTAGTTCGTACACGATTCTTATGTTCAGCCACACTATTTTGTTGAGGTATGTAAGAAGCAATAATTTCATGCTTAATTCTAGTGGATTCAAAAATTTTATTTAGATAATATTTTCTACCAGTATCTTATTTTAAACATTTTATAAAAGATTCACAATAAAGCTCAACTTCGTATTTATAAACTTTAAACTCTTGCATGACTTCATTTTTGGAATGCAACAAATAATCATAGCTATATCTTATGCAATTATCAATGAATATTACAAAATATTTCTTTTCTCCTAAAGAGGGTGCATTATGCAAATTATATATACCACTATGTATAAGGTTCAATTTATTTGATTTCCTTTCAAATTTAGGAAAATTATTTCTTGTAATCTTAGTTAACATGCATATAGTACATTTCTTTTCTTTTTGTTCACAATATGATAATAAATCTAATTTAGCATGTCATGAATTCTTATATAATTAACATCTCTCAATTTTTGATTACATAAAACAGAAGTAAATAAGCAATCGAAGTAGTATTTTTATTTACTGCTATAATATTGAATTTAAACATGCCATTATAAAGATAACCTTTTCTTACATATATCCCACCCTTGGAACCCATAAACTTATTAGCCTAAAAAACAAGTTTAAACCTAATTTGTTCAACAAACTATAAGACACCAAATTCTTCTTCACTTCTGATACATACAACACATTAGTAAAAGTTACAACATGTATAGAAGTAAATTTTAGAAATATCTTCTCAATTCCTCAAACAAGAGATGTGGAATTTTTTTCGTGTAAACAATAATTCCATCATCAACGGATTTTATGGATTTGAAAATTTTCTTGTTCTTGCATAGATGTTTAATAGTACTAGAATCAACCCACTAAGTAAATTCATCTTCTAAGAAGTTAATTTTAGAAATTATTACAGCCAATTCTTTGCTTGTATTGATAGAAGAATCTTGCTTTCTCATATTCTTTTTGAAAACTTAATGCTCATATTTTGTATTGTCCTTCTTTGTTGCAATGAAAGCTTTTACCTTTCTTCTCTTTTTTGTTCTTGTTGTTGGGATGATTTCTAGACAAATTATCTTTCTTACCTTCATTAGACTTACTTGATTGTCCAACTTCAATCGTATGCACTTTGGATGAAGGAACTTTGTCCTTGTCCTCCTCTTTAACTTGAGAATCTTTATTCTCCTACATGTGAAATTCTTATTCTACACAAAAAGGATTAATAAGATTTTTAAAAGTAATTTTTCCTTATTATGTTTAAAATATATTTTGAATTCTTTCTAAAAGGGAGGTAGTTTATTAATTATGAAACTAATAATTAGATTATCATCCATATGCAAATTTTGTTGATTAAAATGATTTAACATCTTTTTAATCTCTGCAAATTATTCGATAATAGACCTTTTGTCTATCATTTTGTAATTTAAAAAGAAGAAACAAGGAACTTATTACTTGCAGTATCTACTTGCACATATCTTACTTTCACTTTATCCTATAGTTTTTTTTTTTTGTTGCAGTAATAATTGAATGGTAGACATCAAATAATCTATTACTCATAGCATTAAGAATGTGACCCCTGCAAATATCATCATTGTTTTTTCATTTTTGGCATTTTCTCATGTCATCAAAAGGCCCTTCTTTATTAATTGGTAGAGAAGGTTTTAGAGTGATAGGAACATATGCTACTTTAAGTGCTACCAATAAAAAGTGAACTCTTTTGATACGAATTCTCTACCAAAGTATAAAATTTGAAATAAATACCAGAGTATAGATCCTAGTATCATCCTCTAGATTGAACTGATCCTTTTTTTAGCAAGACACCAACTCCAAGATTGAAAAAGGACCTTGCTTTTGTTCACTTGACACCCAAAAGATTAATCCAAACTCAAACTTGCGATTGGACTGTTTCCTTGGAACCAAGAAGCATGCTCAAATTGTTGAGGGAAAGAGACTCAACAAGATAGCTTAAATTAACCCTAAGAGACTATTTTCAAAGACTCAAAGCAAGTTTTGAAACTAGAACTCAAAGAAAAGCAAAAAGCTCTCAAGTTTGTATTGAATAAAGGAAAGAATTTCACTTGTAAGTTGAAAAAAAACATGTGGGAAATTTGTTGGGAGGGCAATTGGAGGTGTGCCAAAAAGGGGATGGGCGCATTTCCTGAATGCGTTCATCCTCTTGGTCTGAATGCGCCCATCTCCTTTTTGACATACCTCCAATTACTCCCCCCCCCCACAAAATTTTCACCTTTTTTTTCCAACTTAATCTTGGCAGTGACCCTGAATAAAGTTGTGTCTCCTTTGTGTGGCCGATAACCTTATTTATAGATATTAACAAGGTTCGGCCAATGAAAAATCTATTCTCTAGAAGGATTAGAACTCTTGCCTTTTAAGAAACTAACTACCTAAAGAAACAATTACTAAAAGAACTACTATTCTAAGAAAAATGAAATACTTCATAAACTATAATCCAAGTGTGGGTTGGATTTGCTTGTGTTCGGCCAAATGAAGCTTTCCACTTTTGAATTAGATTTGAAAGTTCCTCTAATCATCATGGCTATGGATTTGGAAGCTTCTCTAATCACTTTGACTGTCCTATCGATTATGAAGAAGTATTAGAAACACTTGGCTTATTATTTACAACAGTAATCATAGTGATCATAGTGACATATTGAGAGCCGGTATTCATTGTCTCATCCTTCACTGTTTCTTTAGCTTGAAATTCGGTTATAAGAGTTGCTAAGGCAGCTTGCATTCTCTTAGTTCTTGATCTAGTCATAGGACCTCCAATACCTTTTAATGGATCAAATTGTGGACACCTTGTGGATGAAGCTTTGGCAGCTTCATGTTCGGTAGCTTCATGTTGTGGTGGAGTTGTCTGGCTTGTGTAGTTATCTGGGCCCTTAGGTTTCGATAATCTTTTCTTCCATCTTTTGAAATTGCCCCCATCAAACCTCTCTAACTTGACAATATTGGTTTCCAAATCTTTCAAAGAGTTTGCCATCTCAAGTAAGCAAAATTTAGCTCAAAAATTGATGGTGTATATAACCCCCAAAAAAAAAACAAAAATATGAAACTTTAAAAGATAGGTTTCAAATCAAGAATTGGATACATTTTTAGATACATTTTCCTTTAGACTAAATTTGTTCACTATATGATGCAATAAATCAAGGCGTTCAAAGCTTGACCCTTTGCAAGGCATGGGAGAGCCTATGACTAGGTCAAGAACTAAGAGAATGAATGATGTTTTAGCAACACTTATAGCTGAAGTATTTGAACCTCAAGACACTAAGACAACAAGGACTTCCGGTTATGAGTTATCAAGTGTCATTCTACTTAGTGTTGTAAATGATGGATCAAGTATTGCCACTACTTAATCATGAGCTACATTACAAGCTTCCAAATTTATAGTCATGATATTTAAAGAAGCTTCCAAATCCAATGCAAGCCTAGACAAAATTAAGCTTAGCCAAATACAACACAAATTTGGCCAGCTCAATTCAATTCAGTTTTGGATTAGTTTTAGGCAACTTTATTTGTTATTTTCTTTTCTTAGATTATGAGTCTTTCTTTTAAGTAATTGTTTCTTTAGTTAGTTTCCTAAAAAAGCTCATCCAACTAGAGAATGTTTTTCTTAATTCTTACAACTTGTAATCTATAAATAGAGGCATTCAGCCACAATAAAATTAAGATTTAATTCAATTATAAACCAGAGAGCTTTATTGCTTTTCTTTGAGTTTTAGTTTAGAATTTGCTTTAAGTCTTTGAGAAAAGCCTTTTAGGTTCATGTTTAAGCTATTTTGTTGAGTTTCTTTCCCTCAACAATCTGAGTGTGCCGGTTGGTTCTAATGATAGTCAAAGTTCACATCTTGGGTCTTTGATAACTCCATTGGGTGTCTTGCTAAAGGAAGATTAGTTCAACCTAGAGGACGATACTAGGACCAACACTCTGGTATAGGTTCGAATTCTTATTCTTTAGTTTAAGATTCGTATCATCCCATGCCCATTTTATGAATAAAGTTCCTGAAGGAATTGAAACTAGCTTCAGTCTTTTTCTTCCCCTCTTTTTTTTCATCATTGTCTATAATATCATTAAAATCCCCTCCTATGAACCAAACATCTCCCATTTCCTTTTGGCTTGCTAAAGATACTCTCATTGTTGGCATTTTAACTTAGCATCAGTACTTACACACACATATAGTCCAACTCTTGTCTTGCTCACTCTCTTTTTGGAATTGGATTTCAAAACAAAATTCTGTTGATAGCACTTGACTGACTGTGATATCATCATTCCAAAACACTAGCAATCCTCTACTTTTCCCAATTGGATCCACATTTTGCCATTTGTTTTGATTTTTTAGATTTTTACAAACTATTTGGATAAAGGGCCCTTTTTGTTTTTTTTGTCTCACACACAACGACTAGATCTAGAAGATAGAGTTTAATAGCCTCCTTCAGTTGGGAAATTGTAGATGGCCCTTATAAACCTCTACAATTCCACACACAAACTTTCATTGATCCTCTTAGGGCCATTTTAAGCTGGCTTACACCACCTCGACATCTAGCATCTCTAATCCTTGTTCCCTCATCTTCTTATTGCTTTCACTGTCCCTTGCAACTTTAATTATTTCATACTCATCTCTAAAAGTCCATTTTCTTTTTTCATTGTAGTAAACTGAGGCTGATGAGAATGTGTTCATGGTGTAGGGGTCCTTCCTTCTTGTATTGCCAATCCTTTTCCACCTTTTGTTCATTCCTCCCTTTAGCTGAACATGGTTATCAGGAGCATCCATTGCATTAATCAAATAGGAGTCAGCTGTAAGGCTTCTATTGGTGTCACTAAGAATTGGAACATTAATTAATTCCTCTACTGCTACATCTATCACTTGTTCTTTTTGTTCTATTCCATGCTCAATCTCCATTGGCCTCTTCTGCAAGTGCAGTTGTATGTCACCCCCTTCTCCCTGCTCCCAATGGCTTAGAGAGCTAGTGGACCCTTTGTTCCTTTTTTAATTTCCTACCAACTCCATGCCACTGGAATTCATCCATTGACCTTCCACAAGATAATTTTGACATTCCCCTTCCTCCTATTGGTGTTTTTCTCTACCTTCCTTCCTCTGATTTCCTTCACTAAGTGGTTTGTTTAGAGCTATAGTTAAAGCCCCTTCTCAGGTTATCATCACTTCTATCACTTTTTTCCTGCCTTCTTTTTCTTCTCCAATTCTACTAGCTCCTTTAATTCCTGTTACTCTTAGCTAATTTCCATACTGATCCTCTTTCAACTCATTTTTCCTGCAGTCTTCTTTTATGTACCAACATGACCTTTCCACATGACCAATTCTCCCATAGTAGAAAAAAAAGTTCAAGAGCTGTTCATATTTAAAGTCTATCCAGTAAGTTAATAGTGGTAAATCTAGGTTAACTGTAACCAATAGTTTCACACATCTACCATTTTTACTCCCAAATTTTGGAATTGCTACATCCCATACCTTCTGGAACATGGAACGAATTTTCAGCCCGGTCTCCCTAGATAACAAATGGTTTGGAATGTTCCATATTTGTACCCACATTTCCACTGTGTCGAAAGCTTCCTCTTTTATGTTTTTCGTAGTTGACCATTCCTTTAGCACCAGATATTACTGATCAAAAGACCATAGCTAACCTCTAGCTACTCTTCTCTTGTCCTTCTGACCGTTGAAAACAAATTGAAAGAGGTTAGGTCCCAGCTTAATGATAGTAAATGGCCGTTTTGTTGGCTAGATTGTTTCTAAATTTTCCTTGAGCCCTGTAAAGTTTGCTCTCTTTTCACCATAGATTTTCCCTACTAAGCTTCTTTCACACATTTCTTTGCTGTGCAAGACATCTTTCTCCTCTAACTCAATTCCTACCTCCTTCTTACCTGATAACTTGAAGTTTCTTAGCCGATCTACAACCTCCCTTTCCATTTCCTAGTTGGACTTTACCACAATCAAGTTAATTGCTATGCATCAAAGATAACCACCTGTAAAATGACATAGGAAAGTATAAGACCATAGATCTAAAAATTCAAATAGTGGTAGCAGAAAAGAGAAAGAAGATTTGGACTAAATGGTTGAAACACAGTAAATCAGTAAACTAGTAAGAATGTACTACTTTACTTGTCTAGAATCTTAAGTATTTAGAATCTTTGCTATAAATGTCTTTGTATTTTTGACCGACAAAGATTTGCTCCATTAACAACCGTTTGGCTCTATGATTTCTAAACATCATGGTTGGGTTTACAAGATTTATGTTGTTGAAGTTTATGCAATATTGAAGCCTTGAAAAAAATGATATCTACCTCCACTAAGGGGACTACTGTTTTCTTCTAAAGAGAAAAACTAGACACTCCACTAAGAAAGACTTAGAAATAATTGCTAACCATTTATGTAGTCTTGAAATATAGGTATTTGGTACTGCCTTAATATTATTATTCTTTCATGCATGCGATTGTTAAAGGCATTATTTCTACCATGACTAAGAATTGTCTACTGTAATTTGTATTTAAGTCCTCAGATCCTTGCTTCCTATGTGTAGGGTAATGAATAATCATACTTGTTGAGACCTGTGTTCCCTTAAACTGGTTTAGCAAGCCTTACTTGATTTCTTTATTTTTTTTATTATTCAAATTGCAAATTGGAACTCATTATTACGAGTATAAAATATGCTTTAGTGAAAATTTTGTTGGCACATTGGATTTGTATTCAAGGCCATAATTAGTTTTAACTTTGGAAATTTAAAATCTCTAGAAAAGAATAGTTGAATGTAGATTGACAATCCTCTCTCCCCATAACTCATATTCCCTTAATAGGACAACTTTTATAATTGCACTTGAATTATGAGTAGGTAAGATACACCTGACAAACTGAAACATTTTAGAAGTAATTGAAAAAGGAAACAAAACTGATATTTACTAATTTTTTTATTTCACTCCATATATATATACTTTTTAATGTTCTAGATGAAGTTGGTGGAAATCCATGATAATTGAGCAGATAAACTATTTGAAAAGGTAATTATTTGGTTCAAACTTTTTCATTTGCATACTGGATGGACCAAAATTCAGTAAATAATACAAAATTTGGTAAGAGAAGAACAGAGAAGAGTAATTCCGCCATAATCTTCATTGATTACATCTTAATGTTCTATGCATTAGCTCTAATAGTTTAAGATTTGACAGTCGAAATCTAGTTGGAAAATTAATTGAGCTGTCTCTCTCTATATTAATTTCTAGTCCCGTCTCCCTTGCTAACTTGTCAATATCTTGCTGGCTATCTATTTTCCCATCAAAGCAAATGTACCGCCATCCTACTTCAATCTTCTTCATCTCCTCATACACACACACATGAGCCTTTGCTAATCTGTTTACATCAACAGTAGCTAAGAGGCCAGATAAGTACATTTCTCCAGCTCCTGCTCAATCAGTTTGACAAAGTTGACCAACATGAAATTGAAAAGTGAGAATGATGAACTACCCAGAAAGATTAAGTGCTGGAAAATCATCAGTTCAGTAATACCTTTTAAATAAGCAAATGTAGAGGTAGAATTTCTGTTGTAGAACTCGGAACCTGTAATAAGACCTGGACAGATTGTAGCCAGTTTAAGCCCTCGTTCCTTGGCAAATTCCCATGCAGCCTTTTCAGCTCTCAGCTTACCCAAGGCGTACCAGAGCTGTCAAATTTCAGACAAAATTTATTAGTCCGAATGCTTTCTACCTTTTTCCCCATTTCTCATTCCTCAATTCCTACTCACTCTAGTTCTCTTGTATATGAATTCAGTACTCAAAAACGTACTACATTGCACTTGGGAGAGTTTTGACCTACATTATTATAGTGATTTTGGTTCATGTAAAGAAATTGTAATAATAATTTTTTCCCCTTTTTACCTTTTTGTTAATGCATACTGATTCATCGCTCCAACTCTTGTGATCAACTGTGATAGAACTACCAGTGGTAGAATTGTCTTGCCAGATGCATGCGAGAAGCGAAGATGTGAGTAGGCAATGTCTAACCGAGGGAGTCGCTGCACATGCCTCTAAAACATTCTTTGTTGCCTTCACTTCTATCTCCGCCATGATTTTCTGGTAGAGGAATTTAAAAGATCATATTTCCAATCAGTTATGCCAAACAGCAGAATTGCAGCCCAAATAAACAAAAGATTCAAGTTAGACATCCATTTCTTGACATTTATATAAATTGATGTACCATATAATAATTACATATATGGTTAAACATCATATTTAGAAATAATAAAAACATAGAAAAAATCACAATTTTAATTTGTAATATTTTATCCATTATCACTTTTAGTTCTCAATATTTTAAATCCAACATTTAATCCTCAAACTTTTATATTTTAACGTATTTGGTACAATTGATGGTTATTAAGGTAAAGAGTGACAGCATTTGTTACGTAAAATATTAAAGGCCATTAGTCATACTCTTTATCAAATTTTTTTATTTCATAAATTTAATTAGTTCTTTTTATTTTTATCGTGCAAAACTTGTATTCTCTAATATTCAAACATTAAAGGTTTGTGAGATAAATTAATTAAAAGAGACAGGCTCGGAATGAAAGGTGAAAAAAAAAATTAATAATAATTTTCAAAATTTGTAAATTAAAAAAAATGATAACGGGATTGATTAATGATCATTTAACACTCACGTAACAAATTTTATCATCTCTTGATTTAATAGTCATCAATTGTACCAAACGTGTCAAAATGTAAAAATTTGATAATTAAATGTCAGATTTTAAATATTAAAGACTAAAAATAATATTGAATAAACCGTTAAAGACCAAAATTGTGATTTTCTCCAAAAACGTGTATTAGCACTTAGAATTGCTGGTTGGAGAACAGATCGGCCAACATGACATGTTAGACGTAGTAACAATGGCCAGTCACACTAAAGAAGGCCCTCCTTTCCTTTTTGCCATTGCATTAACTTCCTCAACCGGCAAAGGATACACATACAGATACTCACCCACATAAAGTTTTTTTTCCTTTTACCAAAAACAATAAAGTTTTATCACGAATAAATATAAATTTTACAAAATAGCTATATGTTAATTATCCTCAATAACATCAGAGCAGACTACCTAAATTACATAATTTCAAATTATTTGTCTATCACTCTTTGTGTGAAGGTTACATTTATTCTACATCATCCTTAATCGAGCGCACTTTATATACTTTATCCCTTACCAAAAAACAAATGTTTAGTTTCGAAATTTTCTTTATTCTTAAAAAAAAAATTACTTTTAAATAAATTTCAAAAGTAACCTTATTAATAATAAAATGTAAGCTCAATTATTAAAAAAAATAAAAATAATAATTGTTGTATTAAATATATTATATTTTATAATTAATAAAAAGTTATATTTAATCATAAGTAAACTTTTTTTTTTTTTTAGATGAAGGAAGTAACTCATTTCATTGCTGAATTGAGTTTCATCATAAATCAAAATTAATTGAATATAATCCTCACCTTCCCTCTAGTTTATTTCTACTTTGTCATATCATATATTATTAAGAAAATAGAGTAACTCAACTAAATTAGGAGAGTTTGAATTTTGAAAGTGAATTCTGCTATTAAACTCGATGGATGCAACTGCTGGAGGTTTGTATGTTGCATGTGTTTCATTGTTCCTAGAATTCTCATGGTTGAATTGCTTAATTTGACACATTCAAGGAATGACTTACTTACTATGACCTTTCTACCAAATTAAGATTTTCACTTGTGATAATCTTATATTCCACACATTACATCCATTCATATTTAAAACTCACTTTTTTAATAAAAATTAAATAGCAAAAACTAAATGCTAAAAAGGCGATTAAAAAATTCCTCTAATTACTAATTATGTTATATCTACATATGAAATGCTAATATCACTCTTGTCCAACAAACACACCCTATGATCATTGCCAATCTCTCCTAATTCATCTCGTTGGGAAAAAAACTTAGACTATGTTTACATTATGATTTGTTTGAAAAATCTTGTATTGAAATATGTAAAAAATTTGATAATTTTTTTTTTGTAAAAAAAAAAATATATATATATATATATATTTTGGAAGAAAAATAAAAAATGAATTGGAGGGAAAAAATTTTAAATTATATGAGAAAATTTTGAATTTTAAAATTTGAAATAAAAAATATTTAAATATTTTATTTATTTTGTGAGAAAAAATTTAACTTTTTGTATATAATAATCACTCCAAACATAGCCTAATATTTCTTATTTAATTTGCACCCATATTGAGTTGGTTATCATTTTACTTTTCCCTCCGTCCCAAAAAAACACTACTCTTAATTTAGTGTAACTTTTTTTAAATTATAAATTACAACATACTTAATGCACAATTAATTATATAATTTTATATTATTATTCTTACTATTAAATTTATGTTATACATTATTATTATTATTAGTAAAAATAATACATAAATTTGACACTAAAAATGAACTCTTTAGAAATTTAAAAAACTCAACTCTTTTTTTATTTTGGTCGAAAGGAGTATTATGCAACGGCCATTAGAGTCTTATAGTATTACTAATTAGGAGTTGGTAAATAGCATGAGTGGAGATGGTTACATTGGAAAAAGAAATCGAAGGTTCTATCGTATGACAAGGAGACCCTACTTTTAAAAACAAAAAATAGGCCTCTTTAATTTTTGGGGTCAATAGTTATCAGAATCCCGATCCGATCCCACCGATCCTACGATTTTACGATTCTAGTTTACTAAAACGATCCCGATTCTAATTACAATTCTACCTTATTATATAAATAAAATATAATTAAATTTACTCAAAAAAAAAAACTTTCTATATCTAAGTAAAATTAAGATATATACTAATATAAATAATTTAATTGGTTTAATCATACTTTTATTAAATTTTAACAATAAATAAATAAATTGGACATAAATACCCTTCGGCTGCGCCAATAACTAAAATATTAAAAAAATCATATAAAATGTTATAAGAAATAAAAATTGAAATAAAATCATTTAATTATAAACTATACATGAATTTTCTACATATCCATTCATATATTGATTAATAATTATTTTAAAAAGAATTTATAAATTATATTTTCTCATTTTTTGTAAAATCTTACGATTCTATGATCCGATCCCACCGATCCGATTCTGCTACCTTAAATCGATTCTGTATAGAATCCCGATTTTATAAACTCAACACAAATCGTGTCACCCAAAAATCAATCACTTTTTTTTTCCTTGTGTCATGCATTCTAATCCCGTGGTTGGATTCTCTCTTCATCCCTTTTTAATAGTTAGTTGTTATAATTTTTTTTTTTTTTTAAAAAAATCATAACAAAAGTTTGTCAATCTCAACACTATTTATCATAGAATAAATTAAAATACAAATTTAAAGTTAATTAAATGTTGTGAATAAACATAAACACAAATAAAAAAATCACAACAATAATGAAGAGCAAGCATGGCTAGAAACAATATAATAGGTATACTGACCGTATAGCCCGAGAGACCAGCAGGGTCAACAAAGGCAGCAGTGTGAAACACGCCGCTGCAACCATTAAATGCTTCCAACAGATTTTCAATCTTGGTTAGGTCGGCAATAACTGCTTCTACCCTATTTTTGGTTCCTCTCATTTCACCCAAACTTTGTATTTCTCTAACCTTTTCCAAATCCTCTGCGTTTGCAAGTACCCAATTCACAAGTTACGTAAAATAACCCTCAGATTCAAAGCATCACCAACTTTTAGCAGTGCATTACTGGGAATGGAAAAAAATTTCTTCAATAAATTGCACTTGTAAAGTGTCCATCCGTTACGGATATCTCTTTATTTGGATTGTGGAAAATATTGAAACAACAACAATTAAATGAAGGCAATATAAACAGTTCTAGTTCGCATTTTTATATACTCTTTCCATTCTAAAGCAAAAGTCTATTTTTAAAATAAAATTTTATATTATTTTTATTACTAGTAATTATATATGATTCATAATTTAAAGATAATAATAAAAAAAAATTATTTATTCAATAATACATTAAATGTGTTATATAATTAAAAAAAATTACACCCTCCCAAGGTATACGTTCTATTAGACGAAAAAAGTATTTATTTTTACAATAAGTATAAATAACAAATAAATTAAATAACAGTATATATTTATTGCCCACCAAATCAATTACTTGAAAAAATATGTCAACACCAAATCAGTTACCAAAATAAGTATACTGTGATTTTTGACCTTTAAAATTATTATTTTTTTGGTTAAAAATTAAGTTGAACTTTATTTTTTTTCCCCAGGAGATAATAGGATTCAGGAAAAGGACGTGTCATTTGTTGGTTAATAGTGATATTTCAAAAAAGTTCGGGTCCCAAATATCACTTTCAAATTAATTTCTGAATCAGAGAAATGCTAAATATCATCAAAATAAAAAAAAAAATTCGAAAAGTGAAAGAAAGCTACAGTTATGGCAGCAGTACAAAATTAAGGAAGAACAGCTGGAGAAAGAGTTACAAAATGACAAAGATTTGCGTACCTTCATTGTGAACGATGGCGCGGACAGAGTAACCCCGGAGCAGCAGCTGATTCACTACCGCAATTCCGACGAACGATGCGGCGCTTGTGATGCAGACCAGCCTCAGCTGTCCGTCGTCCCCGTTTTCTTTATCGGCGGAGGCCTTGCCGTGTCCGGGGCTATAGTTATTATCCTCTTTGTCTTTCCTTCGGTGCATTCCGGCGCAGGACAACAGCGTACGGCGGAACTCCTCGATCTCCATACTCTGGGTCTCATCCGTCCTTGCGATTCCCATAATTATTTTCCGTCACTCCAGCAAAGGTTTGCTACGCTTAGATGACATCAATTTATGGTACAAGTTAGTTTGAAGTTTGAACTTTGAAGTGCCTGTGTGCGTGTGATTTTTTTGTTGTTGTTGTTTTTTTTTTTTTTTTCTCTCACCGGGCGGCTTGTATTAGAAATGATTTTTTTTTCCTCCTCACCGGGCGGCTTGAATTAGAAATGATTCCGCTATTTGCATTTGGCTTCTTAATAGGCGGCGAGAGTTCGGTAGAGCCATAACGTGGCTGCCATTCTTCCACGTGGCAAAGTGCTATGCGTTAGTTAACCGTTGCATCTACAATTTGTGATAATAAAAATACGAAAAAACACTCAAAATCGTCATTCATATTTTATTAAATAATTTTTTTCATCCTTCACTTTTCAAACGGGAACAAATAGTCTTTTAAATTTTAAGAACCAAAATTTGAAGGAAAATTTCAGGACTAAACATTCCCGTTTATGAAATTTGAAGGACTAAAAGTTCCCATTTATTTTATAAATAGTATCAAAAGTTTCGATTTATGAAATTTGAAGGACTATTTATTCCTATTTTAAAAGTAGAGGATGAAAAAGATTATTTGCTGAAATGTAAAGGCGATTTTGGGTGTTTCCTTTAATAATATCTTTAGAACTCCTTTGAAAGGTCGAGCTGATGTGGTATGGCGCTCGTAAAATTATTAGTTTGAATTTTCTATTAATATTTTCACAATCGAACCCATTACACAATATTTTAAATAACGATTGCGAATTTCTTAGTCAAAGAAAAAAAAATCTTTAAAACTTTAGATGGTAGCAATTTACCCTATAAACTAATAATTTATCATCGAAATTTTTTTTATTGTCTTTATAAATTACTAGTTCTTGATAGCCACACACGGCGTGGGTACTCTAGTATATATAAAATATAATATATTATTTTATTATTTAAAATATTATATATAAAAAAAGAAAACAATTAAATCATTAAAATAAAAAGTTTCTAATCTTTTAAAAATTTGGGTACTCTAGTATATATAAAATATAATATATTATTTTATTATTTAAAATATTATATATAAAAAAAGAAAACAATTAAATCATTAAAATAAAAAGTTTCTAATCTTTTAAAAATTTAAATTTTTATTTAATGCAATTTAAGATATACTGTTAAATATACAATTAAAACTCTAAAATATTGTCATTGAAGTCATAAGATTGTTATTTTTGGAATTTAAAGTAAAATTTGATTAATCATGAAAAATTAAAATTATATTAGGATTATATGTTAATAGATAACTAATAATTTTAAATAGAGATAATAACTATAAATATATTTATATATAAATTAAAATTACACAGAATTTTAATAGAATTATTATAGTATGATCTAATGTTTAATAAAACCATTGCATTACTGATTTTTATAAGAATTAATTTTCATACCACTTCTTTTCTATTACTAATATTTTCAATTAGTTAAATAGTAAATAGATAATTATATCTTTAAAAATTATGATAATTATATTGAAATTTACTGACAAACCTTTTTTTTATATAATAAAGATCTAATGAAATCACAAAAATAACTTTGTGCTATTTCCCACTTATTTTGCTAAAATAAAAGGAGACATTTTTGTTGCCAAATTTGACCACCAAAAAAAAAAGAGAAGAAAAACAATGTTGAGAGTACCGAAATCAAACATAACTAGGGATTCGTTAGGACAGCCGGCCAAGAATAAGGTTTTTCTCATAACATTTTATTCTTATAAAATAATAAAACATACTTGGAGAGGTGTTCAGATTTGAAAAAAAAATTAAAAAAATTGGTGTTGAGATGTCTCTTTGAAAGTTTCAGGATTGCGCAACTTATTCTTAATCAATAACTTCCAGATCCCTATTCATTCTTCTTTTAATAGATTTAAAAAGGACAATATATGCGAAAGGAGTGATTGCTTTTCTCTGTCTCTCTTCAATTAGAATATTTTGTCTATTATATTCATATCCACTTTTTCTATCACATCCAATAATAACATATGTTGACTCAAATCAAAACTTTTAGTTTATAAATGTACCTTTATGCTGAGTAGAAACTTTTGAGTAATGATACTTTTAGTGATGAATTGTACTGATTTTTCATAATGACTGATGTAGCAATTATAAAAAAACAAAATTCAGTCATCACTATCTTTAAAAAATACAAAATAATAAAAGATAATATTGTATTTTCATATTTACCACATCAGTCACTATAAAAGTCATTATGAATATCATTACTCAAAAAAAAATTATAGCTATTATGAAGACTTTATAGATTTCATACTTAGTTTCAATTTATTGAATCATGTTTCCTTACCCAAAATTTTGTAATTGTTGAATGCCTGCCACAACCATAGATTAAGCATTATTTTATTTAAATTAATGATTTAGCATATTGCTCAATTGCAAACTCTACAAATATATGTAAGTGAATAAGAAGTAAAAATATCACAAGATACAAAAAAAAAAAGAAGTTATTGAATATTAATACGATTTTCTTCCTATTTTAATAAATGTACACTAATTAGTGGGAATGTTACTTCAACTTGGCTCAATTATGAACTTTTAGTTTGCGTGACTTTTACATTAAAATTTTTTACTTGAGAACACTATAGCATACATGATACAACATTCTTTTACACTAAAAATTTTGGCTCAGAACTATTGGTGCACAAAGTTTTATCAAGTTTCTTAACAATTCTATTCTCACTGCAAATCTTTTAATTGAGAAAAATCTTTACTCTTCATTAGAAATAAAACTAACTCAAAAATAAAATTTAATCAAAACAACAAATTATACTTTTTTTTCTGCATTTTTGTTTATCAATATATACCTCTTCCTTTTTGTTGGAATAACACAATATATGTATGCTTAGGTACTCCTATAAAGTAATTACTACAATTTCTTCAAGAAATAAAAAGTTAATTTACCTATCATTTAATTTACTACCGGCTTTACTAATTAGATAATTGATTAAAATTGATAATTTTGTTTCTCATTTTCATGATCAGTTGAAATTATTTTACCTTCATACATAAACACAACTGTAAGCATAATTAGTGAGTCCCAATTAGGTGTTATAACTAATTTTATAACAATGTAAACATGATTTTCCATTGTACTATGGGGCGCACTTTTGCACCTTGCAGTGACCATATATTTGTTTGCCCAAATACTAAATTTGTGCGCCACACGTCCATGCAAGACTCGATAGTAGAAGTCTCACGTACGCATTCATGCTCATGTTCATCATCAGGTCAAATCGTGTCCTAATGTTGTCTTACTTGAATTAGAAACACGTACATACGGTTCTCAAGTCATGTCGTGCTCACTTGACCCTCCAAGCAGTGCTTAATGTTGTCTTACTTGAATTAGAAACACGTACATACGCTTCTCAAGTCATGTCGTGCTCACTTGACCCTCCAAGCAGTGCTTACTTGACCCTCTAAACATATACATTTCTCACATGCATGTGCCCTGAGTTATTGTATTTGTTGTCGAAGCCTTACCCTCATCATTACCCAAATACACGTTCAAATGTGCATATTTGATGGACTTTAAAATATGCATACAATACCCAACGGCCTCATTGGTTCATTTGTTAGTCTTGCGCGGATGCATGCCCGCAAGACATAGAACATATTTCGCAGAAAGTCACCTACTTTTGTTGTTGAACATGCTTAAGTTTCAGACATATGGGGATTTTAATACAAATGGAGCGCCAATGGACCTATTATAGGATCCAAAATAATTTTGAAACAAAGATAGTTCAAGGCACAAGCATGCAAAGCAAATTGGCTGAATAAAATTTGGTTCAACCAAAATTCACATGGCTTTCCATAGGCAAATAAAAAGAGCAATCAATAAAATAATATGACCAAAGAAATTTGATGGAAGTTCGGCCAATCAATGCTGGCCAAATTGCTTCAAAATGTGACAAAAGAATTTGGCAGCCAAGAACGTAATGTATGGCTTCAGACACAACAAAAATCCAAGACGCTAGTGTAAAGTAGAAAATACAAATGAAGTCTGAATAGAACCTAACTTTGGAGAAAGAGACAAGTAAAATGTAGACGCCATTCTTATTCTCCTCGCGACAAATTGGGTGTCTAGTTGCCAAATTTTAAACAAAAAAAATGTCAAATTTTTTTTAATAAAAATAGGATTTTGTTTGGTTAGAGCATAAATAGATAATAAATTTTGATACAAAGTAAGCACACATGAGATATCAACTATAGAGATACAAATATTATTCGAGATAAGCAATGGAGTGACCAACATGAACTAGAAGAGTACTACCATTTTCAGTGTTGGCTTCCCATCACCAATGTTTACTTCTTTAGGGGGCCATCATATTCAAAACGTATTACCAAATTGTGTAAATTTGAAATAAAATAATGAGTTACTTTTGAATCCACTATCTAGCTACTGTTTAAATGTTGAAAGAAGGTAGTAGCAATGTGAGACATGGGTTTAGTTGGGCTATGCAAAAGGGGGTTTTGTCTTTGGGGCATTGACCAAAGAAGTGGCCAATACCATTAGAATTATGACAAACAATAATTGTCATGCCAAGAATTTGTTAATTCCGTGAGGTATTACAAGAGTAGGATAAACTTTGGCGAGTAGGAAAATTATAAGGAGAAGAACTCGAGTTTACTTTGAGAACTGTGACCAATGCCATTTTTCTACCACTCCTAGTATAGAACTATGTATCATGGCCTTGAAAATTTTGCTGTGCTCCAAAATTGGCAGATGCATTAAGGAAATTAGAAGGACTAGCATCACATTAGAACTACATTTTTCGCTAAGAAAAGGACCATAAAAATTATCAAACGAAACATAATCTAAGTGTGCTTTTAAGACACACAAATTGCCAGTATGTTGGTCCAAGACCATCCATGATGTGATTCATAAGATCATCATCTCAGGAGCTGCCAAGTGTAACTAATTGATCAGCCATGAGTTTAACCCAATGGACATAGGTTGTAATTAAATCATTTTCACATTAGAGATTAGCTAACTACTATTTGAGTTGCCTAACTTGTGTCTTAGTGCTAGAAGCATATGCAGTGGCAAGCTTTTGTCACACCTTGTGGCAGTATCAGCGCCAACAATTTGTTGAAGTAATTGATGAGTTTGTCGAAACTCTCAAATTTAATCACTAGCACTCTAATGACTACAAATTAATTTGAGCAATAAAATCATTTTCTCTATGTCTTCTTCAGTGTTTGATCTTTCTGGGCAAGAATTAGAACAATCAAGATCAGAATTCTGCAATAGACTTTTCTCAAACACTTCAGTCCTTTTCTCAATGAAAGAGTTTGAACAGGAATCTTGGCCTTCATCAAAATTCAGAACTTGATCCAGGGAAATTTGTATTTCTTCAACTGGTTGCTTGTCTTTCTTGAGAAGAGCCATCAATGCATCAAATTTGGCTTCCAAACTGGCCACACTATGATCTATTCTTCGGCTATTTGCCATCATTTGAATATTGAATTCCAGATTCTTCATTTAAATCTCGATGAATTGTTTCTGAAGGACTGATTCATTTCAGAAATTCGGGCATCCTGCTTCTTTAGTTGCTTCTCTAACAATTTTAGTCCGATCTCTTCTGTCATAGTTGCTTCCCGTTCAAGATCTTCACCACTCTGATACCAAATTGTCAAAATCAAGCCTAGCTGGGATCAATCTTGAATAAAAAAAATTCCAAGGGAACTAGCAATTAATTTCTTAGTTTAAAACAAGAAAAAGTAAATATGTTGGTTTTTGAATAATTAAGTAATTAACTAAGGTTTAGCAAACAATTTAAATAATTAATTAAACAGAAAAATAGAGAAGAAAATTTATATTACTGAACTTCTGATCCAAGGATATAATGTCATTTAATGGTATCACTGATCATTGATTATAAATATTTATCTTGTAAATTTAAATATTTAACTTGAAAATTTATTAGAATATTCGTAACAAATCTTCTACTTTGCTAAAATAATTGACCAAACCCAATATCCAAATAAAAAATTATCATTATTTGATTGGGCACCATAGAATTTCATATCAAATTAATAATAACATTAAAATCAGTAAAAATAGTTAAACCAAAATTAAATAACAGAGATAGTTGCAATTAATTAATCTTGTCACATTGATTCTCTTAGGTTAAACATACATATTTTGATTCATAAACATAATTAACTTAGATGTTACTTGTACCACTCATTCATGACAATTACGGATTACTAAACTCATAGATAACAATAGAATAAAAAATGATGAATTAAATTATAAGATTAACCAACATTAATTATTCATAGAAAATAAACATAAGAATCAACGAATACTTGAATTAAAAGTAAGAAATATAAATTAAATACAAAGCCTCATAGTGATATAATAAAATTGATATAGTAAAATTAAGCAAATTTTGTGCATTTTTGTTTATCAATAACTCTTCGTTTTTGTTGGAATGACACATTATATGTATGCGTAAGTTCTCATATAAAATAACTAGTAAAAATTCTTGAAAAAATGAAAGGTAATTTACCTATCAATTAATTTACTACTGGCTTTGCTAATTAGATATTTAATTAAAATTGATGATTTTTTTTCTCATTTTCACAATTAGTGGAAATTATTTTACTTTCATACATAAACAATCGTACGTATAATTAGCAAGTCCCAGTTAGGTGTTATAACTACTTTTATAACAATGTAAACATGATTTCCTATTGTGTTATAGGCCACACCTTTACATCTTGTAGGACTTGTTAGTGGAGGTCTTGCGTGTGCATTCATGCTCATATTCATCATCGGGTTAAATCATGTCCTAAAGTTGTTTACTTGAATTGGAAGCACGCACGTATGCCCGTCAATTCATGTGGTGCTCGCTTGGCCTTCCAAGCCATGCAAATGCCCATTTCTTGTATGCACATGCCCATGATCTCTTGTGCTTATCTTGCAAGCTTACCCCAAGTCGTGCATATTTGATAGACTTTAAAATATACATAAAATTTCCAATGGTTTTATTAGCTCATTTCTAGCCTTGCGTTCATTTTCACAAAGCATAGT
The DNA here is from genome assembly GCA_020080225.1 of Gynochthodes officinalis. Classification (NCBI taxonomy): domain Eukaryota; kingdom Viridiplantae; phylum Streptophyta; class Magnoliopsida; order Gentianales; family Rubiaceae; genus Gynochthodes; species Gynochthodes officinalis. The sequence continues at coordinate 32,763,040 of CM034623.1, forward strand.
ACACATTTTCGAAAAGGTCACCCATCCTTGCTGTTGAATATACTTAACTTTATAAAAATGGAAATTTTAGTACAACTAAAGTACTAGGCGACCTATGACTAACACTATACATACTATTTTATTCAGAGATATCCTCCCAATACCCCAAGTCAATAGATGTTCAATGGCCCCACCTACTATTTAGCACAGTTGATGGGATTCCAAAAGTTGTTCAAACTACTCGCCAAGCTTTTAATCTGTTGTGACATATTGTGGGGGCCGATAATGAAAGTTAGGTCCAAATGACTTCAAGAAACCATTAAGTGATTTAAGCTTTAACATTCAAGCCCGTCAAGAATGCAGTCAAGACTTGATTAATCATTAATTTCTTGCAAGTCCAAATTGAAGAATACTAGTCTTGTCTTGGCCGAATTCTAATGTAAATGGTAGGCTAAGTTATTTAGTTATTTTATTAACATTAATTTTATTAGTTATTTTATTTTAATTAATAGGGCCAAAAATTAGCTTCAATAAGCTACCCATAATTGTTTTATTTTGGCCGAAATTTAGTCTTTATTTTAGTAGCTAAATTTTGTAAACTTGAAAGAAGTTTTAAAGGGCCAAATCTCCAAGTCCAATTGACATTAGGGTTTTTGTTTTTTTTTTTATTTGAAGACTTCCCTTTGATTAATTAAAAGAGCTTGGCTGCCTTACACAATTAGATTAGAATTAGGATTTAGTTTTTTCCTTGTTAAGACAAGCTTGTAACTTATTTAAAGGCCATTCGGCCATGATAATGGAGACACATGAAGTTGAGAAAATTTTGACATTACGTCATTGAGAGTTTGAGTGAATCAATCTCTTCGTTCTTGTAAGTAACAACGAGCTTATCAAACTTGACCAGTTTGTGGCACTTTTTAGTCTTATCAATCTAGTAGAGCCCTAAGTTGTGGTGATATTTCATCCATCGGTCTCAATTCCACCAGTTATAGTAATTTCACAACTTAAGTTTTGAGTCCCGTTTTGCTTGTTATGTATTGCTGGCTCCCTATAACCGTGAGATGTGCATTAGTTTGGTATCAGAGTTCTAGATAACTTCGAAATTTTGTTCATAATTTTGTTGATATTTCGTAATAAAAAATTCTATTTTTATCAATCTTCCTTGTAGCGAAATTTTATTTCTTGTGGTAACCAATTAGTTGTTTAGCCCTAGTTTTCGAGACTCGGTTAAACATTTTCTTACTATAACTTTTTGTGTAGATAATTTGGTTTTGTTATTCTATGAATTTTTTTTTTGTTGCTTACTATTTTCTTTAAAAAAAAAAATCCGAACTCCTTGAAGTTGTTCATCATGAAATTTCCAAACTCCTTACTTGTCCAGCCATAATCTTTGTGTTGATTATTTTTCATGAATTCTTCTACTTTTTGCTGATATTTCTACTGTAAATTATTCTCATTCTAGTGAGATAAAATTATGCGTGCAAGAAACGCGTACTTAGTTAATCACAATTGGATTTATAATTGGCAATTGTTATTGAACTGAAATTCTGCACTTTGGCTGGCCGAAATTTGCACTCTCTTAGCAGTTTCTTTTTCACAAAAATTTTGTTCCTTTTGGCAATTTATCTTGACCGAAAATTCTGCAATTTGGTAACCTTTCTTGACTGAAATTTTTATACAAAAAGAGTTGCAAGAATTGTTTCCTAATTTGATTTTACTTGCAATAATTGATTCCTAATTGTATTTCTCTTCCCTTAGAGTTACTTTCCTTTAGTAGTCTTTTCTATTTGTTTCCTTTTAGTTTATAAATTTATTTTTCTTTTTGATTCCATATTTGCTTTCTTTTTAGAGTCTATATTCATATTTATTTAGTTTCCATTTATTAACTTTCTTTATTCAAGTCTACGATGTAGTTGGATTTGCTTAGTTTCCTAATTCTTTAGTTTCCTAAATTGTATCCTACTTCCAATTTATTTTCAAATTTTGTAGTTCCTAATTTATTCACTTTTCTTGAGTCTTAGTTCCTAAATTCATACATTCTTACTTGAGTTATCTTTTGGCTGAAAGTTCCTCAAGGTTTGATAAAGAGTGTTATTCTAAGCAAAACTTTAGAGAAAGATTGTTGCGTGAGGGGTGAGACATAAAATAATAATAAAAATAATGGAGAGCATACTCATACACACCCTTACTACAAATTTCCCATATTCTTGTTGTTTCTTTTTGTACTAACCTTTTGCAGGAATCATATCAAAATGAAAATTCCAGCCTTCGAAGGTGGGGTGGACCACGAAGAATACTTGGACTGGGAAACAAAGGTTGAAAGAATAATTGACTGTCATCATTACTCTGAACAAAAGAAAGTTAAACTAGAAGCTGTAGCATTCACTGATTATGCAATATTTTGGTGGGATTACCTCAAGATAAATAGAGAGTACCTTATCTATTCTTGGAAAGACATGAAGATAGCTATAAGACAAAGATTTGTTCCATCTTTTTATGATACATAACTGTACAAAAAGCTGCAAAGTTTGCAACAATGTTCAAAGAATATCACCGAATACTGATATCATTTGCCTTAAATGTCAAGGCAACAATCACATAGCTGCCCACTGCCCTAATAGACGAGTGATGGTCACTTTGGATGATGGGGAAGTGATTTCCAATAATGAGTCTGATGACTCTATGCCTCCTTTGAATGAGATTGACGGCAAAGAAGATGCCGCAGTGGATGACGCACTCACTACATTGAAGAGTCTTCAAATAGTGAGTGATGAAGAATTGTCAAATGGAGAAAAAGAAATAGTGGCCATGAGATCACTTAGTGCTCCAGCCGGGGAAATTAATGATAAAAGGAAAAAGGAAAAGGAAAAGGTTGAAGAGAAAGAAAAGTTTGATGCCTCAAACAGGGCAAATCAATGAGTGGGGATTATCAAAACCAAAAGTCCGAGCCGGTTGATAATGTTTTGACTGTTCGAGCCAAAAATATGCACACCAAAGATGACAATCTTCCATACATTGACTTTGTATTTGGAAAAAGACAATTTTACCACACTTGGAAACAAACTTAGAGCTTTCAAAGATTGACAGTAAAACCCTATTACAAGAGTGGCTCAAAAATAACTAAACAGAAAAGACATCGTTGTCCCTGACCAAACTATTCCTTCTACTTCCTAAGATGGTCAAAGTATATTAATTTCATCCTAATAGTGTTGTTAAAGATTCGAGGACGAATTCTTTCGAGAAAAGGGGGAATGATGGGATTCCAGGAGCTGCTCAAGCTACTCGCCAAGCTTTCAATTCGCTGTAACATATTGTGGGGGCCGATGACGAAAGCTAGGTCCAAATGATTTCAAGAAACCATTAAGTGGTTTAATCTTTGACATTCAAGCCTGTCAAAGCATGTGGTCAAGACTTGATTAGTCATTAATTTCTTGCAAGTCCAAATTGAAAAAGACTAGTCTTGCCTTGGCCAAATTCAAATGTAAATGATAGGCCAAGTTGTTTAGTTATTTTATTAGCATTAATTTTATTAATTATTTTATTTTAATTAATAGGGCCAAAAATAAACTTTAAGAAGCTGCCCTTGATTGTTTTATTTTGACCAAAATTTAATCTTTATGTTAGTAGCCAAATTTTGTAAACTTGAAGGAAGCATTAAAGGGCCAAACCTCTAAGTCCAATTGACATTAGGGTTTTTGTTTTCTTTTTATTTTAAGGTTACCTTTTAATTAATTAAAGGAACTTGGCCGCCCTACACAATTAGATTAGGATTAGGATTTAGTTGTTTCCTTGTTAAAACAAGCTTGTAATTTATTTAAAGGCCATTCGGCCATGATAATGGAGACACATGACTTGATGAAAATTTTGACATGACTTCCTTGAAAGTTGAATGAATCAATCTCTTCGTTCTTGTAAAGAATAATGGACTTATCAAATTTGACCAGTTTGTGGTGCTTTGAGTCTTATCAATCTAGTAGAATTCTAGGTTGTAGTGATGCTTTATCCATCGATCTCAATTCCACTGGTTCTAGTAATTTCGCCAGTTAAGTTTTGGGTCCTATATCGCTTGTTGTATATTGTCAGCTCCCTATAGCCGTGAGGTGCGCATCAACAGTATTAGTCCAAAATGAAGATGACAACACCAAAATTTCACCAATATATAGATATGAATTAGTTTTTATCTTTGGCACTGTAAATATGTAAAGATCACAGTTTTTATACAAAATTATAGTTTTTGTATACGTTAAAATTAGTCTTTCGAAAAAATTACGGTTTTTTAGAGAATCTATAATCTTTTATTCGAGATAGGAATATAGTTTAGAACTATCATTTCTAATTTTTAGGCTAAAGCATTAATAATGGAGTTGAGTTGCATCCTATGCAAGCTTAGGTTATTTTCCAAGGCCTATCACATGTTTGCTAGCATTGTAAATTTGCTTTTGTATTAATAGAAATTAAGTTTTGCTTTGTTTTCTTCTAGTACTTTCTTTTATCTTGTTTTGCCTTGAAAGTTTTATAGTATTTATATGGGAACTTACTAAGGAGGGATTGTGGTATATTGTGGGTTGAAGTTAACGAAAACAACATTCAGGACGTCGTTTACCTTATGTGATTGTTTGATGTGAGTCTTGCCAGTGACTCCTTAACACATTAGCTTGCTCTAATTATTGAATAATCTCTAGCGTGCCTATTCCAACTATTTGGACACTTCACTCTCAACGATTTAAGATACAAAACTATCAACAATTCTTTTTTCTTTTTCTTTTTTTTTTTTGTGAAAAGGTAGTAAATCACCACAATAAAAAAATCATCTTCTTCATATGATGCCTTTTAGAATTATTATAGATATCAGCCTACTTCATTAAATCCATAATAAAATAGAGATCATTTTGTGAAATTTTTATATAAAATCATGCTTTGAAAGAAAAAAAAAATTGAAGAACTATATTCTAAGCATTCATTTTGAAACTAGAATAATCCCATCATAGAACATGATTTTGTAATCACCATTGATGCAAAATTATATAGAAAACTAGTTTTTGTCCTGTGCCATACATGATTTATAAAAGATTCAATATTATTTAAATTTATGTTGAAATATGATATAAAAGTAATCAAATTTGTATATCACAATTTCAATTATTTAAAAGATTACCTAGATAATATGGCATTGAGAGAGTTTTTTTAACATAAATTTTTTAATTATAATACTTATAACACCAAACTCACACTTTCTATCTCTCTCAATTTTTTATTAACACCCAACTTCCACCATCTCTCTCTTTCTCTCTATCTCTCTCTCTGTTTAAAAATAATGAGCAATAATCCCTTAAAACTAAACAATATGAAAGATTAAGGAAAAAAAATAGAAAAACATTGACAGACTTTTGCCAATATTACTTTAGATACCTCATCTGAATCTTCATTTCTTACAAAATAGTCTAACACAAAATTCATTCATATCAAGTTATAAGTATTAACATATTAATTATATACTAATTTAAATGAAATCCAATACTTTGCTTGGTAAGATGCCTTCTATGAAGATTTGAAGGATGAGACTTTTTACACAAATCAAATGGCTTCATTTGGAGTGTGATATATTGGAGAAAAGTTGTATTGGAATGTGTGAAAATTTTGGTGGGTATTTTTTGATAGAAAAAGTATTTTAGAGGGAAAAATGAGGGGCATAATTTTTTCAAATTATGTGAGAGGAATTTGAGTGGGAAACTTTAAATTTTAAATTTTGAAATAAAAATTTGTTTGGAGTGTGGTATTTTTATTTGAGAAAAGTGCCTACTTTTTCTATTTGAGAATACAAATGCAATGTCCAAATGGAGCCAAAGTGTTGCTACATAGAACCAAAAAGAAATAATATTAGAAAAGCATTGTGAAATACATTCAAATTCATTTAGCAAAGACATACAAATAGTAGTAGACATAGCAAGTGACTGTGACACACTTCTATTTAAGTCATTATAATTTCATAGTTTTCTATTGACATCTTTACACAAATGTAATTTTCTAAATACAAAAGCAAACTAAATCCTTTACTACTTAGTTTTATTTAAATTTCCAATTATCATCTCTTGCTTAGCTTCAAAGAAAGGGTACCATGGTTGTGTAATTTTTTAAACTAAAAATTATACTATAAACTTACCGTTGATACCTTTTATTCTTTCCATCAATATAGGATTTTGGGAAAGCAAAGAGGAGAAAACAATATATCATTCCAACATTCTATAAGATTAAAGGTATTCTTAGCATTGTACTTGGGTTTAGGTTATGACAAAAATATAAATGTTTGGACTTTTTCGTTATCCTAAAAGAGTATTTGTATTTTCTTAGTTTTCATTGGTCATTTATAGGATGCATAGGCATGAAGTACAACAATTAAGCAATAAATCAAGACTAGAGATATGGTCTTGTCTAGAGATATGAATATTTACAATTACTAAAATTAAGATTCTAAATGAGATCCTAATAAAAAAGATAATGTTCTATGAAAGTTTTTTTTACTGTCAACACTGATTTTGAAAAGATTAGAACTTGCCTTTGGATAATGCTTGGTAAAAACATCAACTATTTAGTTTACAATTGAAATATAACAAACACAAAACTAGCCTTTTTTTACACTAAATTCTAAACAAAATGAAATTCAATATCAAGATGCTTAGAACAAAAATGGAAAATAGGATTAATAGTGAGATAAGTAGCTCTTAAGATGTCACAACACAACATTGGAAAGGTGGATGAGAAAAAGCCAATTTCATTAAGGCTTTCTATATTTGGCTAATGCATTATATTCAGCTTTAGTAGAAGACTAAGGGTATGTTTGGAGTGTGATGTATTTGAGAAAAGTTGTATTAGATTGTGTGAAAATTTTGGTGGGTATTTTTTTATAGAAAAAGTATTTTAAAGGGAAAAATGAGATGGAAGATTTTTTAAAATTATGTGAGAGGAATTTGAGTGGAAAAAAATTAAATTTTAAATTTTGAAATAAAAATGTATTTGGAGTGTGATATTTTTATTTGAGAAAAGGGCCTACTTTTTCTATTTGCAAATAAAAATGCCTTGTTCAAACATACTCTAAGATAAAGCCCATTTATTTCTAGATACTTGAGAGAGAGATTTAGATCAATAAAAACATTGAATCCAGTAGTATTATTAGAAAAGAGTGTCCCAATTAGCATTAGAGTAACATGAAGGTGAAAATTCGATGACTAGTGGATGAGAAGACTTTGATGAGTAGTGTCAAGAAAGTAGCGAAGAATGCATTTAACTTGCTTTCAATTTTCTTTTGTAAGCTTATGACTATATTGAGAAACTCAATTGACTACAAAAACAATATCAAGTTGCGTAATACTGTGATATTGTATGTTGCTAACAATTTTTTTTGGAACTGATGGGATTGATTTGGCATCAGTAGGATAAGTTAGAATAGTGACACCACTTGACATTAGGCGTATGATTTCTGGTAAGAAGACCACAGATGTTTTGTTGTTGAGTCAACAATAAGCCATATTTAGCTTTTGTTGTTTCAAATTTTCAATAACAAGAAAGTAGTGTAGAAGTCTAAATCTTTTAAGGCAAACCAAGTTTGATGACCCTAAATAAATTTCTAGAATAAATTAGTATTGTTATCTATTAAAAGTAAGTCATTGACATAAATTAAATAAAATAAATAATGACTACTAGTATTTTTATATGTTAAGAATAGGTCATCAACATGAATTAAAGAAAATAAATGATGACCACTAGTATTATAAATAAACAATGATGGGTCAATTTGAGAAACTTTGAACCTAAAAGAAAGCAAGGCCTCTTTAGGAAAAATTACATTTTTAGTCCCTTATGTTTCACCTATTATCATTTTTAATCCAGATAACCCCAAAATGGCCTTTCACATATTAGCCAATGATCTTTTTAGTCCCTCACTTTTAAAATGGGAACAAATGGTTCATCACATTTCTTGAATGTACCATTTTGGTCATCTGTCACTATTTCGTCACTATTTTGTCACTATTTCGTTAGTATTCTGATAAAAAAACAAACGAAATAGTGACAGAGACCCAAAAGGGTACATTCATAAAATGTGAGGTACTATTTGTTCTCGTTTTAAAAGTGAGAAATTAAAAAGATCATTGATCAATATGTAAGGGACCATTTTAGAGGATATCTCTTTTTTATCCTTATGTTTCATTATTGACATATTTAATCTTTTGTTTTTCATTTTTCAATATATTTGGTACACTTAATGGTGATTAACAGTAACAAATTTGTTGACAAAATCAACTAAATTAATTTTTGATTTTTAAATATATTGATTTGAAATATTAGGAACTAAAATGATAGTGCATGAAACATAAAGGACTAAAAATGTAATTTTCTCTTTAATTTAAGAATAAAAATTAATTTAACTCATTTTGACTAATTGCCATGTTAGTAAGTTTGTTATCTTCCCATTAATTATCGTTAAGTGTACGAAATCTATAAAACTTGAAAGATCAAAGATTAGATGTGTCGAGTATGAAATATAAAGGACAAAAAATAATATTAGGTGAAGCATAAGAGATTAAAAATACAATTTTTTTGCCTCTTTGCAAGAATGAAACCAGCATCTTGATACTGTTTGAGAATATTAAGTAACTTACATAGGAGAAAAACATGATGTAAATGGCAATTTGTCAACAAATTTAGGAAGCCAAGTCATAAATACTTTCTCATTGTCTTGTGCAAGAAAGTATTGGATATATCTAACAAATAAGCCGAGTCATATGAGCCTTGTAGCAAGAAACAATATGGTCAGGATTCTATTTAATACAGTAGACTCATTTGCATCCAATTAAGTTCATGGATTGAGAAATTACAATTAATTCCTACATTATATTGCAAATCAAGGCATTGAATTCATCATCTATGGCAACTCACCACTTTGGATCTTCGTAAGCTCAAGTGAAACAGGTGGGTTTGAGCTATTGTGTTTGAGATTAGAAGTATTTAGGAAGTAGTAAGTAATTGGTTATGGAGTGGGTGGCTATTGGATGATGAAACTTAGATAAGTTTTAAACATTATAGGAGGTATGGTTGACCTCTATATGAACAAGTGCATGAGTTGATCAAGGAGAGATTGTTGTATGCAAGGTTGTTAAACTCGAATTTTTACATAAAATCGGTGACGGGTCCACAAAATCAGATCGTAAAATCATAAGATCTTACAAATTATGAAAAATAATATAATAAATATTATATATATATATATATATATATATAATATGTTAAATTTATAAATTATAAACCCAATGGATAAATTATAAAAGTTAAAACTTACAAAAATTGAACAAAATTGAACAAACATCCCAATGGATGAATGATATGAAATCATAAATGAGGAATGCTAAAATTTAATTAATTTCAAATTGCTTCTGGTGAAAAATAGCTCATCGATTTTGCAGGATTTTCATTCCAAACTCATGATAAAGTAATATAACTGATGCAACTACAACTTGAAACAAAGGGTAAACTACTTTTCTAAACCAAATGAAGTGTTTCAGAGGTGATGATACATTATTTCTTCTCAGCACTCAACAAACTTGAAGATTCAAAGGGAAAAAATGTATAATTGAAGAACCAAAATAACAAAAATGACAATAAAAGAGGTAATTATGTGTCTTAATTCTTGTACTTCATTCCAGACATCTTGAACTCGGGCATGTCAAAAAACCTTATTATAGGCAGGCACTCAGTCACTTTATCAAACACCTTATCTTCATTTTTTGTGCTAATTATGTAATCACCCCAATCAGAACTATTGGTGCCATAATTTCAACATCAACACAATTACCACAATCAGTACTAGCACAATCATCTAACACAAAATCACAAGTACTCCACAAATTATCCAACAATCAAATCACAAATCACCATTTACCGAAACTATAGCGTGCTATGGCAAGCAGCATACGAGCTTCAGTAGCGTACTAGTAGTAGTTGTTTCCAGTCCATGCTTGCTAGGTTGATCCTCTCCCTTCTCCCTCCAGTGGACTGGAAATGATGGCACTGTTTCAGTTGGTGAAACGCAAGCATTGGGCAGAACCCAAGCAACACGACGACCTGCTGTAGTTGGTCGGCGTTACGTGAGCGTTGGCAAGCAAAAGCAGAACCCAAGCAGCACTAGGCAAAATACGATGGCGAGGACGACAAGCTGCTGCAGATTGGATTCTCCCCTGTGCTTGGAGATTCATAGCCGTAGACGTTGGTGATGTTGAAGGCTTTAGCGATGGACGACAAGCTACTACAAAAGTGAAAGAATGAGTCTTTAAGACAAAACACAAAGGCAACGACTATGAAATGACGATGAAAGTCTTCAAAAACTGAGTTTTTTTGCCAAAACACAGCCTATTTCTGCGTTTTAGTGATATCGGTTGAGACGAACGAGTTTAACGTTTTTACGTGTCAAAGCACGATTTTACCTCGATTTTACCATTTTTCGATTTTAAACACGAGTTGAATTGGACTCTATATTTTTGCTCATAAAAACATACGAGTAAAATCGCGATTTTAACAACATTGACTGTATGTGGGTTGGTGGTGGTATGTGGGTTGGTGGTGGTATGTGGGTTGGTGGTGGTGAGGTTGAAGCAAGATAATTAGTTGAGGTTTGGATAAGTAAGGAAGGACTTGGAAAAAGGTAACAGATTACATAGAGACTAATTATTGTTTGGCTAAGGTAAATGCAATAAGATATTGTTGGAGATAGTTGTTGTAGACTAGAATATTGTGTATTACTTGACTTCAAATATATGAAAGGAAAGTAAAATTTATCAAAAAGAATAGTATGGAAATATAAAATTTTCCAATGGCAATATTTAAGCATTGATAACTCTTATGAATTTTGCTATATTCAAAGAAGGCACATCTAGTAGAGTAAGGTACAAATATGCATTTGGTGTCTAATTTGACTACGGATAATAAAGACACCCAAAGGTATTTGAAAATGAGTAATTTAGTTTTGCATAAAAAAGATTTCAAAAAGGGACTTGTTATTCAAGAATGGCAGATGGAGTCTCTTAATGATGTAATGGGCAATATAAAAAACATAAGCTAATATTTAAATGTACAGATAAGGCATACATCATTATTCAAACAGTTTCAACTTAGAGATAATATTTACACTTAACATAATCATTTTGTTTAGAGGTTTTTGGGAAGAATTACATTGAAAAATGCTGTGTTCATTAAGGAACTTGAGTAAAGCTTAGGATTCTCTCCCCCCCCCCCCCCCCCCTTTCTTCCCAATCAGATTGAAAGGATTAATTTGTGTTTGTGATTAAAGAAAACTCTTATGTTTGAAGTAAGATATTGTCCAATTAGACCACAAATTACGAATGTTTATAATTTTATTGCTCTTTCTCAGGGCAATCCACATTGATGTATGAAAGTGTTAATAAGTTAAGACTTGTAATGTACAAAATAAAGCTAGCAAAATTTACTAAATTGATTATAAAAAATGATGTAATACTTGCTACTCTCAATAGAATCATGTGGGAAAGAACCCAAAAATCAATACATATCAATTAAAGAGGTATTAACTTTATGATTAGATAAAGAAAAAGATAATTTATGTATTTTGCTGACCCCACAACCATGACAAATAGAAGGGTTAGACTTGGTGAAAGATAAAACACTATCAAAGAGAAGTTATATGAACTATTTCATTGTTGACATGACCAAGACGCTGGTGCCAACTAGAAAATACAATTGAAACTTGAACGGAGCTTGACTTTAGATAAAAAGACATAGGTAAAAATGTAAATGCCATTCTTATTCTTCTCATAATAAAGTGGGTGCCTAGTTGCCCAATTCTTAATAAGAAAAAGGTAAAAAATTTCAACAGAAATAGGGTTATATTTGCTTAAGAGCATAAATAGATAATAAATTTTGATAGATAGATAGTAAGCACATATGAAATATCAACGATAAAGATATAAAATTATTGGAGATAAGTAGAAGTGTGACCAACATTAGAAATTAGAAGAGTATTACCATCACTAATGTTGACTTCTTCAGGAGACCATTACATTCAAAATATATTACCAAATTGTCTAAATTCGAAATAAGATGATGAGTTGCTCCTAAGTCCACTATCTAGCTATTGTTTGAATGTTGAGAGAAAGTAGTAGCAATGTCGGACATGGATTTTGATGGACTATAAAAAGGGTCACGTCTTGCTTGTGGGGCATTGATTGGAAAAATGGTCAATACCATTATAATTATGACAAAACAATAATTGTCATGTCAAGAGTCTATCAATCATGAGGTACTACAAAAGTAGGAGAAACTATGGCGAGTAGGACATTTATGAGGACGAGAAGAACCTGAATTTAGTTTGAGAGCCATAAGCAATGCCATTTCTACTACTCCTAACATAGAATTTTCTATCATAGCCCTAACAATTTTGCTATGCTCCAAAATTAGTAGATGCATTGAGGAAATTAAAAGGACTAGCATCACACTGGAGCTATATTTCTTTCCTAAAAAGAAGACTATCAAAATCGTCAAATGAGACAAAATCTAAGTGTGCTTCCAAGATGCACAAATTGCCAGTATGTTGTTTGAAGACCATCCATGATGTGATTTACGAGATCACCATCTGTAAAGGTTGCCAATTGTGACTAACTAGATCAACCATGAGTGGACATAGGCTGTAATTGAATCATTTTCATATTAGAGTTTAGCCAACTACTATTTGAGTTGCCTAACGTTTGACTTAGAGCTAGAGGCATATTCAATGGCAAGCTTTTGCTAAGCCTTGTAGGCAATATTAGCACCAACAATTTGTTCAAGCAAGGATTTAGATATCAAACTTACAATCTAACGAAAAACTAGTTGATCATTAAGAAGCCAAATTAAATATTTTGGGTTTAGTTGGTTGTTCACATGTGGTGATAGAATAGGTAAAGAACCATCATTGTGTCTTATTAAATTGTTGACTTACAACAATAGGATAAATTGCATTTTCCACAAAAGGTAGTAGAATTTAGTTTCAATGGTAATTAGTGGAAGATATTTAGAAGACTTGAAGAAATGGAAAATGGTGTGGTCGTGGTGGCCAGTGTAATAGATAAATTAGTGGTAGTTTTAAAAGCCATAATGAAGATAAAGACGAAAAAAAAAGACTTGCTCGGTTAAGAGACTTCAAGCTCTGATACCGTGAGATAATTTATGTTTTTTACTTAGTTCCCATTGATCATTTATAGGGATATATACAAACATGAAGCGCAATATTTGGCAACAAATCATGCCTAGAGATATGGTCAAGTTTAGAGATGTGGATATGGATCTTCAAGGACTATAGGAACTGTGTTTGGGTTAGAGTATGAATGCTAATCTAAACTTGCTTGGACCACCAAGGTTTATTGATAAAGTAGAACTTTTGTACTTTTATGATGGAGAATTATGGTTAGATTGCTTTGAACAAGGATTATTTGTATATAATTTCAATTGGAGTAGTGTTAGAGAACTTGGAGGTCTGCCTTAGAGTCATTGGTATCTAATCTAACTACCCACAAATAAGTAGCCTATACTAAAGTGTTTATATGCTAGCATACAACTTCCATCCCATCCAATTCAGCTTTGCCATATGTTTCTTTTTCAAATATTCTATTTCTTTTTAAACATCAATTCAAAATACCATTGACTAAAAAGTACAACAAAAACCACAAGCCACATCACTTGAAGAAAAACTATCTTGACTAAATCCTAATTCCAACATTAAATTTTCAAATTCAACTTCTAAACAAATATTACTTATTGTTAAAAAAATAATCTAATCCCCACAAGACCATGAAGATAAGGAAAAAAAAAAGGTGGTGAAACTAAGAAACTCAACTAATATAAATACCAACGAACTCCACCCCTCCTATTTTTTATTTTAAATTACAATAACATAAAGAAGTCAAACTTCATATTGACAAAAGCCCATTTAATGATAAAATCACTCAAATAAACCCATGAAGAAAACCTATTTCACTAAAATCTAACTAAATACCAACCCACATATTAAAAAGCACAAAACTAATTAAAAAAATAATTCTCCTGACCACCCTCCTAAAAAAATAGTCAATTTTTAATTTGGTATATTTTTTTTAATTACAATGTTGAAAATACTTAATGCAAAATTAAATATATAATTTTTTATTTTTATCTTTTCATTTTAGTCATGGTCATATATAATCATTATTATTAAGGATAATATAAGAAATTTTCATAAAAAATTGACTTCTTTTTTAAGATAAAAAAAGTTTAAAAAATGAACTCTTTTTTATAATGATAGGAGTAATAATAACAACCAAATGAATAGGAAAAAACAAAAATTTGATTTAAAAAAATTTAAAAATAAAACCAAAATAACTTTCCAAACAAAAAAAATTATAATAATGAGACAACTAATGAATACTAACCCATCAACTAATTAAAGGAAAAAAAGCAACTTCACAAGAAAAAAAAATTAATTAGATAAAAATCAAATCAAACAAAAAATTTTATCCAATAAAATCACAGATATACATGCCTCCATCATTGCACGTGAGAAGAACTAATATATATAAATATAGTTTCACTCCTATACTTTGTCATGAAATATCTTTAATGTGTGAATTTTTATTTTTATGTCGTGAAATTTAACAATACAAGTATGTAACCAGAATAAATGACAACCGTGTAATGTAACATTGAATTTTCTTTTATAAAATGGCCTCATTTATTCTTGTCTCACTATTTTAACATTTAGCTCATATAAAATTTCTAGTCTTGATCTATTTTCAAAAATGTTGTCATAAAACACATATTTTGTCCACAAAATTAACATTGAAATCGTTGAAACTTTTCAATCACTACCTAAATCATTTAATTTACAATATCCATAAATGCTGAGCAATTTTTAATAAATAATTGAATCAATCATTAAGTTGTTAGCCAATATTTTTGTTGGAATCTATTCCATAGAATAATAATTTATTTTGTTTGCTATGATAGTCTTCTTAAAGAGAGAATTTAGTTATGTAATAGCAATAGAGATAGAAATAAAATATATGATTGTAAAGTAAGGACATGAGAAAGCAAATGGAAGGGATTAATTACACCCCTTTTGCGTAATTTTGGCTTATTACTAACTGATCTCTATATTTTTAAAAAATTACCAATACCTTTTTGGACCTAACATCCATCAAAGTCAACTGAGAGAAGATATGAAAAGATAAAAAAAAAAATAAAAGTATTTCATTTAACCCCTCAAGGTTTGAATTAGTTAAAAAATAAACCCTTATATATATTTTAAAAATTATTATGGTAAGACTCTTTTTTTCTGCTTTTGATTTCCTTTTCAAAAAGGATGACTTCACTTGATTTTGAAAAAAAAATCAAAATTAATTTTTATTATGTTACACATTATTTATCCACCATCATTGTCAAAATATTTTCATTTAATACCATTAATACCATTAGTTTTTTATTTAGCTAAATATTCAAGTGATCATATTATTATTTTAATATTTCATTTAAGTTTATGAGTGAAAACAATTGATCTTAATCTCAATCTCCTTTAGTATTGCTTTCTTAATAACTAAAAATCTCAATTAAAAGTAGTGAAGAAGGAATTACTTATTTTTTAATTGAACAAAAAAACAGATAATCAGTATTTCTTAACTTAAAGTTAAGAGCTAAAAAATGAAAAGAATAAACAATTGTAAAAAAAGAGTGAAAATTATATATTTTATCATTGTCAGAGTTCTTTACCCTTTCTTGATCTTTTAGGTTAGATCTTCTTTTTTTTTATTTTTTTTTTCTTATTAGAATAGGTAAATTATTTTGAGTTCATCTACGAAGAAGGAGAACATGTAGCAATCAAAAGATTTAAATGAATTCAGTTAAAATCAATATGTTCTATATATTTACACGTATATATAAATATGTAGGGATAGCAATTTAAACCCGCCTCGATAGGTTCCCCGAACCCGAACCGGTCAAAACCTGGTTGACCGGGTTTTGTTCCGGTTCGGGGATAAGAATAAAACCCAGGGTCAGGTATGGGGTTACCTATACCCACCTCAAACTTGACCCCAATGAACCGGGTTCGAGAAAAACGCAATCCCCGAACCCGGCCTTAAAAAACCCGACACCTATCCCCGAAACTATGTTTTTATAATATTATTTCATATTTTAATTTTTATGTTTAGAATTCCATTTGTTGCAATTACAAATTCATGAAGAAGATTAAAAATTTGATAAAATAGAGCGTCACAAATGACTTTTTCATTAATTTTTCTAAGACAATTTTATTACAAATAGAATTTTAAGTAAGAACTAAGAAGTTTTTATTCTATTGTAATTGAAATAGGATTATAGAAAAAACGGTGTAAATTAAATTGGAAAAAGGTTTTTTTATTATTACATATTAATTAGTACATGAACCACTTATCTCATGTAATCATGTTAAGAAAATAATTAATAAGCATTTTATATGTCCTAACTATGCTTTGCAAGTCTAATTAACTATTTGAGATTGTAAGCTATGAGTTATAATCCATACATTTATACATACATATTAAGTAATCATTAAATTTATAACTCATAGAGTGTATGGTTCATCATTCATACAAATTACATTGAGTTATATTTATACATATAAGAAGTGTTATATATATATATATAAATATAATATAAGATTATGGAGCCAATTAACTAAATGCTAGTGTTTTGAGCATTTGACCAATTGATTTGTATTACTATTACATATGGCATGTATTTATATTAGTTTTACTCATATATTAGAATTGATTAAATATAATATAAGAATTGAAGAAACGAAGATATTTATAATTTTGAATGAAATAAAGTTAAATAACAAACAAAATGCTATTCTATATAATGGCACCATTTTGTACTTTTAATAATCTTTGTGACATTGTATACTTCCATAAAACAACCATTGGAGAATAGATATTGATACTTCAATTTGCAAGAAAATGCAAAAGTATTTGAATGTTCTTTGTTGAACGATATACGATTATAGTGTTTCATATACACTAATCTAAAAAACTTTATTAATTTTTTCATTAAATTATTTTTTTTATTAAATTATTTCTTCATATCTTGTTTATATGTGCTTTATCAAAAAATATATAAGATTATGGAGCTAATTAAGAGTATTGTGTCAAAAGTTAATTTTCTCAAAATCACTTAGCTTTTTGTAGCGATTAGCGGTCACAAATTTGAATTTTTTATTTTTTTTTTAGGTATTGCCATCTCTCCAGCCGGTAGTAGAATTTTTTTTTTTTTAAGGTATTGCCATCGCTTGGCGGCGGGGCTATTCCACGTCTGCAGTTTAGCGGCTTTTGTCCCGCCGCAAAGCGGCACAAACGTGGAATAGCACCGCCGCCGAACTACTGCCGCTCTGCGGGTGGCTTTGGCTCTTGAGGGCTTTTTGCCCCTTTGAGGGCCTTTGTTTTCGTGGGTTATAGCGCTATTTTCAATAGCGACACCATGAAACTCTCTAAACCTTGTGGCTCTGTATATTGGCCATTGTGCCCTTTATTAATCTACTATCGTTTCAGTAAAAAAAAAATTAACTAAATGCTAGTGTTTTGAGCAGTTGACCAATTGATTTGTATTACTTTCACATATGACATGTATTTATATTAGTTTTACTCATACATTAGAATTGATTAAATAAAATATAAGAATTGAAGAAATGAACATATTTATAATTTTAATAATTATAGATTAAAATCGTAATAATAATATTAATATATTAAATCAGAAAAGAAAAAAAGGAATTTATTAAAAAAATGTAAAAATTATATAAAAATAAGATAAAATAATTGGAAAAAATAGAGAAAATAATATGTATAGATTTATTAATTGATCATATTAATATAAAATGTTATATTAAGTGACTAAATTTTGTATTAAAATATTAAAGGTGCAATTGAAGGAAATAAACATATTTTGAGAGTTGATGTTACTGCACCTTGATCATATATCATATTATCATATTTGCATTTTTTAAAATGCATTTTAAAAAAATTAGTAACATATTATATTATCATATTAACATATTTGCATTTTTTAAAATATTATTATTAATTCATATTATCATATTATCATATTAACATATTTTCATTTTTTAAAATGAATTTTAAAAAACATTTTACACTTAATACAAGAATACATTTTTATCTTAAATGTGTTTTGCAAACCCTAACCCCTTTCTTCTCTTTTCCATTTTCCCTTCCTCGCTGGCTGCCCCCCTCCTCTCTCTTTGTTCAAATCTTCGGTAACTCTCTCATCCGGCCATCGACATCTTCAGGCCTCTCCCTCCCCTCTCATCGTTCGGTCATCTCTGTTACCACGGATCTATTCGCCCACTCCTCTTCGGCCACCACCTTCTCCTCGCCTTATCTGTTCGCCATTTTTTTTTTCTGACTTCTATAATAACTTCGTCTTTGGTCATCGCTGATCATTGTACTCTCTTCCCATTTCTTTCCTTCTTCTCAGGTACTAAAATTTTGCCTTTTCTTCTGCATTGTGTGTTTCATTACAATTTCGAAGAAGTTCTGGGACCCAGTTAGATTTTTTTTTTTTTTTTGGGATTGAGGTTTTGTGTGACTCTAAACTGATTTGGGTTTTGTGAGTGCATTGTGTTGGTTGATGAATGCATGATTTGGATGAGGGAAATTAGATCTATGCCTTGATCTTTAGCGTTTGCCATGATTGATTTATGGTGTTAAATTAGATGAATTTTTCTGCAATTCTTTTTTTTTTTTTTGGAAAACATGTTCTGGTTTTTGAAGGATTTGGTGTTGGTTGTTTTTTTTTTGCATGTGCTCCACATGGATAGTTTTTCCAGTGGCCTTTATTTTTGTTTGAGGTATTAAAGTTGATGACTCTATGGTGCAGAATTAGTTGCCATTATCAATGGCTTCCCCTGGATTTTGATTTGGATAATTTTTTAGCTACTTATTTTCCCTAGATTTCACATATGCCTATGAATTTTTTTCTTCTGTTTTGTGAGGCTGGGGTAGTTTGTTGCATTAGAAGATCATGATAAAGACAAAAAAATAATTATGAATGGACATGATCTTGGTGTATGGTTTTTGGGCTGATTAAAAGATTTTAGTTCTAGAATTCACATTCTTATGCCATTGAAAATGAAAAAGTGGAGTCACCATTTGCTATTGTTGAACTATTCAAAATCAAGCTTTAACTTTTTGACTAATTCGTTTCGCTTGGGCTTTTACATATCCCACCCAAGTTTACTTAAGGATTATGTTAATTCTGATTTTTTTTTTTTTTGGTTATCCCTGATTCTTTAACAACTTTGATATTGAATTTAGATCATTTGAGGCACCAAGTTTACATAATTGCCATATTAATGGCTTTCCCTTAGTTTTTATTCTAGTGATTCTTTGGCTAATTACTTATCTTGAGATTTTGCATATCCCAACTAAATTTACTTTAAAATTATGTAATATTTTTTTTGGGTGGGGATGGGAGGTTATCCATAATTCTTTAACAACTTTGACACAAAATTGAGGCTGGAATTCATATCTATTGGTGAAAATACAACTGTGTTTTTGAAATTTTAATTGCCATTCTCCATCATCGCTGGGAAGTTTCGCTTCTTGTGCAGTGGAAGCATAAAGCAACTCCAGTCAGGATGTTGGTAATCATGGAATATAAGTAGACAAAAATCGGATGCAGCATCATTTTCTATTGTGCAAAGAGGTCTTGAAATGCCAATATCCTTGGTAAATGTACTTCTGGTTGCATGACAATTTCTTATTGAACCAGGGATTTGAGTTTAACCATCGGGTTCGGGGTCCCCACGGGGAACCCGAAACCCGATCAGGGGTGGGGATGGGGATAACATTTAAAACTTGATTGGGGACGGGGATGGGGATAGCATCTAAAACCCGATCGGGGTCGGGGGCACACTCAATTTTCAGGGCCAAGGATGGGACTGCGAAACCCAACCCCGAACCCAATTTTTGCCATTCTTATCAAAGTGTGTGCAAGTAGTTTATTTTAAAAAATAGGTGAGATCTAATTAGTTAAGCCTTTTTTTTCTTATTAGCAATGTCTGGATTATGTCCTAAATGCAAAAAGTTATTTTTTTCTCACAAAACAAATAAAACATCCAAATACATTTTCTTTCAAAATTTAAAATTCAAAATTTTCCTCCTAAATTCTCCTTTCATAATTTAAAATTTTTTTTCCCTCCAATACAAATTTTATTCTCCCTCTAAAATACTTTTCTTACAAAAAAAATCCTACCAAAATTTTCACACATTTCAATACAAAAATTTTCAAATAAATCACAATCCAAACATAGCCATTATTATTATAACTAGCAAAAAAATGCATGATATCGCGAATCATTTCGAGAAATTCAGAAATTTGATTTAAAAACTTTAGCATTTCATGATTTACAATAAATTAATATGCCATTTTTTAAAATCTCTCTTCTGATTCAAAATCGCAGTGTATTATGTATACTCCCTATTCTAAGGATGAAATAGATATAAATTCATAGACCTATCTACTATCCACACTAGTAGAAATAATTTTTTTAAAAATCTAATAATGCCTCTAAGGATAAAAGACGAGTCTAAAAGAGAGCAAAAAAAGGATATTTCATATATAATTTTGTGTATATAAAAGATAAAATGCTAGAACTTATAGTCTTGCATATATATAAAAAAAAATTCATAAAAAAGAATGTTGTCTATTGTATATATAATAAGCAAAAAAAATAAAAAGAAAATATAAAAGATAAAAAAAATGACAATTTAGAACTTATAAGATCGTTCAATAATTTAAATATATCTCGAGGGATAAATATAATTTAAAACTTGTGATAGAAGGTCATTTTAAAATATTCATAGGTTTTTTATATTAATGTCAGCAAACATTATAACTTCGTGAGATGATAGAGTGATATTTGTTAAATATTTATATTATTGAGAGGATGACTATAATATTTACAATGAATAAAGGTTGACTAGATATAATCTAAAATTATGAGCAAACCAATGTAATTAACCCCAAAAATGTCACAACTACAATGAGAAAAACAAAAAGGTTAATTTTTATTAATTCCCATGTGGTTTTACCAAATTCTAAAAACTCCTCTCGTGGTGATAAAACTTTCTACTCAGTCCCTCACGATTATGAAAAACATCTCCAGCAACTGTGTCTGTGCTAAATGCCATTGGAATACAAAACAAATTGGTTAGATTCATATCCACTAAGTTTGTTATGACCAAAATACTCAAACAAATTCAATTAAGAATTGTCTTCTTTGCTAAAAATACACAATACAATCTATTTTATCATCAAGGCCCTAGAATTATTAAAAAATCAAAATGTCAAGCTCAAATTATTGGGGTGAAGAAACACATTGGATGAGATAGCAGTTCAAATACTGTGATTGTAGGAAAAAAGGCCATGGTGAAGATAGTTGATTCCAAAAAACCATCTAAAAATATGCTATATATATATATATTTGTAAGACTAAAGAATGTAACTTTTGGGGATAGTGTAATCCAACACACATCAATAGGCGGCAGCAAAATAATGGGATGAGAATGAATATTAGAGAAAGATATTGTAAATCAATCTTTAAAAGTGTAAGCATGGAAAGCCTTGGTATGCAAGATTGTCACACATTTCAGATGATCCAAAAACTTGATAATGTTGCTTATGCTAATAGTTGTTTTTGTTCTCTCAATTTTTGCATCTCTAATTAGCATTTTCAAATGAGTATTTTGAGATTCACTTGGCTCATGGAATTAAAACAACGAATTCTATTGGATGGATAAATATTGTGAAACTTTTATCAATGTATTTGGTTGGATGGAATGTATTTGGGTTGATATGTGTTGCAAAATTCTGATCATTTTGATTAGAAAGAATGTAATTAGAACTCCAATTATACGCTAATGTAATGAATCCAACTTATTATAGAAAATGAAATTCGTCTAGTTGTGAATGCCTAATCTTTTAATTGCTTTATGTAATTGGGAAAACTAAATAAATTAAAGAAGTTGGATTTATCAATACAAGGATGCATGGTCTAAAATATAGAGTTATCTATAATAAATTCATCTAGTTGGCTCCTCCATAATACTAGATAATTTATTGCTGAATCTTTGGCTCCTTTATAATATCTCATCCTATTTCCCTAGTTACATAGAGCAATAGATAAGACATCTATTTGGATTCATTACTCTATATAAACAAAGAAATACAATGATGATACCAATTATTACGAATTAGATAAATACATAATCTAGATGAAATACAAATATTTTTTCATAGCCAATTGACTAATAATTATTTGTAATTCATTTGTAAAAATAGTCCATCAATACAGGAAGTTACAAAACCAAGTATTTCAAAAAAAAAAAATCATTTGCTATAAATGGATGCATAAAACAACAAATGCATCCAAGGAAAACTTACCAAAAATATATCTAACAAGATCTTGAGATATTACCTTTGGTAAAATTCTATAAACAAAACCTTTCATATTGGGTGAAAAGGTATATATGAGGCAATGATAAATGATATATCTATAAGATTAACTCTTCATATTATAGGGCAAAAATGTAGCATTAGCACATTAGATATCATCTTTTGAATCCATGGAGTATTTAGAGAAGTTTTCCTGGAAAACTCAATGAACAGGATCTATTGCTTTTAGCAACAAAGCCATTAATTGCAGGCTACAAAAATTTTCAAAGCTTTATGTATAACTATCTAGGGAAAAAGAGAGATTTCCATGAGAAGAAATCCAAGGTTTGACATTTGAGTTACTGTAAAAATCCTTTTGTGCTTAATCAATCATTTTTGCTCCAACATGCAACCAAATCAAGACATTTATTAATGGAAGTAAATGAAAGATACTACAATCTAAAACCCCATGCTTTGTGCAAAACATGGGCTAGTATTTTGTAGCTACCCAAGGAAGGAAATATTAGTTTTTTTTTTTTTGACAAAGTTAATCATATTTCATTAAACACTAAAGAAATTAGGAGTATTCAAGGACATTTAGAGATTGAACAATTAATAACTAATCTAGGTATGACAAGAAAAGTCGAAAAAATAATAGTATTATGAGTTAGTTCTTCCTTTTCTTCGGCTTTATTGTGACTAGGCTTGGATTGCCTTTTAAATTTACTTTTAGTTGCACATCTTCTGTAAAATAGTTCCCCTTATCCCAAGATACTAGTGACCTAGTAGGGTCTTGTAATATATTCTAAAAAACTAATTATTATCTTTTTTTTTTCATGACCTACCACCTTTTGGACCTCACTCTCACATTGATCCTCATTCGCATCTTTACCCACAACTAAACTTTTATTCTCAATATGAGACTCACATAGACTTTTATCTAAGCCCTGAGTCCCACCTTCACTCTTAGCTAATTCTTTATGCATCCCTCAACCCTCATTCTCACATCCACTCAAACCCTTGGACTCACTCACACTAATACCACACCAATATTTTCACCCAAATCCTACAATTCTTCTAAATCACCTAATTCAATATCACTCAAACCCTCAAATCTACTAATCCCTAGACCACATGATGTGAATCATCAGAGAACTCATCCTAAAAACCTGCAAATGTATGGATAGCCCCAAGAACAATTCAACCAAGAATTGTACTAACATTTTGAGATGAAAAAAGATCTTGACCCCAACCTAACTATGTAGATTGAAACTTCGGTATCAATATGGATCAAAGTAGTGCCATAAGTTAAATAAATGAAGGTTAGCTTGATAAGTCACAAGAGCAAACACAAGGATAATCCTAGCACACTGAAAAATTCATAAGAGAACTTGAAATTGTGAAGAACCTCATAAAGAAAAAATTTTATTGAACAATTTTAGGTAGAAATTCAGCCACTCATGGGTTAATGGCGAGGCCAAAACATTATCTAATTACAAGACTCTTTTCCTAACTTTTAGGGAAAAAAAAAAGAAAGAATTCTATTGTGTTGGATGAGTTGCCTTTAAATTTTTAAGAAATATTCTAATCCTTTCAACCAATGAATCTAGCTTAAAACACAAATTAAACTAATTACTTGACTAATATTACAATTAAGAAATCATCTAAAAGGTCTCTTAAAAAGATTGCTCAAGAAAGAGTTTAAAACAAAAAAGGAAACTAACAAATTAGGACTCTAATTAAGGTTGAACCACCTTGGTCGACTTACGCTTAACTAATTTTAACCATACACTTTATTTTTATGACATTTAGGCTTCTAATAAATTAAAGATGTTAAACACAAGCATGGTGCAATGATTAGGGACATTTTAAACACAAGCATGGTCATAATAGTATTCATTAGTTAAAAAAAATTAAAGAGGGGCTATATGGCCTAGGTGGGCCAAGGCTACCCAACCTTCTAACAAAAATTCATGATAGTATTAAAGCAATTAATTGGGCCATCAAAGAATTATATTTTGTAGGCCACTTGGCCCACCACCAGCCCACTGTCTCTTCTTTTCCTTTTATTTTTTTAAACATTATTTACTTTCCACTTTTTACACCTTTTACACCGGTTCCCAAATTTCAACTTTTGATCCTTCTTTTCTTTTTCTTCCTTTTGTACCTTCTCTTTCCAATTTCTTCTCAGGGCTATCAATCTCTACGTTTTGGTTCTTCCCATCACTTTCAGCCTTTCAGAGCTTCAGGAGGTAGTTTGAATTTTCACATAGCTTATACTTCTTTTTCTTTTTTCTTTTTTTAATTTTTGATTGAAAATTGGGTTTGAAAATTTGGATGCTTTGAATTAGCCAATATCTCAGTTAGGGTTACAATTTTATGTCTTTTTTTTTCTTTTAAATTAGGGATATTCCAACAAACATATTGCTTTGAATTAGATTTTTTTTTTTAGTTAGGGTTGCAATTTTCAAATTGTTTTTTTTTTCTTATGAATAGAATGCTTTTTGGTATGGTGCAATGATTTATGATTGTTTTTCAAATTCTCAAACAAATTAACTTGCTTGTCTAAATTAGCTTGCACAATATGTCAATATATTACTTGCACAGTTGCATAATTAGCTTACACCACCAATTATATAGTATATACATATTGCCTTTGGAGTTTTTTTTTTCTTGGATGATGCCCATTGTCCTGTGGCAACAACATGCAATTATCTTAAAATAAGAAGGAAAAGATATGAAAGAGACAGAGATTGTGTAGTAGAACTTTATGTAGTGGTCCAATAATTAGAGAGAATACCATACATACGCTCTGACATTTTTTTGTGGAAAGGATTAGAAAAAAAAGAAGCAACATGGTCCTTTAATCTTTGCATTATCATTCTTCTATTGCCTAAATTTGAATATACCATTTTAATTCTATTTTTACTTTTTTCTTTTTCCCCCATTGCTTTGTTTAATAGGGTCTTTGAATGTGTACAGTAGTTGGGTACAGAATTAATGCATTTCATCAAGTTTCAATCTTTAGCAAATTCAACTACTTTTTTAATTCTTCTATTGCTTCCTTCAAGTTACATTTTTGGTATTTGTTGGGATTAGATAAAAAGGAACCCGTTTTAACTAGTGAGGTGGTAGAACGTGAGATTAGTTAAATTTATAATCTTAATAATATGGCATGCATTTGGTCAATGCCACTTAGATCTTGACTAAATAAATTTTCCACTCAATTATGCTTTGAATTATAAATTTTTAGGATTGAATAGTCTTCTCATTCTCAAATTCAAATATATCGATGAGAACGAAAACTACCATTGATTTTTTCATCAAGCGAAAGATCTCTCAAGTTTTAACACCAATTCCTTTAGTTGGAGAAAGCCCTCCTAAAACTCCAAGAATCGAGTCAAATACTAACTCAAATATTGTTGATATTAATTCCTTAGAGCATGATCCGGCACGACGTTTGCAACTTTCAAAATACTCTGTTAATCGGAGAGATGAAATTTGTCGATTTTATATCAAATTTGGGCCATACAAAGGTACGGGAAAGTTTCCTTATTCACAAAAAGGGACATACCATAAAAGGAGATTTAAAGCTTTTTGGTTTAAGCTTTTTCTTTCATGGTTAGAGTACTCCCCAACAAAGGATGCCACATTTTGTCTTCCTTGTTATATCTTTTGTAGTCGTAAAGATCAAGACACTTTCACATGTGAAGGATTTCAAAATTGGAGGAGAGCTATAGATGGAAAAAATTGTGTATTTTTAAAGCATGAAGGGAGTACTCCAACATCACCACATAAATGTGTTTTGGAAAAATGTCATGCTTTAATAGATCAACGCCAGCCTATTGAAAAAGCACTTTCTTAACAAAGTGCTTAACAAATTGCACATAATTGGCTTTGGTTGAAGGTTTCTATATTTTGTGTTCGATGGCTTGCATTCCAAGGGTGTGCTTTAAGAGAAAATGATGAAAGTATTGACTCGATTAATCATGGCAATTTTATTCAGGTGATAAAGGGATATGTCTTTTTCAGTAATGAGGTTAAAAAAGTTGTTTTAGACAAAGCTCCTCAAAATGCTACATACACATCTCCTGACATTCAAAATGAACTCTTATTATGTCTTTCAAACCAAGTAAGAAGAGGAATTCGTGAAGAAATTGGAGATGTAAAGTTTTGCATTCTTGTTGATGAGGCTCGAGATATTTCCAAGAAGGAGCAAATGGCACTTGTTCTTAGATTTATTGATAAAGTGGGTAGTGTGTGAGAAGATTTTTTGGAGTTCTTCATGTTCTTGATACTTCAGCACCAACACTAAGAGATGCAATATATTCTCTTTTTTCTTCTTCTAATCTTGGTGTTCAATCTATTAGAGGTCTAGGATATAATGGAGCAAGCAATATGCATGGTGCATGGAATGGATTGTAAGTTTTGGTTTCTAAGGATTGTCTATCTGCTTATTATATACATTGCATGGCCCATCGACTTTAGTTAGCATTAGTTGCAGCATCTCATGATGTGATTCTTGTTCAACATTTTTTGACTAATTTGGCTCTTACAGTCAACATTGCTAGTGCTTTTTGCCAATGCATTGATCAATTAAAAGCTGCTAAAGTTTCTGAAATTGAATACTTAATTTCTAGTGGTGATCTTGAAACTGGTACAAGGCAAAATCAATTGGCTCACTATAACGAGCTAGAGATACTCGTTGGATTTTTCACTTATATTCTATTTCTAATAGGTTCCATCTTGTCACCATGAGCAACCTCAAATTACAATAGAACATCATTATAGAGTTGACACTTTTATTGCCACCATTTATTCTCAGTTGCAAGAGTTGAATAATCGGTTTAATGAAAATGCAATGGAGTTACTTATACTAAGAGCTGCGTTGGATCCTAGAGATGGATATGCATAATTTGATATTGAGAAGATTTGTAGACTTGCAAGTCAATTTTATCCTCAAGACTTTTCTAAGCATGAGCAAGAGACGTTGAGGCAGGAATTGAACCATTACATCCTTGATGTTCTAAGAAGACCTGAACTTAATAATTTGTCCTCCCTTTCTGAGTTATGTAAGGCCTTAATGAGTACTAGAAATGCACTCATATATCCACTTGTTGATAGATTGATTAGACTTATGCTTACACTACCTGTTTCTACGACAATAACTAAAAGAGTATTTTCTACAATGAATATTGCTAAAAATAGGCTTCGCAATAAGATGGAGGATGACTATCTTTGTGCACATCGAGAGAGAAATTGCTAAAACATTAAGGGGACGCTTGGTATAAACGGTTGGTGTAGAAATGGAATGGATTTGATAAAAGGAAAGGTTTGGAATAGAATGGAATGATTATAATTATGTTGTTTGGTATTATTTTGTAATGGAATGGAATAGATTTTATATTAAAATTAAAATTTAATATTAATATTAATAAATTTTATATTAAAATTATAATAAAAATATTATTATTTTACATTATATGATATTTAACAAATTATATCTTGTTTAAAAAATAGTTAAAGTGCATGTCAATTTGTAGAAAAAAATATTTTTTACAATTTAGTGAAATTTGTTTTTTTTAAAAAAAAGGTAAAATGGGGGTTGCAAACCATAGGGGGTTTGCAACCCCCTATGACATGTGGCGCCCGCCCATTGGGCGCGACGTGCCTGTCAGTGCTGATTTTTTTTTTAAAAAAAAATGGACTCAAAACGACGTCGTTTCGATCCTTTTTTGCTCAAAACGACGTCGTTTCTTGAAACCTTTGTCCATGGATTTAGCCATAATCGGGGGGAGGGATGGTTTTCAACAAAACCCACCCCCAAAGGTTTCTGTAACCCCAACACTGTCTACCAAACACCCAAATTGATTCCAATCCATTCCAAAGCCTCCCTAAACCCTTGTACCAAACACCCTGTAAGTCTCAATTCAACCATAGAAGAATTTGCTTCAACGAAAGAACGCCGGTTACAATTCTTTTGAGTTGTTTGTCTTCATTTTTAGAAGATTACATACTCTAGGACTGGGAGTCTTTCTTTTTGGTTGATTGTAATGTAAACAATCTAACATGATATATCTTTTTGGTTAATGAACATAACTTGTAGATAATTTATCAATAATTTTGGAAAATTGTATATATATCATATTGTATTTATGTTGTGCTATTTCAGACCATGCAAGCAGCTTTTGTATGTTGCTTTTATCCACATGAATTGGTTAATTTTATTATTTTTGTTTAAAGTATTTATGTCTAAAATCAACTATTTTCATATTATTTCAGTTATTATTGATTGGATGCAAGTACAAAGCGGCATTTGATGAACTTAAGGAAATTTAAACTTATTTGACTAATAAGAGAATAGAAGAACGTCATTCTCGGCCCACCCAAAGTAAATTCCTGGCTTCGTCCCTGAACACAAGGCCCATGGGTAATTACACTACAATTGAAGACTTAATTAAAGTTAATCAAACCAATAAGACAAAGTCAAACTTGGACATGCACTATGGTTGACCTTTGAACATTTTTTGAGCCTAAATCCAAACTTGTAACTTGAACTTTAGTAGTTTGATCATCTCTTGTCCAATCACAAAAATGATGACCACCATGGACTAGGGTTTGCATCACCACACCTTCACCCAACCCTTTAGTATGAGGCCCACCACCACTTTTCTTTTTTTGTTAGTTTAAATCTTTATTCCCACCATTAACACTCCCATCTTCCTTGTACTCACCATTAATGTCTCAATGACCGTTAAACTCAGTCTCAATGTCCTCACCCTTTTGAACTCTATCCTCTATTCCTTTAGGTGATATAATATTCAAAAGTTTTATCCCTCCTCAATATGTGTGTGCACACGCCATCTCATCTAGGCCTTTCTAAGAGTTACACAATAAATTAATGTCATAATTATACTAAATTGGAACCACCCCAACATCCAAAGCCAAGCAAAGAACTTTGTACTATAATTTTATATTCCCAAAAATATCCAATTGACAATCCTTTTATACATTTTATATGGAATAAGTATGTTCATATGCCTAGGGTCAAACATTTTGAAAACAACTACTTTCTTATTTGGGAAAAATTGCACTTTTAGTTCATAAACTTTAGGTGTTTGATACTTTTAATCCTTAATATTTAGAGGTTTACACTTTAGTCCTCAAAGTTAGGAAAATACATCAATTTTGGTTCAATAAATATAAATTAATAGAAAATAACATTTGAACATTGGGGTTTAATTTTATATTAACATTTTCGGTCCCTGAAAGTGTGAATTATTGACGTTTTTAGTCCTTAATGTTTGAGAGTTAACACTTTTAGCCCCATAGCTACAAAAATAACTCAGTATTTATAAACTAATGAAAAGTGACGTCACACTATTATTATTTGCTTATATGGTCCTTAGTTGCATTATTTAATTTCAAAAAAAAATCTAATAAAATCCTTTTTCAAATAAAAAATACTTCCTTAGTTGAAAACAAAAAGAGAGTCCACTTTTGTATGAGTATAACTTTTTTTAGTTTAAGGTACAATACACTTACTACACTATTAAGTTTATAATTTTACATTTTTATTGTTATTTTTAATTGTGAGCCATATATATTTATCATGTGTATTATTGTTGTGTTATTATAGTATTTCCCTAATTAAGTATTATTATAGTATTTTCTATATTAAGTGTTTATAATGTTATCACAATATTATGAAAAAGAAAAATCAAATCTACAAAAAAATATCATTAAATATATAAGTGTTATTATGTGGAAAAATATTTTTTATAATTTTATAATATTATTTTTCCCTATTTAAGTGTTTATAGTGTTATTATGATATTATGATAAAAAAATCAGGTCCACTTAAAAAAAAGTTAAATATGAGCATTCAAATTAAATAAATTTTATCATAGTAAAAAGTATATTTTATTTAAAAACAAATTTTTTCATCTAATTAAATAATACAACTAATAACCATATAAATAAATGCTAATAGTGTGACATTATTTTCTATTAATTGTCCAAATACTGAGTTATTTTTATAACTTTAGAACTAAAAGTGTTAACTCTGAAATATTAAGGACTACAAGTGTCGATAATGCACGCTTTTAGGACAAAAAATGTTAATATAAAATTAAACCCTAATATTCAAACATACTTTGTATTAATTTCCACTAATTGGGTAATAAAACTGATATATTTTCCTAACTATGAGAACTAAAAGTGTCGACTTCTAAACATTAAAAATTAAAAGTGTTGAGTGTCTAAATTTTAGGAACTATAAGTATAATTTTCCCTTCTTATTTGTGTACCATAGATTTGGTTACTTTTTTAAATTTACCTCTATAATCCATATGGTCATCAATTTTGGGAAAAACCAATATGATTCCACAACTTAAGATTTTTGAAACATACAATACTTTATTCAAGATCCAAAAAAAGTATTAAAAAGTTTTAAGATGATTGTGTACTAAGATTCTGTACTCTAAAAATAATCAAATGGAAACATTAATAAGACCCACATATTTTACTTTTTATCCAATACTATTGTAGGATTCCTATAAAAGACTTGGGATGTCCAGTAATTTTGTTGATAATTTGTAAAATATATATTGCTAAAAGTTTAGGTGAAAACAAAAATTAAAAAATATTAAAGAGAAATTCTCAAACAATTAAAATCAATAAAAATATGAAATAATATTTGTTGAATAAAAGTATATGAATTCATAGACTATGATAAGAAAAGTATTTTAAAATAAAACTACTAAATAATGATTATAATTTTAAAAAAAAAAGTAAAAAATGTAAAACTCTAAATCATAAACTCTTTGCATATAAATCATAAAACTAATTGTAAATTTGACCTTTATCATAATTCTATATTATATGTTTCATTACAATTTTCTGAAATTTTATATATAGATAAAGTGAATGATTAATCTCTAGAAATAAAAATATTAAGCAATTAAAAAAATCATAAAACAAAAGACTAAAACTCTTATAAATAATTGTGAAATGATTCTACAAAAGTACAATTCATAGTGCCCCAAAACTTAAAACACCAAAAAAAAAAGTCAAATTAGGAGAGAAAAAAGTAGATAAGGGCATAAAAGAAAAAAAAAGTAAAAAAGAAAAAGCAAAAAGAAAAAAGTAGATAATAATATTTTAATTAATGATATAGATATTATTGCTAAATTTCTTATATAATTACTATGAAAAGAGTAAAACAATTAATTAATTATGAAAAAAACATACCAATGAAAGTTAAATTATGAAAAGAAATAAGAATTTTAACCATCTTCTAATTACTAAATATTAATATTAATATTTTAAGACAATAAAAAGACAATTTAATCCTTAATATTAGTAATAATTACATTAAAACCAATTAACAATTTTTCCCTTTTATATAATAGTGACAAACAAACCGTAAAACTTGCCCTTACATTATCTACCCATTCCACACCCACAAAACTCATTTCTTCTTTCTCACTTAATCCTAACACTCCCTCATTCAAAAAAAAAAAAAAAAAACCTAATCCCATAATTTTGCTACCATTTATAAAAACATACAACTCTCATTAGTTCTGGTTTACTTACTTTTTTTAGGTTTTTGATTGATAATATTATCGATGACAATATAGGCAAACAGTAGTATCTTGGTTAGATTTCAATCAATTTGTCATGTAGTGTTTGATCGCATCCCAAAACACTTTTTCGTTTTTTTTTTTTTGGTCTTTGGAGTGACAATTGAATTTGAAGTTTCCAAAAAATTAGAAATCATGATTGACTTTGATGTATTCAGAGTATTGTTTGCTCTCTCAAATTCCTTATAATTAGGGTTTGAAGATAAGAAAATGCGTTATTTTGGAAATATATGTGAGGCTAAATATGTAAAATCAATTGTCTCCATTAGGGGATGGGGATGTTTTCCATCCACTTTTGAGAAAAATTATAACTATGAGAGGATAAATAGGAGATTTTCTTACCATAAGGGTTCCTTAGAACTTGAGAAACTACTAAAGGGAATTAACCCAAAACAAAAACATGAAAAACTATCACTAATGAAATAAAGAAATAACACTAATGAGAAATAAGTAATGATATTCATAGTGGCTTTTCATAATGAAAAATAATAGTAATCGATGTTGCAAGTATGAAAAAATATAATCATATCTTATTATTTTACATGTTCAAAAAGTGCGATAATTGAATTTTAATTTTTTATACTTATTATATCAATTAATATAAAAAGTTATTATAAAAAGTAATTATGTATATAGTTACTTGAAATGAAATAAAGGTCCGTTTGGACAAGACATTTCTATTTGCAAATGGAAAAAATTATATTAGAATGTGTAAAAATTTTTGTAGGTATTTGTTAATAGAAAATGTATTTTGGAGGGAAAATTTTTTAAAATTATGTAAAAGAAATTTGAGTGAAAAAATTTGAATTTTAAATTTTAAAATAAAAATGTGTTTGTATAGTTTATTTTTATTTAAAAATTTTCTTATTTTATCCAAAAAAAAAAACTCTTCATTCACGTCACGTGCCCACTTTGGGCTCCAAAGGTCTAATTTCAAATGTCAGAGACAGAAACCTCGCAGCATCTGCCGAGTTGAATGTCAAAGACAGCCCGGGACCTTCTTAAAACCCTTTACAGAACCTCACTTTCTCTTCACCGCCAACTCCATGTGATGTGCTCTTCCTCTCTCACACACTCACACACTCACACACTCACACACTCACACACTCGCACAGTAGCAAATGGACACTTTTCACACAGTCACACACTGACGAACTGTTTTCTCTGTGTTTGAAACCGTAGCATGGATTTCATCACCCACACTAACGCACAGTCTCGCACTAACACGGTCATGGGTTTGTGGACAGATGGATTCTTCGGAGCGTTATTGTTACAAGCCGAGGTTGAAATGGAACCCTAAGGTGGAAGAATACTTCATCAAAGCTTACGGTGAAGATCATTTCTACCGAATTTCCGATGCCCTCACGTAATTTCTGTTTTTTTTTTGATCCGGACGATTATTTATCGCTTTTGTCACTCACTCAGTGTAATATTCTCTGTCAATTATCTGAAATATTATTTATTTTTATGCTTGGCTTAATTTGGAGTAGAATTTGCTTGTGGAAAGTTTGTGATTGTACTTTGCTGTTGCTGTTGTTTCTTAACGATTCTAGTGAGTCTTTCGTTCAATTAGTTTTTTTTTTTCTGTTAAGCAATATTCTATTTATTACAAATCTGTATTCGCAACTTTGAATTAGCTTTATCTGGAGTGGAATTTGCTTGTGGAAAGTTTGTGATTGATGATTATGCTGTTAAAATAAAAAATTATCACCACTTGTGTTTTTTTAATGGTTTTAGTGAGTATTTCATTCAGTTTTGGTAAGGCTTTTTCCTATTAGTTAAGCAATATTCTATTGGTTACAGATTTTTATTCACATTTTGTTATTTTAATTTTAAAAATTGTTGCATGGTTTGCATTTTTATTTTCGTAATAGATCTGAAGAGGATATCAAATTTTAGTCCTTTCGTGGTCTTCTTTCTGTAGCTGTAGAAAATATGGTGGACTAAATAGGGTTACTTTGACAATTAAGGAGGTTCATGCTGTAGTTTTCTTTTGTAATCTTTCAATATAGAGTTTCCGGAATGATTTTTCCAAATTCTGAATGCAAGCTTCGATGAAATCCAGTTGCACTAGAGAAGAATGGACTTTGATCACTGAGTTGCATGTGGCTTAAATTTAGCTGCATCTGAATGCACACTACTGAGAACTATCTCCTGAATATTTTGATTTAAATTTAAGAAGTTTGACTGATGTAAAAAGTTTGGGTTGGTGATATGGACATTTAAACTTCAATTGGCTGGTTATTCGATGATATTTGAAGTGGTGTTGCGCAAAAACCTTTTAGTCTACCATAAATGCAACTGGTAGGAAGAACTTTTGTGTTCCCTATCATCATAGACAGGTCAGAGATGCTACATATATTCTTTTCCTCTTACTCTTTTGGCGGTGGAGAGTGTTGGGAGCAGGAAGTGTTTTTCATCCCACCTCCTAATAAATTCCTTGTATTGCTTAAAATGACTTGTCATATGGTGTTTATTGATCTTGAAAAGTCAAATGATGAGTTAATTGTGATATAATATGGCAGGGATTATAAAAGAGAGGAGTTAGAATAGCTTATATAGAATTTATAAAAGATATGTATAAAGACATAACAACATATGTAAGGACGCCAATAAGGATATCAAGCAAATTTTCAAATACTATATATTTGCATTAGGGATCCTCTTTGAGTCCATATTTCTTTGCCTTAGTAATAGATGAACTTACTAAGCATGGCAGACAACAAGTTTTGAATGTATGTTATTTGCAAACAATATAGTTTTGATTGATGAAATGAGAGAGAGTGAATACCAAGTTAGAAGTTTGGAGGGAAGCATTAGAGTTGAAAGGTTTTAAAATAAGTAGAGGTGAAATTGAATATATGAAGTGTCACTTTAGTAATTATTAGAGAAGCAATGACCAATGAGATAAGTGTGAAAATTGGTGGGCATGAATTAGATATATCTAAAAGTTTTAAATCTTTACAATCTGTACTCCAAGAAAATGCAGGAATTGATAAAGATGTTACACATAGAATTCAGGTAGATTAGAATAAATGGAAAAGTGTATCCTCTATACTTTGTGATCATAAAGTACCGCTGGAATTGAAAGGAACATTTGATAAAATAGCAATAGACTTTGTGATACATTATGAATTAGAGTGTTGGGGCACTAACCGTGAATATAAATAGAAAATGAGAGTAGCAAAAATGAGAATGTTAAGATAGATGTGCGGACACACTAGACTAAATAGAATGAGTAATAAATGTAGTAGAAAGAAAGTAGGAATAGCCTGAATAGATAAGAAAATGAGGGAAACATGCTTAAGGTAGTTTGGACATGTGCATAGGAGACACTTAGATGCATCAATATGGCATCTAGAGATTAGAGAATTATTAACTCAAACTAAAGGGGGAAAGGAAAGACCTAAAAAGATTTGGAAAGAAATTATTCAAAACAGCATGAATTATCTAAACTTAAATGAAAATGTGTTTTAATAGATAGCAAAGGTGAGATATGATCTACATAACCAACTCCACATAGTGGGATAAAGGTTTAGTTGTTGTTGTTGCTAAAAATGGCTTGTCACAAACAATGCACCTGAATAAAATTCATTTTTCGCCCATTATATTTACTTTTAGGATATGTTGGATGCACACAACATGCAGATTAACCTCCCAGTGCTATTTTGTGTTATTTTGATGTTTGGTCACCTTCTTTGTTCTTTTTTCTTTTTTGGATTTTTGATCTTATATTAATTGTGCATTGACATTTTGTAATTATTGTTTTGTCAAATTGTTAGACTTTTTGATGATTGAACTCTTTGAAATTTATGAGATTAGATTTACTTTCGGTTTGCCTTATACCTGTATTTCTTTCTTTGAAATGCTGTTAGGCGTCCATCATGTTACTCTTGTATCCGTGTAAATACACTCAAATCAACAAGTGACGCTGTCATTGAGAAACTTTCTGCAATTTTTCATGAAAGAGGGTGGCAAAATGGCACTACGATAAGATCAAATAATCCTAAGAATGAAGATGACCTTGTCAAGGAGCCTATGGATATTCGTGAAAGTGTTGAACCTTCAATGACATTTCTTGAGAGTGATCTTGTTTCAAAGTGCTGGATTCCTGGACTAGACAATGTGGTTTTGGTCAAAGGTTCAGGACCACATACTGTTGATTATGAGTGTAGGGGAGGAAAATCTCCTAAGGAGGTTATTGTTAGTAGGAAATGTGCAGAGGCAGTTCTTCGCGGGGCTCAGGCAAGCATGTTACCATGGCTTCAGTAGATAAGTTCTGTTACATCCAATTAAGTCCTTCTATACTTCTGTTCAGGGAATACTACTTTGTTGATTTGCTGCATAATGTGAACTAGTTGTCTGCATGTTACAATATGTTAATACATGTTATTGTGGTCTGCATCGCTGCTGTGGCATCTTTTCTCATATGAATGCTTGCTTCTTTGTTTAATTTCCATTTTCCTCTGGATCTTATTTTTAATGAAGTGAAAGACACCAAAAGGAAACCAACTAGCTGTTAGTGTAGTAAGCTTAACATTGACTTGAAGAATGTGAGGTTACGTGGTGCTTTTAGTTTCATATCTAAACAAAGCTGGGTTTTATGGTTGAAAAGTTTATATTTATTTTGGTTAAGGCTGTTTGACAGGTCTTTGTTAAATTGTTTAATTTGCCATGTCTAGAAAATGCTGCACACAAAAGCATAAAATAATTGCCATGTGTCCTATTTCTGTTTATACCCTATTCTCTTTCTAGGTGTATGTGCCTGGTGTTTTGGCCTGCAGTGCCCATGTAGAGAAAGGTGATTTAATTGCAGTTTCAGTTGCTGTAGAGCAGCCTCTTGCTGATGGTGGATGGGGGGCTAATATAACACGTGGGACTGTGTTACAGGGATCACAAATAGGCAAGGAATATGTGTCTTTAATTCTTTACACTTTTACCCTGTGACATAAAGAACTTTGCAGTTGAAGAATTTCCCCGTTTATATATATTTTTAGGTTTTTTTGGAAGCTTAAAGAACTTAATGCAACCGTATTGTTATAGAAAAATCTACTTGTGTCCTCTACTTCCATACCTATATGATGCTCCCTACAGTCATTTGGATATACTTGTATGCTTTGGAGTTGTAAGATTCCGAACTCTATCATCTTATGTAAATTTTAATTTTCATTTAGGTGGTATGAACTTTCTGATCTGGACAATTTAATAATGTCACTTGCCTGTTCAAGTTTCTGAAGAACCTTAAGTATCTTCATATCTTGTCCATTAGCTATATTACATTCTTAATCTTGGGGAATAAACTTGTTTGTGTTCATGGAGTTGCATTGAAAAATTATAGCTTACTACTACTTCGAGGATGAGACCCTCCAATTTATTTTTCTTTTGGGTTGAAATACCAAGTAGGGAACACATTTCCTGTCAAATTGAACTTGTATGCACCTGATACAAATTTCTTTGGATTACCAGTTTTTGTGTGATAAGAAATTTCTGATCTGGCTCTTCTACTTATTCTTTTATTGGAAGGTGGGTTTTGGGTTGTTGAGAATATGACCTGTCACCCGTGTCAGAATTTTTAGACTTAATCTACTGAAATTTTCTGCCAGATACATTCTGCCTCTGTGTTGTGTTAATTGTGTAGGTCTAACTTATTTGGTTTGTAGTGTTCATGCTATTAGGATGCACAGGTGTCTAACTCAAACTTTGCTTCTACATATGTTTCATGGGATTATACATTTATGAGGCATTGGGCATTTATATGTTTTACTAACTATTCTAAGAAGTGGCATGTAGGCAATTATTCAAGGGGTGCTTGGTTGGTGGGTACGCGGGGGGGGGGGGGGGGAATGGATTGGAATTGGGAAGAAATGATTGTTTGGTTGGTAGATTTGGGTTTAGAGTAATTGAATAGAACCTTTGGGGGTGGGTTTTGCTGAAACCACACACCCCCCACCCCCCGGGCAGGTTTGGCTGGAAAGGTTTCACCAAGAGCTCAAAACGA
Organism: Gynochthodes officinalis; assembly: GCA_020080225.1. Taxonomy (NCBI): domain Eukaryota; kingdom Viridiplantae; phylum Streptophyta; class Magnoliopsida; order Gentianales; family Rubiaceae; genus Gynochthodes; species Gynochthodes officinalis. The sequence goes on from CM034623.1 coordinate 32,801,176, forward strand.
CATAAACGATGTCGTTTTGACCTTGTTTAAAAAAAGACAAAAAATTTGCAGATGCGCCTGTCAGCGGTGAGCGCCACGTGTCATGTCTGTTGCAAACCTACCACTGGTTTGCAACGGCCATTTCACCTATTTTTTTTCTTTGTTTAAAAATAAATTTTACTAACTTGTAGAAAATATTTTTTTCTACAAATTGACATGCACTTTGACTATTTTTGGTACAAGATATAATTTTCTTAAATATAATATAATGTAAAATAATAATATTTTTATTATAATATTAATATTAATATTAATATTAAATTTTAATTTTAATATAAAATCTATTCCATTCCATTATAAAATAATACGAAACAACATAATTACTATCATTCCGTTCCATTCCAATTCTTTCCTTCTATCAAATTCATTCCATTCCTAAACCTACCGTTTATACCAAGCACCACCTCAGTGTACTTTACGAAGTCTTGCTTTATTGACTGGCCTTAAATCTGAAGAGAAGAGTTCAGAAATTGATTTTGGTAGATGAATTTTTGATTTGGAGAAGAAAAAATTAATATATAAAGTTTCTAAACAGCTTTTAGCTTCTGAAAGCTATTACTTTACAATCTTTTCAAAATTTTCTATCACCATTTCTAGTTGAGAAATACTCCAATTTGCAACCCAAAACCATAACCCGCATGAACTCTATCATACTCCTTATTGCCCTCTCTGATATGCCTGTTAAAGTCCCCTGTCATGACAATTTTTTTTATTCTGAGGGATTGTTTGAACTAAAGCTTCAATGTTTTCCCAAAATTTAATTTTAATAAATTCATCTAACTTGTTTGAGGTGCATATACACTAATAATTATATTTGTAGGTTTTTTTCCTATTATAATCTTAAGAGCTATAATTTTATCCTCTTTTCTAATTACTCCTACCACTTGTTCTATGAATAATAAATCCACAATGATACTCCACTCCTAGTTCTATCATTTTCACAATACCAAAGTTTATATCTTCAAATATCCAAAACTTTGGTTTTCTCACCTAGTCCCCCCCAGCCCCCCGAAGTGCTGTAGAAACTTTTGAGTATTGGTAATGTAAAATCTTTCAGTGCTTTTCAGTCTAAGCTAAGAAACTTCAATAGTATTTTTATTGGTTTTTTAACCTTTTCTATAATTTATACTGGATCAAGTTGATGCATGTGAAGTTGTAGCTATCCATTGTATTCTAGATTGTCTTCTTTGCAAGTTACATGTGGTTTGATTCTCTGTTCAACATTTTACCTTCATTCTTTCTTACTCTGTAAAGTAAATGAAGGTTCTGGGAATCTTGGAGAAAATTGAATTTTTTTTCTACAGATCCTTATCATTTTGAAAGAAATGGCCTTTATATTGGCCAAGGAATCACCATGATGTCAAGACCTGGAATCTTTCGTGCATCTGAAGGAACTGCTGTGAATATGATTAATAGAGTATTTGAACTCCCCTCCTTTTATGGTACAACTCTATTTTCGTATAAAAGTTACTCAAGCATTAACAGCCTATTTTCTGGATGCATGGATCTACTTTGTATTATGTATTTTTGTTTAACCTTTCAACATTTGCATGAATCTACTTTGTAGTATGTATTTTGTTTCACCTTTCAACATTTAGTAACTGTTGTTATTCTAAGTTAATTCTTTGTTTTTTCAGATTTACTTGAGGGAGAGATTTTTCTTCAGAACCTGCCAAGCATTATTACTGCACGTGTGTTAGGTTAGTTTGACATATTATATGGTCACAAAGATATTGGATGTTAGACTAAGTCATTTTTTGTACAAAAGGTCCTCTATCTATATCTCTCTTACACTGTCTCTTACTAACAACAAAACATTAACCTGGATAAATATTGTTGCTGCAAAATCAGGATCTGACATACGTGTTTACTTAGATCACATATATACTTGATTTGAGTGCAAATCATAAAATGTGCGAAATTCATATAAGCGCATTGTCAAATGTCAATGAAGCTTGTTTTTAAACTGACGGCCGGTGTAGAAGGCTAAATTGATTTCTTTCAAGGTCAGTTTTTCTGAAAGACTTTCTTGTCACCATTCTTCTCTATGAGGATGTATTAACTTTGGCTTACTTGAGCTTTTAGTTGAAGTGGCTTTAGAATCTATGCCCCACTGGTGATAAGTGAGCTGAAGGCCATTTAGAAATAAGGTTGTTTCGGAAGGGAATGCTAACTGAAGATAAAGGGGATGGTTTCTAATTTCTTTTTCATATGCTAAGGTCCTAAAAAAGGAGTGGGAGCTGTATTTTACTTGTTGCCATGCTTTATAACTGCTACAGAGCTGCTGGGGGTCTGTTTACTTTTTCCTAAACTGAATGGTAGACATTTGTCTGAAGGTAAGTTTAAAAATAAGTGTGCGATCCTCATAGAAGTGTTGGACTGTTTTAGTTTCCTAGAATCTTGATGAAAAATGACAGTGTAGAAATGGAGAGAAGTGATATCAATAGAGGATGTGGAATCCTAAAGGAAACTATAGTGATAGTTTCAGAAGAGCTTCCTTTAGTCCTTTTGCCTCTCATATTAGATGTCTGGACAAAATGATATGCTAGCACCATATTCATTGGGCAAATGGATCTATCCCAAATGCAAAACATAATTTTACTCTTAAAACTTGTGCTATTCTGTTTCTTTGAGACAACAGAAACCATTGCAGGGCTAGTGCTTCCTTAAAATTTTCTTTGCCTTTACTCTTTCAACAACCATTGCTTTTGGTTTGCATGAAATATCCATCGATACTTGGGCAAATCCACTACCTTGAAAATAATTCTAAAAATGAACCAAATCTTCTTTTAGTTTATATTAATGTAAGGTTCTCATTTGTCTCCTTATTGGGTTTAAAGCATTGAGCCAACATCTAGCCTATTGGCTTTAAGGCTAACAAATCATTGGTTTCTATTAAGAAACATCTCTACAGTGAAATTTCTGATTCTAAGCTATGCAGCCTTTCCTATTTTTTTCGTTTAGAATAACTCAATAAAGGATATAAAGGATTTTGAAAAGGAGAAAAACTAAAATGATCAGGTACCAATGTCCAATCTTAAATCTCGTAAAGAGATTAAAGAAAAGGTTATATTTATGCAGCTTCTGATTCTTAAATATTTGGATAGGTACAAATCCTGGGAAGTACAACTTTTCAATGGACATTTTGAAGGTTTTGGGGGTTTTTTATGATGGGGTTAAGATTTGGGATGGAAGCAAATGGAGGACATTTCTGGCTTACAATCTTTCCAAGAGTGATTTCGAGAGCCATGTCAGATTTTGTAGGGAACAAGTTGAAAAGTAGATGATATACTTAGCAAATGAATTATAGGGTGCATGTCTAACATGGATTCCATCTCTGACATGTCTTTTGCTTTCTTGTATTCTGTGGAACACAAAATTGCACTCTCTTCTTTGTATGACATTGTCCCTTTGTTCATTGGTAGATCCTCAACAGGGTGAGAGAATATTAGACATGTGTGCAGCACCAGGAGGAAAAACAACTGCTATTGCAATTCTTATGAAGGATGAAGGAGAGGTTATTGCAGCTGATAGATCTCACAATAAGGTGCAGCAACTAGTGATTTTGAAATTAGAATGTTATATTAATATGATCCTATTTTGAAACTTGTAAGGGTATTTTAGTTGAAGATTGCTTTAAGCAACATGATTTTCATTTTTTTCCCATACATTATCCATTTTCATATAGTTAAGATTTTTTTGAAGATGTTATTATTAAGAGGTACTTTTCTTACTTGTGAAATTGTTGTCATATGTAAAATAAGCAGAATTGACAGTCAGATAACTAGTCTTGAAGGCAAGATGAAGAAATTATTTGTTGTTTGAAGTGTTAATTTATAAGATTTCTCAATTTATTTGTTGTTAGAATATTTTAGTTTTAAAAGTAGCATGATGGTATAAATACCTTAGGTGTGAAGAAGTTTTTGGATAGTTTCAGAAACTAAGCATGTGCATCTGTATACATGTTGGCCTCTTAACTCAACACATTTTAATATAATTTTGCAAATGTGACTTATTTGAAAAATATGAACAAAAATAATTCGACCAAATGTCTTTGCTAGATATGTGGTGTAACCAATAATATTGGTAATTCTGTTAGCCTGAATTCATGGATAATAATTTTTTTGTGTGGCCTCTTTTATTTGTTGGCAAATAAAGTCGTTAGAACCTCTTATGTTATTCCCTGAATGATTCTTCTCTTTGATCAACAATTAGTATCCTATAGAGTTTGTACTTCTTAAAAGTTACTGAACTCTCTTGGGACTTTCGAATATTGGAATAGTTTCACCTCCTATGATGAGTTAGGTTTTGCTTAGGTTAAATAACGCCAATCATCCTTCTACTTGGTTCCAAAATTCCTTTGATGTTTAAAATGTTCCAATTAAGTTCTCAAACTTGGTAATTTGATTTTAATTTGTTCCCTGGCCAAAATAGCTCAAATCAATATAATAATTTACCAAATCACAGGGAAATGAAGGTTTTTTGAAGCATCACTTTATCCAATCAGGGAATCAAAAAGTATACATATTTTTTCATTTTACATGATTTGGTGAAGAATTGGACCTCTTGATTTTGCCTGATTTTGGCCAAATGAACTGAATCAAATTGCCAACATTGAGGGCTTGATGGAAACTTTTTGGACATTGAAGACCAAATCAAATTGTGGGATGATTGGCATGATTTATCCTTTTATTTAATTGTTGAGTGATTTTCTACCATTAAGTGATCATTTTTCTTGCATCTCTTGACATCTTATGGAAGTTCTATGCACTTTCTGCCAATTATTGGTAACAGGTGGAAGAGATTCTTGTTATTTCTCTTGACCACAAATTTTTGATTTATAATGCTTGCTTCCTCTTCAATTTCATTTGTTTCATATTAGTTTTAGGATGGCCTCACCATCAACTTCAACAAAACTCCAGGTACTTGATATTAATAAATTGGCAGCTGAGATGGGTTTGACTTGCATCAAGTCATACAAGCTTGATGCACTCAAAGCTGTTCGAAGAATTGAATTAGATGATTTGGCTTCACAAGTGTCAGAAGATGTTGACTGTGTGAAGAAAAGAACACCAAGGTCTCATGCAGAGACACTTTCAAATACTGCTTCAGACAATTTAGATGCGGAGTCAGTTTCCCAGTGTCATTGTGGTTAGTTTTCATCCTTTGTATGAAGTGAACATTTTATTGTTAGACATAAATGAATGCTATTAGGGCCTGTAAATTTGGAAAGATTTTCATATAATTAACATTATGCAATCATGAAGCAAAGTCTTTGAGAATTAATATGTACAATAAAGTTTTGTCTTGTGTAAGCATGAGGCACCAATTGCATATTATGGATTTTGATATGAAATATTGTGTTGATTTGGATGATAATACAATTCTCTTCGTTATCTTCTAATTTTTGTAACAAGCATTGCGAAGGCATTTGTATTCAAATTGGAAGGTTTATATATATCTACATTTATATAAATTTATATTCTCACTTTTTTTTCTTGATGTCGGTTGGAACTATGAGAGCATCTTTGCATCAACCTCAAGTTGCTACATGCTTTTACCATTTTACTTGACACGTTTTATGCTTCTACCACTCTTTTAATTGTCATTCTTTGAGAAATATGATGCAGTCTGTAAATGGTCCAAGAAAGAGTATGTCAAAAATAATTTAAACATGTTTTACCATTTCTATCTGATTCTTACCTTATTTTAGTCATAAGTTAGTGTGTGGTCAAAGGTATGGTGGTTATGTTTGGATTCTCCAAAATCCTTTAAGTTTGGATGATAACTTTATGAGAGGTCAAGTTATGGTTTTTTTACTTTCAGTGGCTTTTGTACTTTATGATTGATTGATTGCTAGTTGTTATGGTTCGTACAATTAGGAGAATTTTGGAATTTCAGGAAGAGTCTGAAGCATTTGATTTCAGAGATTTGAAAACCTTCCATAGCAAATTAACAGTGGTGGCTTTCACCATTTTTTCAACTTTTAAGGTTTTCAACTATATCTACAAAAGCAAGGTTTTATTTCTCTTCTCTCCCCCTCTCCCTCCTAGCCTTTAGCTTTTAGTTCTCTAAACAAACTCGAAGGGGATCCTATTGATTATCAGAGATAACAGCTCTGTTGAAATACCTTCATCTATTATTGTGATGATATTTTTCAGAGCAGGATAAAAATTACTATCTTAATCTGTATCATATTATGTTTTTGGCCAAAAGGAAAATGAAATGTTGAATGTATGAGCACATAACACTGAACTGTTTTATGTGGCTATTATTTTTAAATTATGAGACTATCAGAAATATGTAAAATGTTGGCCATATACATTTGTTTTGAAGTGTAGAAGTTCTCTATAATCTTCCTGGATAAAAATAAATGTGCGAAAGAGCAATATAGAGTATGTGGGAGGATAATCTATACTATATATTTTTAAAGTTACCTTCCAAACTACACATTGGAGAAGCTTACTCCCACTTTTAACATCCTGCTTCACTCTGCTGTTATTACAGTTTTATTAATTCAGGTATGACACAAGGTGTCTCATTATTGGGGTTCATCTCAGATTTATGGGGAAGATTTATTATGAGGCAAAATGCTTTCTTCATGTATCACCCTTTACCAGTTAAGCCACCTAGAAAGCAGTTTGCGAAACAAATTCATCTTTATAGGGCATTTATTCTCCACCTCTACCTTATTTCTTTGCTATGTCGATAAAATAAAGATTGATTTTCACATTGAAACTGTTACTTTTAGCTCCATTACATTTTTTAAAAATCTTCAGTGAGCTAAGGCTGGTCTGATGCATGGACCACTCGGTTCTGGGATGCAAATCAAAATTAGCTCACAATAATGATTAAAATATCATTAGTTTTTGTTGCCATGATGGCATTGAGCGCATGAAAATTTGGTTCTTATATACCCTGTAAGGTTTGAAGGTGTAATGATTTAGTGACTTTAATTTCCATGGAGATTAGGTTCAAGTATAATATTGAGTTACAAAGGCACTTAAGGAATCAGAAAGGTGATTATTCATCTGAAAGAAACAGGAGAAACCTATGGTAGCTGAAAATTCAGAAGAAAGAGTTACAAAAATTCAAAAGACTAATGGCACAAACATGAGAGATACAACTCTCACATATTCATCAATTGTTGCAAAATAATTATTGCAGTCCTCTATAGGAGAAGAACATTAAAGCACAAGGCTTTTTGGGTTCATACTAAATTTTGAATTTCATGGTGGTCTTTGATACTTAAAATCTTGATCATGTTGGACAGTTTTGCTGAAATAATTTTTGGCTCACTTCAGGCATTTGTTCCTTTCTTTTGTTGCAACTGTCCATGTGCTGCAAGTTGAACAGCTGTTCATTTCACACCTAGTGATTGTGTTATGTGCTTATACAGTATTTTTATTCTCTAATCAGGCTAATTTTGAAAATAGTTATTCCTGTCCTTTGTCATTTGTTGTTATTTTAGATGGCCATGCTTAAACTTGAACTGGATTCTTGATGTCCGTTGTAAATTAGTTAATATTATCTGTTTGTCTGTCTTTTTGAACTCTTTGCAAGGATGACTTTATTCAAATTAGAGTTTAATGTGAATGACTCTGAATCCATAAAATTTTAGTTTTGGGATTTTCAGTTTAATTTTCTTTCAACTCCACATTGCTTTTTCCTTTTTTTCTTGTCTTATCTTTGAATGCAACCATATTTTAGGTGGCGCTTGGTATAAATGGTGAGTTTAGGAATGGAATGGATTTGATGAAAGGAAAGGTTTGGAATAGAATGGAATGATAATAATTATGTTGTTTGGTATTATTTTGTAACGGAATGGAATAGATTTTATATTAAAATTAAAATTTAATATTAATATTAATAAATTTATTAAAATTATAATAAAGATATTGTTATTTTACATTATATGATATTTTGAAAATTATATCTTGTTCAAAAAATAGTCAAAGTGCATGTCATTTTGTAGAGAAAAATATTTTCTACAATTTAGTGAAATTTGTTTAAAAAAAAAAAAAGAAGTAAAATGGAGGTTGCAAACCATTGGGGGGTTTGCAACCCCCTGGACAAGTGACGCGGCGCCTGTTAGCACTAATTTTTTTTTTTTTGGCCAAAACAACGTCGTTTTGAGCCGTTTTGGCTCAAAACGACGTCGTTTTTGAGTCTAATTAAAACCCTTGGTCCTGGGTTTATAAAAAACCGGGGGGGGGGGGGGGGGGTTCTGTAAACCCACCCCCAAGGGGTTGTGTAAACCCACGAAGAACATACCAAACGTCCAATTTTTGCCCAAACCCTCATTCCAAATGCTACCTTAGTTTCTTTTGTATAGTACTATAATTTTGGTCTCCAATTTTATTTGAGAATATACCATACTGAATTGTGAATTTTTTCCATCTCTTGTTGGTATTTTCACTCTTGTTGACTGCATATGTCTCAGATAGCTATGAAGAACCAAAGAATCAAATTTATGCTAGCACAACTGAACTGAGAAAGAACATTTGGAAAAAGAAAAATGGGCCTGGACGGAATCACTGCTCTGGTGGGAGAGTTGAAAAGTCCAAAGGTTTTTTACCAAATAGTTTTGATCGGGTTCTCCTAGATGCTCCTTGTTCTGCTCTTGGTCTTAGACCCCGACTATTTGCAGGAGAGGTAAGGTGATTTCCTGAAAGTAATCACACTCTAAGCCTCTCCATCATTTATGAAGTACCTACTCAATTGACGATATATTATTTACAATTTGCATATTAATTTGGTGATCCTTAGAGCCTATCTGTTCCTTTTGTGATGTGTAGGAACTGAAATTGTTGAGAGACTAGACTTGCCAGTCTGGTCAATTCTTAATCTACCCCACCTAATCCTGTTAAAAAGCATTTCAATACATACTTAAACTTTATCTGGAGTTGAAATGTCATCAAATGTCAGCAGTGCCACATTTTTTTTTGTCACTCCTTCCGAGCCCCCTCCCCCAAAACAAAAGAATCATTTGGTTTGGTATGTTTTCCTATCTTATTTCCCTCTTTTTAAATCCCATGCAGATGAAATAAACTTTGAGTCCTAGAGGCTTTCTCTATTGTCCCATTGCTCTTATATATATATATATATATATGTATGTATGTATATATATATATGTATGTATGTATATATATGTATGTATGTATGTATTTTAAATTCCCTTTCTCAAAAGAGCCTATTGTTCTGTGCTGTTGTGCGTGATGTGATTTTCATATTCTCAGTTCTTTTTTTATTTTTTATTTTTTTGCTTGGTCATGTTGGATAGGTTTTCTGCATAATTGGAATGTCATCTGGAATTTGCTCAACTAGAAAGTAGAAAAGCTAAAGCTCGATAATATTAAAACTTCTGAGTGAGCCTGGTAGAAATTTGCTGATAGCTTTGTCTTTTCAGGGTCTTTCACTCTTTTGTGTTTTCATTATGTGTACGGGTTAGTGACACTCCTTCCCTCCTTCCCCCTCTTTGTCCTGATATTTCCCATGAGCACTGTCAGACTTACTCTCTGATTTTTTCTTGTAACTTCTATAGGTGTTTCTTGATATCTTAATTGTTTGACAATTGACATAGTTGTTCTTTGTGCTCATATTTGGGCATTCCACTCTGTTGTTGACTTTCTCTATCCCTGTCTGTTTCGATTATCTGTAAGTTACAAAATTTTCTCCCAGTTGTTTGGCTGGGGGGAAGAAACTGAATATTACTGTTGTTTGTAGGAAACTGTAGAATCATTAAGGAATCATGCCAAGTATCAGAGGCGAATGTTTGATCAAGCTGTCCAATTGGTGCGCCCTGGTGGAGTCATCGTGTATTCCACGTATGTATTAAAATTGGTATCTTCTTACGAACTTAGTGCACCTGTCCTTTTTAGGTCTGGGGATTTTTTCTCCTGGTCTATGATGTGCAGAGAGGTTTATTTACGTGCTTGGCTTTTGTTTATTTTCTCATTTTACTTTTTACGTTCTTTCTTGAATTACAGTTTTCTTAAGCTGGTTATCATGAAACCTTATGTATGCGTATTTGATGACTTCTATATATCTATTATCCAGCTATTCTGGAATTATAATATCACAAAAAGAATCATTGTTGGACATACTTTCTTCCATGTCCTGAGTTTGAGTTGTGTGGAATGCATGTGATGGGTGAGTGAATGTAAACCAAAAAAAAAAAAAAAAAAAAAGAAAAGAAAAGAAAAAAAGAAAAGGAAAGATTTGTTTTAAATTTTTTTTTTTGGAATGCAGGAATTTTTAAAAAACACAAAATTGCCTTTCAACTTCTTGCTGGATAATTTTCCTGTGCATGAATTTTACCAGTTGATGAAATTGCGACTTCTATTCGCACAAGTATCATGTTCTTTTTTATGATTTCTGTTTCTGTGACTTCTATTGTCACAAGTATCATGTTCTCTTTTATGCTTTCTGTCTCTTTCCTGCCCTGCAGTCTTCTCCTTCTGCTTTCCTAAACTCATTCTATTTCCCTTCTCTCCCAAGTTACCTCCAGCACCATTCCAAACACAACTGTCACTGACTTCCTGCATCCTTCCCTGCTCCTAGTGGCCCCTTGAAGGAAACAAATGGCAAAAGGTTAATAAGGTTTACAAGAGGAGGGTTATAGAGAGTTCCAAAACCCAAACCTTGATTTGGCATGCTGTGGAAGATTAGGATCTAATTTAGGATCTTGGTTAACTTGTAAGAGTGACCTTAATTGAGTCTTAGATTTATTTGGTTGTTTTTAGCAAGTTTAGTGGTCAAGGGTATTTCACTAAGTTGGCTGCTTTGCAGGAAGTTCCTGAATTCAAATTTTCCTATTTGAGTCTTTTTTTGTTAAATTTTGGTTTTTGGAAAGTTGAGTCTAGTTTGGTAAAGGATTTCTTATAGTTAAGATGCTGTATCCTAATATGAATTGGATTTAGTTGAGAAATCCTTGTCTAAGTTGTTTTCCATTTCATAGTCTATAAATAATGTACTTTTGTAGTCTATAAATAATGTACCTCTTTAAGAGGAGATATAGAATTGAGTTTAGTAAAATTCCTGCAGACAGTTTGGTTGGTTGCTTGGATCAGTGGTAAGGTTAGTTGCTTGCAACTGACAGGTCTAGGTTCAAATTCTGGAAACAGCCTCTCTGCCAAAAATAGGCAGGGGTAAGGCTGTGTACATTTGGATTATCCTCCCCCTCCACTTGCAAGCCGTGTAACCTGGGGTTGTACTTTACTTTACTTTACAGTTTGTCTTCTTCAAGGGTTGTGTGATGCCTAAAGGTCCCTAGGTGTGACGTCAAAGAGTTCTAGGAATGATTCCTAGAGATTTTCCAATTTTGCTCCAATTTATTTATAAATCTTAGGTGCTGTTTGGTATGTGGGTTTGGGGTGGGTTTGGAATACTTTGGATTCAATTGTGTTGTTTGGTACATGGTTTTGGGTTTTTGTAACCCTTTGGGGGTGGGTTTACATAAAACCCACCCCTCCCCCTCCTTTTGTCTAAACCCATCCAAATGGGTTTTGAAACAAGTAAAAAACGACGTAGTTTTGAGCCAAAATGGCTCAAAACTACGTAGTTTTACTTGAAACAGCGCCTGCCAGCGCTGATGTGACTGGGCGCGCGCCACATGGCAAAGGGGGTTGCAAACCCCCTATGGTTTGCAACCCCTATTTTGCTTTTTTTTTTTTTTAAAAAAAATTTTACTAAATTATAGAAAATATTTTTCTCTACAAAATGACACGCACTTTGAATATTTTTTGAACAAGATATAATTTATTAAATATCATATAATGTAAAATATTAATATTTTTGTTATAATTTTAATATAAAATTTTAATATAAAATTTATTTATAAATTTATTATTATTAATATTAAATTTTAATTTTAATATAAAATCTATTCCATTCCATTACAAAATAATATCAAACAACATAATTATTATCATTCCATTGTATTCCAAACCTTTCCATTCCACAAATTCATTCCATTCCTAAACCCACCATTTATACCAAGCGGCACCTTAGTTTCCTTGTTCTAAAAGCCACTGTTTTTTGCCTTCCTAAAGCCTAGAAGAGTTAATAAAGGTTCGTTCAATTTGAACCATCACCCCCCTTCGTATGATATATGCCTGTGACCTTAGTTAGTACCTGCTATCTCTGTCAGCTCCCCTCACCTCCTCTCCTTAGTTTTTACGCCTGCTGTATTAACATTCTTTGCAGGTGGAGAGGTTGGCTTTCTTATGGGTTTTTGAAGTTGGGATTGCAATCGGCTATAGGGTGTTGAATGTGGTTGGTATCGTGGTATGAGACTGCAGTTTGTTTTCTGGCTGCATATCTATGAAGACAAAAATGTGCTAGGCATTAGGAGCTGCTAAGAACGAGATTAATTTTGGTTCAAATAAGCGTTGAGTTTGTTTCAAAAATGGCAACTCAAGAGTCAATAAACAGCGGTAGATCTAGGGTTTATCTTGTTTGGGATATTTTTTGTGGAGAGGTAGCATATCAGCCATTATGAAGGTGATTTTGAAGGTTTTTGGTAATCTTTGTAAAAATAGTCTGGCTGGAATGTAGATACTTATTGGAATTGGCACTGTGTTAGATCTTTAACAGAAAGGAAAGCTTAGGATTTCCCACGGTCACTAGTGGATGGCTATTTTGTCTGTGGGTTGGCCTCAGCAGCACTGTACTATAACAGCTCCCTTTGGAAACGGGAGAATGAAGAAGAAAGAAGGGAAGGGTAAGGAAAAAGAAAAGAAGAAGGAAAGGTTTTTGATTCAAACAATGCTTTTGTTTGTGTTTTTTTTTTTTTGTTTTGTTTTTTCTGTTTTTGTTTTTGTTGTTTTGTTTTGGGAACAAGGATTTGAATCAGACATGCTTATTGACTTACATTTGATCTATTTCAGTACCTTTGGAAAATGGCTTTAGCAAGAAACAGTAAAAATAAGAGTGTGGAGATTTGGTCATTCTTGGGATGATGAATCCATCAGCTAGTCCAATTAGGATAGCAATTTTCATTTCTATATTCAGATAGATTTGGCTTGATCAGATTTTGAATAAATCTGAAATCTTATGATATATTTATTTAGATGCAGTACATTAAAGAACTAGTGCAGTTATTACCTATTGTACTTCTTTGATGCAGCGGATTAGGGACCATGACTATCTACTTTTCTCTGGATACCTTTGCGTTAGCTGTTTTAGGACTTCGTTGTCTTTCTCTTGGTTGATTTAGAATCTTGGTTACTTAGTTTCACTTATAGTTATTGCTTGGACAGCAAAAATTTCTATGAAGACTGGTTTAGTGTTAGGATTCTGTAGATCTCTCCTGCTAAGTTTGTACCAGTGTAGTTTTTTATGATTATTGATATCTCTCTCTGCATTTATGTTTTGTGTAGAAGTTCAGAGTTGTGCTTAGTCAAGGTTTCCCTGAAAACCCTAGACTTTGATCATGTAGCAAAGAGGTCTTTCCTTCCTCATATCTCTCCCTGCTGTATTCTTTTCAGATTTGTACGACCAGCGTAGGCCAGCAATGGAAATAGATTATTATTGATGTTTGATATGTGCTGTTTTGGATAAAAAAATTTGTGCAAATTCTCCAGATACAAATCTTATTTGAATTGGGAAAATAAGATCCATATCTGACAAAATGGTTCTGAAAGGAAATTGGCCTCGTATAGACCCAGTCTATTGACAAGCCTAGAGTAATAGTCTTATGTAATAGCCCTTTTAGATGGCGGAATTATTGCAAATATGGTAAATTTGAATAGATATTTGTTACTGCAACTTGAATGATCCAGTCCCCATTCAATTTGATCTTATCTCTAGTTTTCAAGCGAAGCATAAATTAATGTCAAATACATATAATAGTTGGATGTTATTCAATTTGATGTGGCAAAGTTTGATAGGCAAGTTGAACAGTAAAATTTAAGCTTTTATTGCTTTTAGCACTAATAGAACAGTGTTATGATGTCAATATCCAATTTTCAATGCTTTCACCACTCTATCCGTGCAGCTTCTACCACTTCAACCTCCACCCTCTTTTTAGACATGCACTTTACTACATTTGGTGGACTTATTTTAGTTATCTTTGAAGTTATACACCTTTCATTTCAAAATAATTGCGAGAATTTGGCTAAAACATTTGGAGATGTCATGAAAATATGATGATGTAAAATCTGTAGCTTCACCACTAGTGAATTTGGGTAAAAAGCAGGAGGCATATGGGGCCACTAAAAAGGGGTAATACCTTGCAAAATTTTGGTTGAAGAAAAGTGGACATGTGCTTCATTTACAATGCAAAAAATGATAGTGTTAGATCAATCTCGGAGTGGGTGAAGTGACTTTAATTGTATAGCTTTGTCTGTCATGCTTGGAAGAGCATTGAACTCAGAATTTTGTGCTGACAGATGTACAATCAATCCTGGTGAAAATGAAGGTCTGGTTCGATATGCTTTGGACACATACAAGTTTCTCTCTCTGACATCACAGGTTGGTGTATATATGGAGATTTTTCTGTGCTGCAGTGTATTTGTTTTAAAAGCCCTCTATTTTAATATATTCCAGATTCTACAGAACGATTGTTACAAATTTGCGTGTCTGTTCTATCTGGGTTTGAAGGATATTACAAATTTGATGATGTGTGCAATCTGCATTATAGTGACATAATGTTGAATAAATTTTCTGCTTGTGAATGTTGATTCACAATGTAAAAAAACAATTTATTTGTGGGCAAAAAATTTATGTGAATTTACAACAAACTGATAAAAATATGTACATTACTGACTGTGTGGTTTAGTAAATGGCCAAAATTTAAGCAAGATGGTATCTAGTTGCTTGAGGAAGAAAACATGATTTGAGGTTGACTGGGTTGGGCATTTAAAGCATGATAACTTCTTAAACTGGGCTCATAGTGCACACTTCATCTCATAGTTCTGTCTATATAATACCTAAGCCCAAGACAAATTATCCCAACATAGTGGTAACAAAATTCTTTTAAAGTGTGGGTCTGGCTGAGGGAGTTGAGTTTGGAATTTGGATTGAGAGGATACCTTTGCTGAAGCCATTTTAGGTGTTGTTAGGATGAATCTTTACCTCCGTTTGATGTTTTGCCTATGTCTGCCAGTTGACTGGCCCCAAGGTTTGCTCACAATTTGAAAAGGTTGGAGAAGACATCTTTTTCATTTTTCTTCCCAAAGTCAATTAACCACCAGATTGTACTTCCCCATTCTCCCTAGCATTGTGTAACTTTTCTGTAATTTAGTTCCATAGTTTTAAACCATTATACATTTTTTTTGATTAAAAAATAGTATCATTGAAATTTATGGTATCTTCATTTGTATGCTTGAACATTGTGTTCTTAGAATCAGATACTTTCTTGATGTTCAAATTTATGTGGTTTGGCATTTGGATCCTTATTGCCGTTGTCAATCTTCTCATTCAAAGTTTTAATTCAGCTAAACAAAAATATTAAAGACTAGAGTTGTAAAATCATGAATCCATGGGACATTCGTGCTGTGATGTGACTCCTGTATTGTGTATTGATGTTATACAGTGGAAATGATATAGGTATTTTGTAGAAACGATATACACAGTATACAGCAGAAATTATATACACAGCTAGTGTCTTCATGCAAGTTTGTGTAGGAATATTTGTGACTATTGTTTACATTAGACAGTATTTGCAAGTATTGGGTCGTCCTTTCAATATCAGCAATTGTTGTTTCTTGTGGCGAGATGAATATGGAAAGAGTAATACATCATAGTTCTGAGTTAATCTTTCCCATTGGTTTCATCATGCATTTCAGCATCCAAAAGTTGGGGGTCCTGGTCTTGTTGGTTGCTGTCAATTGTCTGATGGATATTCTGAGTAAGTACTACTTTCCTGATGTAAATTATTGAGCTGTTGTGAGATATGGACCTTTTATCTTTCAACTATGTGAATAACATGTGTTTGAATTGACTTGTTTCTGCTTTTTTAAGCAATTAATGTTCAAGTTAAGTGGCATTTTCACTTTTTAAGAAATTTATATTAAAGTTTACAACATTCGTATTCATCCCGAGTTACAATGATCAAGTCTTTTTCTTGTTACTGAGTTGAAGTTCAATTTAATGGGGCTTCTACTTAAATTGTAGTGTGTTTCTCGTTGTGGTGATGAGTTGCAACTGAAGCAGTTGTAATTTTCATCACTTACCGTGAAATTCCTCTAGAACTTGTACTTGTGGAAGTTTGATAAAAAGCAGGTAGTAAGAACCATGATGATCTTTCTTTCTGGTAATATGTTTCATGTTCCATTGCTTGTGTAGGCAGAGTGTGACCCTGAATTCTAACTGAAAGCTAAGACAACCCTGTTTGATGCTCCTTTAATTTGATTACAGCTTTGCTTATTCTTTAGAGTAGGAAAATGACTATTTTTTCATCATCTTGTTTCTGTTCTATCTTATTGATTTTTACTCATTTTATGTAGTAGGAAAATAAATAGACATTTTCGTCATCTTAGTTTTATTCTATTTTGCTCCATTTTCTTCTTATAAAGTAGTCCCATAAAATATGAGGATACCAATACTGTTTAGTTAAAGTCTTAAATTGCAATTATATTGAGTTCCTAGTTTCTGAGTGTTCTATTACTGATGTGTACAATTATCAATCCCAAGCTACTACTATTCATGGAAAATTAGGTAGCGTCATAGTTTACTTACACTATCCTGACATTTTCCTTAGTAAATGTGGGTGCATGTTAGTCTGCCGTGAATTTTTGGGCGGTTTTGAGATGTGAAAGCATTGCAATATTAACATAGACTTGAATGCCTTGATCATTCAGGGAGTGGTTGAGACCTGGTGAAGAAGATCTTGTTCAGAGGTTTGATCCATCTTCTGCCATCGATACAATAGGCTTTTTCATAGCAAAGTTTAATGTTGGTTCCAAAGGTGCTTTCCCATGATATTATCATTTGAGAACAAATTCATGTTGTGTTTATAAGACAGTTAGGTGACATTAGTTGGATTGTTAATTTGTAGTCTTCAACTTAGGTCAAGAGGGCCGAAAGGCCAATAACAGGTTGAAAGGCTTCTTCCCAGGCAATGAATCCATATCAAGCATCAGTCCTATGTTAACGTGTACATTTATAATCTTTGCTGCCGTTAATTACCTTGAGAAAATCAAGAGAGCTTAGTGTATTATTATCAAATTAACTTTAAATTCTATTTGTTTGAAATAAACCCTTCTTCATGTCTACCACCTTGCACAGTCCATCAACCAAAGGACAGAGGAGAACATAAAAATCCAACGACAGAAAACAACGATAAACAAAAAAGTGGAATTTTCTAACACTTAGTTCTTACTTCAGCAAATCCCCACTCGTTTTGCAGTTACCATTACTAAAAGCAACCTAGATAAACAATAACTCAACAAAGAAGAAACCCCTTTTTCTGTGCTGTGTAATTACCCATATTTAATAAAGAACACCAGACACAACCCGTATGGAAAAGGGTAGAAAAAGGTGTACACTGCAAGCTCACTAGCCAAATATTTTCTTTGGAATTGGAGTCCCACTTCCAAAGATATATTCTTTTCTTGATTGAGTATTTAATTGGAAGGTTTCTTTGAGAACCCACCTTTTATTCTTCACCAACTTCTCGGTTGTTGTCTCTGTTTTGCCTTTGTTTTTCTTTGTGGGTTACTAGGTTGGTTCATTCATCATTGTTTGTGATGTGCAATGTCAACTTTGGGGGATATTGGGGTGTCTGCAGCAATTATCACGTGCTCGAGAAGCCCCTGAAAAACAAAGGACAAAGGAGAAATGCCTTTGGGCAGGGAGCTAGATGAGGAATCAGGGGGTGACAGTTATTGACGTTGTGGATGAGGAATCAATGGGTGACTGTTATTGACGTAGTTAAAAAAAAAAACAGAGGGATTTTTGGGAGGAGCTCAGTTGGCAGGCAACTTTGAGAAGAGAACTAGGGGGGACGGAGAGGAAGAGGTGGTTGAGATGAGTGTCGTCGGGCCGATCATCAGGGTTGGTGATTTGGAGGAGGGAGACTATTTGTGGAATGGGGTTGGCATTGGGGTCCAATTGTGGTGGTGGTTGTAGTGGTAGAGGTGGAGGCGCCGCAGGGTCTTGGGGTGGGTGGAAAAGCAGAGGAGAGTGGCGAAGGAAGATAGGGGTTCGGGAAAGAAAACAAGAAGAAGAAGAGAAAAGGAAAGAAAAGGGAGAGAGAAGAGATGAGAGGAGTGAGATAGTCTGGCCATGGTTCAGGAATCGACTGTTTTGGTTCAGAATCGACGGTTGGTTCCGGTTCAATAGAAATGTAAATCGAAATCGAACCTTTAAGAGACGGTTTCGAGACGGTTCCAAAATCGACGATTCTGAGACGATTTCGGTTTTAATGCAGTTTCAGTTCCCGTTCCAATTTAAATACGGTTACGATTCCGATTTTGGTTTTGATTTTAATATAAATTAATAGAATTTGGTACGGAGAAATATGAAAAGAATTAATATAAATGGAGAGAATTAAAGAAAAATATGGAAGAATATGGAGAGAATTAATATAAATGGAGACAATTTAAATAATATTTAAATTTTAATTAGAAATAATAAGGAACATGGATAGAATTGATATAAATATTTAAAATTTGGTATGGAAGAATATGGAAAGAATTAATATAAATAGAGAATTGATATAATTGGAAAGAATTAAAAAAAAGTATGAAAGAATATGGAGAGAATTAATATAAAAGGGGAGAATTTAAATAATATTGAAATTTCAATTAGAAATAATAAGGAATATGGAGAGAATTGATATAAATATTTAAAATTTGGTATGGAAAAATATGGAAAGAATTAATATAATATATAAAATTATATATAATAATATTATTTAAATTAAAATAATATTTATTAATCGTTCTCGTTCTGGTTTCGGTTCAAAAAATCTTGAACCTAAACCGAACCTTATACAAACGGATCCGGTCCGGTTTTGAACCGTGAAACTCAATCAGCGGTCCGGTTCCGGTTTTGATCGGTCCGGTTCCGGGATGGTTCCTGTTCCAAATCGGCCCGTGGCCTGGACTAGAGGGAGAAGAAGAGAATGAAAGATATAAATAATTCTTTTGAAATAATTTTTTGTCTAATGAAAATAGGCATTTGTCAGTACTTAAAAGGACTTATTAGATTTATTTATTTATTTTAGCTACAAGAGGTATTCTCACATGGTACATAGGCACTCACTAAACAATTTCATCGCACGAGTCTTAGGCTTTACATACTTCAGTTAGGGATCATTAAGCACACACCACGCGTTGACTAAGCGTGAGATTAATCCTTTTTGGGCATCAGTACTTGTTCCTAATATTGGCAGCCAACAACTGTCTCAAGGTTTGATCCCAGCTCCTCCCGCTTTTTGATGCTTTATGGGCACAAAAAGGACGTACTAGATAGAGTGACTGATTTTGGAGCATTTTTAGAAGTTTAATGAAATTTTTTGAGAAAAAAAAATATAATGACTAAAGTTGAGACTAAATAAAATTATAGTGACAAAAAAAATATATTTACCCTATTCACTAACAATCATTAAAAAAATTTATTGAGTTTTTTTTTTTTTTGACAAATAGTATTGCTTTTATGTTTAATAATAGGAAACTATTGCAAAAGCAAATCAAACTGCTATAAGAAGTTAATAGTGGGAAATTTGCAAAACTAGCACATTTTTACAAGACTTAATAAAATATAGTAGCTTTCAAGGATTTCTAGCCAAACTAACAGGTCAACAGTATTTGATCAGGTGAAAAGACCTTTTGGCCCCTCTTTTTACAAAAAGTGTTAAAGAAACATTCGTGTCTAAATAAACAATTGTCCAAGACTTCAGTTCATTCGTCTATAATAGGAATTAATTGCTAATTATCAATCATCCTTTATTGAATCAACATCTTCATCTCACACATTCTATTATCGTCTACGGGTGAAATTATAGCATGCATGCAAGGAACGTAAAATCCAACGAACGGGAAGATGGTCAGTCGAAATTTGCTGATAGGGGTTAAAATATTTCTTTTTTTTTTGTTAATATTTTCTCATTATTATTTTGATTTTAAGGAAGATTAGTTGATTTTGGAATGTTTTTGATTTAGGAATGGAAAAATTGTATTGAAGCCGAAAAGAAAGAAAAATTCTAGAAACTTCCTATAATCTTTGCATTAGGCATTGAGCTTGGAGAGCTTGTATAAAAGAGGGAGACTTCATTCATACGGGAAAAAAAGAAAAGAAAGGAAAAGAAGTCATTCAAAGGAGGAAGTCTGGTAGCATATAGAAAGAAAACAAAAATAAAGGAAACAAGTGTGGTGGACCTACACGTTGATTGCAGGCAAACTTGTGAAGTGGACAGGACTCTCCAAATCACTACGATTAAGGAATCGAAGGGACATTTTTCCGAGGGGTTTTTTTTTTCTTTTCTTTTCTTGGGAAAGCCGAAGCTAGGAGAATGAGATAAGGGTAGCGGCTCAATTTTCTTTTGGGATTTTCTCTTTTATCTTTCTTTTTCAATGATGTTTAAGGCTTTGGTGATGTTCTTCTATATTAGCATGAACTAATTTACTTTTCTAGGGCTACGATTTAGCCTAACTATAAAGTCTTTTTATTTTTCTATTAATATAGTTTGAATTAATTTTTTATGGTTGAGTGTTTATCTCTGTGCTTATTTTTTCTAATTATCTTATCAATAATTAGATGATTTATTAATCATAACGAATTGGAAGGGGAGTTATGTGTCAAGTTCATTGGGATAAATGCCATGAATTGCATGTAGAATATGAATATACCTTCATGGTTTGTGTAGTCGCTATATGAATATCTATAGAACTTAATGACTCTATAATTATTGTAATTCACATAGGAATATAGTGAATTAGCAATTAAGGGGATTTTTATTATATTTCAGGAGAGACTAGTAAATAAATAAGGGAATCTCGACTATCAACCAGGATAGTAATTTAGACTATAGAGATAGATTAATATTAAGATAGATTAGTTATGGTGAAATCGGAAACCCTAGAACTTTAGCCATCTGATATAGAATTAATTCACTGATTTATTTAGCTTAGTTTGAAATTTCGTTTTAATTTAGTTCAGTCATAAAATATTTTTACCATCGTTCAAATAAAGTTAGAATTAACCAAATTTCAGTGTTTAGTAAACAATTAGTTCTCGTGGGAATGATATTGTATTCACTTTTTATTATTTATTAACGATAGCATACATTTGCGTGTGTAAAATCCGCAACAAGTTTTTGGCGTCGTTGCCGTGGACTAATTTGATTATATTAATATAGATACCAAGTAGTTCTAGCCTCAATTGAACTTTTATTTTTATTTTTATTTTCTTTTGTTAATTTTTAAAAATATTTTCAAATACTATTTTGTAGTGCATGAGAAAGTTTGGAAGCAATAATTTACTCCCATTTGATCCAAAGATGGAAAAAACCTGTCGTCTGAATAGAAAGGAGAAGAGAGAAACTTCTGCACAAACTCATAACACAATGGCTGAACATGAAGAGATCGCTATCCCTATTGCTAATGCAAACACCAGAGCATTACGTGACTATGCTTTGCCTACTGTCACATATGATCTCCATAGTGTCATACTTTCACTTCTTGTTGCAAATAATTTTAAATTGAAATCCAGATGGTCCAAGCTAATCAGTTCACTGGGTTGGCACATGGGGATCCTAATGCTCACATAATAAATTTTCTTCAGATCTGCGTTACATTGAAAATGAATGGCGTTTCTGATGATGCTATTTGACTAAGGCTTTTTCCATTCTCACTGAGGGATAAGGCTAAGAGCTGATTGTTTTCTTTGTTATCAGGAGCAATCACTATGTAGGACATGTGTAGGCAGAAATTTTTGACAAAATACTTTCCACCTACCAAAACTGCAAAGATGAGGAATGAAATCATCACATTCACCCAGCATGAGATGGAATCACTTTCTGAAGCATGGAAGATGTATAAAGATTTGCTGCGAGCATGCCCACATCATGGTATCCCAAATTGGTTATAACTGCAGACTTTTTATAATGGGTTGACTCGATCAACCAAGGTACTTGTAGATGTTATAGCGGGAGGTTCATTAATAGGGAAGACATATGAGGCTGCTTATGCACTGTTGGAAGAGATGGCATCTACAGATTACCAGTGGTCTTTAGGGATATCCACACTGCAGAATAATCATGGTAAGCATGAGGTTGATGCCTTCACTGCACTATCAGCCCAAGTTGCTACACTGTCAAAGCAACTTAGTTCAATCACTGCAAATGCCATCCATATTCCTCTAGAATCTTGTGATTTTTGTAGTGGACCTCATGCTAGTGTTAATTGTCAAGTAGGCAATCCTTTTGCCCCATCTCAGATAGAACAGGCTCAGTTTCTAGGGAATTCAAATAGACAGCACAATTCCTACTCCAACACTTACAATCTGGGATGGAGAAACAATCCCAACTTTTCTTGTAAAAATAATCAACCTACTAATACACCCTATGGATTTCAGCCTCCATAGCAAATTCAACCCCATGCACAAAAGATGGATGTCTTTAGAAGATGCTTTTACTCAATTGAGCACGAACACATCTCAGTTCATTACTAAGACTGAAGCCACACTGCAAAATCAATCAGCATCCATCCGAAATTTGGAAGTTCAGACAGGACAACTTGCTAGTTTATTAAATTCTAGACCACATGGGTCTTTGTCTAGTAACACGGAAACCAACCCTAAAGAACACGTGAGGCAATTACGATGAGACGTGGCAAAGAGTTACCTGAATCTGAGACACAGAAAAAGTCAGAACGAGAAGCAGTGGAAATGCAGTTTGAAAATCTTGGGGAACAAATTAAAGAAGTCGTGAAACCCACATCGAAGTTGTTTCCAGATAATCCACCCCCTATGTGCCACTTATGCCATATTCTCAGCGATTCCAAAAGCAAAAGCTAGAGAAGCAATTTTGTAAATTTTTTGATGTTTTTAAGAAATTACATATTAATATTCCTTTTGCTGACGCTTTGGAACAGATGCCTAGCTATATGAAATTCATGAAGGAGATCATCACCAACAAAAGAAAGCTAGAAGAGTATGAGACTGTTGCACTTATTGAAGAGTGCAGTGCCATTTTTCAGAAAAGGCTTCCTCCTAAGCTTAAGGATCTAGGAGTTTTGCTATTCGTTGCACTATAGAAAATTCTTATTTTGATAAAGCTTTATGTGATCTTGGTGCAAGTATTAATCTTATATCTCTCTCTGTTTTTGGGAAACTTGGCTTAGGAGAAACCAAATCCATCAGAGTTACCTTGCAATTAGTAGATAGATCAGTAAAATACCAATGAGGTGTTATAGAGGATGTGCTTGTCAAGGTGGACAAATTTATCTTCCCGATTGATTTCATTGTACTTGATATGAAGGAAGACCAAGAGATTCTTACTATCTTGGTAGACTTTTCTTGGCTATGGGGAGGACCCTAATGGATGTGCAAAAAGGGCAACTAACCATGAAGGTTCAAGATGAGCAAGTCACCTTCAATGTCTTTAAAGCATTGAAATTTTTAAGTGAGATAGACAATTACATGAAGGTGGATACAATTAATGGGTGTGCTAAAGAAAAATTCCAGGCTAGCCATCCACACAATCCCATGGAAGTATGTCTTGTGGGGGTAGAGAATTTTGAAAATCAAGAGGTAGATATATGCTCCAAACAACTAGAGACGTTAGCACCTTGTTCATTAAAAGGCCATTTGAAGACCTTGGCAAAGGTTTTTCCAAATCACTACCTTCAGTTGAGAAGCCTCAACAGTTAAACCTCAAGCCATTGCCCAAGCATCTACGGTATGCATTCCTAGATGAATTCTCTACTCTTCCTATTATTATTTCTGCATATCTGAATGAAGAGCAAGAGGATAAATTACTGAGAGTGTTGAGGGAATATAAATCTGCAATAGGATGGACTATAGCGAACATTAAGGGGACTAGCTCCTCAATTTGCATGCATAAAATTTTGATGAAGGAAAGCTATAGTCCATCTGTAGATCACCAACGTAAATTAAACCCCAACATGAAAGAAGTGGTGAGAGCTGAGGTATTAAAACTTTTAGATGCAGGCATTATTTATCCTATTTCTAATAGTGCATGGGTCAATATATTTAAGCTTAATTGTCATGAGAAAATAGAAATCCAGATGAATTGAATGCACATTTTGAAGTGATTGAGAAAACAATGATGGCTTGTGAAAAATCAATAAAGAAAATGCAGGTGTAGTTGAAGCGACTAGTGAAAATTTAATAACTTGGGCAATAGAGGAGGTTGAGCATAACGACGTTAACCAATTGCGCTATTTGGGAGGGAACCCAAAGAATTTCTTGTTTGTTTACTTTTTATTTTTCATTCTTAATTTTATTGTGTTTTCTTTCTTTTCTTTATATAGCTAATGCTTTTGATTGTTGTTTGTAGCAGGAAACTTTGTTTTCATAGGCGTGATCATGTTAAAGAAAACAAAATAAAAAAAAAGGGGGGGAAACCAAAAGATTTCATCTTCCTAGGCATGCTCACGCCTTAAAAAGGATAGTCTTCTGAAAATTTTCCCGAAGACCTTAACTCTTTAGGCGTGCCCATGCCTTAACTTAATTAGTCTTCTGGATTTTCTTCATCCTGTTCACCTAGAGACTCCTTTTTCTTAGGCGTGCCCATGCCATATTTCCCCTAGTCTTCTGTTTTTCTTAAAAAAAAAACACAAAAAAATAATAATAAGGGTTTTAACAAACCCAATTCCTTTCCTAATTCCCTTTTTTCTTCAACATCACAGTCGCCTATCCACCGTAGCTCCCATCACAGAAACTCAACTATCTCCAGCGCCGATGCAGCAGCCTAGCCGTGTCTTGTTGCCACCGTTTCTCCACTACTTCGGTTTCTTCATTGCCTATTGAAGCCGACCCAAGATCACCACCAGCTTTGTCGCCGCCACCGCAAGCTCGCTCTGCGGTATGCGATTTCGCCTCTTTGGTTCTTTAATTCACCAGCCACGACTTTCTGCCCTTTATTTGTATTCTCCAACAGTCGCAACAGATGGGCTGTGATACTTCCATTGTTTCCTTCACCTCTGCCGGCGGTTCTTCTCAGCCAGCTTCCTTCTATTATTTATCTCTTTTTTTCTTTGTTCCCCTGGAGTATTACAGATTGGTCTTGTATTTTTGTAGTTTTTCTTTACATTTTTCTTTACATTTTTCTGCATTTTTTTTGTTCTAATTGTGGTTGTTGTACTCTTATCTTTAGGGCTGCACTATTTTCTCATTGATTTTAGTTTTCATTGCTCTGCCATGTCACGAATCAAGACGTTTGCCCAGAAACGTGTTTCCTCATTATCGCGCAGCCCCTCGCCCATAAGCAGTTCATCGCCATCTCATAGTCCTTCACCTTTACGTAAGTATTTCCTATCACGTTTTCCGACATCCCCTATTGCTACCCTAGCCACAGAATAGGCACGCTCATCAAGACATCAATGATGGAAGCAAAAGCTGTCCTTCTGCCATCAGAAGAGCAGCTCTATGGACATATCAAGTTTTCGACTAAGGCCAGGCAGCAACGGTATTGCTCAAGTTTGCTAATTGCATATTTTCCCTCAGAAAGGAAAAGAAGTCATTCAAAGGAAGAAGTGTGGCAGCATATAAAAAGAAGACAAAGAAAAAAGAAACAAATGTGGTGGACCTACAGTTGATTGCAGGCAACTTGTGAAATAGGCAGGACTCTCCAAATGCCTATGTTTAAGGAATCGAAGGGACATTCTTCTGAGGGGATTTTTTTTTTCTTTTTCTTGGGAGAGCCGAAGCTGGGAGAAGGAGACAAGGGTAGCGGCTCAGCTTTCTTTTGGGATTTTCTCTTTTATCTTTCTTTTTCAATGATGTTTAAGGCTTTGGTGATGTTTTCCTATATTAGCATAAACTAATTTACTTTTCTAGGACTACGATGTAGTCTAACTATGAAGTCTTTTTATTTTTCTATTAATATAGTTTGAATTAATTTTCTATGGTTGAGTGTTTATCTCTGTGCTTATTTTTTTCTAATTACCTGATAAATAATTAGATAATTTGTTAATCATAACAAACTGGAAGGGGAATTATGTGTCAAGTTTATTGGGATAAATGCCATGAATTGCATGTAGGATATGAATATACTTGCATGGTTTGTGTAGTCACTACATGAGCATCCATAAAACTTAGTGATTCTATAATTGTTGTAATTCACATAGGAATATAGTGGATTAGCAATTAGGGGAATTTTTATTAGATCTCGGAAGAGACTAGTAAATAAGTTAGGCAATCTCGACTATCAATCAGGATAATAATTTAGACTATGTAGATAGATTAATATTAATATAGATTAGTTATGGTGAAATCGGAAACCATAGAGCTTTAGCCATCTGATATAGAATTAATTCACTGATTTATTTAGCTTAGTTTGAAATTTAGTTTTAATTTAGTTCAGTCATAAAATATTTTTACTATCGTTCAAATAAAGTTAGAATTAACCAAATTTCAGTGTTTAGTAAACAATTAGTTCTCGTGGGAACGATACTGTATTCACTTTTTATTAATTGTTAACGATAGTATGCACTTGTGTGTGTAAAATTTGCAACATTTGCCTATAATTTTAGCTTTGTATTTGCTATCACACAAGGTGTGTTTTTGTGCATATCCTATCACGCATATATTTTTTTTTAATGAACTGAGTTTGAACGAGAAATTTGTCAAGTATATGTCGAGTACGATTGAATGATGAATACGTGTTGAGAAATATGTCAATCACTATGTCGAGAAATATGTTGAGAAAAATGTCGAGGACTATGTCAGAAAATATGTCGATGAATATGTCGAGAACTATGTCGAGCACTATGTAGAGCACTATGTCGAGCAATATGTCGAGTATTATTGTTTCAAATGTGGGATTCAAGATCTCTTTGATCATTCCAAGAGGGGGCAATGTTGCTAACAAGAGATATGCATACTTGAAGCTTGTTTAGGTGACTATCCGGAAGCCAAACTGTTGGGCAAGTGTTATGTTGGAGAGAATGATCCATTGAATTGGTATAGGATATGGGTTTTATTGGAAATATTTACTGGTTTGAGAGAAAAATTAATTGAATGTTGTATTTATTTTATTTTGCAATGCATTGTATATTATTAATAAAACATCATGTCATCATTTTTTCTCCCTACCAATTATAATGCGTTGTATTGTATTGCGTAATTTGCCAAAATATTAAATAAAGAAAAATTGAATAAATTTAATGTTCTTATAAAACTGAATAAATTAAAATATTTGATAAAGAAAAACACAAAATGTCACCACTTTTTCTCCTTATATACGAATGGATTTGAGCAAGTTTGCCGGTTGTATCTGATCTCTCTGCAATGACCACATTGTGTGCAACTTTTAGCTCGCTTGCTGAAAAAATTCTCTTTTTCTTGTGCCTACCACTCTTAGAGATTGGTCCCGGTGGTGATAGTTGAATAGATAAAACTTCTTTGGGCACATTCCAATCTTTAGGATCACCAACCGGCATAATACGATCTACATAAGCACTTAAAAATACATCAGTGTGATAAAGTGGCGAGCATAAGGTATAATGGTCAATTTGTCGGCAAAAAGTTGTAGCTAATGCATGAGCACGAGGGAGTTTATCCATATCAAACACTCGACAAGTGCACGTTTTTTTGTTACAAATTGACTGTAGTAGAACAGTTTGCAATGTCGCATGCATACTATCTGTGTATATCGACCGGCTTGATAACATATCATTGTGATTCTATCATCCATGAAGAAACTCTTCCTTCAATCTATGGAGTTGTAAGTGTTTTCATTTCGCTAGCAGTGATACGCCTTTCGTAAAACCACCTCTGGAGTGTGTTACGGATGTAATCGACTAAAGAATGAATAGGTAATTTCCCGGTATCCTTCAATAATGCATTGAGACATTCTGTAATGTTGGCAGTTATTATTGTATACCATTTCTCACCAAAATGTGTTATTGACCAACGTTCAATCCCGACTTATCTTAAATACTCGCTTACCTTTAGATTTTGCAGTGAAAAAAATCCAAACATCTCATTGAATTCAATAACAATGTAAGCCTTTGCATTCTTAAAGTATAATGGGATCACGTTTTCGTGTTTGAATTTTGCTCTCACGTTATTGTTTAGATTATAAATACACTCCATAGCAGGAATTTAGGAAAACATTTGCTATACCTTTTGCAATGCTCTTATGTTGGTCATAAACAAACACCAAGCCATTCATATCATCGTCAATTGTAGCATTTAACCTTTGTAAAAACCACTCCCACGATATGTCATTTTCAGAATCAACAATTCCCCATCAGACAGGATAGACTTAGTTGTTCCCATTCACGCAAGTTGAAACAAGTAATGACCCAGGATATTTCCCTTTCAAGAAGCAACCATCAACAGCAATAACTGGTCGCATGTGGCTGCAGAATCCATGAATTGATGCACCAAATGCAAAAAAAAAAGATAGTTGAATCTTCCATCTTCTTCAATACAGATTTCAGTAAAAATTCTCGGGTTTAATTCATTTATCACGTGTAAATAAAATGGCAGTATCGTATATGAATCCTCAAAATTGCCTCTAACTTCATGCAATGCAGATTCTCTCAATTGCCAAGTCTTGTTGTGTGTTATATTAATACCCAATTCTGAACGAATATCTGAAATGATTTCGCCAGGCATATATGGACGACATACGTCTTGGTACTTACACTTGATCCACAAACTAATTACTTTGTTGCTCACCTATTGATTATCACAATAAACCAATGATGATTGGCATGTATGGGTGTTTTCATACTTCGTGATCTTCCAAACTGATGAATTTCCAATGGCAAATGCATTCAGTTTCCACTTGTAGTTTTTATCCTTACATTTTAGGTATCAGAACTTGCTATTAGCCATAACAACCTTCCACACAAAGAAATGCTTCATGGCCAGCATACTCATCCTCATAAACAAATGATCCCTAGTTTCAAATACATCTTGTACCATAACATCTACCACTACGGATAATTTATCAGAAGAAGTACCTCCGTCCGCATGCAAGGACTTTGTTGTGGTATGGCAATGTAAGTTTTCTTGAACCGGCTCGACTATCGCCTCCTTTATTGTTTCCCCGGAAACTATGTTTCCATCTTCCACAATAATGGATTCGTCAACCGGATCACCATCCTTATCACTTTCTCCATAATCTTCATCCGGTATGATAAATATGTTATCATCCAAATTTTCTATAGGAATTACATCGTTGTCCATATTGGACTATTAGAACTCAATCGCTTTAAATATTGTTATATATTACAATTGGCAAAATTAAGAAATTTTAAATTATATTTTGATTAAAAGACTAAAAGAGTTATCTCTATTATTAATATAAAATAAAAAGAATAATATGATAAATTTATATGCCAAATAAATCATATATAAAATAAATTTGTAATTTATTATTATATTAATTTTCTCATAGATATTTTTATTTCACTAATTAATTTTAAAAAAATATATTTATTTTTCTCATAATTAAATTCTTAAAAGTCATATTTTTATATAAGTTTACTTTTCTACCAACCAAACGAGCCTTTAAAATATTTTTATAAATTTGATTGTACTACAGCTGTCTAGGTATACTTGGAAAGGGGAATTTGATTACCACATTTTTACCACTAATGAGAATCGTAATTTTCTATAAAACTGGTAAGTGATTAAAACTTTTGATCACTAAATCATTCTTTTACCATTGATGAGAATGAATCATGTAAATTAGGGTAAGAGTGATTAAAACTTTAACGGTTGATCACTGAATCATTCTAGAATGAAAATATATTCTCAATGTCCAATTGTGAATCACATTTACACTTTTTTTCTTCACTTTCTAAAGAAAATTAAGACCCAGACATATTTGCGATATTTCTGCCTTGGATTAATTACGTTGTAAAATAGAATGTAATCTAGTACCGACACCATTGTTTTATCGAATTAACCTTCAATTTTCAGTCCCGAATTACCATAGTATTTATTAAATTAAAAAAAAAAACCTTTATGCTCTGTGGCCATGTTCACGTGGGTGGATTGACCCGGGCCCTCAGGTTTAGTGATCAAAATGGTTGCGTGAGATAAGGTTTGGTCGAAATCGTTGAGAATTAATAAGTTTTTGTGTAGGTTCTGGGGCTAATCAATAAGACAGATGATCACGTTTTCGTGGACCAAAGTTGAGCGAAAATAAATGAATATCCAGAGGATTTGGTCAAGGAAAAGGAAGATTGGGCACTTGGCAGATGCAATTTATTCCCACGTTGGAGGCTTCAAAATTTCTTATAAATTCCACGGCGGCACTTGGTCAAAATTTCTTAACTAAAATCACAACTGATTTGATTAAAATGGATAATCACAGTAAAAAGTTCTGATTACATTGTTAATATTTAGTTTCAACTCTATAATGCAAAATAATACTTAGTTCAATTTAAATATTAGAATTAGCATTAATCAAAATTTGAATCTTACTATACCAGTAAATAATAATAATAGTCCCTTAATTTGAAACAAAATTCCCTTTCATCTGTCATATAAGAGAAATTAAATTTGATCCTTAAAGTTTAAAATTGACTTTTTCTTAATTAACAAACCCGTATCCAATAATAAAAATGTGCATTGGATAAAACCTGTCCCAAATCAGTACTAATCTCATATTCATGCCAAGTCGATATGGCCGCCTGTTAACATGCACAAATCAGTACTAATCTCATATTCATGTCAAATCGATATGGCCGCCTGTTAACATTCACAGTGCATGTGAGTTTGGCAAGGGTTTGGTCTGAAAGCGAAAACAAAGATTCAAGTCTAACATTCGAACTAGCTATAGTTGACCATAAATGGAGGAAAATAGCCAGAAGTGAACAAAATCTAGTAGTTTCCACACAAAACAGTTATTAGCCAAATGAAAATTGAGAACAACTGAAAGTTGAAGATTACTATGAATTGTCGTTGTGCAAGGCCCACAGTTATGAAGACATCTAGATGGTGCCAAAACCAAAAATGAAGTTTCTGGGATGCCAAAGGTATGTGTTAAGGATTACTCAGCCTACCAAAGATATCGCCTAGAATATTTCCTTATATATTCTTTGTATATTATTTCCTTATATAACTAGTAATTATCTGTTTACCTTAGTTAACATAGGATTCACGCTATAAGTGTACGCTTAATATTATACAGAAAGATTGTAATACAGAAAATATACCTCAAACTCTTTGGTTTTCAATTTGTTACATGGTATCAAAGCGGAGTCCTTCTTGAGACCTACAAAACAGAATTTTTTTTTTCAATCATCAACCAAGAGTTTGTTGCTGGCTTGTTGTTTATTCTTTTTTTAATTTTTGTTCTTCGGCCGTTCCCAATTTGTTCCACCACCAACCGCCATGGCAGATTCAACCACCGCTTCTGGATCTACTTCGGCCGCCATTGTCTTTAGCACTAATTCACCTGTGCAACGAGATCCTTTTCGGCTTTCTGCGGCTGATCTTCAAACGGGTAGCATCGTCTCCACCAAACTCACTGGCGAAGCTAATTGGTAGGTCTGGAGCAATCAAGTCTGAACAGTCGTTTTGGCAAGGAACAAAATGGGGTTTCTCACTGGCACACTCGAGCGGCCACCTAATAACAGCGTCGGCGCTCAAAAGTAGGATCAATGCCATGTTGTCGTGAAGACATGGCTCACCCATTCCGTCGACCCTTCTCTCAAATCAATGGTTTCTCGTCTTCCCACCATCGCCTCTATCTGGAACACTCTAAAGGAAAGCTTCGATCGCGTCATCGGCTCTCAAATGTTCTTGCTCAAACAGGCCATCGGGGATCTGAAGCTCGCCGCCGGTGCCTCTAGTTTGCAACTCACTGCCTTTTATCTCCGCCTCCAAGATCTATGGACTGATTTGGATGTCTACTAGCCTGCCATCCAATGCACCTATGGCCGCTGTGAATGTCAGGTGAACAACAAGCTCCGATAGCATGAAAACATAGACCGCGCAATGAAGTTTATGCCTGCACTACCGGAGGAATTTCGCACTTTACGCACCAATGTTCTTGCCCAAGACAATTTCCTCTCCCTTGAGAAGCTCCACGCGCTCACCAAGCAGGATCTCCACCAGTGCTCATCCATCAACGGTCAGCTTCAGGTCGCCGCTGAAAGTAGCGCTTTTACTACTCAACAGACCCAGCTTCTTTCTGCTGGACAGGGGACGACTATAGGTTCCTGGCGTCAAGAGGCCACTGGGGCAAAGCAACATTCTCCGATTTCATTTGGGCCAGGCGAGCTCGCTTCTGTATCCACAATCAATGGATCCAATGGACCGCACCCATTTGGCAACCATTGCAAGAAACCAAGCCATGTCCACGAGGCCTGTTTTCTTCTTGTGGGTTATCCCCAAAATTGGAAGCCCAAGTAGCGAGGTGGCCAGAAAAAGAGGAACACTGGTTATGGGCCTTTAGTCCATAATGCTTCAACTTATAGCCCACATCCTCCTCTTGGATTTGGGCCTGTTCCTACTTCTTTAGGATATAGCCCTCAACCCATGGACTCCTATGGTGGCTCTCATTCTTTTACTAATCCATATTCTTGTTCCAGTGTAGGTATCCTGGGTTTTGCAACTCCTAGCCCCGGCAATATTTATGGCGGCTCCTCCGGGCTTAATCTCACAACGGATCAACAACAAAAATTGGCCACTCTTCTGAATCAAATGTGGATTTCTAATCCAACTGCCAACTTCTCAGGTATCACTTGACATTCTAAGGCTTTTTTCATTTGTTTGGATTATCGATTCAGATGCTAGTGACCACATCACTTGCAATTTGCCGCTTTTGGATTCATTTTTTCCATGTGTAGCACCTATCTCAATTACTTTACCTGACCAAACCACTAGCCTTGTGACACATATTGGTCATTACCGACCCTACCCTCATTTGCACCTCACACATGTCCTGTATGCCCCACATTTTAAATATAATCTATTATCCATCCGTAAACTTGAGATAATAATTGTGTGGCAATTTTTCTCGACGATTTTTGTGTCTTTCAAAACCGTACGACTGGGGCTCTGATCGGGCTCAGCAGGGCTAATAGGTGTATTTTTTATGTTCTTTCATTCCCGAATCTTTTTCTTTAGTTTTTCAAAAATATTTAATTTCAAGAAAGAATGCTGCTTGTATTCCAAAATCTTATTCCAGTTGTAATTCAGTTTTTTGCAATAATATTAGTTATGAAATTTGGCATCGCCGTCTTGGTCATTCCTCATTAAAAACTTATCATGCACATGGCCAACCAATATCATGTCCTACATCTTTTTCGTGTCCCATTTGTCCTTTGGCAAACCTAACTCGCAGTGCTTTTCCAACATAGACCACTGCCACCATTTCTACTTTTGCCTTAGTTCATATGGATATCTGGGTCCCCATCGGACTTCCACTTATGATGGTGCACGATATTTTTCCACTATTGTCAACGATTTTTCCCGTGCCACCTGGACATTCCTTTTACACTCCAAATCTCAAGTTTTTTAAAAAAAAATTCAAAATTTTATCTCTATGGTATCCACTCAATTTGGCTCCCTTGTCCGACACATCCGTTCTGACAATGTGACCGAATTCTTTTCTACGGAATGTCGTTCCTTTCTTGCTAGTCAAGGCATTCTTCATGAGAGTTCCCATGTTCATACTCTTCAACAAAATGAAGTTGTTAAATGCAAACACCGTCATTTATTAGATGTTGCATGGGCCTTAATGTTTTAGACCCACATCCCACCTCAATTTTGGGGTGGCTGCATCCTCACTGCAACTTACATCATTAACATGTTGCCTTCTTCATCCATTCATGGCATCAATCCATTTGAACTCCTATTTGGCAAACCA
The DNA here is from genome assembly GCA_020080225.1 of Gynochthodes officinalis. Classification (NCBI taxonomy): domain Eukaryota; kingdom Viridiplantae; phylum Streptophyta; class Magnoliopsida; order Gentianales; family Rubiaceae; genus Gynochthodes; species Gynochthodes officinalis. The sequence goes on from CM034623.1 coordinate 32,835,188, forward strand.
TTTATTCTTGACCATCTTCGAGTTTTTGGCTACTATTGTTATGCCACCACCTTAGGTGCACATGATAAATTTAGTCCACGTGCTACTCCATGCATTTTCATGGATTACCTTCCTACTCAGAAGGGATACCGCCTATATGACCCCACTTCTAAAAAATTCTTTGTTAGTCGAGATGTGATTTTTCAAGAAAACATTTTTTCTTTTTCCCTTTCATCTTCAGCATTGTCCCCCGTAGTTCCACCAACTTCGACCCTCCAACTGTATGGTTCGATGAGACTCCCAATTTGTTCTTTCTACCTATGGACACACCGTTCTCTCCAGATAAGTCCACCACTATTACATATTCGGTTGCTCCTCCTAGTCCATTTCCAGATGTTCCACCTGCATCTTCTTCCCCTTCAGGACCTTCGCTTCCCTCAGCCACACAAGATCTCCAATCAGACACATCTATACACCAATCTGGCCATGCCTCTCAACTACCCATCTGGAGTTCTAATTATATTTGTCCTACCCTGCCATCTGGCTCTTGTTTCTCCCGCTGTCCCATCTCCGATTGCCTTTCCATGGCCATCTGCCACTCTCCCTATCAGCATTTCATTGCTTCCATATCAGCCATCCTAGAATCTACCACCTTTCAGGAAGCTATCACTAATCCCAATTGGGTTACTGCTATGGAAAATGAACTCCACGAACTCTAAGCTAATAATACTTGGGATGTGGTTCCCTTGTCCCCTAGTCGTCTTCCAATTGGGTGCAAATGGGTTTACAAGGTGAAGTATCATGCTGATGGCACTCTTGAGCGGTACAAAGCCCGCCTCGTGGCTAAAGGTTTTAATCAACGCGAAGGCATTGATTATCAAGATACATTTTTTCCTACTGCTAAGCATGTCACTGTTTGCCTTCTCCTTACCATTGCTGCTATCCATGATTGGTCTCTTTTTCAGATGGATGTTCAAAATACATTTCTTCATGGTGATCTTTCAGAGGAGGTATATATGGAGCTACCCCCTGGATTCCACACTCAAGAGGAGCGATTGGTATGTCGACTGCGGAAATCCTTATATGGGTTAAAGCAAGCATCCCGTCAATAGAACGCCAAATTCACTAGTGCCCTTCTCTAGCATGGTTTTCATCAGTCTCGCCATGACTATTCATTGTTCACCAAAATTCAAGGTACCTCATTTGTTGCATTACTTATCTATGTTGACGACATACTAATTATAGGCAACAGTCAAGCTGGAATCATTGACCTCAAACAATACCTCAATGCCACGTTCTTTATGAAAGATCTCGGCTAGTCAAAATTCTTCCTTGGCCTTGAGATTGCTTGATTTCCAGATGGTATCTCACTAAGTCAGCTCAAGTACACATTGGAGTTGATATCTGAGGCTGGATTGGCAGGTTCTAAACCTTCAATTATTCCTATGGAACAGAATAGGAAATTCACAAACGCTGAATATGATGCGGGTTCAAATGAGCAAATCAATGATCCGTTCCTTGAAGATCCTTTAGTATATCAGAGATTAGTTGGCTAACTCATCTACTTAAATCTCACCAGGCCTGATATCACATTTCTAGTTCAACTTCTTAGTCAGTTCATGCACAATCCGAAGCAATCCCATAAGGAAGCCGCCTTAAAAGTGATCAAATATCTTAAGAGTTGCCCAGGCCTTGGTCTTTTGTTCCCATCATCCTCAAAGTTTGAACTACGAGCTTTTTGTGATTCAGATTATAGTACATGCCCAATGACAAGGAGATCCACCACCAGTTTCTGTATCATGCTTGGAAATTCATTAATATCTTGGCATTCAAAAAAGCAGCCCACTATTTCATTATCATCGGCTAAGGCAGAATATCGAGCTATGTAAGTTACAACCAGAGAAATAGTGTGGATCATGGGACTACTCAAAGATTTTGGTTTTCATATGAAACGACTTGCTTTACTTTATTCTGATAATGAAGCTGCAGAGAAAGTAGCGATAAATCCGATTTTTCATGAGCGCACCAAACACATTGAGGTAGAATGTCATTATGTAAGAGAGAAGATCCAGCAAGGTATCATTGCAACACGCCATATATCCACCAAGGAGCAACCAGCAGACTTGTTAACTAAAGCACTAAACAACAAGTAACATTGGCATCTTCTTTCCAAGCTTGGAGTTTTTGACCTATACAAATCTCCAGCTTGAGGGAGAGTGTTAAGGATTACTTAGCCTACCAAAGATATCGCCTAGAATATTTCCCTATATTTTCTCTGTATATTATCTCCTTATATAACTAGTAATTATTTTTTTACCTTAATTAGCATAGGATTCAGGCTATAAGTGTACGTTTAATATTGTACAGAACGATTGTAATACAGAAAATATACCTCAAACTCTTTGGTTTTCACTTTGTTACAGTATGGAACAATTGGTGCTTGTAAATTCTTTCATTGTCATGATCTAGAGATGTGTAAAAGAGGGAAATAGATTATTCCCAGTCTGCTATGATCCCTAAGACCAAAAATGGGGTGAAGAAGTAGAAATTCGTCATAATTGTTTCTTGGATGGTGAGGCTGGTGTTTTTATTGTTGGTGTTTCCTAGAAGTAATGGAAACAAGCGAAAAGGATTTGGAGTGAAAGACGTGGGACGAGCATTGAAAACCAATAGCGTGCCATTGTTTGAGCAATGTCGAAGCAGGAACTTGATCTGTGTTTTTTTTTCCCCTTTTGTTGTTACTGTTGTTTTAATTTTGGATGGACTGGAAATCATAAAAGAGTATGTTGGATGCATGTACTTCATGAAAATCCAATTAATTACATCACTACTCATTGCTCCTCATGCAGCAAGCGCCACCCAAAAATAGTGGTAATGGATATGTGTATTGAAACTGAGTACCTGGGAAATTAATGTACATTGGCTGATTGTGGAAAACGTACCACAAATGTGTAGATTATACCAACAATTGCTCGTAGGAACACTAGAAGGAAAAGCCATGGAATTGTTCTATCCATTCATTCATCATTAACAAAAATACTGAGTAGCATTATACATTAATAATAGGGCTTGAGAAGCCAACATCTGCAATGTAATGTGCTATAAAAACCATATCATAAAATGATACGCAACATCCAATTCTATTGATCAATTCCCAATGCAAAACAATATTACGTACTAGTAGGTGCTCTGAAAATCCACCAATACGAAGCATTCGATTAAAAATCATGTAGGTATTAATTTGAAAATGGTGCAAAGTGGACTACCGCCAAACCGTTAGCCCACGTCGCCAACATCTAGCCACTAATAACCGCACTTCAAATTCTAATAGAAAATTTTAGTAGATTCAAATGAGAAGAATTGAGAAATTTCATTCTACTTAAATCATATTTGTAATTAATTTTAGAATTTAATGAAAATAAATTACCCAATTCCAATTATTCCATTTAAGTTTCACATAAGTTTTACTCATTCCCTCTCAATCATTACTCCCACTTTAGACCAATAAAGGTCCAATTGTCACTTCTAGTTTAGACCACAAGGTTTCTATTATGAAGAAGAATGGCAATACACTCATTCCAAAAAAATTATACAATTACTGAAGGAACATTTAACATTTTGCAAAATTAGGTAATATTTCGTTGCCAGTATTTTTTTTTTTTTTGTCAAACGTTAGTCATATCATTTAATGAATAAAACTATACATAACTTAGCCAGACACACCAGCTAAATGCTCTCTTTTGACTGACATTGGAGCCAAGGAGGAAAAGGATAAAACATATCCTATCTAATTGCCAAATTGGGCACTACTAGATACTTTCTTTACAAAACCATAACTATTTTATCCAAAAAGATTGCACCAAAAGATTGCACCAAAAGATTGATGTCTTCGCCTATAATTGCAAGACTAACTTCAAACACCTTTTGTTGACTTAGTTTGCTTAATATAGCCCAAAAATCAATAGCAATATGCACCTCCCTTCAAAGCAACTACAAAGCAACTTGGGAACTTCTGCTTAATTATTGCAGACTTCCACAAATGCCCTTATTGAGACAAAAAGAAAAGAAACCAAAACAGCCATTCTTCCGTCCTCATCTAATGAATTCAGCCAGAAAATGGCCTTGGTTAGTACTACAAAAGATTGAACACAATCAACTACCAAAAGTAGTCAATTCTAACTGGTACACAATCAATCATTACCACAAACATCTGTACTTTTTACTTGAACAATTCATCTGTACTTTTTCCTCGTTTTTCAATATTCTGCTTCTGAATTCAGTATACTTGGTTTATTTTCTCTACTGTGGCTTTCACAGGTGGGTTAGTGGTTACAATGTGCCTGTCAATTGTTTGTGGGAAGGTCTTCTAGGACAATGGATGAGAAGATAGTAGATTGACTCAGGCAATTCAAGCTCTCACGGGAGGAGGAGGAGACTGGAGTTGAGTTACAGGAGCAGCATGTTAGGCACAGTAAGGAAATGTGTGAACACAGTTTAATGGGGAAACTATATGGTGATAAACGAGCAAATTTCATTGGGCTGAAGGTTACTTTAGCATCAATTTGGCCAACACAACGTCTATTTTCTGTTATTGAATTGGGACATAACTTGTTTCAGTTTGTCTTCTATAGTCATGAGGATAGGAATTAGGTGGCAAAAGGTCAACTGTGGTCTTTTGAACAACAATATTTAGTGCTAAAGGAATGGTCAGCTGAAATGGACATCAAAGCGGTAGCTTTCAATACAGTGGATAAGTAGGTACAGCTTTAGAATATCCCAAATAACTAGATATCTAGAGAAATAGGGCGCAAAGTTGGTAACCTTTTTCCAGAATGTGTGGGATGTGGTGATTCCAGAATCTTGCAGCAGATGTAGTAGGAGTATTAAAATTTTGGTTATTGTTAATCTAGGCTTACCTCTACTGAGAGGGACAAAACTCAGACACCAGGATCAATCTTGTTGGGTGAGTTTTAAGTGTGAACAATTATTGACTTTATGTTTCTATTGTGGGAGAATTGGGCATGGGGAAAGGTAATGCTTGGCTAGACAGGAAGATTGTAGGAACAATGAGCTGCAAGAAGGGTAGTTTGGCGATTGGCTCCGAGCAAGCAGTGTTAAAGATATGCGCAGGATGGGCGAGGAGAAAGCAGCTAGGGCCACAAGGCATCTGACGTGGACAAATTCAAGAGGGGCTTTGCAGACTGTCGTGGGTACTGACGAGAGGGATGGAGACCCAGTAAGGCAGGGGGTGAGCATCCACTAATGGGAAAGAAGGATAGATCCAGATCTCTAGCAGAACGCCATGAGCAAGATATCAGTGGGAAGGACATGGCTTGTAGCGATACAGGGCAAATAGCGATAAAAGGAAATGGTAGTGGGAACACTAGTGTTCTAGGACCAGGGGACCAGGATGGTGCAACTGAGGGGGCGCCTAGCTCGCAGTGGGGAATGAGAAAGGTAATAGAAATGATAGTAGTGAAGAATGATAATGGGATCTTTCATTATAATTCTGGTGGTTGGTTTGTGCAGGAGAATGGGAATGATTACTAATAATGGTGGTTGGTTTGTAATGGAGAATGGAAATGATTATAAATTAATTGTAATAATTTGTAATAATTAATTAATTAATTATTAGTTAATTTTTATTATAATATTAAATTAATTAATTATTAATAAAAATATTATTAATTAAATTAATCTTAATTAGTTAATTTATTATTACTTAATAATAATAAGTTAATAATAAATTAATTTATATTAATTATAATAATTAATATTAATTACTTAATTAGTATTAATTATAATAACTAATATGAATTAATTAATTAGTATTAGTTACTTAATTAGTAATTAATTAATATTATCAATTAAATATTTATAAATTAATTATACATTAATTATAATAATTACTATTAATAAAATGAGATTAATTAATTAATAATATTAAGTAAATGAATAATTAATTAAATTAATCTTGATTAATTAATTAATATTAATTATAATAATTAATTAATTAGTATTAATTATAATAATTAATATTAATTAATTAGTACTAATTAATTATAATAATTAATTAAAAAGATTGTTAGCAAACCCATATCCCTAACTTCCATACCCCCTAATATTGGGGAGTATGAGCGTTATCCCATATTGGGAAATGAAATGTCTTTTTAAGTGGGCCAAGGAATTCCATTTTCTTTAACCAACCAGCCTCAATCACTATCAAACCCATATCCCCACACCAATCACCCCTTGAATCTTATTTGGTTCTGAAGGACGGTCTCATGATGTTGAAATAGAGGAGTGAGTCCACTGCACAAGGGCCAGGCGAGGTAGTAACACAGCAAGTTAATGTTCTTATCTTTAGTGATATTCCTAAGAACTGGATGGCAAACTTTATATCAATAGATGCGACTACTGTGACTAACATTCATGTAAATCTACATTGGGAGATCCAAAGAAGATGAAGAAGAATTGGTCATGCCCGGGAACAGAATCTATCTGTCCCAAACTGTTCCTCCTAGTTTCCGAGTACTGTGGGAGAGAAAAGGAAATGGTTTCTTAGAGATGAAGAGGAAACTAAGGATGAGATAAGGGGTTACGAAAGTTATAAAAAAAAAAGAAGGGAGAAGGGAATAGAAATACTAGACATTGAGGTGGAGGGAGCCCGCCTAAATTGGCCCCAGGAGGATAAATAAAGTTTGTGTGTGGAATTGTAGAGGGTTAGAATTGCCCCTACAATTTTTCAATTAAAGGAGTCTATAAAACTTCGCCCACCAAAAATAGTGCTTATGTGGGAGACCAAGAAAAAAAGATCTTTTATAAAAACAATGTGTCAAAATTTGCGCACTCATAATAGATGGCAAAATGTGGATTCACTGGGGAAAAGTTGTGGACTATTGGTTTTTTGGAATGATAAAATTACAGTCCATCAAGTACTAGCTATGGAGTTTTGTTTTGAATTACAATTCCAAGAAAAGGGTGAGCAAGATAGGAGTTGGGTTATATTTGTATATGCAATTACATATGCGAAGAGTCAAAGGCTTCAGTGGGACTATCTTTAGAAAGCTAAAAGGAATTGGGTTGATGTTTGGTTTATGGGTGAGGATTTTAATGACCTCGTAGACTATGATGAGAAGAAAGGGTGGAGGAAAAGGAATAAAGCCAGTTTTACTGTGTTTCGATGTTTTATTCAGCATATGAGAATGGAAGATTTGCATTTTTTTGGGGAAGAAATTTACATGGGCAAATAATATAATGCAGGAAGAATTTGTTGAGAAACGATTAGATAGATTTTTTGGATCTGCGGTTTGAATGCTCAAATTCCCCAAGGCTGAGGTTAACCATATTGAGAAGCAGTCTTTGGATCATTACTTATTGCTTATAGAGTTGCCAGTATTTTGTTGTGCAAAATAGAACATTTCAATATTTATAAGGGTAAATTACATCTACTACCCCTATGGTTCGTGTAAATTACCAATTGAACCCCGAAATTTAGTAAAATTACCAATATCCCTTAAGAGGGCTAAATGTTATGAATTTAGTTGATTAAAGGTGCTAAATATTATGAATTTATCAAATTTAAGGGGGTATTGGTAATTTCTCATATCTTGGGATTTGATTGGTAGTTTTTACAAACTACAGGGGTAGTAGATGTAATTTACCCTATTTATAAATTTGATTGTGGATATGAAACATTTACCTTAAGGCTTTGTTTGTTACTTTGGAATTAGAATTGTAATTATATAAAATTGAATTTATTATATTAGAATTCCAAATTCTTTGAATTCTTCTATTTGGTAAATTACTTGAATTAACATGAAATTCATTTATAATTCTAAATTCTTTGTTTGGATATTAATGAATTACATGTAAATTGAAATTTCAAATACAACAAAAATTGAAATTGCAAGTGACAGATTCCAGTGAACTGAGGACATCTTTTCATATTGAAATTACTACCAAGACAATTAGAAATACCAGTATATCTTGGGTTGCAAGGGCTACTACATTCAAGGAAGGCACAATTTTTTGAATGAATGAATTACATCAATGCAAAATAAAACAATTCAATTTCATGATTTCAAATGAGGATGATGAAGTATCATTGCTGAAGGCCATGGAAGAGAAAGGTCTAAAAATAGAACCACTAGCAATAGTTATGGATGTTTCCCTACATATGAACCAAGAAAATTAGAAACCTAACCTTGTAGGAATGGGCAAAAATACCTCAACTCCAATTGGTGCAGGGGCAAGCAAAAAAAAAAAAAAAAAAGTTTCAGACAGAAAGGCTTTTGGATTTTATAATCTGGAAGTTGCAGAATTCTCTCCAAACCTAACAATTGCTGGTATTAAACAAGGGGTAAAACAAAATAGTAGTCCTAGATAGAAAGATTTAATCATAGAGAACAGCTACAAGTGATCTCTCAAGAGTCTTCAGATTCATAAGCATATAATCAGGTCCAACAGAGAGCTGCAGTGTTGAGAAAATTCAAAGGTCATCTGCCCAAAAGCTCCAAACTACAAGAAGTCCCTTATAGATCATAGCAGAACAAAAAGAGCATTCCGCAAACACATCACTATTTCTCCTTCAACTGGTCTTGATTGACGCACTTGATATCATCAACTTTATCAGGATTGGGACTAACCTTTACATCTCAACTAATGAAGAGAAGATAATCAACTGCTTATCAATTTTACTGCATTATATACATTGTCAACCAAACATAAGAATCAATCTCAGACTTGAAGTAAGAATTTACTTCAAGTAGGCTATCTGAATTTCACCCATACATGTAGTAGAATATTTGGTTCATCAAGTTCTTTAAGTTTGGCTTACAAATACTAGAACTTTGAGTAGATGCACATAAACCAAGGAAATGGGACTTCTTTCTTCCAGATCCTCTTCAAACTCAAAAATGACTCATTTTGTTTTTCCATATCTATATTACTATTATTAGAACGAAAAAACTATCATGGCATACAACTGTGTTTTGGAATAGCTATCATGGCATACAAAAGCATCCCAGCAGAAAGAAACATACAGAAAGCTATTCACATGACTCTGAATTTTATTGCACTTTTAGCTATTCATTTGCTCTACAAAACAAGTCCCTAAAACTTTATCCATTTTGGAGTCCAAGTAAGTATTCCTTGGCTTTTCCCTTTTCTTTCCCAGATGTTGCTTGTGATTCAAATGCCATCTACAAAAATTTAAAAGTTTATAAGATCAAATGGCTCAAATGACTTAGCTGTAAAATATTATCCTTCATCTATAAAATTCAGCTCTATAACAAATGATGGTAAACAAGTGCATTTAGAACTTTTAATGAAGTCATTGAGAAAGCATAAACATATATATAGATGCATGCTTGGACCAAAATGAAGTTGCCAAAAATGAAAATGAAGTATTTAATAATTACATAAGATCCTAAAATGTTAAAATCCTTAAAAATGGGCAATAAGATATGATAATAAATTCAGACTAAATCCAACAATTGTGTTGAATATTATATAAATTCCTATCTACTTCGCCTATTTTGATAATCAACAAACATTGCTTGTGCTAATACATCCCTAAACCTTGTCCAATCATTAGTAAATTGCACAATAGTAATTCGATCAGAGTGTTCAACATGTACACCACTTTGTGAGTTCAATTGATTCTCTTCATCTTCATCATCATCATTAACATTGTCATCATCTTCATTTCGTTGCCGGAGAAGATCAGCATCAACTTCATCCAATAATGGATCATTAGGTTCTTTTACTCAAATAAAATTATGAAGAATAATGCAAGCATTAATGATATCGACATGTGTTTTGACATCAAAAAAAATTCACTTCTCAAAATTCCCCATCGCTTTTTTAGTAAACCAAACCTTCTTTTAATTACATTTCTAGCTACTGAGTGTCGAAGGTGGAATAACTCCTTTGAAGTTTGTGGGTTATTTCTTCTTGCTGACCACTTATTGAGATGATATCGAACTCCTCTATAAGGAGCAAAAAAACTAGAACCATTTGTATAACGTCCACAAGGAAGTATTTTCCTACAAAATTAAATACAGTAGTTTTTTTTCTTATATTTAAAGACATTTGAAAATAATAAAAATGAAAATGAAAAAGTGAGAAAAGTCTAATTGAATCATACCCTTAGGAATAATCAAGGCATCTTGTTTAACTAATGCATCACGTAATATTTTACTATCTACTGCAGATCCTTTCCTTCCCGGCAATAAATAAGTAAACTTTAAGTCACGAGAGTATACAGCCAGAAAATTTGTTGATATCTCACCCTTCCTATTTCTATATCTTCCTTGGTCTCTAAGTGGAACATATACTTTAATATGAGTTCCATCTAATGCTCCAAGATAATTCTGCGACAAAACAACACATAATAATAGTTAAACTTATAAATTAAAGTATTGACTAATCAAAAAAAAAAAAAGAGAGAAAGAAATAATAGTTACCTAAAACCAATCCCATTTTTCATCCTCGAATCCTTCTATTTCTGTTTTTGGTTGGATAACATATTATTTTTCTATTCTTAAAATAGCAATAGGACTATGTTAAAGTACCAACTAACTGTCTCACCTAATCTTATGAAATCGAAACTAACTTTTTGATTCTTCAAATTATAAGCAAGCACGTAAAGAAACATAACAATTGCTTCTTCAACAGTTATATGTATTAAATCTCTCAAGCCTCCTTGCTCTCTTAGATTAGTACATAAGATCATAAAACAATGCTTAGTGAGTTGGAGTTGATCCTTACAAACTCTATCACTCCCATAATAAAGTCGCCTTAGGTATGTTTCTCATGCTATCTTAAAGTGAAGCCTACGCTCCTTCACAATATGCTTCTCATACCACCAAATGGCCAAAGTAGCTATGGTGATAATATAATTTGCAATAATTACTTTTTGTTTCTTTGTGGCTTGACTCTCATCTTCATTTGGAGGCAAGTGGAAATCCATGTACTACAATTAAATAATGAAAAAAATCAAATAAGAATTTTGAAAAGGCAAGACAATGAAAACGTGAGAAGTACCAAATTATGTATTATGATTAAATGGAACACAACATAAGTCAGCCTATTACAGTGAAGATGAAAATCAATTTCTAGATTTCCTCAGTTTCATCAGCAATTCTCCACACATAAAACTAACAACCATACTAATTTGTAACTACAACTTAAGGGGAAATCAATCATAGCATCAACCAGTTAGTTTATTTCCACTAAGGAGTTTGGAAGTTAGTTTATTTCCATTAAGAAATCTAGAAACAAAGAACAGTTACAGATATTTGAGAAATTAAAAGTGCAGCATTTACTCAACAACTAAAATTCCTTGATGCTAAAAAAAATCAAATACTTGAACTCAAGATCAGGGACACAAAAAACTCCCTCTATTTAAATCATAAACTTCCCCTTCCCCTTCCCCTTCGAATTCCCCACCACCAAATTATAAACAGACCAGGGTAGTTACATTCCTGATGAAGGACCCCAAGATCTGGAAAACAAAATACGAAATCTAAAGAAGAAACTACAAACGAATAGGGACATATCCATGTACTTAGTTAAATAGGTAAGTTATTACATTGGATTAGAGTACTAAAGAACGTCTAACAAAACAATAGTGGTTCCTTTCATCCCCTCTTGACCAAAATTCATGGCAATAAACAAGGGGAAAAAACAAAAATGAAAGTCCACGAGACACACAAAATCAATCAACAACCAAACCATTTTTCAAAACATTTTTTTTGTAATTTCCACATCAATAACTCTCACTCTCAACATCAACAGCAATAGCATTCAAAATGAAACTCAGATCGCCAAAGATCATATCAATATACTCGAAGTAGCAGAAGAATTGCAAAATTTTGTGTCCTATATATTACATGTGATCACAAAAGGAAACACTATTTGACCGTGAAATCGCACCTTAGTTCAATGATTAATTCAAAGATTGAACAAAAACAATTGAATCCACCCCACCAAAGATCATACCATCATCCATGAAAAAGCCCACAGATCATTCTCAGAAAAGTCATATGAGGAACACTGGATCAGATTAATATACATTTACCTACCAAAAAAACAAAAAAAAAACAAAAACACTGGATCACAAATTAGACACAATTTCCATCATAAAATTGCACTTGTATGCATTCGAACAAGCACTCAACAAAATCAACCCAATTAAAGCTTCATGCAAGTATCATGCGTGATAAAAAAAAAAAAAGAAAAAAGGGAGGAGAGAGAGCTTATAGCGTACGGAGGAGAGTTTGATGAGAGGCGAGGCAACGACATTGTATGAGCAACCACGCCACCGCTCTCTTCCTCTTCAAATTTGAGCAAATTGTTGGCAGATTGAGGAAACAGTGACAACGATGGCGATGAAAACAACGAGATTAAAGAAGAAAAATGATGAAAGAAGAGTGAACTCAATGAATGAACAAGTGAATAAGACGATGGAACAATTTACCCATTTTTGTTATGACCCAATTTGAGATCATTTTACTCGATTTGAGATCCCCGTATTCTTCAAATTTGTGAGGAATTGGATTTGAGAAGGAATTTAGATTGTAGAATTGGAAGATAATAGAATTTGTGTAGAATTCTAGTTTTTAAACTCTTTACGGATCAAATAGTAGAATTGGAATTGGGGCCTCCATTTCTAATTCTAAGGCTTTAATTTCATGAAAACAAACAGAGCCTAAAAATATAAGAATACAAATAATCCAAAATTCCAAACGCATTACAATTCGGGTTTAAACGGAATAGAATTGATGGGTTTGTAGAATCCACGCTTCTACGCTTCTAATAAATGGAGAATACGTTAAAGTTTACTATCAGGCAATGCCGCCATCTACTCGAATAATCTGTCCATTAACCCAACCTCCGGCATCAGTAGCCAAGAACCCCACGAGGGGAGCAATGTCCTCCGGCAAGCCCAGCCGCCCCATTGGGTTCGCATCCATCAACATTTTCAACGTCTCTTCAGACTTCCCAGTAAAGAAAGAATCCGTGGCGGTTGCTCCCGGGGCCACACAGTTGGCGGTTATCCCTGTCCCCTTGAGCTCCTTGGCCAGTATCTTGACCATGGCCTCCACGGCCGCCTTGGATGCTATGAGAGCCCCGTAGTTGGGTGGCAATCTAGCCACCAATGACGTCGTGAGGCATATGATTCTTCCTCCGCCTCCCCTCATGATCCTGTTGGCGGCCTCCCTGCAGCACAGGAAGGATCCCCGGGCGTTCACGCTGAAGATACGGTCAAAGTCGTCGAGGGACGTGTTGGCGATGGTGTGATTCTTGGGGTCGAAAATGGCGGCGGAATTGACAAAGATATGGACTGGAGATCTGAAAGCTGACTCAGCGGAGTCAAATAGGGATTTCACCTGATTTGGGTCAGAGACATCCGCCTTCAAGGTGATGGCACGAGGAACAACACCTGAGTTGGTGGTGCTACTATCATTGTTGATTTGGGCGGCGACTTGCTCAGCTTTGGCTGGGTTGGAGGAGTAATTCACCAAGATGCGGGCTCCGAGGGAGGATAAATGGAGGGCAATGGCCCGCCCAATTCCACTGGAGCCGCCAGTGACGATGGCTACCTTGTCTTGGAGAGGGAGAGTTGCTGCGGCTGAGCTTGCTTCTTGTCCAGCCATGGAGGGGAAGGATGAGAATTAGTTTCGGTAATCGATCTCTTGGCTGAAATTTAAAAATAAAACTGAGATTTTTTGTTCCTCTGTATTCATGTTCATGTTCATGTTCATTTTCTTATATAATCCCTCCCTCAAAAAAACAAAAAAAAAAAATCAAAATTTTTTTACCCCAACAAAAATTTAATTTTAAATTAAAATTTTAAAATATATATTTATAACTAAATAAAAATATAAAATTATATATTTAATTAATATATTAAATACTTTATATTTAATAATTAATATAATTATATATTTAAATCAAAATAAAAAATTTTTTTTTTAACAAAGAAGTACCGTACAAGTTCAGAGGATGTGCCGTCCTAACCAACGCAATATTAATATAATTATCGTTTAAAAAAAAACAAAAACGCAACGTGTATCAGCATCCCGCGTAATGTCAATGATGAGCTCCCCTCCGTCCATGCGGCCAAGTGGCCAACTGGCTATATTTGCATTGCATGTTTTTTCTAGATGTGCCGTACTAAGCAACGCAATGTTTTTATGATACACGCCTGTATTTTTGTATCATTTGGGTGGGATGATTCTAGAGATAACATGTCATTTATTGACAGAATTGAAGAAAATGACACGAGGAAGTTTGGTGAGTAATTTAGTCAAGGAGAATTTTGGTCCTGAAAGACTCTGATCCTGACTCGTTTGAGGAGATAGAGTCCATGGAATTCTGGCACCTTCCAGACTGCCCTTTTGTGAATTGGGACGGCTGTGTGTCATTTTCTGCTTTTCAGATGAGTAATTAGAAATGGTCTAGTCGCTTATTTAACAAAGAAGAATTTTTTTTTATTATTGAATTTAAAATTAAAAATACATATATAAAATGACAATTTAATAAACACAAGATAAAACGGTTTACTTTTCTTTGTCGTCTCCGATAGGAGGCTCTTTCCTCATCAATATATCTAGTATTATTATAATACAGAACAAGTCAAATTTTTATCTCTTTTCTATTTTATTTATGCTCATTACGAAAGTGTATTTTTGACTTCTATCTTTTGATTGATGGTAGAACTTTCTAAATCCAAGAGATCAAATATAAAATTGAAAATATATGAAAACCCAAATGTTATATAGGATGCAAATTCTTTTTTCTTTTAGCAATTAATATTGCCCGATAAAAATTACATTAACAACACATATAAACATCTGAACCTATATATTTTAGAAATATATGATGTCAATATAGATTTTGATTAAATATTTGAACATTGTTCGAAAAGAAATACTTTGTTTCTATAAAAAAATAATTATAACGCTTTGGATGATAAAATGGCAGTCTTAACATTTTTTAAAAACTTTTAAGGAGACAAAATTATATAAACTAGGAATTTTAAAAAAAAATTAAGTGTGCAAAATGATAATGAAGAGAAATTTTTAAAAATTTAGAGAGTAATTTCAATGAATACCCATAAAAATTCAAAATTTCGATGGCCACTTTATAATTTTCAAAAGTGGAGGCTCGGCAAATGCCCATCCTCACCACGAGGTGGCTTGGCTTTGCCCTGCGTAGTCGAATTTGACTCCATTAAGTTTCTTAATGGCACCAATAAAACAATTAGATATTATTAACCCAAATCTCAGGATTTAGTTCTAAGCTAACCTCTTCAATGTTTAAATCAGTTATCACTTCAGGATTATATTTATTTTCTTTCAAGTTTGTTTTTATTATTAATTACCTTCTCCGATTTGTAATTATTTATATATGATCAAAACTTTAGACCCCCCTTCAGCAATTAATGAAATGATTCAAAACCAAGCAAAAATTGGACTTTAGTTCTCTTTTTTCCTACGTTGGATTCACATGATATTATTATTTATTGTTACGTTTAATACTTATACCTTTCAATCAAACACTTTTAATTTTATTTCTTTGAGAAATGTATACTTTTAGAATCTTATGTTTGGTTGTGATAATTTTGGTTCAAATACTATCATTCGAGAAACATTAGGGACCGAAAAATTATCACATGAACATGTATAAGGTACGAAAACTATTATATTTTTGCAATATCTTGTAAATGAAAAAATTGGAACAACCATTAACTAATGCTTTTGTCAACACAATTAGATAACTGCCAATGAAAGATTCTTGTTTCATTGTGTCAACATAATTATTATATTAACTTTCTCATAGATATTTTTATTTCACTAATTAAATTCTTAAAATTTAATTTTTTTAAAAAAATATTTATTTTCCTCATAAGTAAATTCTTAAAAGTCATATTCTCATAGAAATTTACTTTTTTACTGACCAAACGAGCCCTTAAAGTATTTTTATAAATTTGATTATACTACAGCTGTCTACGTATACTTGGAAAGGGGAATTTGATTACCACATTTTTACCACTAATGAGAATCGTAATTTTCTATAAAACTGATAAGTGATTAAAACTTTTGATCACTAAATCATTCTTTTCCCATTCATGAGAATGGATCGTGTAAATTAGGGTAAGAGTGATTAAAACTTTAACTGCTGATCACTGAATCATTCTAGAATGATAATATATTCTCAATGTCCAATTGTGAGTCACATTTATACTTTTTTCTTCACTTTCTAAAGAAAATTAAGACCCGGACATATTTGCGATATTCCTGCCGTGGATTGATTACGTTGTAAAACGGAATGTAATATAGTACTGACACCATTGTTTAATCGAATTAACCTTCAATTTTTAGTCCCGAATTACCATAGTATTTATTAAAAAATAATAATAAAAACCTTTATGCTCTGTGGCCATGTTGGTGGATTGACCAGGGCCCTCAGGTTTAGTGATCAAAATGATTGCGTGAGACAAGGTTTGGCCGAAATTGGTGAGAATTAATGATAAGTTTTTGTGTAGGCTGTGGGGCTAATCAATAAGACAGATGATCACGTTTTCATGGACCAAAGTTGAGCGAAAATAAATGAATATCCAGAGGATTTGGTCAAGGAAAAGGAAAATTTGGCATTTGGCAGATGCAATTTATTCCCACTTGGAGGCTTCAAAATTTCTTATAAATTCCTCGGCGGCAATTGGTCAAATTTCTTAACTAAAATCGCAACTCATTTGATTAAACAGGACAATCACAGTAAAATTTCTGATTACATTTACATTGTTAATATTTGGTTTCAACTCTATAATGCAAAGATAATACTTAGTTCAATTTAAATATTAGAATAAGCATTAATCAAAATTTGAATCTTACTATACCAGTAAATAATAATAATAGTCCCTTAATTTGAAACCAAAATTCCCTTTCATCTGTCATATAAGAGAAATTAAATTTGATCCTTAAAGTTTGAAATTGAGTTTTAATTAGTACTGATCTCATATTCATGCCAAATCGATATGGCCGCCGGTTAACATGCACAATGCATGTGAGTTTGGCAAGGGTTTGGTCGGAAAACGAAAACAAAAATTCTGGTCTAACATTCCGACTTGCTATAGTTGACCATAAATGGGCGAAAATAGCCACACGTGAACAAAATCTAGAAGTTTCCACACAAAACACTTATTAGCCAAATGAAAATTGTGAACAACTGAAAGTTGAAGATTACCATGAATTGTCGTTGTGCAAGGCCCACAGTTATGAAAGACATCTAGATGGTGCCAAAACCAGAAATGAAGTTTCTTCCATGCCAAAGGTATGGAACAATTGGTGCTTGTAAATTCTTTCATTGTCACGATCTAGAGATTTGTAAAAGAGGGAAATAGATTATTCCCAGTTTGCTGTGATTCCTAAGACCAAAAATGGGGTGAAGAAGTTGAAATTCGTCATATTTGTTTCTTGGATGGTGAGGCTGGTGTTTTTATTGTTGATGTTTCCTAGAAGTAATGGAAACAAGCGAAAAGGATTTGGGGTGAAAGACGCGGTACGAGCATTGAAACCCAAGAGCGTGTCATTGTTGGAGCAATGTCGAAGCAGGAACTTGATCTGTGTGTTTTTTTTTCCCTTTTGTTGTTACTGTTGTTTTAATTTTGGATGGACCGGAAATTATAAAAGAGTATGTTGGATGCATGTACTTCATGAAAATCCAATTAATTATATAATTATTCATTGCTCCTCATGCAGCAAGCGCCACCTTAAAATAGTGGTAATGGATATGTGTATTGAAACTGAGTACCTGAGAAATTAATGTACATTGGCTGATTGTGGAAAACGGACCACAAATATATAGATTATAGGAACAATTAATTGCTCTTAGAAACACTAGAAAGAAAAGCCACGGAGTTGTACTATCCATTAATTCATCATTAACAAAAATACTGAGTAGCATTATGCATTTATAATAGGGCTTGAGACGCCAACATCTGCAATGCAATATGCCACAAAAACCATATCATAAAATGATACGCAATATCCAATTCTACTGATCAATGCCCCAATGCAAAACAATATTACATAATAATAGGTGCTCTAAAAATCCATCAATACGAAAGCATTCCATTAAAAATCAATCATCAAGTGTCAATAACCCTTCTGCCACAAAAGATCCATCATGATTGACTTGGACCCCTAACATAGCACTTGTTCCAATTTTCTTTTATCATGTTCACAACTTTCCTAATTCCAAGTGGCGGATACAACAACTTCAACATATTTTCAAGAAAGGGGTAGGATGGTCTGGAGGTAGATTCTACCTGCTTTGATGGACCATGCCATTGTCTAATCAACTTCAGGCTGGGGAGAGCCATGTTTGGTCAAAGCATTCTATGGATCCTGCCCTAAGTACGTCCTTAATTTTTTAAAAGTAGCTGAATGTGGATTAGCTTTTGTTATATTTAGAGATATTGTTTTAAATTAGAAAAGTAAAAAAAATTAAAACACTTAATAATTGGAGAGAGTTTAAAACTAATTATTTTAAATTTAAATTAAACTCTTAATTTTTTAATTAGTTAGTTTTCTCATGTTATAACCTCCCCACCAACCTTCTCGAAAATGGCAGTTGTTGGTTACTCCTGTTCTTGGTTTTTAAGCATCTCAAAATATGTGTTCTGGTTTTTAGGTATCTCAGTAGAAGTGTCCATGAGCCTATTGGAATTCTATTTTTTAGGCTTTTTGCATTAGGCCTTCAACACTTTGACAATGGGACTTGTGTGCACACCTCACAAATTTAGGTTCCTCCTTGACACAAATCATTAGGCCCCTTAACATTTTGACAATGAGACTTGCGCACACACCCACAAATCTAGGCGTGAGAAGGGCGTGGAATTAATCTTCCAGACTAAAAAAGTCCGCCTCTAACCCTTTCAATAATTAGTTACGAAAACTGGCTAATATGTTTAACGTGAAATTCGAACTTTGATTGACTTACTTGTGTCCTCCAAGTCATATAAGTTCTTCTAACCCGGGGGACCTAGGTTGGTTCACTTGATACGTCTTCTTTGTGGACCCTTTTATGTAATGTTCACCAAAATCAAAAGTCCCATTTCATCTATAAATACCTACAAGAATGTTGTGAATTTTTTTTTTGCATGTTATGATAAGTTTATTCAGTGGTATCCATTCCTTACTTTTGCGTCACCTTCAACCGTGAATATAGAATTGAACTGCCTTCGTCATTGTATTTATCTTTCAAAGAACTCTCTTTCATAATTGTATTTATCAACTTCAATTTCTGCCATATTAAAATAAAGGCATCTAAGGGGATATTTGGACAATATTTTAAAAAAAATAGTTTTTAATATATTTTTTATCTCATAACTACTAATTCAAAAAAATATAAAAATACATTTTAAAATATTGTTCATTCATGTATTAATTTAAAAATGAGGCAAAATGGACTACTGCCAAACAGTTAGCCGACAGTTGCCAACATCTGGCCACTAGTAACCACCCTCTAAATTCTAATAGAAAATTTTAGTAAATTTAAATGAGAATTGAGAATTTTCATTTTACTTAAATCATATTTCTAACCAATTCTAGAATTTAATAAAAATGACTTACCCAATTCTAATTATTCCCCACCCATTTAAGTTTACATAATTTTTACTCATTCCCTCCCAATTGTCACTCCTCCTTTAGACCAATAAAGGTCCAATCGTCACTTCTACTTTAGACCAAATGGTTTCTATTATGAAGAAGAATGGCAATACACTCAATTCAAAAAAAAATTATACAATTACTGAAGTACTTATAAATAAAAAGAAACATTTAACATATTGCTAAATTAGGTAATATTTCGTTGTCAATATTTTGTTGTGCAAAATAGAACATGTCAATATTTATAAATTTGGTTGTATGTTAGTTATTTTGTTTTGAGATAATTTTTTATATGTTCAGAATGATTTGTATATCATAATTTTTACCTAAAAATATAAAAATACAAAATAAAATATAATCCAAAATTCCAAACGCATTACAATTCGGGATTAAGCGGAATAGAATTGATGGGTTTGTAGAATCCACGCTTCTACGCTTCTAACAAATGGAGAATACATTAAAGTTTACTATCAGACAGTGCCGCCATTTACTCGAATAATCTGTCCATTAACCCAACCTCCGGCATCAGTAGCCAGGAACCCCACGAGGGGAGCAATGTCCTCCGGCAAGCCCAGCCGTCCCATTGGGTTCGCATCTATCAACATTTTCAACGTCTCTTCAGACTTCCCATTAAAGAAATAATCCGTGGCGGTTGCTCCCGGGGCCACACAGTTGGCGGTTATCCCTGTCCCCTTGAGCTCCTTGGCCAGTATCTTGACCATGGCCTCCACGGCCGCCTTGGATGCTATGTAAGCCCCGTAGTTGGGTGGCAACCTAGCCACCAAGGACGTAGTGAGGCATATGATTCTTCCTCCGCCTCCCCTCTTGATCCTGTTGGCGGCCTCCCTGGAGCACAGGAAGGATCCCCGGGCGTTCACGCTGAAGATACGGTCGAAGTCGTCGAGGGACGTGTCGGCTATGGTGTGATTCTTGGGGTCGACAATGGCGGCGGAATTGACAAAGATATGGACTGGAGATCTGAAAGCTGACTCGGCGGAGTCAAATAGAGATTTCACCTGATCTGGGTCGGAGACATCCGCCTTCAAGGTGATGGCACGAGGAACAACACCTGAGTTAGTGGTGCTACTGTCACTGTTGATTTGGGCGGCGACTTGCTCGGCTTTGGCTGGGTTGGAGGAGTAATTCACCAAGATGCGGGCTCCGAGGGCGGATAAATGGAGGGCAATGGCCCGCCCAATTCCACTGGAGCCGCCAGTGACGATGGCTACCTTGTCTTGGAGAGGGAGAGTTGCTGCGGCTGAGCTTGCTTGTTGTCCAGCCATGGAGGGGATGGATGAGAATTAGTTTCGGTAATCGATCTCTTGGCTGAAATTTAAAAATAAAACTGAGAGATTTTTTGTTCCTCTATTCATGTTCATGTTCATGTTCTTATATAATCCCTCCCTCAAAAAAATTAAAATAAAAATAATTTTTTTTCACCCCAACAAAAATAAAATTTTAAAAAATATATAGAGATTTATAATTAGATAAAAATACAAAAATATATATTTAATTAATATATTAAGTGCGTTATATTTAATAATTAATAAAATTATATATTTAAATTAAAATAAATTATTATTTTTTTCTTAACAAAGAAGTACCGTACAAGGGCGGAGGATGTGCCGTCCTAACCAACGCAATATTAATATAATTATCGTCTAAAAAAACAAAACGCAACGTGTATCAGCATCCCGCCAAATGTCACCGATGAGCTCCCCTCCGTCCGTGCGGCCAAGTGGCCAACTGGCCAAGTGGCTATATTTGCATTGCATGTTTTTTATAGATGTGCCGTACTAAGCAACGCAATGTGTGTCACCATCCCAGCTAATGTCATTGATGACGTCCCCTCCGTCCATGCGGCCAACTACCTGTATTTGCATTGCAATTTTAAAGAAAAAGTATTAGAAGAAAAAGTATATTAAAGAAAAATAAAAATTATATTAGATGAATTTTTTTTGAAAATAGTGTAAAATTAATTTGGATGAAAATTTTAAATTTGATTTTTGAGGTGAAGTAAAAGAATTCCTTGAATACTATGTATTGTTTTAATCAAAAACGTGAATTTTCTGAGAAAAAGAAAAATCCAATCACTAGATATTTGTCGGATATCTTACTTTTGTCACGTCTTCGGTCGCCAGCCACTCATCATGGGATTCTCACAGAATCCTCAGGCTTATTACGGCAAAGAATTTTTATATAAAAAGATTTTAAATTGTAGTTGCATGGTTCTTTTTCTATAATATTAAACTCACTAATCTTGATAACTTTGATCGTTTTTTTTGCTTGGTTTTTGAGTTTTCCTTTTCTTTGAAGCTTCTAATTTGATATACTAGTATAATAATATTATTTGACAAGTTAAATTAACCGTAACAAAAACATATTTAGTTGATTGAAAAGTTGATTGGTCATGAAAATAAAACCAAACGTCACCTAATTTTGTTTGGTGAAGCCCGGAAAATGAACAGAAGCTGTAGACTTCACTATCAAATTCTTTATTTGTGTGTAGAATCTGCGAGATTTTGTACAACTTTTTCTTTTGGTGTTCTGCTGACATGGTTGTCACTCTTCCCCTCTGATTGTACGAACTGCCATGGTAAAGTACCACTTTTCAACCTACGGGAGATATAGCTGGCTCCTTGCGACATTTATTCAATCTTTATGATTAAAGTTTGAATGACATATAGTATTCTTTTCTCTACAACAGTAAAACTCGATCTAGCTACCCCTACTTTTTTTTTCTCTAAAATAATAATTGTATTTACTTTTTTAAAAAATCATCATATACAAATTACCCACTAACTATAACTTCTTTAGTACTCAATTGGATTCTACAGTGGATAGTGTCTCTAATCTCTGCACAAACTGGATACCCCACACACTCTGACTTCTACTGCTCCATCTTCTCTCTATACAATAAGCACCACTAAGCCTGATCATTAGCTGCTAGTCCCTATTTCATCTTATTTCATGTGTTTATGTTTGGATTAGGGTCTGTTTCCCTTTCATTGACTGCCTGAAACTTTAACCATTCCACCATTGCTATATTCACTACTAGTGTCTCTTCTCTCAACTCTTTCTAGAATAGCCAAAGATTCCTTGTTTTCCAAAGCATTCATGGTATGTAGATAGTCAATTGTGCTCTGTCATGCTAACTGTCACTTTTCTCCTTAGCACAAATGTTTTGCCACCCATTTTTGAAACTCCATTCTTGTGACTCCGTATCCGCCCATTTCACTAGTGCTATCTTCCATACCATTCTTGCCCTACGGCAATTAATTAGTGTATGTTTTAGTGTTTCCTCTTGTTCCCCACACATGTGGCATATAGGTTCTTCTTGAATGCCTCTTTTCACCAACTGATCCTTTGTAGGTAAGATGCCACGCCAACATCTCTGAAGGAAATGCTTCAGCTTACCTTTAATTCCTAGTTTCCAGGTGGTCCTCCATACACCTTTCAATGTTCCTTTAGTTGTGCTGCATTCTGGTCTTTGGGGTTGCTGCCATTGTTCTCTCATTTCCTTCCTATGTGCTGATTGTACAATGTAGCTTCCTTGCTTGCAATGCTGCCAAATTAGTTTATTTCTGCTTCTATCCCTTTTGATTGGGATGGTGAGGATGGTCTCAGCATCAAATTGGGTGAAAATTTGCCCAATCAGTTTCTTATTCCATTCTGTCCCTTACTGAATGGGGTGGGTTTTTCTCTCTGCCTTCCCAGAATCCAAGGATGATCCCAAATCCTAATAGATTTCCTATCTTCCACGTGGAATCTTACTTCTTTTTGTATGATGTATATAGCTCCCATCTAGCTCTTCCATAGCTAAGAGGTGTTGCCTTTAGTTTGAGCCATTAATAGCCCCCCATTTGGAAAATACTTGGTCTTCATCACCTTACTCATGAGAAGATTAGGTTGAGTAATTAGTGTCCAAAGTTGCTTAACTATCAATCCATCATTAAACATTTATATATTCTTGAAGCCCTCCCCCCCTTCGCTTCTTCAAGAACAAACATTATTAGGCAATTTAAAGAAGGCCATCACATACGTTGGTAGTGCATTAATTAATGCTTTGATGAGAAATTCTTTCCCTGCTAAGTTAAGGAACTTGTTTTTCCATTTTTTGGTTCTTTTCTGCACCCTTTCCACAATATGGGCAAACACTTCCTTGTTAGACATTCCTATGTGCATAGAGAGGCCCAAGTACTTAGCCTTTTGTTGCTCTTTGATCCCATTCAGAGTTTGGCATATGGCCTCCTTGATCTCCTTTGTCATGTTCTTGTTGAAAAAGACTGACGACTTGTCCAGGTTGACCAACTAGCCTGAAAAGCTGCTATAGTTATCCAATAATGTCTTCACCCTCCTTGCTTGGTCGATGTCTACATCACAAAACAATAGAGAATCATTTGCACATAAAAGGTGAGTGATTAGTAGTCCTTGCTTACTCACTCTCACCCCCCTACATTCACCTCTCATACTTGTTTCAGTTGTTTGCCTAATCATATTCGAAAAAACTTCAAAAATGATTAAGAACAAATAAGGTGATATTGGGTCCCCCGGTCTGAGGCCCCTTGATGGTTGGATATACCCACATTTCTCTCCCTGTATGTTTATAGAGAAAGGGGAGGAGCTAATGCACTACCTAATCCAATCTATAAAATGCAAGAAAATCTCATTTTCCTAAACACACCTCACACAGAAAGTTCCACTCTACTCTATCATAAACCTTGGCCATGTCTAACTTTTGTGCCATAAACTCCTTTTTTCCTTTATGTCTAGAGCATAAGGTGTGTATACACTCATGAGCAACTACCACATTATCTAAAATATGTCTCCTAGGAATAAAGGTTACTTGGCAGGGACTAATGTATTTATAAAAGCAGATTTTCAATCTTTCAGCCACAATCTTGGAAATAATCTTGTACAAAACATTACACAGACTAATTGGTATAACATAAGCCATGGAGGTGGGATGTTTAACTTTTGGGATAAGATCATAAGAGTAATTCATGTGTGGTTTATTTGTTTAAGCAATTTCCTTTGACAAAATTTTTTTAGCAACATTACAAATGTCCATTTTGACCACATTCCAATAAGACTAGAAAAAAAAAAGTCATACCATCTGAGCCGAGAGCTTTATCAGGCTGCATTTGAAATAGAGCATTTTTTATCTCACTTTCCTCCATTGACCAAATCAATCTTTGGTTTATTGCCTTGGTGATAGATCATGGAATACCATCTAACCCTTCGTGAAAGTATTGTTGACTAGATGAAGTAAATAATTGTTGGTAGAACTCCAAAATCTCATTCGGTTTCTCACATATCTGGCCATCTCCTATCACTAGAGTATTAATAGAATTCTACCTCTTTCTGCTCACTGTACATGCATGAAAGAAATTGGTATTCCTATCTCTTTCCTGCAGCCATTGGACCTTGGCTTTTTGTCTCCTCTATATCTTTTCCTCCCGATAGGCAGCATTAAGTTCAGCTTTGAGTCAACTCCACGCATTCTAGTCCTTATTCTCCCCTGCTTCCTCAGCTCTTCCAATTATTCTTTCACCTTTGAAATCTGTTTAGCTGAGTTGAATTTTTGCTTGCGGCTCCATTTTAGTAGCTTTATCTTGCACTGTTTGATTGTTGAGCAAATTTGATACATTGGAGTTCCTAGTACCTTTCCTCTAACTGGAGTATAATATTCCTATTGCCTTCGAGTTTCTATTCTACTATCTTTGGGATGAAAACTTCCAACCAATCATCGCCGGTCTAAACTTCTCCCTTGTGTCTTGTTCTTGTCCTTTTAATATGATCGTAAAATCCCCATACAAAAATGCTCATCTAATTTCCGTCCTACCATTTTATGTAATGTTGCGTGCAAATTTATGTTGGCCAATAGATAACACATATTTGTTGGAGAGATTGTGTGTCTTTGAATCAAAATGGTTTTACTTCAAGAGGAAGAATTGCTGATAATGTTCTTATTGCCCATGAGCTGGTGGAATTTATTAAAAAAGGAAACATTAAAGCAAGGTTATGTGGCATTGAAACTAGACGTGAATAAAGCTATGATAAGGTCTCTTGGGAATTTTTAGAGCACTTGCTAACAATTATAAAATTTTCGCTCAAATGGATATAGTACATTAGTCAGTGTATTAGCACGATGTAATTCCAACTGGCTTTAATTGGTTGGTTTCGCCACATCTCAAACCGATAAAAGGATTGTGCCAGGATGTCCATTATCACTGCCTCTATTCATCATCTGTCAACAAGCATTATCGGCGATGCTATTAGCTTAGGAAGCAACATCAAACTGACGAGGTGTATGTATTGCTTGAGATGTTTCGAGAATATCCCATCCCATCTTATATATGTTTGCTAATGATTGCTTATTGTACTTAACCAAGTGGAGGTTATCTCAATATTGGAAAAGTCTTGAATTTTTACGCCATGTACTTTGGACGACAAATAAACTTTGAGATGTCATCGATCTATCCTGGACAGTTCAAATATTCAAGTGGAATGTGCTATTTTCCTAGCATCCATATTGAACATTAAGAGACATCTACCACAAAGGCAGTGTTTGGGGTTAAATAAGGATTTCTCTCAATGTAAATCCTGCACTTTTTATGAATAATTCATGAGAATCATAAAAAGAATTGAATAATGGAAAACACCTTCTTTGTCAGTGCTAGGTAGAATGGTGCTAGCTATTATCAAGCCATAAAAATGTTCAAATTTCCTGTATTGGTAGCAAAGAATATCGACCAAGTAACAGCTAAATGTATTTGGGATAGAGATATGGATGGTGAGAAATTCATTAGAAATCATGGATTGCATGCATTGTGTACCCTAAAATTCGAAGGCAAACTTGGTTTTCAATCTACCACTTGTATGAACCAAGCACTTCTAGCTAAAGTTGTGTGGAGAATATTAAATGATCGAGAATCTTTAGTAAGCCATTTCTTTCATTCCAATATTGCAAAACTCAATCATTCTTGGAGGGTTTTCCAATTTTGTGATTGGAAAAAAAAGAAAGGAAATTTGTAAGTTGAGAATTGAAAACATTTCAATTATGTGATGTTCGCATTTATGAAATGTGCCCAAAGACTTAGGCGCATTTTACAAATGCACACTTAACAGGCCCAGAACCGTGTGGCCGAGCCTGGGCGCATTTCTTGAATGTGCCCCACTTAATGGGTGCATTAGTGAAATGCGCCCATTAAGTGGGGATCAGTGTTGTTTGACTGCTGTTCACAAGGGCCAACTTGATCCTCTTCTCCAGAGATCTCAAATGAGGGAATTTATGTGCGCATTTCACTAATGCACCAAATATCCAGTTTGCATTTTTTTGAACATAATTTTGAATAACATAATTTTAATAAAATTATTATTTAATATCATATTAAAATAATTATTATTTCTTATAATAATTATTATTATACCAAACTATTATTTTAATTAGTTTATAATATTATACTAATTAATATTATTATTATTAACTATAATAATTTTGAATAACATAATTTGTATTATTATAATTATTATCAGAAAAGCTAATAATGATAATTGTTAAAGTATTAACAAGATTTAATAATTACAATAATAATACTAGTAAGATATGAATAATAAAAAATTTAGTACCTTTAACAATATGAAGAATTAATATCATATTAATGATACTACTAATTCGTAAAATTTGAATGTTAATACAATTAGAGTTTTTAATTTTGCGACACTCTTTGTTTATTTAAATATAAAGGATAAATATATATAAGTATAAATTATTGTAGTATTAAAAAAATTACAAATATAATGATAATACAAGTAAAGTTATTTTCAATGTACCTTTTATTTATTTATACATGCAATATTTATTTATTGCATGGCATGTACATATATATATAATATTAATAATGACAATAAAAATAGTAATAATAAGATTACAATTGTTGTATTACTATGTATTGCATGAGGCCATTAAGTGTTTGGAGTTTAGGATTTATGGTTTAGCTTTTAGGGTTTAGGGCTTAGGGTTTAGGGTGTGAGATTTAGGTTTTAGGAGTTCAGAAGTTAATATTTAGAGTGTTGGGTTTAGGGTGTGTACTGATTAGTTTTTAGAGTTTACGGTTCAGGATTTAGGGTTAGCATGCAATGAACAATTCAAAACATTAATCAACTAGAATTGATGTTGTGAATTACCTTTTCCCATTTGGGTCTGTATAAGCTGAAGGTAGAGTAGATATTGGAATAGTGTGGTAGAAGGTACCTTTTTAAGCACAGAGTGATGTTGGAATGATTTAGTAGAAAGTAATTTTTGCCGTTTCATCATAGAGATGTTATTTCAAGCTTTACCATATACATGTTTTTGCTTTGTAACATTCTGTTTATCGTAGGTTTGCTAACTACATGACAACTTGTTCAAGTTAGGGATTTACTGTATTTTCTTAACAGAAAACTATAAGTTAATTAGGTGTTGCTATATATGTTTTGAACCTTTAGAATTTTCAATCAGATTTCATCCTGCCACATGCGTAAATTTTGTTGGCTAATTCTTGTAAATAATAATTGTTAATAATTCCAAAATAAATGTATATAACCATTTTTTAAATGTTTATAAATTAAAATTAGTAAAGGATTTTCATGAGTTCTTGTCCATATGGAGTGCTCATCTGTTTAGATATTTATTCAATGATTTACATAATTATATGAAGGATAAAGGAAATTGGTTTGTTGATAAGTATACATTGTCAATACGTAAGTACACGGCCTTTACATTAATGGTTTGTTGATTTGAAGGTTTTTTAAACAACAATGCATTGAATTTATGTACAAAAAAACCAAAATGCACATGGTAAGTAAGTTTTATTATTTATTTATGTCATCTTAGTCTTTCATGTGTACCACACATAGTCGGTCTAATAGTTCTCCTAGATCTACGTATGTGTACAATCTGTTCTTCTTGAGTCACATTAGGGTCTACGCCTTCATTACCAATATCTATGCATTCATCTACGTCATTGTCATCATCACTGTCCTGATGAACATTATCCTCAGTCATTGGATGTGTCGATATGCTTATCTCCAAAGAGTGGAAGACACCAGAGGATGGCTAATCGATCGTGTTGAAAACCGCCGATGACGGAAATACATTTTGTGTTTCCGGCATAGATGTAATGGGCAGAAATGAACCCGAATGTGTAGAACCACCTAAAGTGTCAGGTTCATTTCCCCAATGATGTCGAGACCCCCTACCTCCTTGTCATGGCCTCGAACATTCCTAGGCTGCCTAGCAATGACGCGGGGCTCCATGCCTTGTTGCATAGGCTGATCAGCGATCTGTAGTGGACTGATCTCCAATCTGTGAGACTCTCGAACAACCCGTATCGTACCAGAAGCGTAATCTCATATCTTGGCAAATTGAGCTGCAACCGGTTCTTCAAACTGTGCCATATTATCGAAAGAAATATGGTAGATTCGGGACATGGCATCCATCTGGGAGGAAAACAGTTGTTAAACATAGACATTGTAGGAAAGTAACATACTAAGCATTGCACTTTTTTTTTTTAAACAAAAAACAAACCTTTTACCAAATATTTAGATGTAAAACCAGTGCCATGGAAGCTCTTTAGTGCTGTATCAACTCGGGACGGGTCAGAAATGTAAATAACTGTTCGAGGTCTATACCATGACAGGTATTCATGGGAAGAAACTGATGTGTCATCCACAACATGTGTTCCCTAAACGAGTTCGTGCCTGTTGTCCCACATATCCACATATATTCGATGTCTAACAGCTTAATCAGTATCTATTCTTTGTCGGCTACGCATCTGAAGGTGAGTGCCATCAACACTTATTACTGGCTTACATTTGTGGAATGTTTCGATGGTCGGACCAAACACCTTGAAGATGTATTTGAAAGTCCATACAGCACGACTAAAATTGGGATGGTGTTGCCACTCGACAATGGTTCCTAGGTTAGACTATTGTAGGGCTGCCAAATAACATGGCAACTCTGCAAACGAACTTTGCCAAGACCTATATACAAATTCAATTGCCTTTCGGCGACCATACTAAGCTTTTTTGTATAACACATCTACTCCGTAAACTTTCTTAATGTTTGCTTGTATACTTTTGACAACATAGCTAGGATCTTCCTCGATTGTATGACAGATGTGAGTGGCTATGAGGGCGGAAGTCAAATTTGTGTGTAACTTCCTTGGTTTGCACCGAGACAATTGTGCTCGGGTACCCACTTTGTGATTTGCCACATTCCATGAGTACCCTTATGCAATGCACGGACAATCCACAAACAAAGTACCCTGAACCTTGTAGGATCTTTTGAAGCATCATTCAGAAATTGAACCTTGCACTTGGCCACCCAAGTGTGGTGTTTACTTTCTATTACCTTAAATTCCCGATTGTGTTTAATAGACCATAAAGTAACTGCCGTTTTCAATTGTTTTTTATCTGCAAATTACATTCCCAAACATATCTCCTGATTCTCTTCATTCAACACTCGGATACGACCAATTTCAGCTCGTCTTGTGGGAACACTATTGTCATAGGGTCGGATGTCAATGAAGAACACCAATCCCCTCGGAGTATAGGGCCGATGGGATTCCTAAAGGCGTTCAATGTTGGTTATTGGAAGACTGGCACCATCATCATCATGATGGGCATTGGGGTTAGGATCACTATCTGGCTCTGTGTCTGTGTCTTTTTCTGGACTTCTTTCGATTTCAGGAGAAATTGGCTCAGCTGATGGATGTGTCGCAATGAACCCATCGACAAAAGCATTATTTATTGTATGACATCTTCCCTTAATCCCTTGGTCTTGGGAAGTGAGTGATAACCGACACATTGGACTCTCCAGAGCAGATGTACTAGGACGTGAGAGAAAAAGTTGAATGCAAATTTAGAGATGATAATGAAGGCCCTGGCATATGGACAAGAATAATTGACAAACAAATCGATGTAGTTGCCCCTAATAACGATGGATCAGAAGATGACACCGAAGGACTGGACACAGATGGTGACATGCCAATATTGGACAGAGGAACTGATTGAGAAATTGGTCGAGGGATACATTGAGGAATAAATTGAAGGAGAGCCTGGAATGAACCATGACTTGCGCCAATGGTACCACTGTGAATTCGTGGTACCAGAGTGATATAAATTTCGGCCAGAAAAGAGTCAAACTCTTGTGTAACCACGTACATAATTTCCACCCTAAATCCAACACTCTAAATCTCATGAGCAATCAAATCAAGTGCAAAGCATCGGCATTTGTTCATCAACACGGGCAGAAGCAATGGCCTACCTTAGGTTACTATAACAGATTTCAACTGGAGGATGGGATAACGGTTGTCTTTTTACCGACAATCTTTTGCTTTTACATTACTTAAGTAAGCCTCAATGCGCATCGAACAAAGTACAATTCATTACAAGTGATATTAGGAAATTGTTAGGCACGTTGTCCTTGTGTTATATTGTTAAAGTATCAAGATAGCATGTATCCGCAACTCGTGATCTAGCAAAACATACAATAGCGAAAGGTTGATGTGTCTTTTATGTATTTATTTTTTATTGAATAATTAATATGAAAAAAAAGAAGAAAAGAATTGATTTAATCATTTTTCTTAGAGGAGAAAATGTTAAGATTTTATTTGATTGTGAATTATTTGATAAGATATTTTTTAATTATGATTAATTAAAATATTTTCCTTAATTTGGCATCGTGATCTATGTAATTAATATATCATGATCAAGATGCCAAATCAAGAAAAATATTATAATTAACTATAATTAAAGAATATTTTACCAAATAATTCACAATTAAATAAAATCTCAACAGAAAATTAGTTTGGCAAGAAATTACATTCGGTACTTTCCAATGAAAATATTCAAATAAAAGGAATCTATTAGATATTGTCACTTGAAAAAAAAATAAAAATAAAGTTGAAAAAAGTTAATTCAGTTAGATGAGAAATTTATCCGAAGTGGATCATCATCATATTGAGGTTAGTGGAATTCATTTATTCTAACATGAAGTATTTTAAATAGTTACTGGAAAATTTTCACCAAAAATATCCGAAAATCAAACACTCTTCTTTTGTTTTAAAAAAAATAGTGCACTTTTGGATAAGTATAACATTTATATAAGGTAGTGCATTAACTTTATAATTTTACCTTTTTATCTTTGGTTTTTAATTATAGATCATGTAGAGTTACTATTATAAAGGAAAATATTGAAATTTTATCTTCAAATGAACTTTTTTGAGAGATAAAGAAAAATTTTAAAAGTAATTGAAATAGAGAGAGTATAATATTCATGCATGCAATACAAAAAAAAAAAATTCTGAATTACAAAATAAAAAACCAATAATTAAACAATACAACCACAGTTAATTTCACCAATTACAACTTCCATCTTGTTATCCTCTTCCCCATTTTCTTGATGTCTTTAGCATCACATGAAACTCTCAACAAGCCTTGCTTACTGTGCCCACACTCAAACACATAATCGTCAAGAAAAGAGACTACACAGGGGCGATTAATAAGCTTAATAGGAATGTGTAGTCTTTCATGTCCTCATTATCAATTCCCACTAAGATAGGAACATAACCCTTGCTTGGAGAACCTGTCATCTCTGCATCGTTGCTACTGAATAATATCTCGCGTAAATACTCTACAAGAAAAATGAGTTTTAGAGATGACAAAAATCTCATCACTAAAAGGTATTTTTTCATCATCAATAACATTTAGTAAAGAAAAATTTGTTCGTCACCTGCTCATCACTAATACTCCTTCACTAAAGGTTTTTGGTGACAAAAAAAGAAAGTCGCCATCAAATGGTTAGATTTAGTGACGAAATGAGTGTGTCTCCAAAATTAGTGATGAGAAAATATCGTCACCAAAGGCTAGGAAATTTTGTCACTAAAATTAAGATTCGACACTAATTTCATTAGATTAGTGACGAAATTTAGTAACAACAAAATCTCGTCTTTGAAAATACGATGGTGAACGGCACTTAGTGACGACTGCCTTGGTCAATGCTATTTGTGACGAGCTGGTGATGACTTCCAATGGTCACCAATTGGCGTATTTATTGGTGATGAAAAAAGTTCGTCAACGAAGGTTTCTTGTCCAATGCAATTAATTATGAAAAAAAAATGGTCACTTAATAGTGTGATTAATGACAACTTTTAAACAAAATAGTGACGTGTTTTGTTTTGGTGTCTTGTCACCAATAACATCATTATATTGATCATAATACTGTTCATCATTGTAATACATACATCATCTAAGTCAAAAATATAATAAAGGCAATCACACTAATCATTGAACACCCAAAAATATTGACATGAAAGAAACAAAGTTAAATTTCATTAATTCAAAGGACAACATCATAATTTCTCACAAAACAGGAAAAATAATAATCGAACATCCTAGTTGTAGCATGACAATACAATATTATCAAAACACTTTACACCCCACAAAATAGAAGTCAACACATCATTCGCTTAGTGTTCTGAAACAAAAGAGACAAAAGGAATGAAATAACCCTCGACAACACCAACCAAAAGGCAATTTGTTATGCCTTCAATTTGTGGATGCTTGGCTATGTGGTGGTGGATGAGTTACTACAAGAAGAAAAATAAAAACACTTAATGTTATCCATTGTTTGGAACATTTCAAGCTGTCCTAACACACATTTCAATCTCATCCTCAGACTACAAATAGAAGTCCATTGGAGAAAAAGAGGCAAACGTCATAAGTTCTAGAAATAGAAAAAAGAAGCAAACGTCGTAAGTTCTAGAAATAGAAAAAAGAAGTACCGCTTGAAGCATATTGCAAAAGTAAAGCTTATATGCAATGTGAAAGATAGGCATTTGGTCATACCCTATGAAGAAATGTAGGATTCGCCAAAAGTAAGCAATTTTTTAGGGCAAGTCCTTCACTGAAGAAAATCCGAGCATTGTTTAACCAAGGCTAAGAGCTACTCATGTAGAGTATGTTGAAGTTAGTTACACATCATTAGTCGAAAGTAAAGAAATAAGCAAATGCATGGTCAATGTAAAATTTTAGCATGGATCCATTTAACTCACTCCCGCTAGACAAACTGAAAAATACTTGCTTGAAGAAAATATTGAGGTAGTGAGAATTTTGGACAACCATCCTAAGGTTGATTAGAGCCTCTCCCTGGCCCACCACCCCATTCTTGCTACTTTTCTTGTTTATGGATGCAATTGCTAGAGTAACTTGGCACTCGTTGCTGTATCCCAAAGATATAATGTGAAATGAGTAACTAGTTATAGTGAGTTTTAATGATGTAGTTTTGCAATACCAAACACCTTTTATTGAGGTAGTGAGAATTTTGGACAAGCAACACAAGAACAGAAAAAATACACTTTACAAACACGCGTTTTAAAAAATTCTAAGATAACAACTTCCACTTTATTTGTTTCTCCTTATAAACACGCGTTTTACTAATTTTCATAATAAAACACGAGTTTTTTTATCCAAGCGTTCTTGAAATTTAGAAGCAGATGCCTCTTCACCATCCATGTACAACCACTCTTGCACCTTAAGCAACACCATGGATGGAACTTATTTTAATATTCAAGAAATTTGCATGATAGGACTGAAATAGAAAGGAATACGCAAAAGTTGTGGAAAAGCAAACCTCTTCTAGCTTTTCCGAGAAGGACTGGCATTCTTGGGTAGAAGTAACTTTTTGGAATTCCTCATACTCAAGCCGTTATGGTAGTGTCATCAAAAAAATAAGCAAAGGCAAGAAAGCAATCAGTTGGAGAGAAAGCAAAAATAAAAATAAAAATAAATAGACAATTAATGTAGGCAAATTCATATATATTATGGTGTTTTAGTGCAATTATTAGAAATTAAGAGTCATAAATTTAAAAAATGAACTTTGGTCCAATGAATAAATTACATAGCCCAATCATTATCTTTAACCAAATAAGTCCAATTATTATATAAGTTGTGACCCAGTCAATTTAGCTCAAAACATTTTATCTAATCTATCCCAAATTATATGGCCCAAAACATATTTTGTTATTAAAATTTACAATATTCAGTTTTTTTACACGCTAAAACAAATATTTTATATTTCCATAGTTGATAATATTATACACTAAAACTATGTATATATATATGTGTGTGTGTGTGAATTAAAAGATTATAACTATTTTCATTTCTATTGCGAGTATTTTACTAATTAAATTTTCTTTTAAACAAGAAAATTCAATTTTATAATAAACAAATAATTTTTTTTTATATTTGCATTAATGATATTTCACATATATCCATATAATTAAGAATTTAATTGAGATTCATATATAAGTCATATAAGTTACATATATAATAAGAAATTGGTGACAACAAAAATTGTCATTAAAATGCATCCAAATTGGTGATGACAATAACTTTGTCACAAATGAATAAACTTTACGATTTTAGTGACAAGAGTATTACTTGTCACCAATTTTTTGTCACTAAATGTATCCAATTGGCAAGAGACTTTCCTCCCATACTCTTTAGTGACGAAAAGATAATAACTTCTAGTGACTCGTCACTAAAGTTGGGGAGTAGATGCAAAATTGGTGATGACAAAATTTTTTGTCACTAATGGGATTATTTGGTGACGAAATTTTTTTTCGTCATCATGTTTTCTATCACTCAATGCCATTTTTCTTATAGTGATAGGAGATGATGAGCTCCTCTTATAACCCCCCTTTACGTCTAATTCTCGTTTGAGGCCATAACTTTTTTCTTCCCACATACATATAGTTGCTTGAATAGACTAATTAAGGAAGGGGATGCCCCAGTTCATAATGATCAATGTAAGTCGGTTAATAGTTGGCATTTCAGTGAGGATGAATTTATTAAGCACAATCTTGTCCCCTTCATAGTTAAGATTAATCTCCACGCCATATAGATGAATCAATTGCATTTCACATGGATATACCCATAACACCTAAAGGTAATGAGCTGCCCCTACTACTTAAGCATCAAGTTTAAATTCTTTGTTTTTATTTATTGCGTACTAATTGTGTTTTATTAACAAAACGATTTAATTTTATTAATAAATATTAAATTTTAACATGAAATGTATAAATTCTAATTTTAATGAAACTACATCGATTTATTAATGAATAACGATTGGTACACAATAATTAAAATAGAAGACCTTAAGTTCTTAAACACTAATCTTGTAAAAGAGTAATGATATTCATAATGACTTTTCATAGCGACTAATGTGGTAAACATGAAAAGACAAAATCATTCCTTTATATGTTGCATGTTTTAATGAGTGTAATAACTGAATTTTAACTTTTTATACTTGTCATATTAGCCACTATAAAAAGTCACTATGTGTATCATTACTCATTGTAAAAATGATAAATATCCTCCTTGTAAGTCTTAGATCTTGAACATAGTAAAATAAAAAATATATATTGCAAATGTAAGCATCAATACTAAATCCTAAGCCTATTATTTGCATTATTTTAACTTCTTTAGTACTTAAAATCGTTATCCTCAAGAGCATCTTAAATATACATAATTTAAAAGATAAAATTATGTATCTTTAGTTTTTTTTTTTTTTTGATTTACTGCTTGAAAAATAACAATAAACAATATTTTAGCCTATATTTAGTCTATCCCATCATTCTGAACTAGCTGACTCTTAATTGAACGACTTTGAGTTCTAAGTGCTTGTTCGATTCAAAAGCAGTTGTAGTATTAACAATATTTTATACTATATTTTATTTTTGTGACCATGATCAAAATCAAATCATAAACTGGGAATTAAGCCCAGTTGCGCCCGCACCTCTCGACTATCTCGAGTGCATCAGTTTTTCGGGATCAGAAAATTCATAAGTTAACTAATTTTGTTCTGTGTTTTGCATGGGATCACTTGAAGAAAATATTAAAATTTAACGAATATCAAAATATCATTTAAAACCAAATTTATTTAATATTAAAAATAAAATCAAGTTCAATACTACTATCGTTATTACATATATGTTAATTGAACAAAAATTTAGAATAATTTAAAATTAGTCTTAATTCATGATAAAATTAACCAATAACATTAGATATTAAGAGAATGACAATAAGAATGCTTTCAGGTAATATACATACAACAACCAAGAGGAACGGAAGGGTGGTAAAAGTATCAACGAGGAGTTATTGTCAAAGGTCTTATAACTTTTGTTAATTAAGAAACCCACCGTCGATACCAAGAGTATACACTGGGTAAACTTTGCCATTGTGTAATAACCCGCAAACTATATAAAAGATGTAAATCGTACTGGCTAAGTTCTGTGTGACGGGTTCGGCCGAAAAGGTGTCGACAAAGAAATTTGAACTCTTATAACTTACTTAGATAATTGGTTGTTTAACTATCCTTATGTCTTTCCCCTCCCCCCACCATCACCCACCTCCCCTTATTTATTAATACGTTTAGGAACGCTTCGATTGATGTCTGTTATGGAGTTCTGAAGTAATTTTAATTTTTTTTTTATTTTTTAAACTTCTTTGCACTTCAACCCACATTTGACCAATCTTGTGAGTTCAAAAGGCCTTAGCAATGCAGTCCACATCAGACCGCAACAAGTCGCCTATTGTTGACCCTTTGTATTTTTAGGAATAGAGTCATCATCCTTTGTGTTTCTTATGGAATGTGGTCTTGTATTAGTGACATTTATTAAATAAACAATAATGATTTCTTTATTATCCTTTGTTTTTTTTATTGAACGTGATCTTGTATTAGTGATATTTTATTAAATAAAAAATAATGATAACAAAATAACAAACAAAAAAAATGTATACCAATATAATATCTCAATAAGGGTGTACTAAGTTTCAAAATTTCTAAATGGATTGTAAAATTTTTAAAATCCTTATCAGAGGCATAAAATTAACTTTAACAACATGTTTAATTTGTCAATGACCATTACATCACTCATCAATCCCACATATTATATCTAAAATAACAAATCAACTAATTTATAGACATTTATCTAGTTTTCTAGTAATTATCCTATTAAGGTAGTTCTATTTGGAATTAGCTAAATTCAAGTAATTTATTATGTCATTCAATGTAGTAAGTGACAATCTGCCGCACATAGAAAAGTTAATTAATTCAAATAATTAAGGAAAATTATATTTATCTGGAATTTTTTTTGTAATTATTGTCATGTGGGTGTGATTTAAGTGCATATTCACCACTCAAATCTTTGTTGTCCATATTATAGTAATTTTTACACAAATTCTTCCCTAGGTAGAACAGGTTTGAGTGCATATTCACCACTCAAATCTTTATTGTCCATACTGTAGTAATTTTTACACCAATTTTTCTCTAAGTAGAACAAGCCAAGAATATTTTTGTTGAAAAATTTTGGTTCCTCATATTTAGTTGTAACCATTAATTAGTCAAATACAAATGAGCAGGTTTGGGATGCATTTGATGGAGAGTTCTTTTGGAGGGGTATGTGGAACAAAGGTGATAGTGATGGAGAGAAATTAGGACTATAGTTAAGAAATAGATAAGAAGGGACAAAAAACAATTATTTTATTATTAAATACATGGTATTAGTTTTGAAAAGTAATCTTGTTATTCATAGTTTATTTAGATAGTTAAATTTGATGTATACCATTAGAAAGAACTTCGAAATCTTTACACCCTTATAATGAATTTTGAATCATAATACGCCCTTATAGAGAATCTTCCCTAAAATGTATACATATGAGTGAGGGTTAAAAAAGGATGTGTATTCATAAGCCATAGCCCATGTCCAGTCTGCCCATTTTGAGTCCATAACCAAAATGACAATAACAAAAGAATATGCCCATTTTCAGAAGTCCATTTGATGCGTATGATGTTCATCCCTACCCATTTGTAGCGCTTAAAACTAGAGAAAAATGGACCCAAAACCTAAAATTCCAGATTTACAGAAAGATCAAAATTAAAAATGCATGCAATTTGAACCTGAATAAGAGGTTGTGGATTTATAAATTCTGTCCCCATCCCATTGTAATTTGTATTAATATTTATACAATTAATTTTTATTTTCATCATAATAAGAGTGTGTAATAAGAAATTGTTGGTGTATTAAACAAAACTTATTTAGCAAATTATATTTTAATTAGGATTTAGTAATTTTTAGTTGAATTAGATTTGAATTGTTATAGGAAAGTAGATTTTGAATAGGATTTAATTATTAAATTCTAATTTTATTTTTTTATTAAATATGGGATCTATACAAAGTACCCATGGTTATTAGTTTTTGTGAGACTCAAAAAAAAAAAAAAAAAGAGACTCTAAGAAAAATATAATTGTGAGAAGTAGGAGTTTCTTCTTTCTATTTGTATTTTGAAGTGTGTGATTTTTTTCTACTATATTGTTTTCTCCAAATAAATTATTTTGTTATTTTCCGCTGTGTGACTTTATATGTAGAATTTTACATCCTACAGAAATGACATACAAAAAATTTAAGAAAAATATAATGTTTTAAATCTGAGATATTTAGTTTTCAAACTTTTACACTTTTATGCATTTGATATACTTTATGGCTTTCAAGACATGAGTAACAAAACTTATCATGTAATTTTAGTCAATCTTTTTATCAAATTTTTTAATTCACGAATTTAGTTTCTTTTTTTTTTTTTAACTTTTCATTCCAAACCTTTATCCTTTAATATTCAAATATTAAAGGTTTATGAAGTAAATTAATTAAAGGAGAAGGACTTGGAATGAAAAAGTAAAAAGAACTAACTTTCAAAATTTATGAATTAAAAAATTCGATAATGAAATTGACTAATAATCACGTTACACTTATGTAACAAATTCTATCATCGGCTATCTTAGATTCTTAATAGTAGTCAACTGTACTAAATGTTTCAAAAAATAAAAATTTGATGACTAAATGTATTGGATTTAAAATATTAAACACCAAAAATGATGTTAATAAAACATTGAAGACTAAAGTTGTAATTTTTTCAAAAATTGTAATAATATATCCAAAATTGGAGCATTTCACTTTTTTCACGAACCATGCATCACAATTGTTAAGTTACCGTTAATGTCAGAACATTTATTACTCTTTGTGAAGCCAAAATTTGTAATAATATATCCAAAATCGGAGCATACTCTTTGTTAAGTTACCGTTAATGTCAGAACATTTGTTACATATGATTCACAATTAAAAACTAAAAATACCATGTAAATTTATATAGCTAATGGTACAGTGAACACAGGTATTGTACTTTATAATTTATAATAAATTATATCTTAAAAAAAGCAAACCTTTTATTTTTGAAAACCAAGAAAGTAAATATTCAACATTATTTTTTACTCTCTTGAATTACTGACAAAGTCAAACTACAAAAAAATAAAAAATAATAAAACTAAAAAATTGAATTCACGATGTATCACACAATTCCACACTACCGTCACATTATTGTTTCTATCCGGCATTGGGGCCCTGATTGGAGGTCGTTAAAAGGATACGATTCTCGAGGGATGCAAATTAATTGGATGCAAGAATCGGTTCATGTAACACTTGGTATAAATGGTGTGTTTAAAAATAGAATAAATTTGTAGAATGAAAAGATTTGAAATAAAATGAAATGATAATAATTATGTTATTTGGTATTATTTTATAATAGAATGGAATAAATTTTATATTAAAATTAAAATTTAATATTAATAATAATAAATTTATAAATAAATTTTATATTAAAATTATAATAAAAATATTAATATTTTACATTATATGATATTTAATAAATTATATCTTATTAAAAAATAGAAAAATATTTTCAATAATTTAGTAAAAAAAAATTTAAAAATAAAAAAAAAAAGCAAAATAGGGGTTGCAAACAACCAAACCCCTGCATCCCCTGCGTCTAATTTTTTTTTTTTTATTTTTTTTTTTTTCTTTTTTTTCAGTCAAAAAAAACTAAAAAAACTTTTTTCTTTTTTTAGCGTTCATTTTTTTTTGGTTTGGTTTAAGAGGGAGAGAGGGGTTTCACGAACCCACCACCAAAGGCAAAAAAAACCCAAAACTATGTACCAAACATTTCATTTGAGTCCAAAGTATTCCAAACTTATACCAAAACCACGTACCAAACACCACCTCAGATTAACTATCTTTCTACCGCTTTTTGACCTTGTTTGAGTTGCTTTAACACTACTGTTCTATCAAATTCTCGGTTTTACGTACAATTTTCAAATTTGAATTCCACTTTTGCAATTTAAAAGTTGAAAGTTCATTTGAATGGTGAAAGCAAAATGTTGACGTAATGTCAATATTGTTTGCAAAATATTCAGCAACTAGTCCTCTTCCTGGGTTTTACCATGCACAGTTTCTAAATAGAGATAACCTTTAAAATAGTCTTTTACATATTGATCAATAATCTTTTTAATCCATCACTTTTAAAACGAAAATAAATAGTCCTTCATATTTCATGAATATACCCTTTTGGTCCTCCATCATTATTCCTTTTATTTTTCTGTCAGAAAAAAGTGACGGAATAATATCAGAATAGTATCGGAATAGTGACGTAATAATGATAAAATAGAGGACCAAAATGGTACATTTATAAAATATGAGGGACCATTTGTTCCCGTTTTAAAAGTAAAAGACTGAAAAGATTATTGGTCAATATGTGAAGGACCATTTTAGGGATTATCTATTTTAAATATGCCAAATTTGTACATTTTGACATTTTGCAAAATTGTTTTATTAGGATGAGGGAATAAATGTGCAAAAAGAAATCAACATATTTGTAATTAGCCCTTTTAATCAATAGAGACGAATTCTTCCATTTAAAATAACCATATCTATAACAACGTGACAATTTTTTAAAGCATATCATGAAAAAACTGTAGTACCAAATTCAAAATTTAAGAAATTAAGATAGTGATGAATTTAAAATGACCAAAAGCAGTCTCTGGTGAGACGGGTGAGATAGCGAAACTAATAAAAATATTAGAATGAGAGAGAAAATAATGTGATAATTTTTTTCTGTCAAGACATGAAACCAATTTGAATTCAGTTCAACTATATTAAGACATTTTGAAAAGATATATTGAGAAAATGTAAATTGGATTACATATGAAGATAAGCATATAAGAAATTCAAACTAAAATAAAACATATAAAAATGAGTATGCATTGACAAAAAGAATTAAGTATCAATTTTAGAAAAATTAGTGTTCGACCCGTCCAAATGAATGGAAAATTATTATTTTAATTGTAAATTTATTTGCTTAATATTATAATAAAAAATAATTTTAATAATAAATATTAAAGAATATATATTATCTTTGGATTTATTGTTCACTTTGAAGTAAAACAAACCAACATTATAACATTATTTGCTACTACCGTATTTTCTCTTTGTTTTTTTTTTCTTGACTAAGGAATTCATAGTCGCTACTAAAGGTGCGCACTAAGTAAATCCTGTTTTTGTGTAATACCCCGCAAACCACACAGGAAATGTAAACTGCACTGGTCAAACCCTGTACGATGGGTTCGATCAAGAAGGTGTTGACAAAGGATTCAAACTTGTGACCTTACGGTCTCGCGTTTACTCTCACACCAACTCGGTCACCCCCGAATGGGTGCTACCGTATTTTCTTAATTGAGAATTAAATGAAAATAGTTCACCAGATTAGTATTCATTCCATAATATGTCAACCTCTTATAACATTTGTTCCCTGTTATGCAAATGAAGTTAGTAATATATCAAAGGTCATGAAATTGGTAATATATACAGGTAAGAAATAAATTAAATTAAATGACCTTACCAAGGATAAGGCGACATGTCTTTGACTTCCTAGTTCTATTCATATTAGTCGGTCTGTTATGTATATTAACTGTACCATCCTTGGTGCAGAGATCATTGTTTTTCATGTGTATGATAAATTGATATTTAGATTATGTTGTCTTTTATGACGTATGATAAATTAATAAGAATTATAACTTACATTTAAAATCAAATAAAGTGATAAAATGACAATTTATATTTAAATACAATTTGAAAGTTAA
The DNA here is from genome assembly GCA_020080225.1 of Gynochthodes officinalis. Lineage (NCBI taxonomy): Eukaryota > Viridiplantae > Streptophyta > Magnoliopsida > Gentianales > Rubiaceae > Gynochthodes > Gynochthodes officinalis. The sequence goes on from CM034623.1 coordinate 32,877,920, forward strand.
TGAAATGTATCAGATTACTCAAATAATAGTTATCAAAATTAAATTTTATAAGAGACAGTAAATGAAGATAGATCAATATCATGATTATAATAATTAAATATGTTTACGTGTCAAAAAGAGGTTGAAGGAACATTGTTTACATATCTATATATATCGATATGTATGCATATATATGTACAATAGATTGTCGATGTTTTATTATTTTAAAGGTGTGACATCAGTAATTTCCAACAATGTAATAGTGGAAATTTCTATTAGATAAAAACAAAAGTTTTGTGAGTCAATTTCAATGAAATTATTATAAATATTAAAAATTAAATTGTCTTTATATTTTCCTATAATATTAATATTAATATTTAGTAATTAGAAGATGGTTAAAGTTTTAAATCTTACAAACTCTTAAAAATATTATGTATTTCCTTTCCATTGATTTTTAATAATTTGAAGATGATTAAAATTCTTATTGCATTTAATATAGACATGTTACATCTTTTTTCTGTGCATTGTGTTATTGTGTTTATACAGCAAATTTTTTTTCCCTTTAAATATTTTTTGGAACTAAACTATACCGCCAATGAAAGATAAATCTATAAATTCAATAGTGTGTTTTGTTCATAAATTTAATATTTTTTAGAATATTAATTTTTACCCTTTAGTATACTTAGAAATAAATCTATTTATTGATTAAATGTTTAACCACGTCACAGTTTTATTCAATAATGTTCTTAATATTTTGTCACTTCTCTCTATTTTTTTCCCCTTTTCCTTGCCAAAATTACATGTTTCTTGTCTTGTATCTTTTGTAGAAGATGTGATTTTCTTTACTTTCAATTGGTTGATAAAAATATTTCAATTCGTAAGGCCAATTGCTTATTTAATTACTCGAGATAATAATTTTTTATATTTTACATAAATTAAATATATGCACCAAAATAAAAGGAAATACATATTTGTTAAAAATAAAACTCACTTAGGGATGAACAATAAGTAGCATCATCCATTGAATCTACACATGCACTAATTGGAAGGTAGTTAAATTAATAGGATATAATAGAGAATAAAAACACACCATTACAAATGCAAAGAGGTTTTGTATAAGTTTGTATTTCATTTTATTTTCAATTAGTTGACAAAATTATTTTAATTTTCAAGACCTATTCCAACCAAAATATGGGATTAGAGAATAATTTAATCACTTTAGATAACAATGCTTATTATCTTAGAATTTTTTAAATTTTACATGTTCACGATTATATTTTGAATCATGTTATTCGTATTGTATGATTATTTCCTTTTTTTCAGCATTTATTTCCATTTTCTTTGTTAATATCAATGCGATTCCAAAAAATAATTAATTGACTAGAGAAAATGCATCAAAATTAGAAATGAAAAATAGACACTACCAAATCAAGAATAATAGTTTTTATTGTCAGTTATTAGAATTTAAAAGGAAATATGTAAAATTACTAGTTAAATTTTGCATCTTTTTATCTTCCAAACTCTCACTTAATTTATATGTTTAGTAGCTTATAAATTCTATAGTTATTAGCATGTACCACGAAAAAGAAGTATAAATTTGATTAATTGATATCTATTTATGAGTTGCATGAGAATACAATTATTGGTCATACGTAGTTTAGAATTATCAAAATTGCTATTAAACAATACTTAAAATTGATGTGTATATTTTCAATCATTTGATATAAAAAAAAATTTAATTCTTAAGACCAATTGCAACAAAAATGAGAGATTAGAAAATTATTTAATATTTTAATTATTGATATTTTTTTCTTCCGAGGCATTTTCTCTATAGGTGGAATTCAAAAATATTGTAGTGAGATATATGATCTATAATTATAATAAAAAGTCAAACTTACATTTAGTCTTATGATTTATATACAAAGGGTTTAAAATTTAGAGTTTTTTTTTATTTTATAATATTTTTTAGACTTATAATCATTATTTGATAATTTTAATTTAAAATACTTTTCTTACTACCATCTATGAGTTCATTATATGATATGTTTATTTAGCAAATATTATTTTATACTTTTATTAATTTTAATTCTTTGAGAATTTTTGTTGATATTTTTTCTCTAAATTTTTAACAATATATACATAACAAATTATTGAGAAAATTATGGGACATCCCGGTGCGTTGTGCGGAAATTATGTACTAGTTAGTATAAAATGTGCCAATTTAAGTGTTAGCATAAAAATTACTTCAAAAAGAACCAGTGATGGCAACTTTGGCATGCAAGTTATCAGTAATTAAAATTTCAACTGGTGAAGGATTCTTGCAGGGTGGAAATACTATTCTACAGAAACAACTTTAATATGATTATATATGGAATCTTAAGAATTTTTTATGCCCTCCTTTAGTCAATAATTGTCTGGATGATGTAATTCTGCGGGTATGCGTGTTGTGTTGAGCGTTTCTTTAAAATAAAAAAAAAAATTTCTTATGGGTCCCTTAATTGTCGGATCTTGTAATGAGAAATTGAAAGACGACGAGTTAGGTGTACAGCGAAGCAACCCTAATAATGTCCTGGCATGCGTGATTGTCGGATCTCGTGTGAAACATGGTTGGAAAATGGAATCTCAGCTCCAGGACTCACGTGGTTTGTCCCAAGGGAAAATAAACAAATAATGCAGCAATTAAAGTTTGACCATTATGTCTTACTGCAAAGTTCTATTTCAGCTTCATTTTGCCTTTCCTCGGGAATAGCTCACAATTGATGACCCTATCCTCCTCAAATTATAACATAATCAGAAAATCTAAACGGGATGAGGACACTTGTGGTTTCAGAGGTTCATTTGATTCTATTCCATTGATATAAGTTAATAGCGTTCATTGCGTTTCTTCTTGTCTTATACAATGAATTAGAATAAGAAAAAAAAAATGAAAAACTAAGATTAAATTCCAAAATAAACCCAATTATTTTTTTTTAAAAAAAGAATAATGGTCTAAAATTATTATTATTATTATTATTTGTAACAAGAGAAAGTGCCAATAACAAAAACGTAAAACAACATGATCATCGCCACTTCAAACAGTAGAATCTTAAACTTCGTATTCCATTGTGATCCACTTCTAGATCTACTGAGTTAGGGAAATCTGAAAAATGGGAGCATTAAAAAGGGAAGAAAAAACATAATAATAGCTTCAAATAATGAACTTTCATTCATGACAAGGATTGTTTCCTCCTCAAATTCTGAAATCGGATGTTCTTCAACACTTTTTCAATGGTTATATCAAAAGCATCTTTAGTATTCCCTAAACTACTGCTTGATTCTGCATAAAGAATTTTTGGAAGAAGATCAATCACAGTTTCTCTCATTTTCCTAACCTCTTCTTTACTGTATCCTTCAAGCTTACTTTTAATAGAAACTGTACCATTTTTCACATCTTTATGATCTATAAAAACTGAATATGTCTCGGCTCTTAAAGGCAAGTGCCACTCATACTGACCTTTAAAACTTCTTTCCCAAAAATAAACCGGAATTGAACCTGCCAACATACAATCAAAAAATGACCTCCTAGTAGAACCACCCCCTCTAGGCTGCAAACAAAAGTCGGAATCCAAGAACGCTTCAAAAATCGCAGGTGCTCCATCCGAGCATTCAGTTATTGAACAATCAACAGCTTTGCATGATCCAGATTGGCTTTCGCAATAATTCATTAACAAACCTCTAAAATCATTTGTGATCTGCTTACGTGTAGCGCCCACGAAGCAAAACAGGCTGTGGCGATTTCGGGCTCGGATATATCTCTGCCATTCAATGATATCTGATTCTGATCGAGGATGGAATGCTGTTGGATAGGGAACACTGAATTCCAAGTCATCCCATGGACTTCTTTCCACTGTAATTTTCCAAACATTTTTCATCAAAGGCATGTAAAGAAAACTCGTACCCCAATTCAAATCCTTATTCGTTGACCTTCTAAAATCCCATGTTAATCTTCCAAACACAATGAAATGATCAGCTCCATTTTGGTTCTTCCAATAGGGCTGATTTTTTAGCCAATCTAGCAGCATTTCACTGGGTCGATCGCGGTCTTTTGAGGTATAGTTGGACCATAAAAACTTCCCAACTGCGAGTCCCGGATAAAATGGTACATAAAAGATCGAGGCTTCTTGAGGATTCAGTGTTCGACATTTGTAATTCAACATCCTGACATGATAAATCACCTCAGCAGCATACGTGTTGGTCCAATACCAAGCGGGCGTAATATTCCCCGGAACAACTCCATCGAGGTTGGTTGCTCTCGGGCCAAACCCACCATTAGAGAGAGTTGTGCACCGGGATTTCCAAGGATCCAAGTCGTGGCAGTTGTCCAGAATTTCTTTGTTGAATGAGGGTGGAAGATCATAAACAAAAACCTTGCCATTTTTGCATTCTTTGCCTGAAAGTCCATGGAAGCTTTGTGTTTGCAGTGCAGTTGGGGACCGGGCCGAATCACGAACTAAAAAAATGATGAACAGGGCTTGGAGAAGAACTGTGATGAAAAGCCAGCCGAGGAGGCGCAAGGTGGATTGATTGGATTTGATAGAATAGAAGGGGTTTTTGAGCATGAAGATTGTGTTGGTTTTCTTAGGGGAAGACTGGTTACCAAAATTGGGGAGCATCATTTGTTGTGTCTTTGAGTATTTATGAAATGAACAGTGTCAATCCAGAGGTTTTATTTGGCAACGGCAAACTATATGTTGGGATTAATTATATTAAATTTTAAATTTATTATAAATTAATTAGGTAATAACTTATTAATAAATATAATTTTGGACAAACTATTTATAGAGTTTACTGGGAATGGGTATTCCACATTCTGATACTCTAATTGTAATGCCTCAACTCTAACAATTTTAAGGTATTAAAAATTAACTTTTTGATTTGTTAGTTGTTTTGAGCGAGTAAATAGTCCATCTTGTAGCTCTCGACGAGAGGAATTCAACGGTGCAATCAAATCACCGATCTGATGTCTCAGTTCGCCGGGATCTGAGTTTGAAGTTTCGGTAAGAGAAATCTTTCACTTTAGATCCTGGAAAATCTGGTCATTTTTAGCCTGTAAAATCACTTGAAGTGTATTCTCCTTGACAAGACGATCATTTTGAGGGGTCACGAGCCTTAATCGAAACTTGGACGACAGAAAACCGACTATTTGAAAATTTCGGCGAGTTTTAGTGCGAGTCAACTTAGTGACTAGACATTGACCGGTCCGTTGTTGATCGACATCGATCGAATGATAACTAGTTGACCGCTCTAATCTGAAGATTCGCAGATCGCAGACCGACTTGACCATTGACTGGACGTTGACTTTTTTCAACTAGCCATTTTTAAGTATTTTGGCTATTTCGAACTCGTTTTTGACATCTATAGCTGCTAATTTTGAGCGTAGAGTCACTTACAAAGTAGTTGATTAGGGTTGAAGGCTTTGTTTGACTATGAGAGCTTGTTGGACACCAGGTGCAATTGTTTCAACTCTTTCATACTCTTTTATTACCATATTTGAGATGGCTAAGAGTGAAGCGCTAGAGATTTTTAAGCTTGAGTCATTCACTGGTATAGAATATACTAGATGGTACCAAGCGGTACAGCTTAGACTAAAACATGGTTTTATATTCTATACTCTACTTAGTACTTTTGAGAAGACGACTGAAGAGGTTGACAGGGCACAGTGGGATAAAGATGAGGATTACTTTAGGAATTATCTGCTGAATTGCTTGTCAGACTGTCTAGTGGTCTCTTATGCAAATGTGAAGATAGCTAAAGAGATTGGGACTCACTAGATGCTCGATTCCACAAAAGTGAGAAGCCATCCAAAATTCATTTGGGGGGATAAGTTCTTCAATTTAAGGTTCAAGAGTGATATGGAGATGACTCATCAGGTCGTATATTTGGAGAATATGGTGGAGAAACTGAATAAAGAGGGTTTTGAAATATCCAATATACTTCTAGCAGCTGCCATCATAAATAAGCTACCTACTACTTATAATTCTTTAAGAACAGAAGTGTTCAGAAGGAAGAACAGAGTTGAGCTAGAGGAGCTAAAGCGGCTCATTGTTATTGAGAATCAGACACTTGTTGTGAACAAAAAGGAGCTAGTTGGGGAGACTAAGAGCCAGTCTCATGTTCAGCCTCAGGCGACTCAGACAATAGCTAACTCTGCTACTCAACCCAAAATGTTTACAAAGAAATCCAAGTCTGAGAAGAGTGAGCCTACTAAGTTGGAGGCCAAAAAGCCCATATCAAAGAAAAGGAAAAAGGGCAAATGCCACAACTGTAAGAAGTGGGGCTACTGAGCTGCTGATTGCAAGCTTCTTAAGAAACAGAAAAATGGTACACCATAGAATGATACCAATATGGTTGCAGTACAGACTAAGCCTCAAGCCTTTGTTGGTATGATCGGGGTTGGGAAGGCCAGTACTCCTACTGAGTGGTGGCTAGATAATGGAGCATCCTGTCATATCACTAACGACAAGTCCTTACTTACTGATGTTAATAATGTGAAGAAGACCCTGTTGGTTGCTAGTGGAGCAACAGTTACAGTGACTCACTTTGGCACTACAGAGCTCAACCTTTCTTCAGGTACTAACTTTAAAATCTGTCAAAGTAGTTCTTAAAGCTCCTAAAAATTTAATTTCCATGAGTCTTTTAAACAATGCTGGCATGTGTTTTTCATTTACATCTGGTAGAGTGACTTTGACTGTTAACTCTCATTATTTTGGACATGCATTTATGATAGATGACATGTATAGGTTGAGTTTGGCAAATGAAATTGTATATCATGTAAGTTCAAAAATGATTGATCCTAAGTTGTTACACAATCGATTAGGACATGTTAACTACAAGAAAATGGTTCAGGTTGCCAAAACTCATCAAATTTCATTAAATACATCTATTCAATTTGACAAATGTGAAGTGTGTGCTCAGACTAAGATTACTAGGAGACCTTTCCCACAGGTAACTAGAAGCACACAATTTCTAGAGTTGATACATTCTGACTTGTGTGATTTTAAGAATTTCACAACTAAAAGTGGTCGAAAGTATCTGATAACATTCATAGACGATTTTTCTAGATATTGTCATATTTATTTGTTAAAATCGAAAGATGAGTCTTTCAAAAAGTTTAAGCTTTTCAAGTCTTGAGTCGAAAACCAATTGAATTTGAGAATTAAGAGATTTAGAAGTGACAGAGGAGGAGAGTATTCATTGACAGAGTTCAAGGAATTTTGTGCCACTGAGGGCATAATACTTGAAACTACTGCTCCTTACTCGCCTCAGTCAAATGGTATAATTGAGAGGAAGAATAGGATTTTGACTAAAATGTTGAATTCCATGTTACTTACTGCTGGCATGCCTTCTTGTTACTAGGGAGAAGCAGTTTTAACTACTAATCAAATCTTGAATAAACTGCCACATTCTAAATTGAACACTACTCCTTATGAGTTATGGCACGGACATTCGTGTTAGATCGATAATCTAAAGACTTGGGGCTGTATTGCTTATGTGAGAATACAAGACTCTAAGAGACCTAAAGTGGGACCTAGAACAATCACATGTGTATATTTATGTAGTGTAAAAGATAGTGTTTCTACAGGTTTTTGGATCTATCCACTAATGTAGTGATAGAATCCAGAGATGCATAATTCTTTGAGAACAAGTTTCTTAAAGATCAAGGGTTAAGTGTTTCTGGATTTACAGATGTAATTATAGAATCTCCTGTAGAATCTGAAGCAGGCCCTTTTGACACTAGATTCCCACAGCTAGTTGTTGAAACAACTTCTACTAAAGTATTCACCAGAGAGAAAGTTCCCAAAACGTATGGTAGTGACTTTGTCACATACTATTTAGAGAATGATCCATCTTCCTATAAGGAGGCGATGAGATCTAGGGATTTTCTATTGTGGAAAGAAGCCATTGATAATGAAATGAGCTCTCTTTTGTATGACAACACTTGGCAGCTAGCCGATTTGCCAAAAGGGGCTAAGACTATGGATTGCAAGTGGGTGTTGAAGAAGAAACTGAATAGTGATGGATCAGTAACTTGGTTTAAAGCACGCCTCGTAACTAAGGGCTTTACACAACAAAGTAGAGTGGACTATTTTGATGTTTACTCACCTGTATGTCATCTATCCACTATTAGGATTTTTCTTGCCATAGCATCTATTGAGCACCTTGTGGTGCATCAAATGGATGTCAAAACAGCTTTTCTAAATAGGGAGTTGACTGAGGAGATCTACATGAACCAACCTGAAGGGTTTGTCATGAAAAGTCTAGAGAATAAGGTCTAGAGAACACAACAAGGTTGGTGAATGTAGTGCAAGCACAAGAATAAAAAAGAACTATCTTTAAGGAGGAGATTTTTAAAAGTGTTTTCTGAACAGAGCAAGATGGCAGATGTTGAAGAGAAGAAAGGAAGATTTCTTTCATGTTAATATTACCAAAAAAAAAAAAAACTAATCATTCATAAAAAGTATTATTGGTTTAGGCCAGATATTCTATGCAAATATTTCAATCAAAGGGAAATATGGAAAAAATTGTGTAAAGATAAGGACAAGGACAATAAGAAGAGAAACAATTATTTATAATATATTGTTTTGCAGGCAATACTACTAATGAAGCATGGTTGATTGACAGTGATTGTACATATTATGTGACTTATAATGAGTCAATTTTCAAAGTATTTGATAAAACATACACGTCTAAAGTTAGAATTCAAAATGGATAATTCATTGAGGTATAAGGTGAAGGTAATGCGATTATTAATACAAATAATGAGTCAAAATTATCTGTGATGTGTTATTTATACTAAAAATTCATCAAAATCTTTTGACTGTTAGATAGCTTCTTGAGAAAAAATTAATTCTATTCTTTTTAAAGACAAGACTTATTTCATACATGATCCAAATACAGATGAATTATTTGCCTTGAAAATAAAAGGAAAAAGTTGTCTTAAATGGTCATAAGTTGGTGCAAAACTTTTTCAAAGCTAGTTAATCAAACTGAAGATGAAAAGCTAGATTCATGTCATAAATTTGAAGTCAAAGATGCTGAATTCAATAGAGTTAGTTCTCAATCAATTGAAGAGGAGCATGTTGATAAGTCCAGTAATGATTTTCTAATTAAATGTAACACACCATTTTATAAAATATTATGAAAAATGTAATATTATTGTGAAGGAATCTATAGGTTATGAAAATGTTGCAAGAGACATAAAATGAATCACTATAATAAAGGAGGAGTTAATGAAAATTGAAAATAAAATGAATTTAGTGCTCAAAGATGAACAAAGCAATAAGCATTATATTCTTCCTAAAGGTGGAGCTATCTTCGATAACGAAAAGAAAGTCTATGATATGGAGTTGAAATATTATATTCTTCCTAAAGGTGAAGCAATCTTCGACAATAAAAAGAAAGGCTATGATATATAGTTGAAATCAAGAAAAAAAATTGATGGGGATGATAGTTTTCATGAAAAAGAAATGAAAATACTTTTGGCGTGCATTGGACATAAAAGAACTACATGCATTTCAGAAATGTGTTGTCAAAAACCAAAATTTGAAGTCAAAAAGTTTGCAGGAGTGTTGAAATTGAAACATTTTGACTGCAATTTTATTTCTTAATTGATTTGAATTTTTGTCATGTAAAAATAAGTCAAAATAGTTGTATTGACAACTAACTTTAGGATATTATTTGACTAATATGTTAGTTATTAATTTGTTAGAGTTAGATTCTTAATTATACTAACTTCTTTAGTTGAAATATACTATAATAAATAAATATGTAAGTTTATTATGAATCACTTTATAAATAAAGGGTTGATTAATGAAAGTTCAAATCCTTCTTGTCCATTATAACCATTTGGTGTTTTTTTTTTTTTAAATTTTGTCACAAGAAAATAAGACAATGCATGCATATCATTTATATTTGTGTCCTTCTAAGTATCAACAACCAAAACTGGACCTATAAAATACACAAGTTATACTTTTAGTATTAATGAAGCCATGCATTTATATATATCCTAATACATTGAGCTTAGCAAAATCTTACAAATATAACAATAAAAGGCAAAAATGAAAGTTGTAGTTGTTGATGTAAATTGTAGTTGAGGAGTACCAATTAGAGTTTTGAGGTCAAACATATCGACAATGTAGTTATAGGTGAAGAGGTGTCTAGGAGAAACAACTGGTTGGTAATGTGAGTGCCCAGGATAATTTTGCTAGTGACCATTTTTGACATTGGATATTCCAATATTTTGGGTTATGTACCTCTCAAAAGAAGAGATGCTATTAGAATTGATTATAACACTAATATGATTTATAATGGGAGGTTTGTTGTCATCACAAAATTGAGGTTAGGAAGAAATGGTCAACAAGAAGGTAAGCTTAGAATAATGATGGTGATAAACTGATAATCCCTTCATCATCTTTACGATCAAACCAATCCTCCTCAACAGAGTGATTCTTCTATAAGAATATTAATTATTTAAAAATAATGTATATTTAGGTGTGACTTTGGAGGTGCAAGGAAGGGAATGTGGAAAATGGTTATGGATAGGGGTTACAAATATGAGATAATGGAAGAGGTTAATTTGCTCTTATAAGGACACAAGTAAGTATTAAAATGACCATTAATTTTATTTAGTAAAGAAGGGGAACCTCGAACCACACACACTATTTTATTTAAACACTTTAAAGCAGATGGTCATCATTGATTATTGATTGAATCCTAATCTATGTGTGTCTTTTTGCTTCTTGTGACCAATAACACGTTAGCCAAGTAGACACTTTGTGCCCAAGCATATGAAAGTTGTGCCTTGATGTTGCCTACTTGTCAAAAAAGCATGCTCACATACCTAGAGCCTCATGTCATGCCTTTGCTTTCATGTGCTACCTGTGTAAGTTTAGTGTCCATTCTTACTCAAATGCGTACTCAAACATGCACCGCTACTAGCCATCGTAATATGCATGCAATGCCCAATGACCCTCTTAACTCATTGCTAGCATTATCAACATGTTTGCATAGTATAGTTTTCATTTTCTAAAAGGTCACTTATTTTAGCGTCCGAACACTCCTAACTTTCAGATGAAGGGGAATTTCTTCATAATCGAAGTACTGATTAGCTTGTAACCAACACTGCAAACTTATTTAACTTAGAGACATATTTCCAATGCTTCAAGCTCATAGTTGTCTGACGGGCCCCACTAGCAAGCAGGTGCTAAAGCAAGATGAAAACTACAACACCCAAAACTCACTAATATGATAGATAGGTATTAATTTCATAGGTAAATTACATTTACCACTCCCGAAATTTGTGTAAATTACAAATCAAATCCCGATGTTTGGTAAAACTACCAATATCTCCCCAGAATCACGAAACGTTTAACATTTACCCCCTTGACTCCGTTATAAATAGTAACAAAACAGTAACAAATTTTAATATTTGGACAAAAATACCCCTCATACTCCAGTTATTAATTTGTATAAAAAAAATACTTATAACTGACACTTACCCTAAAAATAAAAGAAAAAATTATACATATTCATTTGTATTAATGGCAAAACACACAAGAAGAAAATAGAAGTAGAAAGTTGACTTGTATAAAAAAATTCAAATTAACTCAAGAATAAAAAGCAAATCTATCAACAAATAAAGAAAGTATGGTATGAAAATTTCTAAAATTCATTTCATAGTCAACTTCACCAAACCAACAAAAATGAAAGTACATATATTTCTTCTTTTTTTTTCATATATATCATACCTTCTTTCTTCGTTGATAGCTTTACTTTTTACTCTTCAATTTATTCAATTTTTTTTTATGCAAATTAACCTTCTACTTCTATTTTCTTCCTGCGTACTCTACCTTTGATACAAATGAATATGTATAATTTTTGCTTTTATTTTGAGGGTAAGTGTCAATTATAAGTATTTTTTTATACAAATTAATAATTTGAGTATGAGGGGTATTTTTGTCCAAATATTAAAATTTTTTACTATTTTGTCCAAATATTAAAATTTTTTTACTATTTCGATACTGTTCATAATGGAGTCAGGGGGTATTGATAGTTTTACCAAATTTGGAGTTCGATTTGTAATTTACATGAACTTTGGGGGTGGTAAATGTAATTTACCCTAATTTCATTTGTCTTGTAAATAGGTAGCATAGGTTAGAAAATGTGATCTTTCATAGAAACTATGTTCTTTTGTAATAGTATTAGTATAGAGAGAAACTACGATCTTCGCAAGAAAACCATGGTTTTCTAGTGTGTAGGTAAAATGTCTTTCGAGGTGTTGTTTCTAATTGTTTTACTAGGCATACTTGGTAGGGAGTAATGTACCAAGCAAATGTTAGGTTTTTTCCACTATCCTTAAAACACTAGTCATCTTTTGTATTCTTTCTTTTAAACAATTTATGAAATCTTTCATTTAATCTTTCAATCCTATGAATTTTTATTTGTGTTTTTCAATTTTTCATTTCTCTAAAAATATTGCATGCTTGTTCAAATTACTCGCATGCATGTAATTCATGACATGTGAGGGTATTGCTTAGTAGAAGCAATATAGTGGCATTGTTTGCCTCACAGGTGTGTTTGTGCGAGGCTCACGAGTGTAACCTATGATACTATGGCATGTAAATGAAGTAAAAGTATTATCCAGTTCCAACTTCTCTAACTTCCCTTACCAATTTTTCCTAGTTCCAAATTTCCTGTTAAAGCCTAACATTTGCTTGTTTCTTTTTGGAAATAAAAAAAACAAAAGAAAGAACGACCAAAAGAATAAACAATTAATGTGGTAAATAGTTATTATGTGAACAACCAAACTAATAATCAAATCAATTGTTGATTCACATTTAGTTTAGAGATAATGTTCAAAAACGTCCCTCACATATTGACGAATGAGCTTTTTAGTCCTTCACTTTTAAAATGAGACAAAATCATCCATCACATTTTATAAATGAACCATTTTCGTCCTCCGTTACAAGATCGTTTGATTTTCCGGCAAATAAGGTCATGTGCACTACACGTGACCTTTTAACCAGGGCAAAAATGGAATTAAAAAAAATAACCCTACCAATTTACCACAAATCTGACTGAATCGTGTAGCTCATTACATATTCTTTTTAGCAGCATTCAATATTTGCTGAGGCAATTTATCAAGCAGCTGGCGTGCATTGTCTGAGTTGAGCAAGGGCTGTTTTCCTTCGTTTGTTGGTGAGCCGTGGGAAAGCCAGAATCAGAGCTATCCACACCAACATCATCCTCTGTATCAACATCATCATCACTAGAGGAATCAACAATAGAATTAGCCCTTGAGGATTCCTTACCCATCTTCAGTTTGCTCCATTCACGGGCTGAAGGTTCTGCAATTGAGAGACGTGCATCCACGGTATTATGCCCAGGATTTTGGGAGCCAGTGGAGATAGTCTTCTTCTTCCCCATGAGATCATGGGTCTTGGGCAGTTCTAAAATTTGATTAAATCACCAATTTGCTATTCTTTTTCACAGGTTTGTTGTTGTCCCGTCAGATCCGATTGAAAACCCATATCTAATTCTTCAATCGGGGTCTTGGTGCAGGAGGTAGGGAGCTTGAGGAGTGTTTTTTCTTCTTACCCACGAGTTTTAGAAGCCTAAGATCATCATAAAACCATGGGTAAGGATGGGAAGATGAAAGATTGAAAACTCATACTCAAATTTCAAATGAGCATTGGGTGAGCTACCAAAAATCTCGAAAAATTCAGAGAAAAATCCAAGCAGCTGCAATCCAACACGAATAACTTTAGATAACAACGGGAAGATGAAATTGATCAATTTCAAATCAATGAAAAATCAGCACAACAACTCAATTCGGGTCAAAATTCTTGTTCGCTCGAACTTCAGGGAGTTTGAGCGAAAAGTAGCTTCAGAAAATCCAATTAATATTGGTTGCACGGTTAGCATGAAGGAATCCACAGCCTCCTGGTAACTTTGAGCACTGGGGAATTTTTAGATATGATGGCCAGTCTAAGTTTCCGATGAATCTTCCAGAATCAACTTTCAGAGATTTGCACAAAGTGTCGTGGCGCGGCTGCCGGGAGGGGGGGTGGTGGGGGAGGGGGGAGGTTGGAAGGACTGGAGCTTGGTTAGGGTTATGCGGGGGTGGGGATGGCGACTGTATTGAATTTCCTTTTTGCCCTAGTTAAAAGGTCACGTGTAGTGCATGTGATCTTATTTGATGGAAAATCAAACGATTTTGTAATGAAGGATAAAAATGGTTCATTTATAAAATATGAGGGATGATTTTGTCTCATTTTAAAAGTGAAGGACTAAAAAGCTCATTCGTCAATATGTGAGGGATGTTTTTGGACATTATCTCTTTAATTTATAGATTTGATAATAAATGCAAAAATAAAAGTGGTGTTATCTTGCGGCGAAGTAAAAATGTGAAAATAAAAGCGGTGCTATTTTATGGCAAAGCTAAGAGTTAATTGGGAAATTTACAAAAATAGCATAGTTGACCATTGACTTTATAAAAATACCACCCTCCTTTTTTTCTTTTGTGTTATAACACTTCCAGCCTAAAAAAGTCTACAATACCCCTCTGTTGTATTATAGAACCTGCGGGAAACCAATGCTTAAGAACTGTTCTTCTCCAATACCCAGAATCGCAATAGACCACAACAGAACTGCTCCATAGCTTCTTCAAAATTGTCGTGTTAACCCATTCCAAACATTTAGAAAGGTACACACAAAGGGAGGACGATCATCTTCCATCGTTAAGAGAACAGCCGCGACGGAGAAGAAGAAGGAAGCACATCATAACGAGGTCAGTACCATTTTGTCGATAAATTTATCATTTTATTTTTCATACGTAGTGTGTGTTGATATTGTATGTACGCATCTGAAATGGGTTGACTGAATTTCGTCGAGAAATTGGTCGAGCGTTGGTCGATGATAGGTCCAGCCCTAGATCGAGCGTTACTCGACCTCTTAAAAAGTCGAGTTTTAAGTCGATTCTTTAGTCGAGTTAATGGTTCGCCAACTGTCCAGTCTTTAATTTTTTTAGCAATTTCTATGTTTGGTCAAGCTATTAGTCGAGTAAAGGGTCGAGCCAATTTATTAAATTTATGTTTTTAAAACTTTATGTTTTTGGTCGAGCTATTAGTCGAGTAAATGGTCGAGCCAGTTTATTAAATTTATGTTTTCAAAACTTTATGTTTTTGGTCTAGCTATTAGTTGAGTAAATGGTCGAGTCACCCATTCCATTCATCTACTTCAAATCTTCATCAAAATACATATCACCCGTTTCAATGGCAAACACAAAGGGAGAACCATCATCTTCGAGCAAGAAAGTGCAGGCTCACGAGGTCAGTCAAAATTTCAATAAAATTGTCATTTTAATCTTACAAATTCGTACAGTGCTGTTGAATGTTTGAATTTGTCGAACAAATTATCAAGCATGAATCAAGCATGTTTCTTGTATTTTCTTTCATGTATTGCAGGAGAAATGGGAGATTGTAGCTCTGCATATGCATGAATGAATGAATGCTCTTGCCCTCGAAATAGCGGCGACAGCAGAGAGATGCCAACAATACACTGGCCGCTTAGAACGTGGCGTCAAACATTTGAATAAGGGCGTCAAACGTGTTCAGAAGCTGACAGCCAAATTTGATGCTCGTGTTGAGAAGCTGAATGCCAAAATTCAGCATTTAGAACAGGCCATAGGAAATGTTTCTGAAAACGTAAGAACTACTTCTGAAGAGGACGAATGTAGCGCAGTTGAAGACAATTGACAAAAAACTAATGTCAATTTATATTTGTCTTCATTTTTATTTTAAGGAACATTTTAAGAAATTGTCATTTTTTCTTTTGTTTGTGGAACATTTTGTTGTTATTCAAGATAACTTATCATTGGTATATACAGAAAGCAAGAAGAGTTTTTATTTGGTCAAGTTTCTAGTCAGAGTAAATAGCCATGCAGGTAACAGGAACTCTGATAATTTCATAATTCTACTTTAATAAATTATGGTCGAACTTAGTGTCGATCAGGAGGTCGAGTTTTTTATTTGGTCGAGTTGGTAATCGAGTAAGTAGTCGAGTAGGAAACAGAAATTTTGATAATTTTGCTTCAATAAATTATGGTCGATTTTAAGGTTGAGCACATGGTCGAGTTGGAGACAGAAAAAAAAGTCATAAATTAAAAAATATTGAAAATGCTTGTGTCTTCTGCTGGACACTTTCTGTAAAGCTGACAGAGTACTCGACTCTAATATTGACTAAATATTCGACCTAACTACGTGCGCAACCTGCTGCTCGACTGGATACTGGACCTTGTGCTCGACCACTTCCTTTGTACGATTCACAAACCCAGTTAAAAAAGGTAATAAATCAAACTAACCTGCAATATAATTCGATTTCAAATTAACCTGCAATATAAATCAAACTAACCTGCAATGTGATGAGTAGTCTTGAACTGAGCAATCGACCAAACAGTCTTTACAATGTTGAAGTGAAGAGTGGGGAAGAACAGATGTGCTAGAGTCTATATTTTATAATAGAAGAGAGGGATGTTGTAATCTTTCTTTAGATGGAAGTGTTATAACACAAAAGAAAAAAGTGAGGGTGGTATTTTTGTAAAGTCAACGGTCAACTATGTTATTTTTGTAAATTTCCCGAGTTAATTTTAAGTACAAAATTATTAGAAATTAGTCATAGAAAAAAAAAAGTCCACAATAGCCACTAATAAATTGAATTTTAATTGAGATCTAAAAATTTAAACTAATAACTTTTGAACTCATCTTACTTATAAAAGAGAGTTGAAAAATAATTGAAATAGAAAGGAAGAAAAGAAAAGAAAAATCAAAAATCAGAAAGAAGATAAAGTAGAAAAACAAGGGTTTAATAAGGGAGGAAAAACAAAAAACTTCGTTAACCTATAAATGTCTCATGACAACCACCAAATCAATATTAAGAAGCCTAAACCAGTAACAGACTAACTTTCAAAGTATGTGGACTCATCCAAACGACGTGGCACTATTTAATTTTTTTTTCTCTGAAACGATAGTATATTAAAAGGGCACAATGGCAAATGTACAAGCCACGAAAGTGAAGAGAGTTTTGTGGTGTCACTATTAATGACAGCACTATAACTCACGAAAACAAAGGCTTTCAAAAGAGCAAAAAGCCCTCAAGGGGCAAAGCCACTCGCAGAGCGGGACAAAAGCTGCAAAGCGACAAAGGTTGAAAACCTAGACAACCTAGACGTGGCACTATTTAATAGATATTCCAAATTAAATAATTATTTATAATTAATACATTTGATCTTGACAGTATTGAACTCATCATAATGGAACATGTGTAGCTAAGCATAAAATTTAACAATCTCTCATTTTATAAATAGTTCACATATCACGACCAATATTCTATTAAAGTCCTTTGAGCTCTAAGCCTACTTCGCATACCATTAGAATTTTTGTTTTTTTTTTTTTTTGTAAGCTCATATCTTATTTATATATGGATATTAACACTAAAAGGTAATTTATATATACACTAGTAAATTTTCTAATAACTAATTCAATAATCTAAGTTATAAGTTAATACTCAACTTGAACACTAAAATATTACTCAGTAGGTTTTGGATCTATCTTATTTTAAAGATGTTTTATATCATTTTTTGAAAAACCCATGTAAGATAGGTACATCTACCCTATACATCTCAACAAAAACTTATAGAAAAAACAAATTAACTGTAAAAGTATTTCACAATTGTTGCCATCATTTATATATATGTGTTTGTATTTGTTGTGTTTATTTCCAATATCGTTCAACAATAGAAAAGTATGAACAAAAAATGAATCAAGAAACACAAATTAATGTGGTTCGGTTTAACAATTCAAATTTACATCCACCGCAAAGTCGATGGTGATATTATTAATAATTTTGGAGATTACAAGGATTTTTTAAACCCTTAAAAACCCACTTTTCACTAATTTTGTATACACCTTCTTACCCTAGAATTATCTCTTTAAAACTCTTAATTTTTTTTTAAAACTCTATTCTCTATGAGAAAAAACCCCTTCTACATCTATAGTTATAGGTACTAAGTGGAGACCCAATTCAAATCTAATTTAGATCATTATTACAAAACGCAACCTAATTAAATTATAAAAAACACCAAACTAGAATATTACATAAAATTATCGAATCCCATTCCAATTTGAAAACAAATCATAATCAAACAGTATTTTAGTACGCTTACCATAATTTATCCCATAAATTGATCCTGTTTCATTTTAAATTTACCTATCGAGTGCACTAGTAAAGGCTCTGGAAAAATTAGAATAGACTTGGAGACTTCTATTAATGTTCACTTAAATGGATGCATTCATATTTTAGGCAACGAATGGAATTAGTTTAGATGGGCTAAATTGATTTATCACGTTCAATTAAAGCAATCACCAAATTCAAAATTATAAATGTTTTTGGTTTTATTATTTTCCGAGACAGTTCAATTAATGGATTTAGCTTAAAGTTAATTTTGATACTTTTTAAAAAAATCAAGCTAAAAAAATTGAAAATTGAAAATCGAAAAAAACACACCATACCCGCCCTAAACCATTTGAAAACTAATAAAGGATTTGGTAGTGTCATAGACAAAATCGGCTTTTGAAATTGAAACCATTATATTTGTACCATTCATGAGGTAAAGGAATGAGATATAAAATAAATAAATCTGATTTTAGTTAAAGAGGCATTAACTTTGACTTTTGATTATTCGTCATATTAAATTGGAAAAAACAATTTTTTGTCATGTTTTCATGGAAAAAAATTGGCAAGCTACGACACATTCACACACACGAAATAAAAAAATTCCTTTATAATTTGTAATGATTCCATTCATCTGAGAAAAAATAATTTATTTGGGTATAACATTTTTTTAACTATAACATATAACAAATTTTATGCATTATTAAAATTACATTTTTATATGTTTTTCCTTATTTTTAATTATGGACCACACATAATCAATATTAGTAAGGGTAATATATAATTTTTCTTTAAAACATGGGCTATTTGGTTCAGGATAAATAAAAGTTTTGAAAATATACTTCGTTTTTTTTAGTATGGAGGGAATAATTTTTACAATCCTAAACCATTATCCTTACAAAAATTATACAAGGGAAATAAAAAGGAAGGGAATGTAAAATAAATAAATTCGATTTTAGTTAAAATAACATTAACTCTTAATTCTTGGTCACCTAGTTTTTGTGCTACCTTCAAAAACTAAATAAAAGAGGAATAAAAGAAAAGCATGGCATGTAAATAGAGTTTCCTCTCATTAAATAAAAGAAGAAAAAATCAGTTTAGGATTTGGTAATTGATTTAACAAAATATACTTCCTAAACCTATTTCTAATCCGAAACCAAATATAGAATCTATGATTAAATAAATTACTTCAGCTTTAGATTTGGTCAACATTGGCCCGAATGTGGTTCCTCCAATTTCCGAAAAATCATTGGATTTGGATTTTTTAGAAGTTTATTGGTCGGTCCCTAATCTTTTAAATAGTTGGTTTGGTTCCTAATCCGTCTCCTATTGCTGCCTTAATTTTGATTCTACCAGAATTTGTCCATGAACATGTTTTCTTGCTGCTGATAAATACCAGGGCCTTCTCTGTGTCCTTCTTCAGGTACGGAAGAACTCGTTTGTGCGGCTAAAGGCTTCATCCGAAAAATCTAGCTTTGGGATAATTTTCTAAACAGGCCATAGCCGTAGATCTTCATGAAGATGGCCAATCAGGCAGATGTAGACTTTGAAAAGGGATGGGAGGCGATGATGCAGGGTATTACGAAATTGAAGAACATCCTGGAGCGGAAGGAAACGACTCAATTCAATTCAGAGGAATACATGAAACTTTATACGTTTGTTTATAACATGAGTACCCAGAAACAGCCTAATGATTATTCTGCAGAGCTATACCAGAGGTATAAGCAAGTGTTTGATGACTACCTCGTCTCAACTGTCCTGGAATCTCTCAAGGAAAAACATGACGAGTTCTTGTTTAAGGAACTGATGTACAGGTGGGGAAACCATAAGGTTATGATCAGATGGATGTCCCGTTTCTTCTCCTATCTTGATCGGTATTATGTAAATCGGAGAGAACTTGATGATTTGAATAAAGTTGGGCTCATTTGCTTCAGGGATTTGGTCTACCTGAAGATGAAGGAAAAATTTAGAGGTGTTGTTTTGCGTCTGATTGAGCGAGAACGCGGAGGGGATCAAATTGAAAGGGCTTCGTTGAAGAATGTAGTAAACATGTTTGTTGAGATTGGGATGGGAAATATGTATTATTATGAGGATGAATTGGAAGTATATATCCTTCAGGATACGGCCTCTTATTACGCGAGAAAAGCATCCATCTGGATCGTTGAAGATACCTGTCCTGATTATATGGTAAAGGCGGAAGATTGGTTGAGAAGGGAGAAGGACAGAGTGTCTCATTATCTGCATCCCAGCACTGAAACGAAACTTTTGGAGAAAGTGCAATATGAATTGTTGGTTACGCACGCCAACCAATTGCTGGAGAAAGAGCATTCTGGATGCCGTGCATTGCTTCGAGATGACAAGATTGATGACCTTGCTAGGATGTATGGGCTCTTCCATAGAATTCCAAACGGTCTGGAACCAGTGTCCGCTATATTTAAGCAGCATGTCACTGATGAAGGGATGGTCATAGTACAAAAGGCTGAAGAAGGAGCGCTAAACAAGGCCGAATCCACGGGTGGCTCAGAGGGGCATGTTTTTGTGAGGGAAGTGATTGAGCTACATGACAAGTACATGAAATATGTCAATCACTGTTTTGAGGGCAGCAGTCCCTTCCACAAGGCATTGAAGGAGGCTTTTGAAATCTTTTGCAATAAAATGATTTCCGGCAATTCAAGTGCAGAGCTTTTGGCTTTGTATTTTGACTATGTCCTAAAGAAGGGTGGTGATTGCAAAATATCAAGCAACGAAGCTGTCGAAGAAACCATAGATAAGGCTGTGAGCCTACTTACTTACATTTCTGACAAGGATCTGTTTGCTGAATTCCACAGGAAGAAGCTTGGTCGTAGGCTGCTTTTCGATAAGAGTGCCAATGATGATCATGAAAGGCTGATTTTAACAAAGCTAAAGCAGCAGTGTGGTGGACAGTTCACATCCAAAATGGAGGGAATGGTTAATGACTTGGCAGTGGGAAAGGATACTCAAAACAAATTTCAATACTACCTTAACATTTACCCCTTTGCAACTCGTGGGGTTGATTTTTCTGTTACAGTTTTGACTACTGGATTCTGGCCAACTTATAAGTCCTCTGATATTAGACTCCCGGTAGAAATGGTGAGGTGTGTTGAAATCTTCAAGAAATTTTACTCGGAAACCATGGCCAAACGCAAGCTCACATGGATATATTCATTGGGAAGTTGCAACATAAATGCCAAGTTTGATTCAAAAAGTTTTGAGCTGGTTGTGGTAACGTATCAGGCTGCTGCCCTGTTGCTGTTTAATGATTCCGAAAGATTGAGCTACGCTGAGATCAAAGAGCATCTGAATTTGGGTGATGAGGATGTGGCCAGAGTGCTTCATTCCCTCTCATGCGCCAAGTACAAAATCCTGATAAAGGAGCCTAACACTACAAATGTGTCTCGTCATGACGTTTTCGAGTTCAATTCCAAGTTTACAGACAAAATGAGGAGGATCAGGATCCCTTTGCCTCAGCTTGATGAAAAGAAGAAGATTTTAGAAGATGTAGACAAGGACAGACGATACACTATCGATGCCTCGCTCGTGCGCATAATGAAGAGTAGAAAAGTTTTAACTCATCAGCAATTAGTCCAGGAGTGTGTTGTGCAGCTAAGCCGCATGTTTAAGCCTGATATCAAAGCAATCAAGAAGAGGATTGAAGATCTCATCACTAGGGACTACTTGGAAAGAGACAAGGATCAGCCAAATTTGTACAAGTACTTGGCATAATTTGAGGCCCTTTCTTTGGTGTGCTAACTGATCAATCTTGGGGACGATAGACTATAGTTTATCTATTTAGGTCGTCCATTTCAAACATTGGTATATTAGCTTCGCTATTGGCGCGTTGCTCCCCTCCGTGTTTTTTATTTTTTTTTCTCCCTTCTCTTTTCTCTTTCTGTTTCTCAGCATTTCCTTTCTTAATGTACAATTGAGATAGTAGTTTCGATCCCCGCAAAAATTTGTAAAAAAATTATTTTATTTAACTTTGCAAAATAAAAATAAAAACTCTGCCTATGCAAACTACGCTTATGCATGTTTGCATAGCCTGTCCCAAGTTAGGATAAAGTGAGGAGGGTTGCATCAGGCATTGCGAGCCGGCTATAAAAAAACTAGCTATCTTTTATGAGATGAACACAAAGGATATTTCGTTGAAGCGTACCCTTCTTAGCGACACATTGCATCGGCGCCCGGATGTAGCGAAAAATGAGCAAGGGTCCTTGCACCAAGTTAGGCGGGTGCAAGGGGTAAGGAAGCTAGCTTGGGGCCATCATTCCCGAAGTGATGCGCCACATCGGTGCCCGGGTGTGGTGAAAAATGAGCAAGGGCGAGTGTGGGGGGAAAACAAGACCCAGGGGGTAAGGATTCGACTAGGGAGTTAGAACATAGGAACTTTAACGGGTAAGTTGAGAGAGTTAGCAGATACTTTAGTTCGAAGGAAAATCAATATTGCTTACTTGCAAGAGACTAAATGGGTTGGAGAAAAGGCCAAGGAAGTTGAAGGTACCGGATTCGAGTTGTGGTACACAGGCACAAAGAAGAATGTCAATGGAGTTGGGATTATGATAGATAAATGTTACAAAGATAAAGTGGTAGATGTTAAAAGGTCGGGAGATAGAATTATTTTGGTTAAGCTAGTAGTTGGAGAGCTGATTTTGAATATCCTTAGTGTGTATGCCCCTCAAGTTGTATTGCGAGTTACAAATAAGGATAAATTTTGAGAAGACTTGGAGGAGATTCTAAGAGGGATACCACGTGAGGAGAAAGTATTTGTAGGAGGGGACTTAAATGGACATGTTGGGCAACATAGTGAAGGTTTTGATAGAGTTCATGGAGGTTTTGGTTACGGGACTAGAAATGAGGCGAGTGAGAATATTTTGAATGTAGCTCTAGCCTATGACTTAATGGTAACAAATACCTACTTTAGGAAAAGAGAGTCACATCAAATCACTTTTCGCAGTGGCCTAAATTGTAGTCAAATTGACTTTTTTCTTGCTAGAAGGGAGGATAGGACCTCATATGTAGATTGTAGTGTACACCCCGGAGAATGCGTAACTACGCAACATAAGTTAGTGGTCTTAGAGGTTCGGTATAAAAAGGTACACAAACTACAGAAAGTTGTTCAAAACCCAAAAATAAGATGGTGGAAACTAAAAGAGGAAAAACAAATAGCTTTGAAGGAAAGATTACTGCAAGAAGGACCGTGGCTACTGGAGGGTGATGTAAATGTGATGTGGAATGATATGGCTGATTGCATTCAGAGAGTGGCAAGGAGCTCCTTAGGGGAAAGTAGAGGGAACGGACAACAAACAAAGGAAACTTGGTGGTGGAATGAAGAGGTACAGGAGGCAATTAAACATAAGAAAGAGTGTTCCAGGCATTTATATAAATGTCATAGTGATGAGAATCTGCAAAAGTTTAGACTAGCGAGAACAAATGCTAAGAAAGCTGTGCGAGAGGCTAGAGGTAAGGTCTTTTCAAAGATGTACAAACAATTGGGGACCAAGGAAGGAGAAAAAGGTAGGCTTGCAAAGATAAGAGATAGGAAAAGTAAAGACTTGACACAGGTTAGATGCATAAAAGATGAAAATCAAAAACTTTTAGTAAAAGAAGCAGACGTTGAGAAAATGTGGATAAGCTATTTTAGCAAACTATTTAATGAGGGAAGCGATGGAAGTGGGATAGAGTTGGAGGATGTTTATGATGACTCAAACAGAAGGTTTGTGTGTAGAATTAGAGAGCATGAAGTTAAGGAGGCATTAAAGAGGACAAAGACAGGTAGAGCATTAGGGCCAGATGGGATCCCTAGTGAAGTGTGGCGATGCTTAGGGGATGTAGCAATACGTTGGTTGACTAACATTTTTAATAGGATTTTCCAAACAAATAAGATGCCTGAGGGATGGAGGGAAAGTATGCTTATGCCTATTTATAAAAATAAGGGGGATATCCAGAATTGTGCCAATTATAGGGGCATTAAGCTTATGAGCCATACAATGAAACTGTGGGAGAGAGTTATTGAGCATCATTTGAGAATAGAGACTAAGGTCTCTATAAATCAATTTGGATTTATGCCGGGAAGATCTACCATGGAGGCTATTTTCTTGATAAGACAGTTGATGGAGAGATATCAAGAAAAGAAGAAAGATCTACATATGGTATTTGTTGATCTTGAGAATGTGTATGATAGGGTCCCAAGAAAGGTTCTATGGTGGGTACTTGAGAAGAAAAAAGTCCTCTCAAAGTATATAGAGGTTATCAAGGATATGTATGATGGTGTTACTACATGCGTGAAAGCTTGTAATGGAAGATCAAGCTATTTTCCAATCACAGTAGGCTTACACCAAGGATCTGCTTTGAGTCCTTACCTTTTTGCCCTAGTTATGGATGAGTTGACAAAGGATATCCAAGATGAGGTGCCATGGTGTATGTTATTCGCAAATGATATTGTGCTTATTGATGAGACCAAGGCGGGGGTAGAAGCTAAATTAGAAATATGGAGAAACACGTTAGAGTCAAAAGAATTGACATTAAGTCGAAATAAGACTGAATATATGAAGTGCGAATTTAACACGGCAAGACGTGAGGACGAAGATTCAGTGAGTATGCTCGGACAGGAGGTACCTAAGAAAGATGTTTTTAGATATTTGGGATCAATATTGCAAAAAGGGGGAGAGATCGATGAAGATGTAAACCATAGAATTAGAGCAAGTTGGATGAAATGGCGAAGTGCAACAGGGTTTTTGTGTGACCGCAAAATTCCAATTAGGTTAAAAGGGAAATTTTATAGAACAACTATAAGACCGGCAATGCTATATGGAGCTGAATGTTGGCCAGCAAAGAGACAACATGAGCATAAGTTGGGAGTAGCAGAAATGAGGATGTTACGGTGGATGAGTGGTAAGACAATAATGGATAAGATGAGAAACGAGGATATTCGACGAAGAGTTGGAGTAGCACCGGTGGCAGAAAAGATGAGAGAACATAGATTGAGATGGTTTGGGCATATTCTTCGGCGACCTATAGATGCACTGGTAAGAACAGAAATTTGTTATAAGGAGTATGATGGGAAGAAAGGGAGAGGTCGGCCGAAAGTTACGTGGGGAAAAGTAGTAAAACAAGATTTAATGGAGTTGGAAATAGATTGGCGGCAAGTTTGTAGTAGAACAGAGTGGAGGAAAACTATTAGTGTAGCGGAAGAGCAAAACTCTAGTGGTTCCGACTGCCCTTTATAATTTTAACAATTTTATTTATTTCTTTATCTATTTATATATCTATTTATTTTATTATATTTTCTTTATTTTATGGATTTATGTTTTTTGGTTCATCGACCGTCGACCCCAACTAGTTTGAGATAAAGGTGATAATGATGATGATGATGAACTTTGCAAAATAAAAGCATATTTAAAGAATGTTAAGTACGTACGTCAATGATATTACTAACACTATTTATCCTTTGATACAAATATGAACTTTGTGAGTGATTGTGATATTAGCAATTTTATCCATTCATAAAAGGATAAAATTTGTCATTGATAGTAATTTTACAGCAAAGTACTTAACGATTTGTATAAATTTTTTATGGATACAGTAGTTTCCAACAAAATAAAAAAAAAAAAAAAGCAAAATGAACATATAGGGTAAGCCAGAGAAGTTTCGACCTCTATTCGCAACTTTGTTTATGTTGCATGCTTAAAATGTTGCGACCTTGATCAACTTTGATTTTCAGTTCCCAGAAAAAAACTCAGATGAATCCTGGATACGGAGGAAGATTTTAAAACTCAGAAAAAGGTATATAGCCTGTCATAAAAACTATGATTGGAAATGGAAGAGATACTAATATATGGTTTGATAATGAGAAAATATGGATTGGAAATAAAAGAGATATTAATATATGGTTTCATAATGAGAAAATATTTTTCCCTTGACATCCAAGTGGACCTACATTTAGGATTTTCAGAATGTTTGCTTAAATGCTTAAGATGTACAACTACTAAATAGGCCATTACGGATAACTTTACACTAAATGGTAATTGAAAATGGGCTGAATGAAGTAAAAGAACCACCGTGACCCTGAGACTACAACAAGCTACTCCCACCTTGTTTGACATGTTTGTTCCCCATGTAGAAACTAAAGATGAGGAGACCTGTACAGCAAGCCCAAACAGTTTTAAGTCCACAATAAAAGCAGCAGTGAAGTTAGAAATTTTCAGGCACAGCAAGTGCCTTGGATGGCATGGGGGAAGGGCTATGTACCTATGCTCGCTTTTACTCTTTGGATGGCATGCGAGAGGAGGCTTTCCACAAAGAATCAGCTACTCAAGTGGGGAATATGCCGAGGAGATCAGCACCGTGCATTCTGTTTGGAGGTCGAGAACCTTGATCACTTATTTATGCAATGCCATATCGCACAAGTATGGCAAATGATGCAGATGGATGGCAAGCCTTTTCAGCAGGATGGCAAATGGGAAACGGTAGTAGATTGGATGGTAAAGAACTACAAGGGCAATTCTTTTCAAGATCAAATTCGAATGCTATATTTACAGCAGTGGTTTATCATATTTGGATGGCTAGAAATCGAGTTCTTTTTTCACAGGAATCCATCTTAGCCTATGCCATTGTTGAAACAATTCATGGAGGTTAATTACAACCACATGGATGGGATTTCCTACCTTCGCCATAAACCAGTTAATTGCTGAGTAATGGAATTTACGTAGTTCATGCTTATTGACTTAAGATGTGCTAGCCCCTAGTTTGGATTGGTTGGTATATACGAAGCTGAGCTGCCTTAATAGTTTTGTGCAACTTTAATGGCTTCCATTATTAGTAAGTACCTTAAATTTTTCGCGTAAGTAAAAAAGAAATAGAAAACAACTTTGATTGTAAAACATAGAATTCCGAAGGGAAGCCATCACCTACAAAACTGTGATACAATTTTGAAGAGATATTTAAGTTCCTTCTAAACTCTCTTTTATAATATTATCTCCGTTTCAAAAAAAGAGTTCATTTTCAAAAAACTTATTTGTCCTAAAAAAAAATTTTAATTTTTATTGTGAAATTCTTATATTACCCTTACTAATAATAACAATACATAACCCAAATTAAAAAGTAATGATAAAAATGTAAAGGTATAAATCTCATAGTACATTTATACCTTGCAATTTTTAAAAAATTGTACCAAATCAAAAGTAAATTATTTTTTTTCCTCTTTAATTGAATTAAAAAAAAATCTTATGTAGCGTCCTTTAATAACTTAATATTATAGTTTGGGAAATTAAAGTTAGTCTAAATTTGCTCCAAGTCAAGCAATGTTGTTTGACTTTTTTGAGTATAGAGCTTCTTGAATAAAAAGAACCTTGGGGAAAAAAAACTATTGAGTGAATAATTGCTCTTATAGGTTTTTCACCTCAACTATTGTTATAATCTAATTCAAATGTAAGAAATATTGTTGTTCTAATTCTTCTTAACAAAGTATGTAAATCCATTTTAGAAAATAAAATTTTACAAATCAAATTCAAAGTATCGAAATCAAGTTTAGAAAACTCAACTTTATAAGTCAAATTCTCAAACATCGACTTTCACAGATTTGTGATGAGAATATTAAGATCAAATAAACGATATACAAAAGAGACAAAAAAAAAATCTATATCAATTTTTCACCCATAAAAATCAAATAATTTTCTTTTTGTTACCATTTCGGCTTTTCTTACTTATCAATTTTCTCAATCACTAACAATATCCTTTTTAATCGAACATTTTTCTGCCGACCAAAAAAAACAAAAGAAAAGTTCATTAAGAATTTTTAGGTTAACTTATATCCATAAAAAAATATATAATTTTGATTTCTTAAAATATATATATATATATATATATATATATATATATATATTTATACATATATATGCATATCTTATATTCATTAGAAAGGCAAATGCATAAACATTTTTTTAAAATATATTTTCTCTATTCCCATAAAAAGTCCACTTTTTATTACATATAATTTTTTCAATTATAAAGTATTGTTGAGGTTCATATGTTGATGTGAAGAATCCCACATTGATTTCAAGGAAATGTAAAAAACACTTAATAAGTAAGATAGGTTCAAAACCTACTGGTTTAAAATTTTGAGTTTAAGTTGGGTTTTAACTTACATATTAGTGATTATTGTGAGTTCTTTAGATGTTTTATCTAGAAACAAATTCCTACTAGTGGTATCAAAGGTGGAGCCTTAAGCTAGTAGGTTTTCTATTAGGAAATTGACATGTTTTTCTTTTAGAAAAATGAAATTACCTTTTTGTGAAGAATTTTATTTTTTGTCATAATTTCCAAATCTGATACTAATTTAGAGTATAGACCAAGTTGTTTCCTATTAGTATTATTATTTGATTAGAAATCAGGTAATGTTTATTGTTATAAATAGGAGGGTTGGTCTTGTATAGAAAATATGAGTGACATTACACACAAGGAAGAGATGTAGTTATTGGAGGGTGAGAGAAGTATATCTAGGTTTTGTAGTTTGGGATATAAGGGATATTTTTGTATGGGTTTTTCTCTCTTAATATAAACAGCAAAAAATCTCAAAGGCCACTGAATTATTGCACTTATATACTTTTGACACTAGACTATTTTTTTAAACACATGGCCACAAAACAAATTAAAATAGTTACTAGCAGTCCTTCTATCAAATTCAACCGTTAACATAGACAAAAAATGCCTCGTGTTATACATATGTTGGTTTTTTGGGGCAAATTAGTACTTTTAGACTAACATTTTTATTTTTATTTGTTTAGCCCCATATCATAATTCTATTTCCATCTCATTATCTCATCATTTCCCATGACCATACTTCAAGATGTTTTAGGAAAATTTACTAGATTTTGAAATGTTAAAACTTTTATTCGTAAGTTTTAAAAATATTATATATATTAAGACTGATTTACCCATAAAAAAACTGCACATGAGGTATTTTCCATCCATATTAACCGTTGAACCTAACAGAAGAACCGCTAGTGACCATTTTAATTAGTTTGGTGGCCATACATTTAAAAAAAACAATAGTTTAGTGACAAAAAATATACGATCGTAATAGTTTGGTGGCTTTTGAAATTTTTTGCCCTAATAATATAAACCTAGCAAATTACCTTTTTGAGAAGAATTGTATTTTTTTATGGTAGTTTCCAAATCTAATACTAATTTAGAGTAGAAAACAAATTGTTTCATATTATTTAATTAGAAATCAGATAATGTTTATTGTTATAAATAGGAGAGTCGGTTTTCTACAGAAAATACGAATGATGTTACATACAAAAAAGAGATATAGTTGATGGAGGGTGAGAAAGGTAGTTCAGAGTTTTTGGGGTTAGGATACTAGAGATACTTTTATATAGGTTTTTCTCTCTTAATATAGACATGGTTCTCTTGGTGGATATAAGCTATAAATTAAGCCAAATCACGTTAAATCTCTGTGTTACTCATGTTTTGTACTTGGTTTATTTTTCAATAAATTGTTATGTTTTTCAAATCATCAATAGTTGAATTTGTTTCCATGCGTTGTTTCCCTAACTGGTACAAAACTGAATTTGTTTTGGGTTAGTACTGGATTTAAGAAACTGGTTATATATCATGGTAAAATTTAACAATTTATTCAAAATATTTATTTTCTTTTGAGGGTGTAGCTTATCCAAATTCAACAGGATTAAAGAATAAAAAATAAAAAGATGTCAGAGAAGGATGGTGTAAGCACAAAGAATGATGAGTGGTAAGAGTTTAATCATTGTGTATTAGTTGACTCTTTGTTGAGAAAAAAAAGATTAGCCATTTATTATTTAATTCAGTCCTTAATTCTTTGTCAGTGTGGCGGCAACGTGATCAATGGGCAAGACATTTTGGGTTTCAAGATAATAAAATCATCTTTGTTATCTCATGAAAAAATGCAAAGTAGGGTGAGATACAAAATGTATTAGTTTCTCGTGGAAAATATGAGAAAGGAAGCATTTTTCATGGTGAATTTGATGCAGGTAATTCAAGCGTCAAAGGAAAAAGGTGGTATCCAATCGGAATTTAGATAAATAAAGAATTGTTTTGTTAAGAACAAGACTTTGGTATATATATTGGTGATATTCTTACAATTTTTAACATTGGATACTTCAATCCTTGATAAAACTTTAGATTGTGGTCCTCTAGATGGTGTAACATATGTATCAAAGATATGAAAAAAAAAATTAACTTTTTAGATCCAATTTGATTTCGATACTACCAGTTTTTGCTTTAGGTAGAATCTTGAAAACCACACATGGTAGATAGTCTAAGAAGGAAAGAAATATGTTAATTTTGTACCATTTGGTAATCTCAACAATAGCACACAACTAAATTGGATTCAATTTTGACTAAGTTACAAATAGTGGTGATCGGAAAAATCCTACAAAAGAAAGAATGTGAACTTGAGACCTTTCTTGTGAATTAACTAGAGTTCGACTTGGTTAGCTTCACATGTTCATTTATCGGTTGAATCAAGTGGATTGTTTGATTTGAGTGTACAGTTAGACACCATGATACTTTGTGAGACAAAGACATATAGTTGGTTGGTTTGCAGTTTGACAAAAGAAAATTTGTCAATGTGGAGTTTGTTAGGAAATTGACATATTTTCTTTTGGAAAATAGATAATACCTTTTTGTGAAAAATTATATTTTTTGTCATAATTTCCAAATCTAATACTAATTTAGAGTAAATTCTAAGTTGTTTCTTATTAGTATTATTATTTGATTAGAAATCAAGTAATATTTATTATTATAAATAAAGGAGTTGGTCTTGTGGAAAAAATACGAGTGATATTCTATATAAGGAAGAGATGTAGTTCCTGTAGGGTGAGAGAGGTGGTTTTAGGATTTTCTCAAACTAGTATACAAGGGACATTTTTGCATGTACTTTTCTCTCTTAATAAAAAAAAACTAGTTCTCGTGGTAGATATAAGTTTAACATTAAACCGAGCCATTTTAAATTTCTATGTTACTCATGTTTTGTGCTTGATTTTTTTTTTATTAAATTGATATGTTTTTAAATCGTTGATAGTTGTTTTTCTTTCCATGCATTGTTTACTCAACAAGTATAACATATTTTATGTATTATTTAATATATATATTTTTTATTTTTTATTTTTTATTTTTACCTTCTAATTGTGGTCTATACATAATAATTATTATTAAAATTAATATAGGAATTTCATTTATTTTTATTTTTTTTTGGTGATAAGAAATTTTTTTGAATGAAAGTTTTAAGATAACTCCCAAAATGGTCCCTCACATATTGGCCAATGATTTTTTTAATTTCTCACTTTTAAAATAGGAACAAATGGTCCCTCACATTTCATGAATATATCCTGTTGGTCATCTGTCACTATTCTGTTTGTTTTTCTGTCAGAATAGTGACGGATGACCAAAATGGTACATTCATGAAATGTGAGGGACCATTTGTTCCCGTTTTAAAAGTGAGGGACTAAAAAGATCAATAACCAATATGTGAATGACCATTTTGGGATTTATCTCGAAAGTTTTTTTAGGATTGAATAGTAATAAAAAGAACACAACTAGAATAAAAAACTTAGAGGCATCTAACTATCAAAGTATATATTATGAAAACCCAAAACCTGAAATTCGCTAAATTACACTAGAGAATAGTTTTCATTACTATAATGCATAAATTTTCATGGGATTTTTGACATAAATATTGTAATTTTTAATAAAAATTAAATAAATATTGTTGTTTTAAAAAATTGTTCAAATTAGTGATGTCAATATCAATGATACTGACGTAATTAGTATTTTTCTCCCTTTTTGAACACAACCAAAATAGGAAGAAAAAAAAACCAGCCCCCCAACCTGAGGACCCCTTACAGTCCCCCCACCCAAAAAAAAGAAAAGAAAACTCAACAACAACATCTCCAAGACCTCGATAGCAGCAACCTCCTCCAAAACCCAACGGTAACCCCTTGAGCATTAAAGTTCAAACCTAGAATAGAGCCAAATGCTATTAAGGAGAGACAAAGCAAACATTCGACTACGAAAAGCCGATTTTTAGCAATGTTGGGCAGAAGAGTAATTGGGCTTGAGGAGGGAAAAAAATACAACAGTTTAAGGTTGAGTCGATTTTTAAGATGTCAACTCTAAAGTTCAGATCTCAAAAATTGACTTTAAAATTGGTTTTAAAGTCGATTTTTTTAATTCCCTACAAAATCGATAATATTCGTCTAAATAACTCGTTTTTATGAGAGCAATGGTATTATTAATTTAATCTCTTCCTAGTTTTAACAATAATTGAAGTCAATTTTTGAGCTATCAATTTAAATATTTTGGTAAGACAAATTAAAACATCAATATTTTTTTAATTCCCTACAAAATCTAAAATATTCATATAAATAACTCAACTTCATGAGAACAATGGTATTATTAATTTAATTTCTACTTGATTTTGACAATAATTTTTGCAAGTGAATTTTAAAGTACACATCTCAATACTTAACACAACTAGCAACATTTAACACTCCCTCCGTCCCAAAAAAAGAATCCACTTTGATTAAAATATAATTTTTTATTTATTATTAGGTACAACTCATTTAATACACCACTAAATGTATAATTTTATATTTTTATCCTTACTTTTTAATTTTGAGTATACATTATTATTATTATTAAAGATGTTTTAAGAATTTGGTTTAAAAGTAAACTATTTTTTTGGGACAGAGAGAGTATAAGGTATTTATTTATAATGGAATGCACCCTTTGAATATGTCGTTAACAGTGGTTCACGATATCAAAACTGTCAAGACAAAAGTAAATATTTAAATTCAAAGTGAAATTTGTTTTAGTTAGTATATCTGTATAAATATTATGTTTCGCACTGAAAGTAACTAATGTAATACCATTCACATTTAGTTTGAACCATCAAAAAAAAGAAAGTTCTATTTAATAAGAACCTCTTATCTGGATGATGGATTAGCCCTCTATATTGAGATTCTTGAATTTGTCATCCACCATTTAATAGCAATTATACATACCTATGGATAGAGAGTTATTTCCCTAAATATTGAATAAAAAAATTAAATAAATATATATATATATATTTTTTTTACTTTTGTACTGAAGTCGGTTTTTCAAAAACTGACTTCAGTACAAAACTCAACACCCTGCTTTTTCCTTTCTTTTCTTCCTTTTTTTCTTCCTCCTTCCCTCTTTTCTTCCTTCTTCTTTCTTTTCTTCCCATTTCCGCCGCCAGACTTCCAAAACCGATTTTTGCACTCAATTTTTTTCTTCCTTTTCCTAGATCTACCTCCTCCTCCCTCCCCCACCCCAAATCCACCCACCTTGCACCCTCTCCCCACTTGCCACTTGTTTGACAGCCCCCCCTCCAAGAAGTGCCGCCGCCCTCCCCCTCCCTTGGAGCCTCCAGCCGAAAAAAAATATATATATACAACACTCAAGTTCTTGCCCCATTTTTTTGTTAGAAGGTGAATTACCATTTATTTTTTACAAATTCTATGTTAAATTTGATATTAAATTATTATGTTAAATTATTATGTTGTTTTATATGCTAAATTTTGATGTTAAATTTGTATGTTAAATTTGGATGTTAAATTTGTATGTTAAATTTGTATGTTAAATTTGGATGTTAAATTTAATGTTTAATTTTATGTTAAATTTGGATGTTAAATTTTATGTTTATTTTGTTTGTTAAATTTGTATGTTATTTTATATGTTAAATTTTTTTTTATATTTGAAATTTGATGTTACATTTGTAAGTTAAATTAGATTTTATATGTTTAATTTGTATGGTTAATTTTATGTTAAATTTGTATGTTCAATTTTACGTTTAAATTGTTTGTTAAATTTGTATGTTATTTTATATGTGAAATTTTATGCTCAATTGTTTTTTATATTTTAAATTTTATGTTACATTTGTAAGTTAAATTATATTTTATATGTTAAATTTTATGTTTAATTTGTGTGTTTAATTTGCATGTTTAACTTTATGTTAAATTTGTATGTTAAATTTTATGTTTAATTTGTTTGTTAAATTTGTATGTTATTTTATATGTTCAATTCTATGTTCAATTTTTTTTATATTTGAAATTGTATGTTACATTTGTAAGTTAAATTATATTTTATATGTTAAATTTTATGTTTAATTTGTATGTTTACTTTTATGTTAAATTTGTATGTTCAATTTTATATTTAATTTGTTTGTTAAATTTGTATGTTATTTTTAGGGGTGTAAACGAACTAGTACGTTCGGTGAACAGTTCGTGAACAAAATCGATTACGTTCGTTTATATTCGTTTATTAAGTTAAACGAACAATAAACGAACACATTTTAGTGTTCGTTTAATAAACGAACACGAACACGAACAAGTATACGTTCGTTTATTTATGTTCGTAAACAAGCTCGTTTAGTGTTCATGAACAAGCTCGGTTAATGTTCGTTTAAAGCTCGTTTATTGTTCGTTTATATTAAAATAATAATAATAATATAATATAATAATATATATAATAATAATGTTTGTTGATCATTCATAAACAAATTTGTTGTGGTGTAGTGGTAAGTAGCCATGTTCCCCACATTAAAGACCAAGGTTCAATTCTCAATAATGCTATTTGTTTTTTCAATTTGCAAATGTGTTTGTTTATTTGTTCGCGAACGTGTTCGTTAAGCGTTCGTTTACTCGTTCGTTAAGTGTTCGTTTACTTGTTCGTTAAGTGTTCGTTTATTTGTTCGTTAACATGTTCGATAAGTGTTCGTGAACACTAATAAACGAACATAAACGAACACGAACACATATTTCACAAACATAAACGAACATAAACGAACATGAACAGTCTAAAAAATAAACGAACAGTAAACGAACAAGGCCCGTTCGTTTATGTTCGGTTCATTTACAGCCCTAGTTATTTTATATGTTCAATTTGATGTTCAATTTTTTTTATATTTGAAATTGTATGTTACATTTGTAAGTTAAATTATATTTTATATGTTAAATTTTATGTTTAATTTGTATGTTTACTTTTATGTTAAATTTGTATGTTCAATTTTATGACTTAAAATCTGTTAATTAGTTATCCTATATTGATAAAAACTTTATTTGTAGTGAAAAGAAAAATAAGTTGAGCGAAGAACATTTTCGAGGATCGAAGTAACCGACGAAGGTAAACAATTTATATATTATGATTGTGATTTGACATTAATTTTGTTTCAAAAGTTGTTAATTATTGATAGAATTATTTGAATTGATGTTGGAAATTTCGTTGTGAATAAAGTATGGTGATTTTTTTTATTTGGAATGATTGGGATTGATTATTAATTTCATTCACTGAATTGTTGATTATTGGAATAGTAAGTGTTGAATAGTGGAGTTGATGCTGTAAGTTAAAGAATGGTGGCCGGATTTGATAAATATAATGCTTTATGTTGTTGGGAAAATATTAGGTTATGAATGTATGGAAAAATATTAGTTGTTTACTTGTGTGATGGTGGTGATTTGGACTGATTTTTATTGAGTTTGCTATTATTGGAATAATACGTTGTGAATAGTACTATTGATGATGCCGAACAAAGAATTTATATTAGATTTGTTGAATATAATTGTGAATGTTGTTTGGACGTACAAACCAGCAAAATGGTTGGTTGTTTACTTTTGTCTGGTCGTGATTTGGCTTTATTTGGATTGATTTGGAATTTTATTCAACGAGTTTGTTCTTATTGGAATAATTAGTTCCAAATAGTGGTGTTGATGATGATAATGAAAGGATTGTGGTTGGATTTAACGAATATAATGCTTTATGTTGCTGAGAAAATGTTTGCTTATGAATGGATGGGAAAATATTAGTTGGTTACTCTTGGATCATTTTGGATTGTCTTGGATCGTTTTGGATTGTTTTAGACCGTTTTGGATTGTTTTGGATTTTAGCTAATGAGTTTGCTGTTATTGGAAGGATAAGTTGTGAATAGAGGTGTTCATGGTAATGAATAAAGGATTGTGGTTGGATTTGACGAATATAATGCGTTATGTTGTTGGGAAAATGTTTGGTTATGAATGGATGTGAAAATGTTAGTTGGTTACTCTTGTTGGGTTGTGAGTTAGATCGTTTTGGATCTTTTTGGATTATTTTGGATTTTTTTGGAATTTTATTTGATTCAATGAGTTTGCTCTTATTAGAATAATAAGTTCCAAATAGTGGTGTTCATGATGACAATGAAAGGATTGTGGTTGGATTTGATGAATATAATGGTTCATGTTGTTGGGAAAATGTTTGGTTATGAATGGATGTGAAATGTTAGTTGGGTATTTTTGTGAGGTGATGACTTGGATTGAGTTAGATTGTTTTGGATTGTTTTACCTTGTTTTGGATTCATGTGGCATTTTAGTCAATGAGTTTGCTATTGTTGGAATGATAAGTTGTGAATAGGGGTGTTGTTGATAATGATTAAAGGATTGTGGTTGGATTTGATGAATATAAGGTTTTGTGTTGTTGGGAGAATGTTTGGTTTTGAATGGATGTCAAAATTTTAGTTGGTTAATTTTTTTGTCGTCGGAGTAATTCCATAAATTTTTCTATGCCCATTACTTCAATAACTTTGAGGCCTATATTAATGTAAGTTTTATGTTATTATTGATGGCATACACAATATAGAAATGGGCAAGAATCGAGTGAGGCTGGTGTTATACTGGGATGGAGAAATAGTTAGTAACCCGAATGGCTCCAAATACAGTAATTTGCCAAAACGATTTATTGCTGTTGATCAAAATATTAGCATGTTCGAACTTTTGAGAAAATTGCATCGGGCTACTGGATTGGATGGAAGCCAAGTTAGGATGAAAT
The DNA here is from genome assembly GCA_020080225.1 of Gynochthodes officinalis. Taxonomy (NCBI): domain Eukaryota; kingdom Viridiplantae; phylum Streptophyta; class Magnoliopsida; order Gentianales; family Rubiaceae; genus Gynochthodes; species Gynochthodes officinalis. The sequence continues at coordinate 32,915,042 of CM034623.1, forward strand.
TAATGTGCCGTTATCCTCTTAGCAGCTCTGGTAATTTAATAGCATACATACCAGTTCCAGTGGATGATGATGATACGGTGAGGGAGATGTTGTGCATTCCAACCACATGTCCGAGTCTTAATGCAGTTGAATTGTACATAAGTTACGAATCCGGCCCAGATCGCATTTATTCTGAGGACAATATGTTAGTGGTTCCCCAAACAAATGTTGGGTCATTCACACAACTTCTACAAAGTAGAGAGGGAGAAGGGCTTCTTAATGATCAATGGTTTACTTATGGTGCTTTCATATTGAATGATGCGCCTTTTCCACAACCTTATTTTGTCCCCAGAGATCCTAGTCATGGCCCCTTTGGCGAGGGTCCAAGTAGGGCCAATTTGGAAGAAGGTCCAAGTCATGCTATCTTTAATGTTAGACCATTTGAGGGCAATTACAATGAAGGCCCAAATTGTAGCCAATTTAATGAGGGTACAAGTGGGGTAATTATAATGAGGGGCCAAGTCGTGCAGCTTTCGTCGGAGAGCTGCCTAAGCCCGAGCCAATTGCCCAAGTAGCCGATATGTTCACACTAGGGACCACATACCAAGATGTACGCATTCCCTATGATCCCCTACATGTATGGATAGAGGAGGGTTCAGAGTCATTAGAAGATAGTGAAGAGGAGAAGGGCGAGGGTGGTGGTGATCAGGAAGGAGAGACTTCGCATCCACCGATTGATGTTTCCCACTTGGATACTGTTGTCGATGATATTCCCTTTTACACGGACATCGGTGATCCAAAGATTTCTATGATCGACCAGTTCGATGACTATCGCCGACCCGTTTAGGTTGATAATCGAACTTCAGAACTAGAGGTTGGAATGGTTTTCCGTACTAAAGAAGGGGTGCAACATGCAGTTAAATGTTGGTCCATTCGTGCGCACAGGTACTTCAAAGTGAATGAAAGTACTCCTACTAGCTGGTTTGTCCGATGTCTTTATTATGCGGACAAGAATTATTTATAAAAGGTTCGAGCAACGTTGAGAAAGAAACATACATTTTGAGAGATCACAAAGATGCATTTGAAACATACATACATCCCCAAGATATGATGGGTGTCGAAACCACCAAAAATAATCCTTCTCTGGCTAAGTTCTGTAGAAAGTAGTGAGAGGGTCGAATCCACAGAGATTGGTTAGATTTATTCCTTACACAAAATAAAATAATAAAGGGGGGTTTTTGTATTACGAAACTAAACAAGATTTAATTAAAAACACCAACCAAATTAAATAACTAATTAAAAATATGAGGAAAAATTAATAAGGAGAAGCTTCCAATCAAGAATTAATTTCGGTATTGATTCCTCAAATTGATCATTGATTCAAAAGATAGGTTCTTTTATCTTGAATAAATTGGTTATAGTTGTTGAAGATCCGTCCTCTAACAACCAATCTTTTCTTACTTTTTCGATAACCTTCGGATCCGTCCTATGAGTTATTTCTCTAATTAACAAACACAACCTTCGGATCCGTCCTATGAGTTATGTCTATTAATTGCAATAAGATTCAAAAAGACCCAATTACTAACCAGTAAACCCGAAAATGCCGTGTTTATTTAAGTTAGATTATATATTTTCATAACATACAATCTAAGGCGTTGATTACCTTTCGATGTTGTTATTTGTCACTTGAATTAGAACAATCAACAAAAGATTAATTATTCTAAATGACTATATATTGAATTCAACTATCAAACAATAGGCCTCTTGTCTAACAATTCAATTCAATAATATAATGAAGCATAGAAAATATATAAATACTCAAGAATAAAAGAAATAATAAAATTACCGGAACCTCACAATTGTTGGAATCAAACCTTAATTAAACTTGATTGGAAAATAAAATTTAGCTAAACATAATTAAAAGAAAATACAAGGAAAATCAAATGACTGCCCTTTTTGTCGATCCCGTGCGGCTTTCGTCTTCTTCGGCCGTAGCTCACTCCATGAAAGGATGAATTGTGGCTTGAGAATTCCAAACCTTGTTTTTCTCTCTATTGAACTAGGAAAGCCTAAAAATGGGATGCCTTGATTGTCTCCAAACCTTGCCTATTTATAGGCAAGGATTCAAGACATTTGGCTTTGCTTTTCCTTAATTCAAGGCTTTCCTTTTCCTTAATTCAAGGCTTTTCTTTTCCTTAATTCAAGGCTTTTCCTTTCCTTAATTCAAGGATTTGCTTTTCCTCAATTCAAGCCTTAATTCAAGGATTTGCTTTTCCTCAATTCAAGCCTTAATTCAAGGCTTTCTTGTGCCACTTGTCTTGTGAGGCTACATTCTTTAGGCAAAATGCTTCATCTAACCATTAATCACAAAAATAATTAATATCCTTATAAACAAGCATTTTAATCAATTAAAATACAAGAGAATTGATCCAATAAATATGCAATTATACACTCTATCATGATACAGCCAGAGGACTACCCGAATTTAGATTATGGGATGGTTGGCCGAATGGCTCGGAACAATATTAAGGAAAACGCTTCATACAAGTCCTCGACATAGTTGAAGATGTCGACAAACGTGCAAGAAAAGTTCATTCGGAGCGAGCACAAGTCCAAATATCACCAAGTGACGGCCTTTGTGAGGGAAGAAAGCTCATACCAAGTCACGACAGGGGTTCATGGTGACAAAAGAGGGAACGTGCATACAGTACACCTTAACAACCGATCATGCACGTGTGGGAAGTTTGAAATTTACAAGATTTCGTGCTCCCACGCACAAAAGGTTTGCTCTCAAATGGGACTGGTCGCTTTGGCACTCATGGATCCTGTTCAAACTATTTCTACCCCTTGCCCCACGAGGACTATTGGCCACCAGCACCTTTTCATCTGGTCGCCAATACGGCAAGACTCAATGACCGTCCGGGCCTTCCAAGATCCACCTGTATAAAGAATGAAATGGATCGAGTACAAAATCAGAGGTGTAAGGCATGTGGAGTACTTGGGCATAATAGGAAGGCATGCCCTAACGTGAAGAGGCTTAGAGATAGGGCAGTTATGAACCCATGAATGCTGATATGTAATAAAAACTATTTTGTGATATTAGTATATCAATTATTATTATTTTAGTCATTTGGTGTTTAATTTTATCATTTGGATCGTTTTGTGTTTTATGTTGTGTCTGTTTGTACAAAAATACAAAATGGACTCATGACCTTGTTTTCGTATGTGAATTACGCAATCTTCAATATGTGTTCATTGATATTATTAATTCTTTGGGGTGTTTGAATGGACGTGGCAAGACGTTATGTGTTAATGTAGTTGTTTTTTTACATATGCCAAAGGTACTCATGACGAAATTTTCGCATGTTCTATTTGCAATTGTCAATGGATTTTACAAATAATGTAGTAAAATTGTGAATCATATGTTCAGGTTATGGAGTTTGCGGGCACTTCATCCACATTTGCCGATATATCTTCTGGGCCACAACGGCGGGATGTTCTCACACTTTAAGCCAATCATCGATCGGAGCTCGTTTGGGACAATCCAAAAATGGAGCCGTTGAAAGTGTACAGGGCAGATGTGGACATGTGGAAAGTTGGGTCACTCGATATTAGGGTAGTTGATTTGTTTTACGAAGTGGGCTTTTATGATGTATATATGGCAGGATGTATACAAGTTGACTGGGCATTGATCACGGCATTGTTGGAGAAATGGCGGCAGGAGACGCACACATTCCACCTTCCAGTTGGTGAAGCCACCGTGACGTTACAAGATGTCGCGGCACTATGGGGTTTACGGATCGACGGAGAATCGGTAATTGGGGAAGATCCAAATCATACGCTTGAGGAGTGACAGACTCTATGTTACGAGCTGTTGGGTTACATGCCGGCCCCCAACCATTTTGACGGAGATCGGTTGAAATTAAAGAGTATCGCAATGCATATCCGGGCACGTCCTCTACTAGATGAAACCCCATATGAGCAGATGGTACAGCATGCTAGATGCCGGATCATGCAAATGATAGGGTCGATCATGGGGGATAAGTCAGGTACGAAGGTCAAATTGATGTACCTACCTCTACTGAGGGATATAGCGACAACATCGGGGTATAGTTGGGGTAGCGCCTTGCTAGCATCATTATATAGGGCGTTATGTCGAGCGGCAATGAGAGATACGGCCGGCATATGTGGATACATGGGCTTATTGCAGGTGTGGGCCTAGGAGAGATTATCGCGAATAAGACCCCAACACCGAAATGTCAGAGACCCTCATCGATATGGCTACTCCGGCATGCCTTTAGGATCAAGAGCATGTGTGTACGTGTTTACCGGTCACATTTTTGCCATGGCATATTTGATTTATTTTAAATTGTGTCTGATCCTCTATATGCTCATATATTGATTCATTGCAGATGGAACACGGGTCTGAGTTTTGGAAATGTCGGATGCCATGTGTTGCGTATGTATCGGGATCGGCTGGACTATATGGCCGAAGAGGACGTAAGTGGATAAATAATTACTTTTTCAAAATTATTGGCTCGTTACAACTAAGTTTAATTCAAACAATGATGATTGTTAACCTTCTCTCTTTCACAGTTTATCTGGCAACCGTAGCAAGATGGTGATGGCCTGTATGAGTTGCCTGAATACTGCTTATTTGGCCGTGCTATTTGGTGTGCAACTGTGCCTCTGCTCAACTTTGATGTAGTTGAACTACATTTATCAGGGCGGGTTATGCGGCAATTTGGCTATATTCAGGCGATCCCTCCGACCGTAGACACGGATATAAGGTTGCATTGAGTGGATCGTCGAGGCAAGAGGGGAGTGAACTGGATGTCACGGCATGCAGCTTACGTTCATGCATGGAACAGCCGAATGGACCGGATTGTGACTGACAGGCCTCCAACTGGTCCTATGTATTATTTCTCAGAATACATGATATGGTATCGACAGATTACTCAGAATCTTATCGGTAATCCCGCGCATCGACTGGACCAGGGTATGCGCCCAACCGAATCGATTGTGTCGTATTGGGTATGTATATAACTTTTAAAGTGTTCATATTCGCCGATGTATAGAAAATGTTATGGCTAAGCACTTTTTTATATGCAAGGATCATGTTGGGAGCAAGTGAATGATTTGGCCCTCGATTTCACCAATGTCGAGGTAGATACCAGATCTCAATTGGGAAATGTATATGACGTGTCCAACCGTGCTATGACAATGGTTGGGGAGGATCGCCGCCTGCAGATGCCACGTGCAAGTTTTCAATGTGAATTTCCAAAATCGCAGATGCAGATACCACGTGTAAGTTTTCAAGGTGAATTTCAACCATCGCATTCGCGTCCCTCTACGTCTGCTCGTCCGTTAAAGTCCGGCCAGCCATCTATTTCGGGACGTCCATCTATGTCCGAACGTCCGTCTACTTCCTGCCGTCGCAATGTTGATGAGGATGATCGGATTTTAGCCGCTAGTATGTTTCTTCATCAGTCCGATGAGCCATATGAAGAGACACCTGAGATGGACCTTTTATCGCAAGGCCGCGCTAGTACGTCATCTCACATGTCTCATTACAATTGGTCTATGAGCGACGTCGAAGGCGTCCTTTTCCACAATCACGTATGGATGAATCAGTTCCTTTTGACCTAAACGCACTGGAGACGGACGACAACCCACAGCCCCAACCCCAACCCCAACCCCAACCCCAACCCCTTAGGCAACAGCCACGTAGGAATATTAGACAGCCTCCCTATGGAACTTGATTAATTTTTTTTCCTTTTTTGTCACTTGTTGAAACTTAAAGATTTTTCCCATAACTTTATTAATTAAGTGAAATATTCTCACTCATTCCAAATGTTATTATAGAAAAAAATATATGTTACGGCTTGAGAGGTAATCTAACCTAAATTGCCATACGAAGTTGATTTCCTAAATATGCCCTTTGTAATGGTCTAAGGTAGGATCCCAAATATTATTAAACAACAAAATTGTAAAAAGCATATACGAAAATTTTATGTCTTCTTACGAAATAAACAGATATAATTATATTATTTTTAATTTAACATTCTCTTATGCATTTCCAAAAAATATAAATAAAATCATCTGTACTAATATGAGTGAAATTTTTGAATATTGTTTATTTAAAAAAAATAAATATTGATAATTTGGGAATTGTTCATAAAATAGTGTAGTTGCTATCATGGATATCGACTTGAATTAAAAAAAAATCAATATTTATTTCATTTTTTATTAAAAAAAAATATTATGCAAATTAACTCTACTGCTATCCATATACTTTTACCTATTTTGACTGGTTTTGCTTTTCCATGCAAAGATTCTTCACACATTTCATATAGTAAGCCGTACAAGCATGGGAAAGAGTGGAAACACTAGAGCTTATGAGGCTTTGAGCCCCACTTTAAATTCTGAGAGCCAACCATCACAAGCTTTCCACGACTTGGGCGAAAGTTTCGGCGGTTTCTCGAAAACTCCATTCTTCACTTTTGGAAAAACCTCCAGTGTACCCTGGGGAATTATCAAATGGAAAAAACTTCATGGATAACTTGACGGAATCCTCGGCCATGCTGTCTTTGTGTTTACTTTATCATTATTTCCTACTGTAGATGTAAAGGAATGAGCAGAACTACCAAAAACTAGTTGTGAACCAAAGAGAGATTGTGAAGATGAGATTGAAGTAGACGCTGTGCTATAAGGGAAACCAGAGCCTGATGATCCACCAGTGGAAGACTTAAATACCAGTGGAGGGGGAGGGGCAACAAGTTTAGGGTTTTGGGTTAGGGTTTTTAGGTTTAAAGATTAGGTTTTAGGGTTTATGGTTGAAGGTCGAGAATTGAGGGTTGAGAGTTAAATTTTTAGGGTTTAGAGTTTTTAAGGTTTAGAGTTTTTAAGGTTTAGAGTTTTTAGAGTTTAGGGTTAAGTTTTCTTTTTCATAAATTATCTGAAGTCGATATCAAGGATTTCGACTTCAAAGTGGTTATCTGGAGTAACAATTTTTAACGTTGATATCCCTAATATCGATTTTAAAGTCGATATTTCAAAAATCGATTTTCTTTAAAAATAAAATAATTTTTCAATAATATATTAAATTTAATTTATATTTTTTATATAATTTTTTGAGAAAAAACTCGTAATAATACACAATAAATTATTGCAAAATTATTGTTCACAGTTACATTATTTAAAAAATAAATTACTAATATATGGTACAAAAACTAATTAACTAGTAGTTTTAATCAAAAACTTTTAAACAATAATACTAAATTGAAGTGGTTATGCAGAATATCGATTATGAAGAATTCAGCTTTGGATAACATTCTTTTCGAATTTATTAAAATAAAATATGGTTCAAAAACTAATTAACTAGTTTTAATCAAAATAAATGTTAATTAAATATAATTGTAAGGAAATCAGTTTTTGAAAAACCGACTTCAAAGTCTGTTTTTGAAAAACCGAGTTCAATGTCAGTTTTTCAAAAACCGATTTCCATAGAAAATGAAAAAAAAATTAATATTTATTTAATTTATTTTTGAATCAATATTTAGGGAAATAACTCTATGGATAGATATTGAATCCCTCTCATGTATAAAGTAATTGGGCCATGTCTAATGATGTAAAATAACTCTAAATGTAATATCCTCATCTATTTTTACATAGATTAATGATATTTTTAGTGATTTTCATAGTATTAAATCATAATAATAATGTGACAAGTATGAAAGATAAAATCCAATTATCACACATTTTTTAAAAATAAAAAATAATTTTGTCTTTTTATACTTGTCTTATCATCAGTCACTATCACTTTTCATTATGAAAAATTACTAAAAATATTATTACCTTTTCATATATTCTCCAAAATTACTACTCCGTGACTAGTCAATCTAATATTGTAGTGATACTGAATATAAATGATTCTAATGTTAAGCCTTGATAAGTTGATATCGAATTCATTTTACACGCATACGATTTCCAATTGTATGAAGAATATTACAAATAAGACATGTATTTTCATATATTAGAAACATTCGTCACTTTAAATTAGCAATTAAAAGGCAAATCATGATAAATCAATCATAAAAGGAAATTGTTCTTTAAGGAACTCTTTACTTCCAGATTTGTTGCTATTAAGAAGTACCATACGCATCAAACAAAGTGTTATATTAAAATTCGTATATGGATTAACTGAGAAATTACTTACTTTATAGTAGCTCTATTGGAGAGAACTAGGGTTGTTTGAAAAATCAATGATAAAGAGACTAACTTCAAGATAACATATATTCATTGAAACACGACCTCCAATGATTGGTATTTTAAGGTATCGCCAATCTCAGAAGTAGGAGCATGGTTCGCAGGATCAGGATCCTACGTAGAATTGTTTTGGGGTAGCAGAATCGAATCGTAAGATCCTACAAAAAATATCAAAAACCAATCTTACGTAGGATCATTTTAAAATAGTAGAATCGGATCGTAAGATCCTACAAAAAATTATCAAAATGAAAATAATTATGTATATTTTATCAAAATAAAAGTAATAAAATCCAAAACGATGTCTTTTTGGTTGAAAAGACAATGTTTAAAAACAAAAATTGTAAGATTGCTCAGGATCGTAATCCTACCACCGATCCTACTTAATGAACGATCCTAAGTGATCCTGGATTGATTTTGTGTATTCGAATCGTAAGATCGCACAACTATGAGTAGGAGGAACACCAACATGGTTGTTCGTTGAGCATTAGACTTAGAAACATCAGATGAGAGAAAAGGCTTTGAATTTTGCAAGTTGACTTTTTTACCCTATGCCCCCAAAGATCTCTATACACTGGACAAAGCAGAATCGCATGTTGTTTACAGATTACCAGAAGGGAAGAAATTCGCGCACTTCATCCAGAAAATTTGAAAGGGGAACAACGAACCAGTAGTTGCTGAGAAAAACCAAACAAATTATTCTTAACGACAAATTTATTCTAAGACCTTAGACAACAGTAGGTGCTATATACAAACACTGTAGGCACGATGAATATTGCTTCGCTGTTTCACAAACAACAAACGTTTCCAGCCTTAATGGAATGATAGAAGGATGAACGTTACAGCTTTTAAAACTTTTTCTACAGGTGCTTTTACATGGAACTCTCTGTAACATCCTGATCATCCATCCCTAAGCACCTTCATCTTCAAGGTTATTGACACGCTCGCATTCATCGATCCACTCACTGTAGATGTCAATAGGTTCGGTCAAAGCAGTTACAGTGGTGCTAAAGCTCTCCTGGCAAATCCCGCATATAGCTTCACCAATCAAGTTCTTCATGTCACTGAAATCCATGCAAATTAAACATCACTACTTACTAATTTGAAGCAAAGCACAATCTAGTGACTGATTTACATGGTTATAGTTGACTTATGTTCAAGTGCTGACCACTGATGAGTAAACAGGAGCCACAGAAATAATGAATCTGAAATGGTAATATTAGAAGCAACATCATGTCCAACACAATTTACACAACGCCCCAACCAATTTAAGCCCTCTCCATCGCTAATACATCAATGCATATACCATCTCATCCCTGCTTATCATTAGCAATAAAGACCAAGTTCAACCAATCAAAACACTATCAAACTTGATGCACTAAATAAAGGTGACTTAAAAATTTGAGATCCACATGAAAACTCTACCCTATTCCTTTTTGTAGAAAATCTGAGTCACAATTACTGCCGTCATTTTTTTCACACGTATACTCATTACTTACATCAAAAATACCATATCAATATCATACAAAACATAATGAAAACATGGGAGGAATTAACCAAGTCCTTACATTCGACACTCAACACTGGTGCCATGATTGCAAAATGGACAGCTGAAAACTGTGTCAAGTTTGTCCATCCTCTTCTTGGGTGGAGGCTTTGCCCTTGACTTCCTCTTACCCATCCCTTAGATTGCTCTGTTGTTCTTCAGTACTGCAAAATACCAACTATCAGCTTGTCAATTACAATTCCATTACACATATAAAAATGATGGGACATTTTTAAAGCCACCAAAACAGAAGTTCTTTCCAATCAATCAAACCAGTATTTCTTAGTAGAGATATATTTGATAACAAAGAAAAGGAGATAACAGACATCTAGCAACCTGGATCAGTTTCACATATTGTAATTACTTGCTTAGCCCAGACAATAAAATATAAATCCTAATATTAGTTATAAAATCATCATTGCCATAAAATTCTCATGGTAATATTCTCCTTTTCTTGGCAGATTAATGCTGATGATAACTTTAAAATGTTTTATAAAATAATATAAGAGATATATATATATCACATGCAATAATCATCAAATCTAACATAATTTCAATTTGTTCATGATAAATATGAGAGGGAGCGTTAGCGCAGCAATAAAAGCTATTGCCATGTGACCATGAGATCACAGGTTCGCATCGCGGAAACAGCCTCTTATAAAAATATAAGATAAGGCTGTGTGCATTAGACTTTAACAGCTCGACCCTTCCCTGTACCCCGCACATGCAGCAATTTCTATACATTGGACAGCCTTTTTTTCATGATCCAATAGTACATATTATATTTCTTTGCATGAACAGGATTTTGCTATTATATTGAAAGCTGTTCAATCATCAAATTCCCAATTTTTGTTTTAATAAGCTAAAAAGCTAAACAAAAGAAGGAAAAGGTACATATTTACATTTTTCAGCATCTTAAAATTAAACTGAAAGCTAAACTGAAAGCTGATTCCCTTAAAAATTAAAGCCCTCAAACTCAAACAAATCCCAGAAAATAAAAAAGCAAGAGGCCCAAAATAAAATTCACATTGTATTGTTTAGCCAAAGAAATAGGTTTCCACACAAGGGACAAGAAAATCGACAATCACCACTCAAGTTCCACCTAAGCAAGCTACACATTAAAATAAAAACATGATATTTATGTCTGCATATATAGACAAACCAACATGTATTGTACAGAAACATACAATTGCAGACTAAAAACAAGAGGCCCAATATTACATTCACATTGTATTGTTTAGCCAAAGAAATATGTTTGCACACAAGGGACAAGAAAATTGACAATGACCACGCAAGTTCCATCTAAGCAAGCTACACATTAAAATAAAAACATGATATTGATGTATGCATATATAGAGAAACCAACATATATTGTATAGAAACATACAATTGCGGACAAAAAACCATCCTTCTTGACTACTGTGTCAAGCACCACAAGAGCTAACACTTTTACCCCCCATCACAAAATCTTCCAACATATGGTTATAAGAGCCAAAGAACAAGCTAAAAATAACAAGGAATAAAGGCAGAATAGCGGGTAATGGAACACGATGCAGAACTACGGGTTCTGCATTTGAGAGAGGGAAGGAGAAAAAGAAAAGGCTGCTCAGCATCTCCAGATCAAATGAGGCAGCATTTATCGTTGCTTTGGCTTGGTGAATTTGAATTTGGAGAAGAACTTGAGAAAACTATTAGTCTTCTGATTATTTGATGAGTATTTTGATTGTAAAAGATCTGAAAGACTTAAATATATCAGTTCATAAATATTTAAATCAGCCAATGTATTCTGATGACATCACAAGAGGATTTGACAACAATCACTACATCTCCTACTTACTGATGATATAGAAAAGTTTTCACACCAATAATAACTAAAGAAATCAATCCCATGAATTACATTGGATGCTGAAGAGTAGCATATTATGTTGCAAATTACTTCCTATAATAGAGAGCAACTCAATCCTATGCAGTCTTCCAGTCAAAACCACTACAACTAGTTCCATATGGAAATTTAAATCTTTATATGACAATACAAGGTTAGAAACTAGATTAATAACCTATCTAGAGACCAAGTCTACAGAAAGACATCTGTGTCATGTGTATTCTTCATTGCCAAACATATATTGACAAAACCAGTACAGCTAGCTAAAAATCAATCCCCCAATTCTGCAATTTTCTTTACTGAAAAGCCATCTCAAAAGAATGGAGCAGACACCCAATTGCTAATTCCAAGGCTTTCTTATGTGGAACTGAAAATATAACTTGTATCTTTGGCACATAACAAAGGGCAGCCAATGCATAGAAGTTCTGCATGTGTGGGGTCCAATGAGTGGCAAGTCATTAAGGCCTAATTTACGCAGTCTCACCTTATATTTCTATAAAAGGTTGTTTCTGTGATTCAAACCCTTGACCTCACAATCACATGGCAACAACTTTTACCATTGTGCCAATACTCCCCTTCTATATCTATGGCACATGTCTAAAGAATAAAACGAAAATATATCCAAGTATAAAAGGTAAATCTTAGATAAAAAATGTTTGACAAGGAAAGATAACAGATAGTTAGCCAATTATTTGCTGGGTTCCATTTGAATACATTTCAAATTAAGCGAAAGTCACCAAAAACCCAACTTCTACAATTGAAATGCAAACATATAGTTAGCCAATTATTATAGCGACGTAATTTACATGCACGTCAAGGCACACAATTTAATTGAGGCATCACAAAACAAAGGACATTCATAATTATCATAAGCCCAATAAAGTAATTATCATGCCATATATTCCACACAACCCCCCCCCCCCCTCCCATCCAAAAAAAAAGGAAAGAAAAAAAGGGTGCCATCTGTACATTAGCTGTTTTTTCCAAAATGACAGCATAAAAATCAACAAACAAACAGCTAAACAGAAACATGAAGAGATGCATTGTGGCTTTCGCATAATCAAGCAAAACAAACAAGATTCCAACTTTCAGCAATAAATGGCCATGGTTCTGCTACAATATTCAAGAAACAAGTAAATGAAATTTACATGCACAAGATACTTGCCCCCATGTAGTGAAGAAAACCTAAGGGAGCTTTTTAATAAGATTTACGCAGAAAGAAAAGGTAGGATTTCAGCTTCCAATTGGGCCTTATTCCCTTCAAGGGGAACCCTCTAAAAGAGAGTTCTGAAACCACGGTCCAATATTATGTATTCATCCACCATGATAAAAAAAACAAAAAAAATAAAAAAACCAAAAAAACAAATTTCCATCTCTTCAAACACAATTGAAGAAAATAATTCACCGAAACTTCATAGTGGGTCACCACATAACACATTCAAATTTGCAATTACAGAACAAAATCACAACGTGAGAATAAAAATTTCACCTTTGAATCACCAAAAAATAAATCTGAACTCACAAAGCCTTCAACTTTGATAATTATACCTAAACAATATGTCAATAATTTACAGCAGAACCCCTACCGAAACAAAAACGTAAACAAAAAAAAAAACCCTAATTTAATTAGCCCCAAGCAATCTCTCCATAATTTAGTGCAAAACCTGTCGCCAATCAAAAACTGAAACCAAAAAAACTCAACCAAAAAAAAAAAGGAAAACCCTAATTTGCGCAAAAGAACAAACTCCAAACACGAATGACCATGAAAATCAAAACCCACGAAGAACTTTTCCTCCAGGATAGGTGCATATTCATATTAACAGTAAGTACGAGTATGGAAGTTGCAAAAAGTGGAAATCTAAGATAATTAAAAAGAAAAAATTATTGCAGCAAAACTAACCCAAATAGTAAGAGAGAGCGAAGGTAGAGAGAAAGACGTACCTCTGCAAATTTAACGCCCAAGATTGGTGGAAACACTAGCAAAGCAGACAACCTGCAGTTTATTTATAGCATAGGAGAGAGATCTTCTGATTTCAACTTTCTATTTCATGGGAAATTTGCAAATATAGCAGACTTTGCAAATATAGCACTGTTTTTTTCTCCCGTGCGGCTATAACACTTCAACTAAGCATAAAGACTAAAATGCCCTCAGATTAACTTCTAACAAACAAAGACATAGCACTTCTTTTTCATCTTCTTATTTTTTGTCACAGAACCCATTAATCTCATGCTTTATCAATTCAACAAAATTTATTTTCACCACCTTATTATTTACACACCTTATTATTCACACACCCAATTAGACTATCATTTTCAAACAAGAAGGCCGTGACTATGGAGAAAAAATCGCATCAGAGAGAAATTAGTTGAAATTTGTACTAATTGAACTGAGTTTGTGAATTTCAACGAAACTGGTCGAGCTCTAAATCGAATTTTAAGTCGAGCACAAGGTTAAGTCAAATATAAGGTTGAGTTTTAGGTCGAACAATAAATCTGAATAATAATTGGTTGAATATTAGGTCGAGCTTGAGCTAAACTCAACCTACTACTAGGTCAAATTAAATTAAAAAAAAAATTTTGATTTTTTTTTAAAAAAAAAAATTTTAAGGTCAAGCTCGACCTAATATTTACGTAAAATTTTTTTAAATTTAATTTTTTTTAAAATTTAGGTCGAGTATTAGGTCGAATTTAGGGTCAAGCTCAACCTAAATTCGACCTAATACTCGACCTAAATTTTTTTAAAAAATTAATTTTTTTAAAAAATTTGAGTCGAGTATTAAGTTGAGCTTGATCCTAAATTTTTTTCTTTTTTTAAATTTCAATTTTTTTCTTTTTCTTTTATATTTAACTCGACCTAGTAGTAGGTCAAGTTTAGGTTGAGCTCGACTTAATATTCAATCAATTATTACTCAGACTTATTATTCGACCTAAACTTGACCTTGTATTCGACCTGATACGAATTTTAAACCAAAAGAATAAAATTCGAACCTATACTAGAGTGTTGGTCCTAGTATTGTCCTCTAGGTTGAACTAGCTCTTCCTTTAGTAAGACACCAATTCCAAGATTTAAGAAGGACCTTACTTTTGTCTACTTGACACCTGAAGGATTAGACCAAAACCCACATGTAAGTTGGACTATTTCCTTGGAACCAAGAAGCACATTCAAATTGTTGAGGGAAAGAAACTCAACAAAATAGCTTAAAAATGAATCTAAGAGGATATCCTCAAAGACCCAAAGCAAGTTCTAAACCAGAACTCAAAGAAAAGCTAAAAGCTCTCAAGTTTGTATTGATAAAAGTTGTGTCTTCCTCCTTGGCCAATGGCCTCTATTTATATATTACAATTTGTAAGAATTAAGAAAGCCATCTCCTAGAATGATTAGCTTCTTAGGAAACTATTTTAAGAAACTATTACTAAAACAAAGTTCCTACTCTAAGAAAAGGAAAATATTGCCTAAACTAAAATCCAAACATTCCCTAACCTAGAAAGTGTGGAATGGAATTAAGGGACTGCCGAATTGAAATCCTAGGTGCAGCTAGAATTTCTGAATTTGAAAATCCAATTGTGAACTAGAGTTTGATAGATCACCAAAATAATAATTCAAGCGTGGATTGGTGTTCATGGATTGCCAAAACTAAAATCCAAGTGTGGCTGGAATTTTTGGAATTGAAATCCAATTTTGGACTGGAACTTGAGCTGAACTTGAGCTTCCTAAATCAACATCCAAGTGCTGAATGGAATTGCCTAATCCATAATTCCAAGTGCTGAATAGAATGGAGCTGAATAGAACTGGAAGTAAGCTAGACTTGAGCTGCCAAAAACGTCCATTTGAGCTTCTAAAATCGGCCAAAAAACTGGAACCTTCCAAGGCCGAAACTAGCTGAAATCTTCCAAGGCCGAATTGGATTCTTCACCTGAGTTGGATTCTTCAACCGAGTTGGAACTTTCTTCATTGCTTCCTTAGCTTGATATTTGGTTATAAAAGATGTTAAGGCAACTTGCATTTTCTTAGTTCTTGACCTTGTGATAGGACCACCAATCCCTTGTAATGGATCAACGGCCCTTATGTTCACATCACGACCTAACTTTGTGCTCAACCTAAACTCAACTTAGGGCTCGACTAGTTTCGTTGAAGTTCACAAATCCAGTTCAACTAGTGCAAATTTCAACTAATATCTCCCTGATACAATTTTTTCTCCACGGTCGCAGCCTTTTTGTTTGAAGATGATGGTCCAATAGGGTGTGCGAATAATAGGGTGTGCAAATAATAGGGTGTGAGAACAAATTTTGTTGAATCGATAAATCATGAGACTAATGGGTTGTGAGAAAAAAAAATAAGAAGATGAAGATGAAGTAATGTGTCTTTATGTTTTAGAAGAGAATATGAGGGCATTTGGTCTTTATGCAGTGTTGAAGTGCTATAACAGCAAAGAAAAAAAGGACAGTGCTATATTTGCAAAGTCAACGGTCAAAGGTGTTATATTTGCAAATTTCCCTATATAGTTACGTACAAATCTACTTATACTTTTTATAGACCTTATTGTGGATCTAATACTATGGACTTTGTCAATATGAGTAGGTTAAGTCTATCATTAATAGGGATGGCAGTCCCCCACAAACAACAAATGCCCACTCCGTTTGACTCTCATGGGAGAAGAGAAAGTAGAAATAGGTAATGGATGCAAGTACGGGAGAGTTTTTCTTGCACTCGCTTAATTTACCTATTTATTTTTTATTATATAATGTATATGAATTTAAATTTTAATAGATTTAGTAAAACAAGAAGCGGAATGAACGATGAAGATGTGATCCGAAACGCACTGACTATATGCGAGCATTCAAATAAGGGTTCAAAGTTCCAATTTATAGAGCTTTGGAAGTTATTGAGGTGTTATCCCAAGTGGGAAACCATCATTGGACATCATGTTCCTATTTCGAATGTACCATTTGATGATTCAAATACCTCCGAAACACCAAACACTACTAGTAGCGGGAAGAGATCACTTCCTGATGATTATTGCGTAAACCTATCTTCTCCAACTGGTAATTTTTTTATTACATTTCATCTTTCATTTTTTAAATATCATATTCTATGTAATATTTTTAGTTACTTCATTGTATGTACGTTCGTGGTCCATTTAATTTATGCATTTAATTGATTTTAATATATGCATTTAATTTATAGATTTAATTTCTCTAATTCAAGTTCGGTTTAATTTATGCATTTAATTGATTTTAATACATGCATTTAATATATAGATTTAAATTTTCTAATTCAAGTTAGGTTTAATTTATGCATTTAATTGATTTTAATATATGCATTTAATATATAGATTTAATTTCTCTAATTCAAGTTCGATTTAATTTATGCATTTAATTGATTTTAATATATGCATTTAATATATAGATTTATTTTCTCTAATTCAAGTTCGGTTTAATTTATGCATTTAATTGATTTTAATATATGCATTTAATATATAGATTTATTTTCTCTAATTCAAGTTCGGTTTAATTTTTTATGACTTTATTAATTACCTTATTTTTTTTAATGACATCTTTATACTTTGTTTGGTTTGGTGAAGATGATCAAATTAATTTTGAAGACACTGCTACAAGTCCTATGAAACGGCCAATAGGTGGGAAAAGGGCTAAAAGTAAGGGAAAACAAAAGATCGGCCAACAATTATTTTCACAAAGTCCAAGTAAATTCGAAAGGTTGAACATTACCTATTACGAGAAGATAGAGATCGAAAGGGAGAAAATTGCTTTGGAGAGGGAAAAACTGGTGGAGGATAGAATTGCTCGAGCAGAAAAAAAGGAATTAGAAAAAATTGCTCGAGAAGAAAAAAAAAAGAATTAGAAAGAATTGCTCGGGAAGAAAAAAAGGAATTAGAAAGAATTGCTCATGAACAAAAGAAGGCATTAGAAATGGCAAATGGAATTTGATAGAATTGCTCATGAAATGATGAAACATGACCAAAAGTTCCAAGCTTGGCTTACTTTTGCAAACTGTGGATAAAAAAACTTATCGAACATTGAGAAAAAAATGTTTCATAAGCTTAGCGAATTTTTAGGAATGTAGTAGTAATTTATATTTCAAGTGTATTAATTTAAGTTATGTTTATTATGTTTTAATTTTGAATGTTTCATTTTTAAGTATTTCATATTTAATTTAGAGTAATTATTTTAATGCTTTAAGTGTATTATTAAATTTTAATTTTAATGTAATGAAAAAAAAATTCCATTAATTCTTTTTAAGTATTTAGTGTATGATAATTACAATACAAAATTGTATTATTAATATAAAAAAATTAATAATGGTTGTGTGAATAGTAAAGGCTAGGCCTTGAAACAAAGGCCTGACCTTCACTATTCACACAGCCAAATTATTAAAATTACTCACGTTATTAAAAAATTTATGTTTAATTTATCGTATCTATTCGAATGTTTTAAGTATATTATTAAATTTTAATTTTAGTGTAATGTAAATTTATTTTCCATTAATTGTTTTAAGTATTTCATATTTAATTTAGAGTTATTATTTTTATATTTTAAGTGTATTATTAAATATTAATTTTAATGTAATGAAAAGAAAAATTCCATTGAATATTTGTAAGTATTTAGTGCATGATAATTAAAATTATAAGTTGTATTATTAATATAAAAAAAATTGTGTGAATAGTGAAGGCCAGGCCTTTGTTTACTTGTTTCCTTGTTTACTTGTATCTTTTGTTTACTTGTTTCATTGTTTGCTTGCATCTTTATTTGCAACATATCTTCTCTTTTTTAGATCTTTTTCATAATTACAAAGGTTTGAAGGCCTAGCCTTTACTATTCACACAGTCAAATTATTAAAATTTCACTAAAATTAAAATTTTATGTTTAATTTATCGTATCTATCGAATGTTTTAAGCATATTATTAAATTTTAATTTTCGTGTTTTAAGTATATTATTTAGTGTATGATAATTAAAATTATAAGTTGTATTATTAATATAAAAGAAATTTGATAATAGTTGTGTGAATGGTGAAGGAGAGAGAAAATTAGTGATGTGGCAGAAAATGCCAAGCCATTGGTATGGGTATTTTTTTTATGATGACTGTATAAATAGTATAGACTTGATATTGAGCTGATGTGGAGTTAATGTGGTGTGGTCTGGGTCTGACCTGGGCCAAGAGCTACTGTTCTTGCCCTAAGAAGCACTAGAGGCTCATGCTTCCAACAAAATTACGAATTTTAATGTAACTTTTTAAATTTTGATTATTTGCCCCAGTTCAAAAGACAAAAAGTATTATAGAACAATTAGGTAGACTTTGTTTCTCTTGGAATCATTTTATAACTAACACTTTAGGTATTCACTATTACGTTATGACACGTAAGGTATGTTTATTATCTATGCATCTTACTAAGGGTATTATTCTCATATTTATATGACGATACTGTCAATTATCACAGATGAGATTCCCAACGTGTTTTA
The DNA here is from genome assembly GCA_020080225.1 of Gynochthodes officinalis. Classification (NCBI taxonomy): domain Eukaryota; kingdom Viridiplantae; phylum Streptophyta; class Magnoliopsida; order Gentianales; family Rubiaceae; genus Gynochthodes; species Gynochthodes officinalis. The sequence continues at coordinate 32,934,191 of CM034623.1, forward strand.
GTGATTCATTTGCGAGGTGGGGCTTCGACCTTTTTAGTCACTCCAATACTTAAGTTAGTGGATTATTTAGAGAGATTGGATTGCTTAGAATGAAGAACATATCTAAAATACTTTCCAATTAGCCTTTATATACATCCCATGATTTTAGAATTATTTATTATTGAATGTTACCATGTTGGACACATTGTCTTATTTTTTTGGGATCAGACATCACCCACTTATATTGAGTTTTCTGGTTTTTTACATAAATATTGTAGTTTTAAATAAAAACTAAATAAATATTAATGTTTTACAAAAATTTCCAAAATGCTGAAGTTGATATCTAAACTATCGACTTCAAAGTCAATATTTATGTAAGCCAAACCCTAAAAAGCAGACCCTAACTTCCACATTCCCTTCTTTCTCGCTGCCCCTTCCCTCTAGTCCTCCTCCCTCACCCCCCCTAAACCCTCCCTCCAAGAGTGGCCCTCTCTCATGCAAACTCCTCCTAGCAAACACCCCTTGATGAGCTACTCCCTTCCCTCCCTCTCCTGACAGCTAACTCCCCATACCCCCACCTAGAGCCCCCAAACCAAAAGCAGCAAAAACAATACCAAAAAAAGGTAACCGAACAACAATATAAAAAAACACACACACACACACACACACAATAGGAGCCAAAAAAAGATCCAAAAGGGATGGATGTTGGATTGGATTCAAATTTTGTATAATCAAGATCATAAATTTTAGATTTTTTACATCCAAATAATGATGAAACAGAATTTGTTGGATTGTGAATATTTGGGGTTGGGGAGAATAATGTAGTGAAGAGTAAGGCCGAACATGAAGCCAATTTTTAAAAAATTGACTTCAATATATAGGAAAGAATTTTTAAAATATCATTTTTTAAATTTGTACAAAAACAATAATATTATGTTAAATAACTCGCAAGTTTTCAGTAGTAATAATTGGCAGTTCGAAGTGATTTTTGGCCGAGTAAATAGATTTTTTTAGTCACTATACTTTTGCAAAGTCTCAACTTTTTCTTTTATTAGAAAGTGTCACTAAACTTCTGAAGGTGCTCTCAAGTTAGTCACTCCGTTGAATATGACAGTTAAGTGTTGATTGATACTCATTTTCGTTAGACAAAAAGGTCATTTCATATTCAAAAAATAATTATTTTATTTGCTGTCCTCCTCCTTTTTTTTCTTTCCTTTTCTTTCCTTCTACTCTCTCCCTTTTCTTTCCTTTTCTCTTCTTCTTATTTTCTTTCGTTTTCTCTTCTTCCTCCTCTTCTTCTTTGCCTCCCTATGTTCCCATATTTCTAAGCGTGTCAAAAAGTTCCACTGTAAAAGTTCACACATTCATTTTGCAATTTCCTGCCTTTACTTTTATTTTGTCCTTTGTAATTTCTACTCTTGGAAATTCGATAGTTTGATTAAGTTTTTGTTCTCTCTTTTGCCTGAAAAGAAGGAAATCAATTGGATTTTGAGAGGTCTCAAATTTCCCAGATGGGTTCTGAAACTTGTCAATTCTTAAAGCTGAAAGGTCCCCCTTTGTCTTATTATTTCTCAACAGCTTCGTTGAAAAGATAAGATTTTGATCAGTTCTGACCTCCTCTTTGCTGTAATTCTGAATCCAATTGGTTGTATTATTTAAAAAAAATTAAAGGTTGAGATTTGATGGAGAAAATTTTGAAGTTTGTTCTTTATTTGTTTGTCTTATTACATAGAAAGTTTAGGTCTGTATAGATTTGGGTCACAGATTGTGACCCTACAAGTCTTATGTGTTGATTGAGCCCTTCATTTTTGAAAAATTGTTTCATAGCATGCAAAAGGAATGTATATATGCTATTGCCTAAGTTTTGTAGGAAATTTTGATTTTTCTGATAAACAATTGAAATAAAAATGAAGCTAAAACTTAGAATAAACATTTAGAAAACTGCGTATGTATCACAACAGAAAGACATGGTTCCAAAATCCAAAGAGACTCAATGAAAAGCCTGACCATTTTTGCTAACTAGGAATGAATTTGTCAAATTATTTATTTCTCTCACAAAGGAAGAATGATTCATTAAAAATACACTATCGTTTACTTTCCTATTTATCTGCATTCATTTTTTAGCTCATTTGGCTGGCAAGAAATATGATATTGAAAAGTAATTTATTCTTTTACTTTTAGATACAAGCGTTTGTTTAGTCTAGAAAAGTAATTTCTTTCCTTTACTGTGTTTATTTCATTTCCAAATTTTCTCAAAAAATAATCAGATTCCTTGAAAAAGGGAAAAATAAGTGCAACATGTTTAAATTTTAAATTATTACTAAAAGTTGGTATCATGATTACTTTTTTAAAATTTTTAATTTAAATAAATGTATTTCTAACTTTTAATCATATTTGCATCTGTTATTTTTCTTGTGACTCCTATGTATATCTTATTTTTCAAGTGTTACTCATGTGGTCATCTATTTTAATTATTATTAGTTTTATTCTTTTTAATTTGGGAACTTTTTTCTATTTAAATTCATAATTATTAAAATTGAAAATGATGAACTTTTTTCCTCATTAGATTTTTGAATTGTGGTTTGATTTCAACCTAAATGGGGGTATATTCTCTTCTCTCTTTTTTTTCAATTTTACTACTAAATTATTAACATCATTATTGTAGTTTTTTAATGAAAATTAAATTTTATTTGTACCTTTGTTATTGGAAACACTTTCTTCATATTTTTCTTCGGATTAATATTTATTTAATTTTATTTATCCTTTTAAATTTTCATTTTTTATTAATTTAGACATTTATTGTATTAGTATTAATAAATTAATTTTTTATTAACTATTATAAAGATATGTTTATACCTCAAATTATTATAAAATTAGAATTGTCTTTTTTCAGTTTAAATACTATTGTACATCAAAATTAAGTAATATTAACTTATATTTTGATTAATAGACTAAAAAAAGTTGGCTTACAATTGATATAGAATAAGGAGAATAATATGATGATTGATGTATATGTTAAATAAATCATATTTAAAATGAAATAGTGAAACATTAATTGTATTAATTTTTTGTAAATATTTATATTCTATTCAAATACCAATAAAATATTCAAATTCTTCATAATTAAATTTCTAATTAGATTCATATTCATTTAAAAGATATTCATTTTCTTTATAATTTGTTGGACCCAAAATAATATGAAAATAAAATAGAACAAAATGGCTCTAAACTCCAGGAAAATACATTAAATTTTCAAAAGTTATAAACAAAGAACAGAGTTAATATATGACTTGTCTAAAAAAACTGGAGGCTTATTTTTTCTTTTTCTCACACACATATAATTGACAACATGTCCTATTTATAATACCAAAACCCAAACCTAACAAGATTTCCTATCCAATGTAAATCTAATTTAGAATAGAATTTAAGTCCCAAAACCAAATCTAAATATGAATCACTACCCAAAACCTAAGCCCATTTGGAAATTTAGTTTAATTACTGTACATTGGCTCCCTTAAACTAAGTTTTTATAATTCATCATGCCAAGCATTTTCTTCATCTTTACAAATGTTTCCATCTTCAATGCCTTTGTGAAAATGTCTACCACTTGATCTTCAGTTTTGCAATAATCAATGATGATTTTCTTTTCTTGAACTAACTAACGAATGTAATGAAATTTGATGTCAATATGTTTACTTCGCCCATGGAAAATTGGATTTTTTGTTAACTGGATAGCCGACTTACTGTCACAAAAAAATCTCTGTAGGACCCTCATGCTTGTGTTGTAAGAAACCAAGTATCCTTCTTAACCATAAAGCTTGAGTAGCACTATTCACTGCCGCTATATATTTAGCTTCAGCAGTGGACAAAGCTATCACTGGTTGTTTTATGGATAACCATGAAAACACACCAGATCTAAAGAAAAATGCATATCTAGAAGTGCTCTCTTCCTTTCAATCATGTCATCGACCCAGTCACTATCTGTATATCTAATAAGTTTGCTAACATCACGGTATGAATAAAGATACCCTCAGATTGAGTACTCGGATATACCTCAAAATCCTCTTTGCTGCTTGCAAATGAGACTGTTGTGGACATTCCATAAACCGATTAATCAACCCAACACCATAAGTAATGTCAAGCCTCATTGAAGTCAATTATCTAAGACTGGACCAATCTTCTAAAATAGGTTGAGTCAACCAGCTCACCAGTACCTTTCTTTGTCAACTTCAATCTTTCCTCTACTGGAGTCATTATTGGCTTGGCTTGATCTATTTTAAATCTTTTCAAAATATCATTGGCGTATTTCTTCTGTGAGATAAATATACCATCTTCTCTTTGATTAACTTCAATTCCAAGAAAATAAGACATTAATCCCAAATATGTCATCTCAAAATATCCTAGCATCGCCTCCCTGAATTCAGAAATTAATTTGAGATTATTACTTGTAAAAATCAGATCATCCACGTATAAGCACACAATAAGAATATCTCCACCAGGATTAAACTTGACGTATAGAGTATGCTCATATGGACATCTTTGAAAACCATTCTCCAAGAAATATGTGTCAATTCTTGTATACCAAGCTCTAGGAGCTTGCTTCAAGCCATATAATGCCTTCTTCAATTTGTAAACTTTATTTTCTTGAAACTTCTCGACATAACCTTCAAGCTACTCAACATAAACTTCTTCTTCAAGAATACCATTCAAAAATGCAGATTTCATATCCATTTGATAAATTTTCCAACAATATTTTGCAGCAAGTGAGATAATCATCCTCACTTGTCAAGTCTTGCAATCGGTGCAAAATTTTCAAAATAATCAATTTCTACTTTTTGTTTGTATCCTTTAACTACCAATCTTGCTTTATAGCAGTCTACTTTTCTAGTTGACTTGTATTTGGTTTTGTACACCCATTTAACTCCAATTGGCTTCTTCCCTAATAGAAGTGTAGTCAATTCCCATGTTTTATTCTTCTCAATGGCATGAATCTCTTCATTCATTGCTTTTATCCATCGATCATCTTTGATTGCTTCTTCAAAGTTAATTGGATCACAATCTGTAAATAGAGCGAAGTTCATAATATCTTCATTAGACATATCATTATCTTTACCAATAACATAGTCTTGAAATCTAGTTGGCATATGCCTTTGCCGTTGTGGGCAACCAGTCGTCTCAACTTGAGTTGATTGGGACACATCTGAAGAAGATTGTCTAACTTGCTCTTCTTGCTGTCTATTCAAACTTCGTTCTTCAAAATTTAAAGAAACGAACGCCTAACTATTGCTTCAGGCTCCTTTGAAGACCAATCCCAAGCTACTTTCTCATCAAATGTGACATCTCTACTAATGATCACCTTTTCTGTCTCTAGATTATATAACTTATAACCCTTTGTTTCATGACTATATCCAAGAAAGATACATTTATCTACCTTGTCATCTAACTTCTTCCTTAATTTATTTGAAACATGAGCATAGACAGTACAACCAAATACTCTCAAATGACTAATATTTTGCTTTTTTCCTATCCAAAGCTTTTGAGGTGTTTTACCATAATTGCATCATATAGGAGATCAATTTTGTACATAAACAGCACAAGTAACAGCTTCTACCCAAAATTCCTTTGGCATTTTCTTAGCATGCGTCATTGATCTGACCATATCCATGATTGTTCTATTCTTTCTTTTGCGACTCCACTTTGTTGAGTGTATCTGGCTGTCAATTGATGTTTGATACTATGATCTTTCAAATAATTATCACACACAGTGAGTTCTGTGCCTCAATCTGTCCTTCAAACTTTGATGTAATACCCACTATACTTTTCCACATAAACTTTGAAACTTTTGAAAGTATCACAAGTATCATATTTGTTCTTCAAAAAAATAAACTCATGTTTTTCTACTAAAATCATCAATGAAAATAATAAAGTATTTATTACCTCCGTTTGAAGGAGATTCAACTGAACACAAATTTGAATGCACCGATTGTAGTGGTTCATTAGTTCTCCAAACTTTTCCTTTTAGAAATAATTCTCGGTGCTTCTTGCCTAAGATACAAACTTCACACTTCTTATCCCCAAAGTTAATAGAAGGAAATCCATAAACTTTCTTCTTTCTTGCAAGAAATTTCAAACTATCAAAGTTCAAGTGGCCATACCGCAAATGCCACAACCATGTATCATCAAATGGTATAGAACTAAAGAAAGATGAATCACTACACGTGATGGTAATGGGAAAAATACGACTTTGAGTCATACTAACCTTGGCAACTTGACCCAATTTGTCATTGATAATAGTGCACATGTCTTGCTTAAAATATAGATCATATCCTTTCTCAAAAAGCTATCCTAAACTCAATATGATATAAGCTAGGCACATAGAAAACATTTGATATATAATTGGAAGACCAATCTTTAAGAGTAATAGCAATCTTTCCCTTTCTAATAACAGGTACCTTTGCATTATTCCCAAATGTTACATACGCTTTAAATGATTCATCAAGTTCAGTAAATATTTCTTTACGGCCAGTTATGTGATTACTACAAGCAGAGTCTACATACCATTCTTCCTTCTTGTTTTCTGAAGTAGAACTTGAAAATAGCAATGTCTAGTGTTTATCTTGAAAATTATCTTTTTCCATTTTAGCATGCATTTCTTTGTTGTCATTATTTTTGAACCGATACTCCCTTTTATGATGACCAAATTTTCCACAATTATAACATTGGATTTTTTATCTATCTCGCCTTTGAAAATTCTTCTCTTCATCATTAGTCATATTGTCACTAGTTTCTTTTTGTTGATAGGCTGGGTTACCTTTTCCACGAGTAGAAGAAAATTTTCCTTTGTTTCTACCTCTGCTTTCACTTCCTCTATTTTGAAAACCTTGACCTTTTTGACTTGTGATGAAGATAAGGAGCGCACAAACGGCTATAATGGAGAGAAGGACGTGCAAACTGTGCATGATCAAATGTCTACACCCGCACGTTGCTCACAAGACCTTTTACATGACATGAGTGATCCAATGACGAGGTCACGTACAAGGAAAATGCAAGAAGCTGTGGCTCAACTCATACGTGAAATACATGCCAAAGAGGAGAAACTTCTTTCACATGACCGAGTTGTTAATGCACTAAGTGTCATGGACAATCCATAATTTCGGTCATGTAATCATTTATTTTATTTTATTCTAGTAGTTATTTCTTTTTACGTGTTGGAATAGGATTTATTTATTAAGCCAGTTTAATTAGTACATTTTCCTAGTGGGTTAGGATTTAATTATTTATTTAGTGAGAGGGCTGAATTTGTCAAGTAAAGGCAAGTAATCCAAACCCTAGTGGGTTTTGAATCAGTTTGGCAACACTTGTACCTTATTTAAAGGCCAGTCGGCCGCTACTTTCAGAACAACTTTAGAAATTACAAAACCTGAGAGCCTTACGTGCTTTTATTCCAGTTCTGAGAAAGAACTTGTTTGGGTCTATTCAGGAGAGTCGATTAGATTCAATTCAAAAGCTGAATCCTTGAGTTTATTTCACTCGAGGTTTTGTGCGTACTCCTTGGTTCTGTTGGGTAACTTCAAATTGTTAGGGTTTTGGGGTATTGCTCGTGGGGTTATAGAGGGCTATAGGCAGGGTTCAATCCACAAGTTGGGGTTGGGTGTTGTCTCAAAGAAAGCAGTTCAACAAGAAGAACGGTTCGGGAACCTACAACTCTGGTAAGATTCGGGTTTTACTCCTGTTGTGGTAAAGTTCGTATCAACTTGTGTCACTACTTTTGAAAGTTTCTCTTTTGGGTTTATCCACCACTGCTTTTAATGCTTCTTCTACTTGTTCAATTGGTTGTTGAGAATCATAGGTAATCAATTCACCTTCCAAATTATCAAACTGCAATGTGCTCAAATCTTTAGTTGCTTCAAAAACTTTTTTTTTTTTTTGGTGAAATTTGGAAGATGTCGAATGCAAGACTTTGGAGACCACTTGTTCTTCTTCCAACTCTTCACCATTGATTCTCATCTCACCCACAATACCTTTAATTCTATCCATAAAATCTTGCAATTTTTCAGTGGGTTTCATATGAACCAATTCATATTGCCTTCTCAACTCTTGCAATTTGACTTTTCTAACATCTTTGTTACTACGATTCGTATTTAACAAAATTCTCCATGTCTCCTTTGCTATTTTTGCATACAGAAATTTATTAAGTACCTGTACTTTGACTTTGATTTGCATATAAAACTTAACCTGCCAATCGTGCCTCTGCTTCATCTCTAATTCTTGAGTTTGTTGTTTTGTTAATTCCTGACCCTCTTATGGTTCTTCAAACCCAAGATCAAAAACATGCTATATTCCAATGACTTTGAAAAAAATTTCCATCAATTCACACCAGACTTCAAAATCATTCTTGCCATCAAAGACAAATATTAGGCAATCAGAAATAAATTGTGTGGATGCCATAGTTTACTCTCCTTAAGATTCCTTACAGAAGCTCTCATACCAGATGTTCGACTCAAAATAATATGAAAATAAAATAGAACAAGATGGCTCTAAACTCCAAGACAATACATTAAATTTTCAAAAGTCATAAACAAAAAACAAAGTCAAGATATGACTTGTCTAAAAAACCAGAGACTTATTTTTCCTGTTTCTCACACACAATATAATGGACAATATGTCCTATTTATAAGAATTACCAAAACCCGAACCTAACAAGATTTCCTATCCAATATAAATCTAACTTAGAATAGAAATTAAGCACTAAAACCAAATATAAATACAAATCACTACCCAAAACCTATACCCATTTGGAAATTTAGTTTAATTATTATACATAATTAAATTATAAAAAATCATACTTCATGCCAGCCAAACGATTTTCTTTAAATATGTGATATCATTCTATTTTTAAAAATAATGGATTAACGTTTTTCTTTTCTTACTTTCTACATCAACCACTATAATTATTAACTATAAAAAAATCATTAAAAATATTTAAACATGTGATATCATTCTACTTGTATGAAGAACCAATTAAATCCAATGTTGTTGGTTTACAAATCTTCTGGATACTAATTTTTTGATATTTTTGATAATGCAAAAATTGGTTTTAAAAAAAAGGCTTTGTTGTGAAATATATGGTTACCGAATTTATGAAGCTCATTTATTATAGTATATTCCGTATCTTCACTCCACGAAATATTTGGTCGATTTTTTATCTCCTAATGTGGGTGCTAATGTTGTTTAACTCGTGGGATGCTCACAATTCACAAAGTGGTTCTCCATTAAAACCATGTCTAATCAAAATCAAACCCGTAAAACAGATGGCGAAAATAATACATATTAAAATGATTTAAATAACTGCTACTTCTAGTAGACCAAATACCCACGTGTGGAGGGAGAGATAAATACCCACACAAAGAGGGGAAAAAAAAAAGAGACTGAACTATACTGCTTACTTCTTAATCATAGGTTTATTTCCTGATTTCATATTGATTTATTACATAATTTATCCAAAAACAAAAAAGAGTAAAAAGCAACCGCATAATAAATAGGACAATTGCAAATGGAAAACTAGAGAGTACAGCTATTGTTAAGACACCATAATGTTAGATACAGATACACAGATTTAGTTACTTTTCTTTTGAACTTTGGAAACTGCATCTCGGTTCAAAAAGAAAAGGATTCTGCATCATGCTGCAGCAGTATGAACAATTTGTTTAACTTCAAGCATTTTCTCATACTCTTCGATAGATTTGAAGAGTTCGGAAAAATTTCCCTTCCCAAATCCTCCACATCCTCCCTTCTGGTACTCTTTTCCCTCCTCATCTTCCATCATGCACCCCACTCTTTGAATTATCTCTATAAATATTGTAGGCCTGCAAAAATGGGAAGGAAGAGACAATAAAAGATGTAGGGAGGTAGGAAAGCGGCATGCCATAGGCAGAGGCCTAAAGGAATGGGATAAAGGAACAATAAAGTGAGAGTTGGGTAAGCATATCTGCTGTTTAGCTACACATTGAAATCCCAACTTAAACAGAACCAAGACAGGATGACCTAAGATATATGATTATGACATTTAACAAAATTCTTCTCAATCTTTATCCTTATCAGCATGCCATTATCGTGCATATTCAAAAACAATTTGATCTAATTAACCTGATGAACTTTTTTGTCTTACGAAATGATTCACAAAGAAACAAAGCAAGGGTCTCTTCCAGAGTTTTAAAATGTTTCAAGGCAATAATGCAGCTTAACCAACAATATGATAAAAGTCTTCCCAGACCAAAGAACAAAAAATCATAACGGACCACAGTCTTACAACAACTAACGTTTATTCTACTATGTAGTTAGCTACATGGATCATGTCTCGCCATCATTTTCATTTAAGTTTAGATAATTCACGTCTTTTCTAATAGTTTTTTCCAAGTTGTTTTTAGGTATATTCCATCCTCTTTTAGTTTAAATTAACAATTTTCAAATTTTTAGACACCATACTGATGCATCAAAGGGTCTTCCATGCACACCAGACCATTCTAAACGTGTTTCTCTTGTTTTCTTATTTACAGGGGCTATCCTTTGTTTCTAATGCAACCACAGAGAAACGTCTTAGTGCTTGGAAAATTGCAACTGTATTGGAACAGTCTCTATTGACACATGCTAATCATCAGGTGGTTACAGCTGACATTCCTTCAAATTTTACATCACTGAAACTCTAACTGGATTACACATGCAGAATGATGAAATTTTTTGTCATGGCTACGATAATGATAATCAAAGTAATAGCATCCAACAAGTATCTCCACAGTTTGATTTAAAGCCAACGATGACATAAGTGTGCTTGTCCAGCTTCCAAATGCTATTACACAACACCTAATTATAGCTAAACAATTGCTAACAGCTACAATAAAACTTACAACAAGCCATAGCAGTATTAATTACTGACCCTTGATCATTCAGATAGCGATATATCTATTTACCAAAAAAGGAGTTATGCCCATCAGATTCAAAGACAAAATCAGGTATACTAGGCTCAGAAAAAAGGTCAAGCAAATGGATATGGTTAGTCAAAAGGAAATAGTATTAGTCTGATTGTTAAAAAGCAAAAAAAAAAAAAACTTCATAGTTCATTGACTTAACAACATGGACAACAATAGACATGCAGTTAATTCTGTACAAGGAAGAAATTGATAAGAGAGTAGAAGAGCCGAGGAAGACTAAAACCATTTCCAGGCTGCACAAATGAGAGAGTTTTCTTTATTGCTGATATGAAGTTATCTTTAAATAATGTTCACTATGTTAGCCAACGGAACTCCATTCTACAGAAGCAATTTCTGGTTACCAGCCAAATCAAGAACAATACACAGCAAAAGAACTGGTAATTTAATCTTCGAAAAGTGCTTCACTTTTCAAACATATTTATTTATTTTAACACACATGAAAAATTAAGTTTTCCTGCAGCAGAAACACTTTGTTTAACCAAATAACACCCAAGAAATCACGACCTTTATCCACAAATATCTCATACGAATAACTATTCTAAAAGAAAATAATAATTTGCGCACCGGTTACACCACAAAATTAATAGTGAAAGCATTAATAATTCATTAAAAGATTGCAAATACCTGTCTCCCACAGGCTTGGTGAAGATCTGAAGCAGAGTCCCCTGATCATCCCTATCCACCAAAATCCCCAACTCCTCACACTCCTTAATCTGATCATCAGTCAACACATCCCCGATCCTATTCTTCAAGTTTCTATAATAAGTAGGCGGTGGAGATGGCATAAACTCAAAACCTCCCACCGCACTCCTCTTCCTCATCTCCCTCAGCGTCCTAAATATATTCTCACTCTTCAATGCTAAATGCTGCAGCCCTGCCCCGTCATTGTGCTCCAAATAAGTCTGTATCTGACTCTTCCTTTTAGTCCCATAAACAGGCTCATTCAGAGGCAACAAAACATTCTCATCATTATTAGCCAAAACGACAGAATTTAACCCACTCTCATTTGTACCAACATCCTCAGCGGTAAATTCAGCAAATTCATGGAAACCAGTAAACTTCTTCACATATTCCACTGCAGGCCCCAGTTCGGGCACATTTCCAACGGCATGATCGAGCCTACGAATCCCATAATCCAGCTCCCCATAGGAACTACTTGCATCCTCAATTGCCTCAAACCCCGGTAAGAAAATCAAATTTTCTGCATTCTTGTGACTAACCAACCTCAAAACAACATCCCCATATAAATGAATTTCAGCAATCACCGAGGAACCATTGAGAGAAACAGGGGCCAAAACGGGTTTCGCCCCGCGAGAAACCGCAACAGAAAAAGCGGTTTCAGCATCAGCGACTTCTATTCCAATCGCCCGCACCGCTAGGCCGTGAGAGGCCATGAAGGAGTGGTGAGTGGAGGCGGTGAAAGATGGAATAGAAGCCGAAGAAGGGTTCGAAATTGCATTCGAATAAGAAGCAGTGAAGAGAAAATCGAGTTCACCAGAGCGAAGGAGATAGGAAGCATGGACAGAGTTTCCAGTTGACAGGTCGGACTTGGCGATGATCGGCATGCCGAGACCCCACGAGAACCGGCGGCAAGTGTTGGTGGCATCTCCGCACCAGAACTCCACGTGGTGGAAGCGTTTGACAGCGAACAAATCAGATTTTGGGTTGTTTCTGACGAAGTTCTTGAAACCCACGAGCTTGAACATTGATGACTCCGCCGTTTCACCGGCGCCGTTGGCGGGTTGTGTCACCATATTGATTTTAGTGGGGTGAAACAAGGGCTGGTGAGCCGTGAATGAGCGGGAGTGTGTGACAGTGCGTTTGGACCTTGTGAATTTGGTTTTTTTCGGGAGAGGACTTAAATTTTGCTTAGTGGGATGTTGATATACGTCTGCAATTCTATCTTTAAAAATAAAGGAGAGCAAGAATTGAGTACTGATTCTTTGTTGTTTTACATGGAAGACTCGGATGGATTTGGATGAGATTGATGATCCAAAAAATAACATAATAATAATTTCTTTTTTACTTTTTTAAATGATAGAATTTTGTTAGTGATCAAATGTAAAATAGTACCATGAGGCTAAGTAGCTATTGAAGTTTGGTATCCCCATATATTAAACCGAGGTTGGAAAATTAGATTCCACTGAGACAAATCTCCACCACTAACCAATTTCTCTTTTGAAGGCAATCTAGAGCATTAACTGATAATATACTTGAGGATAAGCCTTTTGTTCTTTTCTAATCAAGCTTGGAGACGATTACGGAAAGATTATTTTCCAAATTTGTGAAAAAGGTTCTTGATTAAGTACGTTTTAAATCCTTGAGAATTTACGAGTAGAAATTTTTTTATTGTGTACAGCAAAAAGCAAGAACTGCGAGTGGAAGCTAAAAAAATTTGTTATTTGGAACAGTATCTTCCAAAGGATCAATTGGAGGTGATAAAATCAGATTCCTAGAATTAAATCATGAGATTGTCAAAGGGTTGCAAGATTAGTCACATGTACATAAACACGAATGTCAACTAAATAAATATTTATGTTTGGGAAAGAACACAGGTTTAAATTCCACTAATAACATTTATCACAAAAATTCTTATAATAGTATAAAATCAATTCTTGTAATAGTGTAAAGTCCTCATTTTATAATAGTATAAATATTTTTCTTTCTCTCTTTTTCATATAATAGTGTAAGGTTGAATGACATAAGTATTCAGTCAAATATATATATATATATATATATATATATATATATATATATATATATATATATATATACATATTTATGTTTGAATATTTTACTGAGCAAGGAAACAACGTGTTCATGTTTTTTTTTTTTTTTTTTTTTTTGGATTGTTGTTGTGTTTTTTTGTTTTTATACGGTAGTAGCAGATCGTCGACTATTCAACGTAGCGCTATTCAACGTGGTGGTATTCAATGTAATATAATTTTGTATTATCATAATGCCCGATATCGATTGTAATATAACTTTTATAATCAGTATAAATATTTATCTTTTTCTTTTTTTAAGTGAGGTTCGTGAGTTTTCTTTATTTTTCTTTATTTGGCTTTTGTTGGGTTATAAGCTTTCGATATTCTAAACTCTAAATGTCTTCTATCAATATATCTACTATCGTTTTCGGAAAAAAAAAAAAAAAAGTAACAACCAAACACGTGTCCTCTCCTCCAAATGACAAATATAACAGAGTGATAACGCCTTCCGCTGCCTTTGTCTATCCTTCTTTTCTATCCAAATCAGACTGACGTTAATCACACGTGCCCTAACATTCGGGCGGGACAAGCCAACGACTACAAGTAACGTAACTGCCGCTTTTGAATCAAAATTCTACGGGCATTTTAAACATTCCTTTATGGAAAAACTGAAATTAGAAAAAGTAACAGTGTATTTTCGGTAAAAATTAAATAAATAAAAACCCAAACAAAATTTTCCTTCATCACAAAACCGCGGCCATCATAGTTGCCTGTTAACGTTCCTTTTCCCCCTTACCATGAAAAGGAAAAATCTTCATTTAGGGGGAAAAATGGAAATTCTAAACTTTAGTCCATGTTACTTGAAACAGAATCACACGTTTTCTTCAGGGCCAAAACTCAAAAGGGTAATCCCTTTTCGCCTTAAAATGGAAGTTTGAAGCGTATCCCAGGATACAAACTTTACAAGGCTACAATACAAGAAATGGAGGTCGTTTGGTTTTGCACAAAGCAGGCGTAGTGAAATATGCCTCGGTTCTACTTTACAACAAACTGGAAAGAAGATCTTCCTTATCCTCGGGATTTTCAAGAGCTTCAATGTGTTCCTTAAACGAAGTTGAAGCTTCTTCCCTTTCTTCCACGAGTCCTAACTTGTTGTATACAATTGCCAACAAATAAAAAGCTTCGGCTGCCAGTTCATGATACTGTAAGCAAGAAGCAATGTCAGTAAGCGAAAGACTTAAGGTTAAAGATCAAAATTTCTTGACTGTCACATGAGCACTCTGCAAATTGACAAAACAAAACAGACACAACATGATCGATGGAAATGTGCCCACGCAGAAGTGAAAATTTTTACTAGGTACCCAAATACCTTCTTTTGAAGGGATGCATGTGACAATCGTATCTTCCCACTTTTATGAACCTACTCTAACATATATATGCATATCTAAAAACAAACACGAGATGATCAATGGAGATGTGCCTGCGCACAGATGTTCCTCAAATTTTCTGACATAGATTTGCATATTCCCACTTTTATGAACCAACTCTTTTTACATATAGTAAATTCAGAAACTCATAGTTGTAATGGAAATCAAGCATATACGATTGTCGCGGGCAATAGGATCACCATTACGAGTATAATAAAAGTCCACAACAAAACTGTCCTCATACTAAAAGGCAATCGCAGAAGTGAAAACAGAAGAACACAATTGCATGAAAATAAGACTCTACACAAGCATGACTCAAAGAGACTGATCTTACACTTTATTACTATGTTATCAAGTTAGAATTCCAACTTTTGCAGGATCAAAGAAAATAATTCAGATAAACACTTGTTTAAAAAAGAAAAGGCTGCTAAAGGAGGAAATGAAAACTTTAACACCCAGCACACAGGGAAGGAAATATGTGATGCATGCAGGGAATTTGGATTATGATATTAACAGAGTCAGAATCAAGATGGAACGCTATCAGGACAAAACCTTTTTGCAGTTCACTAATTCTTCTTCAGAAAACCTTGGATCCACAAAATATAAGAAGTCAATATTCTTAAAATTTTGGCTTTAGATATAATGAGATCTACAATTAATGAACAATGAGAGTTGAGACTCCTGACTCTCACAGAAGAAATATGTAGCTTTATGAATGTAAAGGACCATAGAAAATTTGGTCTACTGCTGCTCCTAATCAGCAATACTCAAGCTAAAACTAAAATCTAAGAAATCACCAACGCAAAGAGTGGAAATCTTCTAATTTTCTTAAAATTGCCCAAAACTTCTTGGACTTGGGGGATTAGGATCTTAGAGTTGTAATTTCACTATAACACTAAGCTATACAATAGGAAGTTCCTAACAAGAAAATTAGAAAAACATGCCTAGCAGAACAATGGACAGATATATGGGCAAAAAAAAAAAGTAATAATGAAGAAAAAAAATCAGCTAAGGGAAAGTTCTTGGAACATAGAGAAGTTTCTCCCATCTTTTTATAGCAATTTGTGTTTCTCTTTCTCTCTTTCTTTCTTTCTTTCCAAAAAAATAAATAAATAAATAACTATGATTCTACTCCCAACATGTACTATTCTGAATTTGGACTTAAATGAAAAATGTTACAACCACAATCAAGTTAGAACGCCTCTAATAAATTGTTCCAAAAAAAGGACCTAAGAAATGGAAAATAAACATTTGGCAATAGTATTCAATGAACTCGTGCAACATGAATTTTTTTGATTTTAGTAGCCAAAAACATTCACTAACCTCCAAAGGTTGAAGTGCTTCAGAAGCTTGCTTTAATGGTTCCATCACTATCTCAGGATTTCCAGAGACTGAAAACAAACACTCAATGTAGTTAGCAAATACAGTAACAAAGCTTAAAGAAATTAGACTATGATATGAGAAATGTAATGGGCCAATTGGTACACCATAAGTAATGGACAATCCGGGAAAAAAGTCCAAACTTATTAATCTACCTACATGGAGCTCAGAGGCCACAAGTAGAACTGCTTATAAAGAGTTGAATTCTTAACCTGGCATTGCTCTAACCACTCTTGGAAACCTCTTATTGGGTTTTTTTTCCCTTCTGTGAGTTTGACTCACTTTCATAGTCACTCATTCCCTTCCTCCCTACTACCCTATCATAGTATATTGGCATACGAAAAGGAATCCCATATCCGAATTTTTCTTTCTTATTCCTGGTGTACTTTCTCTTACTTCATCCATACTTTCTTACTTTCTGAAGTGTGGGGCTAACGGTGCCCTATACTTCTGCTTATAACTAAAAAAATGAGAACAACTGGCATTGCCAAGAGATAGAATAGAAAGTCCCCACCTGTTTGAGTCACAAAAGGGCTGCTTGCTTAAATTCTATTTTTTAATGAATTCTAGTAATATCAACATCAACATCACCTTTATCCCAAACTACTTGGGGTTGGCGATCGATGAACCCAAAGAAAAAAGTGAGGAGAAGAAATAGTTATAAAATGAAATAGAAAAATAAAGGTAAAAGGGCTAGGACTAGAAATGGCAGTCGGAAACATAAGAATTTTGCTCTTCTACCACACTAATAGCTTTCCTCCACTCCGTCCTAAGACAAACTGTATGTATCTTTATGTATCTAGTAATATAATAGATAAAATATTCTGTATGTATCTAATAGACAATGAAAAGAAAGATATTTTTTGTTCATTTCTAGGAAGAGCTAAGCAGATGGAGCAAAGGCCTCTTCTCTCCTTTCCAAAGTGAGTGAATTGCATGCAGAGGTTCGTTGGTTGAAACATACCACTCATAACGGTGACATTGTAGGTTTGAACCCTAATAAACCTATCATCCCCGACTCTTCAAGGCACTCGAAGGAGTACTAGGACCAAGCATCAGTACCATAGGGCTTAGTGGTAAATCCTGCCATAACCTGTTTTCCCTCACTTGTCAAACCAACCAACAAAAGATCTCTATAATTCTTTCACTTCATCACTCTGACTTTCTTTCTGTCAGTCTAGAGATAATAATTAGATTTGGACACCCAAAAGGATCCTATTCTGTTTCCCATCATCTCCTATTTTCCCTCGCACGTCAAAACAACCAAAAAAAGATTTCTATATTTCTTTCATGTGCATAGGAGGTCCTTAGATGCACCAGTATGGTGTGTACAAAATAAAGAATTATTAACTCAAATTAAAAAAAGAAGGGGAACACTTAAAAAGTCTTAGAAAGAAACTATTAAAAAAGACAAATTATCTAAATTTAAATGAAAATATGTATTTCAACGGAACAAGATGGTGAGATATAATCCATATAGCCAACCGCACCTAGTGGTATAAAGGCTTAGCTGTTGACGTTGATGTTTCATTTCACTACTCTGACTTTCTTTTTGTTAGACTAGAGGTAATAATTAGGTTTCGACACCCAAAAGGATCCTATTCAGTTTCCTGCCATTTCCTATTTTCCCTCACGTATCAGAACAATCAAGAAAAGATCTCTATACTTCTTTCATTCCACTACGACTTTCTTTCTGTCAATTTAGAGGTAATAATTAGGTTTGGAAGCCCAAAAGGATCCTATTTGGTTTGTAGCTGTGATCATCAATCAGTGCATTTCCTCATGAGTATCCTTCAACACATTTAGAAACAAGAAACACTATATTGGCAATAATATTAAGATAAAAATGAGGTAATACTTAACTCACCGATAGTCTAAAATTGAATCCCTAAAGTAGTCAAATCTAGGATCTTTTTCTTGTTTAGGATAAACACAGAATTTTTTAATTATCTGAAATCTAACAAAGCAGAAAATATAGGCTATCTGTCAAGCTAATTCAGAACCAATAAATGTTTTTAAGTAAAATCTGACTCCTTTTATAGTTTAACTAAATAATTGCAAGCTCAAAGTGATTTTCACTTCTAGATCATGCACAGCAGAAGGCAGGAAAATGAAATCAAGCAATTACAGGAGCTGACTATTTAGGCATTCAGAACAATACATTGCCAATTCAACAAAGTGAGAGTCCTGCAGGACCGAGTATGTACCCAAAAACAAAAAAATCATGATTTAGGTACAGCTTTTAGACCACTAAAATTGTAATACTGTAAAACAAAGATATGGGAGCATCATAAGAACTTAGATGAAAGAATAGCCATCGCATGCTTCAATCAAGAGCCTTATATCATCCATAAAGTTTACTTTGCAGGCTAAATTTTTAAAAATGTTGTCTGTTGCCCAAAGGGGTTAATAAATTGTGCTGTAGATACGTACATTATGTGTCTACAAGAGACTAATCGGGTGTGTGTGTGGGTGTTTATATTTCTACAGTAGCACATCTTGAAGATTGTTCAACAGAGTAAGAGAGCCTCGTCATATTCAGAACTATAGCTATATTGTCATGGAATAAACTTTTTGTTTTCACAAAAATGAATTTCTAATGATTTCATTTATAATTTCTATTTTTTTATATTTATACTACTTTTATACTGCTAGACGTACCTAAAATAGAGAATTCTAGATTTTAAGAATTTTTAAAGAAAGGAAAATGTTCAAAATAGAATTTTATGAATGAAATATTAAAACATTAAAAATTAGAGTAGGGGCGATAAGTGCAAACTGAAGTTCCTCATGTAACTAAATTCCCATTGATAGGTCCTAATATGTCTAGAAACTTTGATGAAGAAAATCTTATCTAAGCTGCAGCATACATAAATTCAGTGCCACAAGAGGGAATAATTAGAAGGGTTCAAAAACACTTGAAACCAAATTAGAGACAAAGAACTAGTTAGATCACCAGAAAGACAAAATACTTAAGCATATTAACTAATGTGATTCCTGTCCAATTGTAATATGGTTATAGACTACAAGATTTTGGATTAGCCTCTGAAAAATTCTCTGATTAATCTACACATTCATCAGAGTACTATCAAATGTCAAATGGGTCCTGTTTACAGAGCTCCTAATTGACTAAAGAAGAAAGCAAGGTACAGGCAACATGATGGCACAGCAGGCATTCATGTATTTACCAATATTCCATTTTCCTAAAAGGACAGAATGAATGCAGTAGTAGGGAAGAGTGATTGCCAAACATACCAGAAAAGCTTGGGTCAGTTAGATAGCATTTTGCTTCCATTATATATGCTCGAGCACAAAGTTCCAGACCACCATGTCCCAGAATCATAGGAAAAGCAGTGTGTAAAAGGGCTAAAGCCCTTTTTGCATGATTTGATCCCATCAAGAGCCATAACTCAGCTAGTGTTAATGTTGCAGTGGCCTTAAGAAGATCCAAATTAAAAGACTGGCAAAACGAAAGACTAGCCAAAGCATAAGGAATTCCAAGAACAGCATTTCCTGATCTCTGAAAGTGACAGAAGAGGAGGTATATGTATATATCAGCTTTACCTCATCTGACACTAAAGAGGCCAGAGAATTAAAATTTAAAAAAAAAAAAAAGGAAAGTCATTGAGCAACAACCAATATCTCGGCATAGTACATGAGCGTATAAAAAATTGCTAATAGCCGAAGACCCAGAGATCAGTTACACATACAGATGGATAAATAACATCATTTTAATAAAAAGATCAGGGTTAAAAAATCCACATCTCAGGATATCATAAAAGAATTAGGAAGGAAAATAATTAACTCCGAAGCCAGTAAGCCAGCTGAAATTGTATAAATTAACCGAAAGAAAGCTGATATGACTAAAAGAAAATCTAATACCTTATGTATCTCAGCAAGCAAAAGAAGGATGGTGGCATTCTCGACCTGCATATTGTACTTGTAGCACATACAGAAAAGGGAGTTTGCAACAGCTACAGCCTGAAAAAATTTCTTGCATCAGAATAGAACCTTGTGAAACACAAGACAACTTAAACCCAATTATACATTCATCTGCATTGTCCTTGCTGAATTGATAAATACACCAAGAGTAAGATCACTTTTAAGGTGCTTTGTTGGTTTTATGCTAGCACAAGAAGACAACGAAGAAAATGGAGGAAGCAAAAGACAAAGCGAGGAATGTATGCATCAGGAGATAGTAAAAATTGCAAGACACTGGACCAAGCTCCAGTTGATAACTAGCAAAGGACAGTAAAAGAACAAGATAACTGATAGCAATCAAGAGTAAGCAGAATATTGCTATACCAAGAAACTAAAAGGACATTTTGCAAATGAATAAGACCAATGAAGGTCATGTGCACTCAGCCATACTTCAGGGAATCTAGTGTTCCCACTTCGCAACATGGAATAGCTTAAATAATTCCTTCTTAAATTTACTGGTTGAGTATTTCTTTCTTCCACAAGGCCACTAGAAAATTTCTTTCTAGGGTCTAAAGTTGGGCTAACATTCTAGAGTCCAAAGTCTAGACTCCAACAGAAAAAGGGTTCCTGCTCTCAGCAGATGGGTTCATATCATAAGTTGCATATGGGAACAACAGGCAATGACATAACTCACAGATTTAAAATGCTTTCCCTTGAGGCCTGTGTTTATCTGGAATGGTCTGTAAATGAAGAGTAAAGGCCTCTACTCAATATCTTTGATCAAGTGGCCAGTGGGG
Organism: Gynochthodes officinalis; assembly: GCA_020080225.1. Taxonomy (NCBI): domain Eukaryota; kingdom Viridiplantae; phylum Streptophyta; class Magnoliopsida; order Gentianales; family Rubiaceae; genus Gynochthodes; species Gynochthodes officinalis. Next base: position 32,955,391 of record CM034623.1, read on the forward strand.
GAAGACATTTTAACAACTTGAAGACATTGACAACTATAGCAACTGGATATACTATTAGGGCATCCACACTAGCCCCTAGCCGCGGCCACGCCACATCAGCTCGTGGCCAAACCAGTACTATTCACGCAGCCATCATAAAAAATGACTCACGCTAGTTGACCTGGCCTTCACTATTCATGCAGCCATTATCAATTTTTTTTATATTAATAATACAACTTATAATTTTAACTATCATACATTAAATAATTAAAAATATTTTTTAGAAAATAAATTTACATTACATTAAAATTAATAATTAATAATTAATAATACACTTAAAACATGAAAATAAATACTCTAAATTAAATATAAAATACATAAAACAATTAATGAAAAATAAATTTACATTACATTAAAATTAAAAATTAATAATACACTTAAAACATGAAAAATAATCTAAATTAAATATGAAATACTTAAAACAATTAATGGAAAATAAAAATATCATATTTTGCTCCAAAAATAGGCAAAGTGCAAGTCAATTTGTAAAGAAAAATATTTCCTACTCGGTGGTAAATTTTGTTTTTTTTTTTAAAAAAAAAGAAAAGGATTTTCACCGTTGCAAACCAGAAAAATATTTCCTACTTGGTGGTAAATTTTGTTGTTTTTTTAAAAAAAAAAAAATAGGATTTTGACCATTGCAAACCAATGGTTGGTTTGCAACAGTTTGGCCACGTGACGCATGCCCAATCAAGTGTGACACACCGTCAGCGTGTCAGCCGTGTGTCAGCGTTGCCGTTGACACATGGCTCAAAACAACACCGTTTTGTGTCTTTTTGACTCAAAACGGCGTCATTTCATCCCCCACGTGGCGAAAAAAAAAATTTCTTCATGGCTGCGGTCCGAGACTGTGTCAGCGCTAACCACTGACACGGCTCAAAACAACGCAGTTTTGTGTCATTTTGACTCAAAACGGCATCGTTTCTTCCCCCACATGGCCAAAAAAAAAAATTCTTCGTGGCCGCGGTTTGAGACCGTGGCAGAGGCCACGGACCACGGCCATTTGAGTACTGTAGCAACACCAAGTCAGCGTTTTTTGCTGACTTGGCGTGGCCACGGCCACCCGCAGCCAGCGCCAAAAGGGGCTGCTGTGGGTGCCCTTAGAGCTTGGTGAGGAGGCCACACTCTCTCCATAAAAAGTCAACTACAGTCAGTTCATTTCACATCCTTCTCATGTATAAGCCCACATTTTCAGAGTTCTATTCATGAAGCAAACAGAAGTTCTGGGAGAAACCAATTTGGCAAGCCCATTAAACCAGATCCTTGTATGTGAAGAATAGGATTAGTTATGGAAAGGGCTAACATTAAATCATTTTCTAGTTCTAATTGACTGTAAACTTGGAGTACATAAAGAGAGAAACCAACAATTCTCTGTTAATGCATTGACTAGAGAGAAGCTAAGAGCTGATGACCAAGTTGGAATATGGTTAGGCACAAATAACTTATCTACAAGATTACTGAAATGTCCAAACTATAAAGCTGCCACTATGAATGTGATACTATTGCAATTATAACCTTAACTGTTTTCACACACCACCCATTCCCACTGAAAGAAAATAGAAAGAAGCAACTACAAAGATGGATTGGTGGACAATAGCATACCTGGCTAAATTGGTTTGCTGCAAGCAGTGTTCGAGCATGCCGAAGACTTGCTTCTGTCTTTAGCTCCATGTCCACACCAGTTACAGAAGAGGCTAGAACTCCAAGTTCATTACATATTTGCTGAGCAAATTTCAATTGTCCTCTGTACGATATCAGGGGAAAAAAACACAAGAAATAGAATTTTGTGCAGTAATTCAATAGCGACCACATTGTAAATACCAAGACTGCAGATAAGAAAGCCGTACCTATGTAGAGCACGCTCATGAAGTAATTGCAGTTTTACAAGCAGGATTCTTGACTTTGAAACACATAAGAACTTCTCCTCAGCTATTTTGAGAGCCTTAAAAGCTTCTACATATTGTAAGAGATCAATTACAAACTTAAGAAGGAAGAATGAAGCGACTTCACAACTTGCATTAACACATTTATGTCTGTTTCTCTTTCGTCTGTAATTTCATATTTTTCCTGCTATGGGTTATTTATTGGGCGATAAGGTTGAAGTAATTGTGAAACAGCCTCACATAAAATAGAACTTCTGGAACTTCAGTTTTCTTTCTGGGAAGCTACAAAAAAAAATAAAAAAAATCTTATTATAGCAGCACAAGATTTTGTCCTGTTCATACATGACAGACATCTTGTGTTCTAGAAAAACAGAAAAAAAGAAAAAAAATCTCAGGTTATTCAAATATTCTGCCAACGCTGGAATAGTATGTAAAATTGGAAGAAAACTTTTTTCCCACAAGTAATTTGAACACTTTGAGGTTCTTCTTTTGCATATTTCCATGATCCACCAATCTAGGTTTTAGTTGCATTTTGTCCACTTTTTCTAGCCTGTGTCCATTATTCTCATATTAAAGTGTAACATGTCTCTTTCATTTGTCCTTTTCAAATGCTGTCAGTGCCAACATCTTTTATCAGTAACGGTGATCCATTCCAGCTTATTTACTTAACCATATTTCATGCCATATACTCAGTAATTTTACATGCTAATTTTAAAAAATTATCTAGCCACTACTCTGAACAAAGTTTAGCAAACTTACAGAAAAGTTCCTATCCTGAACATCTTCCCACACATATAATCCTCACTTGTCTCTTTTTACTCAAGGTTAGGGCTATTCAAAATACAAAATCCGGTCCGGTCCGATCCGATCCGAAATTTTTCGGATCGGATCGAATTTTGATCCGAATTGATCTGTTTTACTTTTTTAAAACATTTTTGTTTTTTTTTTTACTTTTTTCTTCTTCCTTTTTTTAATTTTTTTTTTGCTTTTTTCTTTTTGTTGTTTTTTTTTTTACTTTTTTTTTTACATTTTCATTTTCATATATAAACTCTATTGCTTTTTGCTTTTTTTACTATTACTTTCATTTTTTTTACTTTTTTTTTAAATTTTTTTTTGCTTTTTGTTTTTTTTGTTTTGCTCTTTTCTTCTTCCTTTTTTAAAATTTTTTTTTCTTTTTCTTTTTCTTTTTTTCTTTTTACTATTACATTTATTTTCATATATAATGTTAAGTGATTTAATTTAAATTTAAAAATTTCATGTTAAAAAATTATCTATTTTTATATAAAGATAATAAATAATTTTTATTTAGTTTTTTTATTTTTTATGTAAATTAATTAGTATATTTTCATATAAATATTTTAATTTTTTTTATCACAAATTAATTAATTTTAATAAAAGAATTATTTAAATAATAAAAAATATCAATTTATATTTTATAATTAATATTAATCATTTTCAAAAAAAAAAATTTGCATTTAAATAAAAACGGATCGGATCGGATCGGATCAATCCGCTGATCCGATCCGGTATTGATCCGATCTGATCCGAAATTTTCGGATCGGATCGGATCAGATCAGCGGATCGATCCGATCCGCTAATCCAATTGAACACCCCTACTCAAGGTACACCATGAAATCACTTCCTAGTGACTTGTTTCTAAAACCAGAACTTTTGACATTCAGTATCTTAAGCAAGTTCTCAAGTTTGTCTTCACACGATGTTTCTCTTTAACTGAATATAACCTTCGAAGGTGCATTTCAACCTTCACTGATCCCTATGTCTTCATTAAACGAGTATTTTTGCCACATTACCAACTGTGACCTTTTACTATCATTCGCAAGCAAATGAAGGCTTCGTGAACTTTCCTTTCTTGTACTAAATCTGATAAGTAGAAGGTAAATCTGACCTTTTACTTTCCTTTCTTATTCAGCTCCTTTTTATAGAGCTTTCTCAAATAACTTGAACAGCCCAGAGTGCAATAGAACTGCACTGCATTGTGGTTTGATGCATTTCCTAGGCTTCTACCTACAACATAACAGCTAGCAGAGATTCTGACCAGATCATCATTTTAGTGTACCGAAAGGAGGATTCGGATGATAAAGGAAATCAGGTTGTTCTTCCAATATCAAACGTCATTGAAGGCAGTGTTTTCTTTTATTTGTATGAATGACTTATACACAGAAGGTTAAATCACGTCTAAAATCACTAGAAAGAAAATTCATCTTGAGCTGATTTGACAGAAATCAGCATTTCTGAAAATTATATAATGTAACATTTTTATTTTGTCAACAGGAGAAAGGATTCTAAAGGATATCTTAGAAGGGGGACAAATTTTGATAAGGTATGTTGCTTAAATACATAGTTATTAAAGGCTCAAGGCGCACCTAGGCGCAAGGCGTAAGGCGCAGGCGCGCGCCTGAGCGACATCAGGCGCATTATGAAAAAAAAAAATTTAAATAATATTTTAGACATTCATACTTATACTTTCTAAAAGAAACTACTTAAAAGTCTCAATATAACTATATAAGCCAACTAAGTAACATAATCTCGAAAACTTAAAATTCTAAAAACTTTCTCATAAATTCAACTAAGTAGCATAAATTCCACCTTTTGTTACTTTCTCACAGAAATCACAAACTATATCATTTTTGTTATTTGGATTTTGCAAAAGAACATACTTCCAACAAGGATCCTTTCTAGAACTATCACAACTAGTACTTTCCATACTTAAGAAAATAAAAAGAAGAGGGCGCCGGCTGCAGAAAAGAAGAAAAAGCAAAGGAAAAAAAAAGAAGAAGAGGAGCAGGACTGGTCTGCAGAAAAGGAGAAAAAGCAAAGGAAAAAAAACAGAAAAAAAAAAAGAAGAAGAAAAGGAGCAGGACTGGTCTGCAGAAAAGGAGAAAAAAAACAGAAGAAAAGGAGCAGGACTGTCTGCAGAAAAGGAGAAAAAAAACAGGAAAAAAACAGAAGAAAAGGAGCAGGACTGGTCTGCAGAAAAGGAGAAAAAGCAAAGGAAAAAAAACAGAAGAAGAGGAGCCGTCTGCAGAAAAGGAGAAAAAGCGAAGGAGAAGAGCAGGAAGAAGAAAAGGAAAGCACAGGGAGAGAAGAAAAGAAAGAGCGGGGAGAGAAGAAAAGAGGAGAAGAAGAAAAGAAAGAGCGGGGAGAGAAGAGCTTATCTGGTCGGCGCCCAATTTGCTGTCTGCAGCCTTCTTCTTCTTTTCTTTTTTTTTTTCCAGAACCCTAATGTCTTGAAGGCGCTCCAGGCGCGCGCCTGGAGCCTGAGTGAAGGCGCGCGCCTTTTCTGAGAGGCGCGAGCCTGAGCGATATCGCCCGTTTTTTGATGTGCAAGGCGCAAGAGACTGCGCCCTGCTAGAGGCGCGCCTCTGAAGCGCCTTTAATAACTATGCTTAAATAGATAGATACGATACGTATATCATGTAACAGTTGCAGACACTTTCAACAAGTGATGAAGACCAGGAATTTTCTAACTTGAAAAAGAAAAGAACATATTCAACAGAAAGCATTTGACTGCTGTAATTCTGCTTGTAAACAAGAAAAAGAGTGTCCTAACCTCTGTGTCCTTTAAAAACAGCCAAATATTGTATCAGCTTGGTATATGCTAATGCAGCATCAGCCGAACTGCAAGTTTCATAAAGCACTGTTGAATAGAAGTTTGATGTAATATATGAAGGTGGCAAAGCAACAGGTTCAGACAGCACTTCACAGACATTTAAATAAATACCTTGATGAGTCAGCAAAGCATGTTGCAAAAACCAGGGTATTTATCCGTGCAAGTGAGGCACTGAAGTGATGAGATTGAAGGAATTAAAGTCAATAAAGTTATACAAAAAGATCAAGTCTATAAAATAATAGAGTGAGAAAAGATCCAGATTTCAATATTAAGGACTAGATACCATGTAATAATCAAGCTAAAAGAACTGCTTGTTTCCCCCACTGATAGGCACAAGGACTTGTATTATTGATAAGAATGTAAACAAGTACAGATCCTGATTCAATCCAGTGAGTTGCAGAAACTATAAGTTTTAGCTAGGACAACTCCAGTGCAGGACAAAGATCTCGCACGCATTCAAAGAGTGATCATTTTATGTGTCTACTCATTTTACCAGGAAAAAATTTGACTGAAGGAGAACCTAAATAAGACCAAGATCATATTGCCGAGAGGTGAAGAAAGTAGATGCACCAGGAGATGAGGACAACAAGAAGAGAATGATCCTCAGCTAGCTTCCAAGTCTTGCAGAACTTATGCCAAAATTTACACTTTTATTTCTTCGAAAACAGTACCCAGTTGCAAGGTAAAGTAGCTCCGTAAATGGAAAGTTAGGCACAGATTCTGACTATTTAGTTATAAAGACAATGCTTCACCAAAGTTGTGGGCAAATGGTAAGTATCACATGCACAACAATTATCCAACCAAAAACATAACATCTTCTATGAACTCCTCAAAACCTATGCTTTAATTTCTATCCAAGGTGAACACAGAATAAATAAAGCAGCACACTCCAAAAGGTTGATTCAGTTATTACCCTTACTGTAAAAACTCAAGCTATTTATATAAGAAGCTCAAAACACTTTTGGCCATGGACCAATCTGTTCCACATACAGCAGAAGGTAGTAACAACAGTAATCTACTTTTGCATTCTATGAAGTGTAGAAACTTAATTGATGTAAAAACCATATGAGTAATGTACTAAGGAAAAACAAGACTATATTATCTTTTTCTTGAATTGTCTTAGTTATCTTGCTAGAATATAAATTGTTTCAACTCAGAGGAGGAGAGTTCTTTCATCCACTTTTACGATGCTGTAAAACTAGACGAATTTAAAACAAACAGAACACAAGTCCTTGGCAAGTGCAATTTATATCACCTTCCATATGACTCCCATGCAGTTGCACGGACCAAGGATGAAGAACCTAATAATTGCAAAACAGAACCAGGAACAGAATTTGGCTGTGCACAAAACTGGAAAGCATCCAAGTTACTCCTAGATTCATTTTCTTGAGAGAAGATCAGAGAACCAATGGGCTTCTTCAAATTCTTAAGCCATGTAGTGCAGAAAACACCATCAGTGGTCATCACAGAATTTTCATCGCCAAATTCGTTAATAAGATGAGTACTCAATCTTAACTCCTGTTGCAGACATAAAAGCAAAGACAAAATGGAATGAAAAGGTCCTAACACCACAAGCAAAATTAAATCCTATGGTACAAATTATCAGAACGCAAGAAGGCAAAACCTTGCAGACATTAATAGGGCATGTTCTGAGCTTCATGGGACCCTTTGGACCAAATGATAACAATGGCCTTTGAACATGCTGCAATACCATAGACAGTAAATTTGTTATCCAACTGAACAGATGGAGATTAAGTAAAAGGATGCTTTCAACATGCTGCAAATCACAGATAAGGACTTTGGAAATAAGGTAATAGAATTCTCAAGCTCACCAGCATTACAACATAATTGACTATTTATAGGTAGAATTATTTTACTTTTGAAGCTTGGGAAACTATTGGATAAGCAGTATAACGTTTCAGTTGTACTGTTAATGAAGTTATTCCTTTTCTCAATTGAGAACATCTTTCATAGAAAAGCCATTTGATTCAAGAAAAGATGAACCAGGGAAGGCTCTAAAACATCTAACATCTAAGAAAAATTTTTACTGGCGGGGGCACAAATAGAGCCAAAAAAAAAAAGGCTTCTGAACTGCTAAACCAGTTCTTAAATACAGCATATTGCTTAGAATTTCCAGTCCTCAAATTTCCATGCCAATTACTGAGACAGATATTGAAAGAGGATCTTACAAAATGACGAAATACGCAAATAATAATGAAAACTTCATATTATTAGCAAAAAATACTAAAGCAGTCAGTTCGAATGCAAAACAAAGTATCTAGACCTACAAAGACAGCTATCATTAGCTATGTACTATTTATCACACATTTTCTTTCTGTATAACACCTCAAGACGGTTGAAGAATGCAATTAGTTGATCATACTACCCTGATCAGTACCATCTTAGTTGAAGAGTCCAATTGCTTGGTATTCATGGGTGAAAAAAGAGGCACACATTTGACACAAGAGTTACATCATCTTAAATTGAAATTTTGATGGAAAAAACACGGCAATGAACTAATACGTACAAACATAATTATTTCAAAATAACTTCAGAACATTTCTATTCTCCCTTAAGAGACGTGATATAAATAATGTTGCTGCAACCCATTTGGCACAAATAGAACAAACAAAAACCTACTTCATTAAATGATTACTACAATGCTACCCCAAGAAGAGTTGAGAAGACAAGAACAAGGGGAAAGGTTGAAACATGAAAGTCAAGTCTTAATCTACAAAAGGAACTGGCCAAAAGGTTACAAACTATGCCAAAATAAAAATATTCAAACAGGAATGTGAAGAACCTTCTCATAAGAAAGAATTCACTGAATAATTGCATTAAAAGAACTTTTACAACAATATATTAAGAGCTATAAACTCAATGAGAATCTATGTATAACCTGAGGAACTGGAAAAAAAACCTCTGCCTACTAATTAACACCTCACATCAATGACTAAACCACATTCCTGCAGTTAGAGTTGTTGTGAGACAAACAAGCTATCCAACAAATCAGAACAACCAAGAGCATTCTCCTTGTTTGTTACTTATATCAAGAAATATAAGTTTTAAAGGATGCCCTAGCATCCATCTTGACTGATCTCTAAAAAATTAGTAAATAGTTTTATAAAAGAAAAAAGCTAGCAAAATCATCATCCCATTCAAAACACAATCTGTCTGCCCTAAGACAGAATGAATTTACTATACCCTGCATTCATATACTGCAAAATCCTATCTATTACATGTGACCATAAATCTTATTCCCTGAGCATCAACACATTTTCAGTTCTCAAAAGATGCCTTTGACATCCAATGAAAGCCACTACCAGTAAATTGGCACTTGAAGGAAAGCGTAACATTTCCATTAAGCTACTCTAAATATTCACATAGTGGCAAGATATGATCCATATACCCGAATAGTGGGGTAAAGGCTTAGTTGTTGTTGTTGTTGTTGTACTCTAAATATTCTCAGAATCAACAATAACCAGAGGTCTTACAGTTAGCTCGAATTTTGCCATTGCAATATGATTGGAGGCCACCAATCTTTTTAATTTTAAGCTTTCAGCCCTTTTTATAGATCTCCTCAAGAGCACATATAATTGCTGTTGAATGGACGAAGTTCGCATATTCGTAGCTGGTGAGCAAGATGATCCAAGAATTCCAGTTGTGCTTGAAATACCAACTTCGGATAGTAGGTTGCAGATGGCTGTTAAAGTGTATGCAAGACAAGCATCATCACTTTGCTGCACAATAAGAATTACAGAATATCAAAAACTTTATAACAATAAAGAGAAAGAACAAAAAGCCAACAAAGAAAGTGGAATGCTTGCAAAAATTTGTTCAGTTCCAAGAAAGAAACCAGGAATAGTAGCAACCATTTGAATAGGGTACACATATCGGACAGCAAAGCTAAGGAAAAACAACGATACACAAACTTCCTCAACAAAACAAAAACTACGTATACATATTTTGCCTTCTCCACAATTGAAGAGAGGAACAGTTTTGAAGGAGAATGGGGATGCAAATGGAATATGATAGGAGGGGTTTGTTGATCCTAAATGTAATGTAACCAAATAAAAAAGGTGACAATTAACAAAAGATTTCTTCCAGCAATATCAATTTTCCTACGAAGTGCTTGATGTTTGGACGTCTAGAAAAATAACAAGAAAAAAAACGTAATTTATGTTCATTCACAACCAAATAAAGGAAAAAGGAAAACGGAAAAGTGTGCCAATAATTTCTTCCTTTGGAGAAAGAAAGACAAATTGAACAAAGAGCAAACTAAAACCACTAATGTAAGGCTAGATTTGAGCTATCTTAATGGTCAAAGGGGAAAGGGGCAAAAAAATGCAACCTCTGGACCACTGACAAAATGCAGAACAAAAATAAAAGTAAAAAATAAGGGGAAAAGACAAGTCAATTGTGAAAAAGTGACGAAATAGTAAAACTAGATAATTAAAAATCGTGTAACAGCTTTTTAACCATTTACATATAAATAAGATCTGACAAGCAGGACATAATTGGTAATAAATGATCAGATAACCTTCTCTCATCATCAATGTACCATTTCAATATATTAGGAAAACAACAAGAAAACTCTAACATCACTACAGTTACAGAGGGCCAAGTATACACAAACAATGTGGCTAAGGGTAATAATAAAAAACAAAATTGGAAAAACAAAAAAAAAAAGTTCAGCAATAAGATACCAGTAAAACTAAAATGAAACAGCAGAAAAGGAATTGGTGCATTTTCATGAACTATCACAAAAGAGAACTCATATCAATAAGAAGAAGATTGTTACACATAAAACATCTGCTTCACATGTAATTGTGAGATCTTCACCAAATAGTATTAAAACCTTTTGGTCAGGAATGACAAACAAGATACTGGATACTGTTTCTGCCTTTAGACAAATGCATATCAATCAAGTATATATCTTAAGAACCATATCTTGTATGGTAGACAACAGAACAACCAAACTCTGATACACCAAGTGACATATTCAAAAACATATGTCTCAGGGTGTTTATCTTAAACACTCTATATAATATGACAGTTGTATCTCATATTGACTAGGAATAAATCTTATATATGTACCAGAGAACCAACAAGAAAGAGAAGTGAACTAGAAACCAAAAATTGTGCCTAAAGAGAACTAGAAACCAAAAAATCGTGCCCATTAATATGTACCAGAGAACCAACAAAAACTTTCAATACAAAGGAAAATCATATACCATTTTTAATTTACTCCAGAATTTCAAACAATTGCATGTGATTGACTTTTGGCTTAGACACATATATCATGTCCCCATGACCAATGTAAATGTTAAAAATAATTCCAACTGCAACCTAAAGCACACAGAATAAAACAACAGTTCAAAAATAGAAAGGCTACAATCTTTCAAGTGACATGCAGATTAGAGAGTAAACTTGTCAAATTAAGAGTACCTGCTGAGAAACTCTAACTGCTTCAGTCAAGACCTAAAATTATCAAGCAAATCATTAGTTGGAATTTTAACTGGCACAAGAGTGAGCCTCAAGAACAAACTAATACTCATCCACCACACACCAAAAAAATAAAGAAAAACTAATATATCTTACTCTATAATATATAAAGCAACATCCACTTGATTCCAATTTCCAAGAACCTTCTTTTGCCATGTGGCAACTAGTTTGAATTTCATCATAGTTATTAAAGGCTCAAGGCGCACCTAGGCGCATAGGGGTCCTAGAGCTTAGGCGCAAGGCGAAAGGCGCAGGCGCGCGCCTGAGCGACATCAGGCGCACTATGAAAAAAAAAAATTTTAATAATATTTTAGACATTCATACTTATACTTCCTAAAAGAAACTACTTAAAAGTCTCAATATAACTATATAAGCCAACTAAGTAACATAATCTCGAAAACTTAAAATTCTAAAAACTTTCTCATAAATTCAACTAAGTAGCATAAATTCCACCTTTTGTTACTTTCTCACAGAAATCACAAACTATATCATTTTTGTTATTTGGATTTTGCAAAAGAACATACTTCCAACAAGGATCCTTTCTAGAACTATCACAACTAGTACTTTCCATACTTAAGAAAATAAAAAGAGGAGGGCGCCGGCTGTAGAAAAGAAGAAAAAGCAAAGGAAAAAAAAAGAAGAGGAGCAGGACTGGTCTGCAGAAAAAGGAGAAAAAGCAAAGGAAAAAAAACAGAAAAAAAAGAAGAAGAAAAGGAACAGGACTGGTCTGCAGAAAAGGAGAAAAAAAACAGAAGAAAAGGAGCAGGACTGTCTGCAGAAAAGGAGAAAAAAAACAGGAAAAAAACAGAAGAAAAGGAGCAGGACTGGTCTGCAGAAAAGGAGAAAAAAAACAGGAAAAAAACAGAAGAAAAGGAGCAGGACTGGTCTGCAGAAAAGGAGAAAAAGCAAAAGAAAAAAAACAGAAGAAGAGGAGCCGTCTGCAGAAAAGGAGAAAAAGCAAAGGAGAAGAGCAGGAAGAAGAAAAGGAAAGCACGGGGAGAGAAGAAAAGAAAGAGCAGGGAGAGAAGAAAAGAGGAGAAGAAGAAAAGAAAGAGCGGGGAGAGAAGAGCTTATCTGGCCGGCGCCCAATTTTCTGTCTGCAGCCTTCTTCTTCTTTTTTTTTTTTTTCCAGAACCCTAATGTCTTGAAGGCGCTCCAGGCGCGCGCCTTTTCTGAGAGGCGCGCGCCTGAGCGACATCGCACGCTTTTTGATCTGCAAGGCGCAAGAGACTGCGCCCTGCTAGAGACTGCTATTGTAATTCTAACTTGCAAATAAGAATTTTAATAATTATCGAAGATCAATAAAAGAATACACCCTTATTACACACAAACACACACACACATAATGAAAAGCAGCCCCAGATAAAACAGGAAATAACTAGAAGTTTGAACCACAGATGTCCTTACCTCCAAAGCTAGCTTTGGGTGACCAAAGTGGAAATGCATCATCCCTAAGCATAATAAAGCAACCTCATATCTACCAGAACTATCACATCCCGATGAAGGTGGGACAATATCTAGTCCTTCAGTCCCTGCACTTTGGTACAAACATTTCTCAGAAAACATTGTGCTAATTTCTTCTATTGTACAACACATTTCATGGTTAAGAAGAATAAAGAAACCTGCACAAGGTTAGAATAACTTAAAATATTCTTTAACAAAAAACACTAAATAAATAAATATATAAAAACACAGAAGATGGAAAAGATGAACAAGGACAAGATAGTAGATGCTATAGGGCAAAAAATCTTTCACAACTATCTATAATCCAAATTAAAATTTCAATTATATGCAACAAACTATAAAAACTCAAATCATTTCTCTTAAAAAGTACTAGAAACTATATTTTCTTTTTTCTCACTTAAAGAGATTAGAGAACTATAGATAACCTAGTAGAAAACCACACGACATAGCAACTAAACGAGAACTCTTCAATCAAACACAGAAAAGAAAAAATACAAGGAACTCAGCAAAGTTCTCACCTGCAACACAACCAAAGACCCCATAACCAAAAACAAAACAGCAACCTCCTTTGTAGATGAAACCAACATGAACCTACCTGGGCTCTACAGGAAGCCCATTCTTATCAAGTAGACAATATGTGAACTTAAAGGCTTGTTTCTATATAAGCAAGTAGACTCACAAAGATATCCAAGATAACATGTATCTAGGGCCAACAGTACAAATTAAAGGATCAGGAATGTACCCAGCTATATCTCTGGGCACCAAATTTTCTCTATAAATGATATTGGTCCTAAAACCACCAAGAAAATCCTTCTTACCGATTTAGGTGAAACACAAATTTATATTATGACTAATCAATAAGATGCCCCAGTAGATAAGTGGCTTTTAAAAGCAAACAAAATAAATTATTAAGACAAAATAAATAAGCAGCAGAGAAAGAGTTTTTAGCTCAAAGGAAACAAATTCCAATGAAAAAGTCAAGATGGAGTTCTTGTTCCTTGGGAATGACTGGCAAGTTTGTCTTGCAGAAATTTATGGAGAAGGTCTATTACTACAGCCTAAATGCAAGGAAGATTGTTTAAAATATAAGTATGTGTGTGTGTATAGGCTTGATTATGTCATCAGTTTTTACATAAATTGTCATGTGTACTGAGCAGTAGGCTTAACAAAAAGATATCAACAAAGGTAGCATTGCATTCTAGAAATAAAACCAATAAAAAAAAAAAACACTTTATAGATTGCAAGTGGTTGATGCCAGAGACTAAGGGAAATATCCAGAAATGAATGCTCAAGGCTGTCTCCCTAATATTTTAACAAGAACCATAAGCTCGAGTAGTAAAGTAAGGCCTCTATAAGAATTTTTGAAGACCAATTGAGTCCTTCCATGTAATTACAATACTCATCCTCGTGTTATCTCCTCAAAACCAAATTAATAAGCAGCGGCAAAAAGGAATGCAGCAAGCTGTTTATTTCTTTTCAAACCAACTTTGAACTAATTTTTATGATAAGGAACATCACTAGAGTGCTAAATCTTTAAAATCTAACCCTCAACCTTCAGTCTCAGGAAATGAGAAATGCAAAACAATTGACAGAGACAACAACAATTAAGCCTTTATCCCACTATGCGAGGTCAGCTATATAGATCATGTCTCAGCATTACTTTCTATCAAGACACATATGCATAATGTATGTGGATGTATCAGAGAATTACCCAGTCAAATACATTCATGCCATACCATTTTTTTATCCAGTTAAATTCAGCAGAGAATAAATATCAACTCAGAGGTAAGTGTCAATTTTATTTTGCGGGGAAACAAAATTTTAAGAAAGAGCTTTAATCTCCATTCTTAAAATTGTAATTGGGTCACTCAGTTCTTTGACACCATATCAATGAACAACAATCCACCTTTTCAATCATTTATGTTTCAAAGCCTTTGCTAGCTTGATGATCAAGCAAACTCCTTGTATACAAAAAGGCCCATTTGAAATTCACTTTATTAGTCTGTACAGCACTACATATTTGAATGAGATCATTCAACTTAATGAATTTAACCATCAGTCTTTATACAACTCAATCTAAGCATGAAAAATAAGAAAGCCCCTTGATGGGATTTTAATATTTCCATAATTCTAAAATATCTACACAGGGCATGATGCTCAATTAGAGAAGTTGGACGTAGAGCCCCAACTAGATCAATGTCAGTGGGGATTGTACTAATTGAGAACCGTTTAAAGAAGAGGATTGCACAAGATGGATTCCACCAGAAACAGCCAAACATAAGATGATGGCATATACCTGTAGTCAAAATAACGATGAAGGTTTTCCAAAGCCACAGGATAGTCATCATGATAAAGGCTAGTCAAATAGCGCAAGAAATGAACCTGCAGTTAATGCAGTGGGGAACAAAAGTCTTTTTGAGGAAAACAGAATAATTTTAAGGTAAATTACTTAAAGGCATGCCAATGTGAACACAAGTCTACCCGATGCAGTTCTGGAGCTAGTTGCTGAAGCTGCTTAAGAATAGATTCAAAGGCATTCAAAGGGAATGCACTGCCATGCCTGCTCCAGAACACACAAAAAGAATTCTTAAAACTGAATACCTCATAACTCATGAACACATAAATCAAGTGTAGAAGGTTTAACAGAGACCACATGCCTTTCAATTGCATCAGATTGCTCTAATAAGTATCCCTGTACTTGCCAGTTTGTACGGAGGATACCCCCAGCCTGGGGATCCATGTTTCTGGCTGCATAATCTAGTAAAGTGGCACATGAGCCACCTTCTCTCAGTTTATCAACTTGTTTCAGCTTCGAGCCGGAAGAAATATCTGAATCTGCATTTTCAAGTTGCATTGTCAAGAACTAGAATAACCACCAACTGAAGATACCACGTTACAAATACTTCCAATCAGAGCAATGTATGGGATTGTAAATGTAAATCATTACCTATATGTCCATGCACGTTGAATCTAACAAAATCTAGAGCTTAAAATAAAACTCTGAAAAGAATGAAACCAGGCTTTTCACACCGAATTCTCATGATCTATCACCAAAATATCGTTCAATCATCCAGAATCTCCGCCAAGAAGAATACTTGTAATTTATAAATGATAACCATACCATTTCCAAAGTACATTTAGCAATTTGACAAATACAATTGACTAATTCAAGTTCAGAAGATTGACCAAAAGTAATTTGAATGCAACTTTTGACTTTATGAATTGCCCATGCACTGCATAAGCAATTGCCAGTTGGAGATCATCATCATCATCATCATCACCTTTATCCCAAACTAGTTGGGGTCGGCGGTCGATGAACTCAAAGACATAAATCCATAAAATAAAGAAAATATAATAAAGTAAATAGATAAAGAAATAAATAAAAATGTTAAAACTATAAAGGGCAGTCGGGACCACTAGAGTTTTGCTCTTCCACTACACTAATAGTTTTCCTCCACTCTGTTCTACTACAAATTAGTCGCCAATCTATTTCCAACTCTATTAAATCTTGTTTTACTACTTTTCCCCACGTAACTTTCGGCAAGAAAAGTAACATACTTGTAGTTGGAGATATTTAAAAAAAACACGGGAAGAAAAGTAACATACTTGTAGTTTTCTATACCAATACCCACACCTTTCCAACAACTGACTAGCAGGTTATCCTAGCCCATTAGGATCACTATCAACCCCAAATTCGAACCTAAACTATGACTCTCAGCAGAGTAGCTGTTCATGCTATAATTTGCGACACTCTTGTGCTCGTTCACTAATCACATTTTATACCATCAGCATAAAAATAAAAGATCATTTCTAGAAGTCTTCCCTACCATTTCCAATTTCGTATAAATCAAATCACTTTCAAACGTTACAAATTTAAAAGGAAAGTTTTTACAATAGGTGAATAGACAAGCCAATTTAGGAGATAAGAAAATTGTGATTGTGGTTCCACTTAATGATTTGAGAATTGTTGCTACTGCATCACCCCACTATCCAACTGTAGCCAATAATGGGATCAGCAAGTATAAACCAAAAAAAAAAAATGCTACATGTTCTGCATATGATAATGGTCAAACAGTTGGAAATCAAGTTTGAAATGAAATCAGCACATTAGTGATTAAAACTATCATCATCAACAAAAGAGAAATATAAGAAGAAAGAAATTGATGCTAATTTTCAAAGTGGCAGGACACACATTGAAAGCATAGTCCAGTCATACCTTCAATAAGTTCAAAAAGTGCTTTGGGAGCATGAGTATGAAAAGAAATTCTCTCATTAGCCAACTTTCGTGCTTCAAACTCTTCAGTAACTTTCTCAAATACAAGACTCTCCAGTTCCATGTTCTCATATCGCATTGATGATTCAGCACCATTATTACAATCTTCTAAATGTGACAACTCATAAGGACAGCTTGAAAATGATTCTTTACAGTACATAGCTATACTTGTTAAAAGATGGCAGACTCCCTGCATGCCCAGGGTCAGTGAAAATCAAAATCAAACCAATGCACACAACTACTTACCATGACTAAGTAGAACCCAAAAAGGTGCCACTATCTTGATGGTAAAGAAAATAACAAGTGTGTCGGAAAAAGAAAACTCTTATCTAAAAGTATTTGTGCCGTATAACACTAAAATTTGACTTTCAAGATATGGAGATCAGAAAAGAAACCTCAAATGTTGAAAGATTGAAAGCAAGTATGCAACGTCGCACAAACAGCCCAAGAATGCTACTTGGGTCAAGCATGATTTGATCATCATCCACAACATTAGAATCAGAGCCTCCCAAAATACCTATTAAAAAAAATAACCCCAGAGAGGTTACAAATCACATAGCACTGTTATGAAGTAATTTACACATCATCAACAAAACCACTCAAAAAAACTGTAAGTCCACAAAAACTTATCCTACAGTGAAACTTCAACTGTCCTAGAAAAGCTTAAAAAAGAATGACATGTCTTCTAATAAGTGACTCACCTCTGAGGTCACTAAAGAAGTTAAACAAATCATCAGGTGAGCCAAACGAAGATAGTCTACGAGTCAAGTGATCAATCAACCAATCACTTGGAAAGTCACCAACTTCCTTTAACAGCCCAATAAGCTCATCTAGCTTCGGCTCCAATATATTATCCCATGACTACATTTCATCAAAGAGCCACAAAGATAAAGTAAGAAAACCATCCCATCAGAGCATTTCTCCGAACACAACCCGCATGGAGTACATTATGCCCAAAGCATTCGATATTGCTAGGAAGTATCAGTTCTATCTCAGAAAACACACGTGCAAATGAAAAATAATATAACAAAAAAATGCATCATAAAGAATACATGTTAATTAGCTAGAAACTCTTAAAATAATAGTATGGTCACTAATCAAAATTGTATTATGTACACTAAAGTTTATTCCTGTCTCTGCTTTTTACTAAACAAACATAAAGCAACATTTACAACCTCAAGTTATTGTACATTGTGAGATTCACATTGTACATTTCCATTGGAGCAGAAGTTGTTCTTAAAAAAAAAAAATTACACATATGAATCCAACAAATATTATCTCTTCCTTAAATTTACAAGAATTAGTACACCAAACTAATACAAAACAAAATGAGGCAAGGTATAAATACAAATCATATGTTAAAAAAAATCAAGCACTTTTCAGAAAATAATTCAGTCAAAGTACAAACTAGAAAAGGTAAAAAAGTGCAGAAACTAAAATCAAGGTTGTACTTCAAGCACTAAAGCTCGCATCTTTTTCACGCACAACGGTGAAACTCTGGGGCAAAAAAAAATGAAAGAAAGAGTAAGCCAGAGAACAATGGAGTGATAAAATTACCTTAGTTAGAGAAAAGAGGAATAATCCGAGACGATTGTGGTCTGAAACAGAGGAGAAGGGAAACGGAACTGAATTCTGTCCCGGCGGAGCGAACACTTGAATCAATATGCAAACGGAAACTTTGTGCGGCGTAACCGTGAATGTTCCCGGCGGCTTCAAAATCCCCGCCATTGCTGAGAAGGAGGGAAGGCGCGCTACAACTAATTGAAATTTTTTGAAGTAAATATCAGGAATGGGCAGCGAAAATTTTCATTTGATCTGATTCATTGGTAGTAGTAATGTAAATCAAAGCTGATAATAATGGATGATTGGGGAGGATTACTGAGAAATGGCGGTAGCTAGGTTTTTGAAATGGTGGAGAAGGACAATGGCGCTATTTGTTGTTTAGGCTACGTTTGTATTTTATTGTCTTGTATTCGTACGAGTGAAAATCTGGTTGAAAATTTTTTTATAAGAAAAAATAATATAAAAAAAAGTAGGTTAAAGAGAATTTTTTTTAAATAACGTAAAAAGAATTTTAGATAGATTTTAAATTTTAAATTTTAAATTTTAAATTTTAAATTTTAAATTTTGAAATAAAAAATTATTTGAATATTTTATTTTTATAATTAAAAAAATGTAAGATTTTGTAAATAAAAATAGTTTCCAAACGAATCCTTAATGTTATGAGTTTTTTGCAATTTTTTTCCATGGGGGCCATGTGGGGAAATGATTAAGGGGTTGGTTCCGTAGTTAGTTGGGGAAGTGAAATCGGAATTCATTTTGATATTTAGTGTTTGGTTAAAAAAAATAAAATTTAATAATGATCATAAAAAATTAAGTAAGACCTATATTTTTTTTATAATGATTGATTACTTAAAAAGTAATAATTATTTATATTATGTTTTTAATTTTAACTTTAATATTAAACCATCGTCATTTTTTTCACTTTACATTCTTTCATTATTTTTTACTCACTTTCTCTCTCTTTCCACTCACTCCTCTTTCTCCGTCATCCATATCACTCTACTTTCTCTCTTATTCCTCTCGATAATTACTTTCTCTTTCATCATTTTTCTCATTCCACTTTCTCTCTTATTCTCACTCTACTTTTTCTCTCATCCTTTTTTTCACTCTACTTTGTCTCTAATCTAATTTCTCAATTTACTTTCTCTCACATCCCTCTATGTTGTTACTTTCTCTCTCATCATTTTTCTCACTCTACTTTCTCTCTTCATCATTTTTCTCACTCTACTTTCTCTCTCATCATTTTTCTCACTCTACTTTCTCTCTCATCATTTTTCTCACTCTACTTTCTCTCTCATCAATTTTCTCTCTCCTCTCTTATCACTTTATAATGTTATTTTGAGTTATTTTGCAGAATATTGTGTATTTTTTAAAGAATTAAATAAATATTGATAATCTTGAGGGTGTACCGATATTACTAAAGTTAATATCCCAGATATCGACTTTAATGTATTTTTTTTTAAAGTTATTGATTTAAGACTAGTTAACTAGTTTTTGTGGCATTTTTTATTAAAAAAATTAGAAAATAATGAAATTTTGAACAATATTTTTGCAGTAATTTGTTGTGTATTATTACAGATGATTTTAATTTATATATTTGGATATGCATAAGAAAATTTTAAATTCAAAAACTATAATTATATATTTTTATTTTGTAATAAGACATTAATTTTTCGTACATGCTTTTTATAATTTTGTTCTTTAATATTATTTAGGGTTTAGGGTTTACGAGTACCATGCGATACCCATCCCCTCTTTCTCTCAACCCTGATACATCCCACCTTAGCACATTCAAAAGGCTATATTTAGGAAATCGACTTCTTATGGCAATTTAGATTAAATTATCTTTCACTATCTTGTCATGTTTTTTCTTCTCGAATAACATTTGGAATGAGGGAGGAGATTTCACTTAATTAATCAATTTATAAGAAAACAAGAGTGCCCCTAATAATAATAATAATAATGAAAGATACTTTATGATAGAGAAACATGATAGTAAACCTACTTTAAAAACAAACATGTAGACCTGTCCAATCTTTTCTTCTTCCTCATATTCTCAGTTTTGGCATTTTTAGAATAGATTGAAAAAAGAAGAGGTTAAAGGATATTTCAAAAGATTTATATCTGAATATTGATCGAGTTATATGCTTGTATTTAATTAGTCCTATTATGGAAACATAAGTTCCAACAAACTTGGATCGTATTGTTGCAAGTGCCATAGTAGAAATTTAAAATCTTCCATTGCATTGTTATTATTTATTATTAATATCTCTTTTAGTTTTGGTAATAATAGAATCAGACTTAATAAAGCTAGCTAACTGGTTAAGTTTTCTTTCATTTTTAAGGATTCTATTTATGTGAAAAATGTAATCCCTTCAATAACAAAAAAAAAAAATTCTCATTATCGTATAGTTATTATTAACTTTGTTGTAAAAATATAATTCACTTTTATAATACTACGCTACTAAACAAAGTCATGTTACAATTTTAAGGATAATAAGTATAAGATAGTGAGAGATAATCTAATATGAATTGCCATATTTAAGAAATCGACTTCTATACTTGAATAAGAAGTTAAATGTGCGAACGTTGTAGGAAAACAAGCCGAAATAGAAAAAAGTTCTAAGTTTGAACAAATTACAAAAAAAAATTAAAAAATCAAGTTCCACAACGTGGCTGTTTAATACTCTTACGTGGCTATCGCCTAAGAGGTTAGGGTTGGGGTTGTGAGTTTTCATTAGATTGGCATTACGTCTCTGATAAATCTAGATCAAAATGAATGGATTGATCCATATTGATCCATACGTGATTGTGAGCGAGGACGTCTTCAATGCTCATAGACCAAATTATACGGAGGCATTTGAGATGACGTACTAGTGTCTAACTGCGATGAGTATTCAATCTTAGGTGTTTCATCATATGGCTCACCGGACTGATGAAGAAACATACCAGTATTAAATATCTGATCATCATCATCAACATTACGACGGCGAGAAGTAGATGGACGATTATATGTAGATGGATGATCATGCGATTGTTGAAATTCACCTCGATCTTCAAAGTTTGAACGTGTCATCTGCATCTAGAGACCCTCTCCAACCATCGTCAATGCACGAGAAGAAATGTCATTTACGTTTGACATACAGTCCCCAGTCTCATGAAAATTAGGGCCAAAAACGGAGGATAGTGGCAGTGCTATCAAGTTTAAGCTATCAATTCAATTTCAATAAGAAACGAAGCATAGTGGCGGTGCTAAATACCGCCAAAAGAAGAAGAAGAAGAAGTTTGAGAACCTACAAGTCTTCTCGTGAAATGCCCTCTGGAGGTATAACTAAGAAGGTTGGACTTCTGGAGACCCTGATTCAGCATTTTTTTCCCCTCATCAATTAGCACCCATCTTTCCCTCTTTGTACAATTTCCATAAAGTTAGCATAAACCACATATGACTAACTATAACAAAAAATACATTTGCAGCTATGAAAAGCTAAGAAGAAATACATGAAAGATGCATCCCAGGTACTTACAATCACGACATAAAAAATTGTTTCTTCAGCAAAAAATAAATTGATTGTACACGATACATTACCCTTAAACATTTCTATCATATCCATCTATTTTCTCTCTCAACAGAATCAAAACGAAAAACATCACAGAAAAAGAAGGAGGTGTAGCGCCTAAGGCTTAATTGACTAAGAACCATCCATAAACTGGACCATTCCCAGTCAACTCATGCTTTTATAAAAGTAGAAGATATACCAAGCAGCTAAAGGAAATCAGTGATGGTGGTGGCGACGATGGGTTCTGACTTTCTAAGCTCAACCACGGCTGTTTTTAGATCTGACAAAATAGGGGGATGGCCTAGGAGAAAGTAGCAAAAATTTGGGAGAACCAACCGAATCCGAAAGGGACAACCCATAACCGGTGAAAAAGACAACCTATGGACTTGAGGACTACTTCGGCCATACTGGAAGTGGATCTGATTGGAGTCGGCAACCAAAGAGCAGCAATGGTGCTTTTTTAATTAAGGAAAATAAGACATTGGTTCCGGTAGGAAGTGGGTTTTGGGCAGGGAGATGGGTGGTGATGGGATGATGGTGGTGGAGGGAGAAGGAGGAGGGATTCGTTGTGACGGTGGTTTTGGAAATGGCGACTAAAAGGGTTTTGGAAATGGGAAAGTTGAAAATGGAAAGACAAAAAAAAATTAGTCAAATTTTTTGACACATCTGGCTTTTCCCTCTTATTCAAATTCATTTTTCCCTTTTATCTTTTTAAACATTCAAACTTTTTATTTAATTATTAATTATTAAAAAATTTATTTTTTAATCAATAATTAATTTTTTACTCTATAATGCTAAGTTGGTTTAATAAAATTTTGATTTGAATTTTTTTAATTTTAAATTTTGAAATGTTAATTAGTTATTAAATGACTAAAATGAATTTTTTTTTTGAAATAATTTAGACAAAAAAATAATATTTACATTTTTATGCTGATATTGAAGAAATTATGTATATTAAAAGTATGTGTACATATAGACTAAACTACTTATGTTTTATAATAATTACTTTTACTATAACTACATAACTACTATACATTGTATTAACTACTTATATTATAAATTTTAGTCCTAACTATATATATATACTCCCTTTGTCCAGCAAAAAAAAACAAAGTTCAGTTTTTAAATAAGTTTTTGTCCCAAAAAAAGTCTAATTTCAAAAGTCAACATTGATTTTTTAACAAAATGTTCAAAATACCCTTAATGAGATAGAATACATTAAAGAGTGTATTGATATACAATAAAGAATATACTTAGTTCAATTGTTATTCTTAACCAAATAAACCAATTGCTACTAATCAATACTGTATTGTAATACTAAAAAGAATATGCGATTAAAATACAATTATATGGACAAATAAAATATTAGGGTGTCATAGTATAATTATTAGAAATTAAGAGCGATAATATAAGTAAGTTAAATTTGGCTTAAGGAAGAATATGCTTAGTCAAATCAACATGTCTTAGCAAAGAGATAATCATCATAATTAATTGACAGTGTATCTAAAAAAAAATTCTATACTTGAAGTAAAATAATATAGGCAAATTCATATATATTAGGGTGTCTTAGCGTGATTATTAAAAATTAAAAACCATAAATTTAAAAAGTTAAGCTTGGCCCAATAGATAAACTACATGACTCAATCATGATCATTAGCCCAACAAATCCAATCATTATATAAGTTGTGGCCAATCAATTTTGGCCAAAATATTTTATTTAATCCATCCCTAATTATATAGCTCAATACATATTTTCTTATTAAAATTTGTCATATTTAATTTTATTACACACCAAAACAAATATTTTATATATCAATATTTAATAATATTATACACTAAAACTTTATATATAGAGATATAAATTAAAAGATTATAACTATCAAGGTGTCCTAGTATAATTATTAGAAATTAAGAGCAATAATATAAATAAGCTAAATTTGGCTCAAGGAAAAATATGGTTAGTCCAATCAACATGTCTTAGCCAAGGAAATCTAATCATAATTAATTGATAGTGTATCTAAAAAAAGACACTATGCTTGCAGTAAAATAATATAGGCAAATTTATATATATTAGAGTGTCTTAGTATAATTATTAGAAATTAAGAGTCATAAATTTAAAGAATTAAATTTGGCCCAATAAATAACCCAATCATGATCCTTAGCCCAACAAGTCCAATTATTATATAAGTAGTGGCCAAAAAATTTAGCCCAAAATATTTTATTTGATCTATCCCAAATTATATGCGATTAATGGCAAAAATAGCATTTTTTTTCGTTGACTTTAAGAAACTAGCAGCTGTATAATTTTTTTTTGCTAAACTAGCAAATCAACGTAATTTGACCAAGTGAAAAGACCCAAATAATCATCTATTTACAAAAGATGAAAAACATCGCATCTAAAAACACTCTTTTAGGTCAAGCAGTAGAAGGTTGAGCACTAGGTCAAACTTGACCTAAAAGGTCTAGTACAAGGTCAAGCTTGACCTTGTGCTAGACCTTAAAGGTCAAGCAGTAAAGGTCGAGCATTAGATCAAACTTGACCTAAAATAAATATTTCATATCTTCATATTTAATAATATTACACACTGAAACTATATATATATATATATATATATATATATATATATATATATATATATTATAACTATTTTCATTTTTATTGTGCTTATTTTAATAATTAAATTTTCTTTTGCACCAGAAAATTCATTTTTATAATACACTAAAAAAATTTCTAATTTTGAATTAATGATATTTTACATATATTCATATAATTAAGGATTTAATTAAAAATCATATATAAGTAGTATAAGTTACATATGTGATAAGAAATCAGTGGCGAAAAAAATTCGTCACTAAAAGGCATTCAAATTGGTGATGACAAAGAATATCGTCACTAAAAGGCATTAAAATTGGTGACAATAAAAAATTCGTCACTAATGAATAAACTTTATGATTTTAGTGACAAGAATGAATGTCATCACCAATTTCTCGTTACTAATTGTGACAATTTTGGTGGGAAAGCTTCCCACCACATTCTTTAGTGACGACTTTCGGTGACTCGTTACTAAAGTTTGGGAGTAAACGAAAAATTAGTGACAACAAAATTTTTTTGTCACTAAAGGGGGTATTTAGTGACGAGATTTTTTTTCGTCACCAAGTATTCCGTCACTAAAAGCCAAATTTCTTGCAGTGATGGTTGGAATTTGAGGTACATATCCTTATTAGTAAGATATGAAATTTCATTGAGTATGTAAATGATAAATGATTTTATGTTCCTCTAGTACTCATTAAATATAACAGTTAAAGTTATTACAATTTTTTTTACAAATTTTTTATCATGCAGATCATAAATTTCTATTATGGCATGATGACCAATCGTGCCAGAAAATTCAAAGAAATGGACAACTTTTTTTTCTCACCGCATGGTTTTAGGTTTTCTATTTTTAATGTTTTTTGTGGGTTTATAACATGCAATAGTTGGTTTTTTTTTTTTTAATTTTTATCTACTAACTAGTGTTAGGTTCCTCCACAAGACGTAGGGGTTGCCATTGTTTAGGTTTTTTGTTTTTGTTTATCTTTTAATGCATTTGTGGTGTTTTAAATTTTGGTATGACATGGTTTTATGTGAAATAATAATACGTAATAATATATAGAGTTATTTATATGAGTATTGTAGATTTTATAAAGAATTAAAAAAATATTATGTTTTATTTGTCTTTCCAAAATATTGAAGTTGACATCTCGAAAATTGATTTTAAAGTCGATTTTTTGATATATCGACTTTGAAGCTATTTTTCTTTTTTTCTCATGAAACCCGAATCACTCCTTTTCCCACAAACCTTAATTGCTCATCTTCCCAGCATCCCTAAACACTGTGGTAGTCAAACATTTGCCTTGTCTCTTCTTAGTAGCAATCGGCTCCATTTGAGACTTGAACTTTTTGGTTTTTTGGACAATGAATTAATCAAAAAACTTACATTGAGTTTTTACACACGATCATACTAGGTTGTTCCGCCAGAATGGTTGTGAGAAAACCTTAATGAATGCAAATGGGACGGCTAGCTGCTTGAGGGGCTACTATTGGATTTTGGAAAAGATTACAGTTGTCGACAGCTTGGGGGGGGGGGGGGGGGGGGGGGGTGCGGCTACTAGGGCACTGCTGTTGACTTTTGTGAGGGCCTGCTTCTTTTTGCTTTTATTATTATTATTATTTTTGGAAAAACCCTAGTTGAAATCAACATCACTAGTTTGGTAAAAAATTTTAAAACATCAATATTTATTTAATTTTTATTAAAAATTATAATATTTATATAAAAAAACTCATAATATATGTTGAGTATAATTATATCTTAATGTAATAATATATTTTGGAGTATTAACTTATTTTGTGAAAAGATGTGTAGATTCTACATTAAGATTTTGGGATCTTTTTTGTTTGTGAAAATTGTGAATAAAATTTGGATAAAAAAATTATCTAGTCGATCTAGTTGATCAAGTTGATTAAAAAAAATATGAGTGTAACAAATTAGAATTTGTCTTAAAAATTGCTAAAGAGAAATTTGAAAATATTGAAAATATTGAAATGCTTAAATTAGAACAAAAAATTAATGGAAATTGTGTAATATTGTTTGTAATATGAAAAATTATTGAAATTGAGAATAATGTGCAATAATTAAGTGTAGTTTATTTATTAAAAATAGCCTACATCCTAAATTTTTAATTTAAAATTAAAGTTGTGTCTAACTTGAAGATAATAAATTAAAATTCTAACTTTATGAATTCCCTAGATTATTAGACTTAGAATTATAAACATTTTTGAATATCTAATATCAACGTCATTAATAGAGTTATCTGATAGTTTTTATACATTTTTTGATATAATAATTTTTATTAATTTATAATTATTCTATTAGAACTCTAATGTTTTAATAGAAATATTATATAAAGTAAGTTTATTCCGAGTAGAATTGGCTTTTCTCATATAATTTCGATCTAAAGTATTAGACCAATGTAATGCTAATATTTTTATATTTCTAAGAGTTATAAAAAGAGATATAAGTAATACAATACTTTAATATATAAAATTCCTTTAAAATATAAAATTATTTAAAAGATAATATAAGTCTTATTAATTATTATAATTACGTTGAAACTGACTGACCACTTTTTTTTTTTTATATAATAAAGATATATGATCTTACGTAGCACATTACAAGCAAAAAGGGAAAGAACAAAATGTTCAGAATCTACCTGCAAATAGACAAGCATGGTGGACTTATCTGCGAATGCAAGAAGGTGAATTGGTGAATTGGTGACCCAAATTATACAATTAATTTCACAAAAAAAAAAAAGTTGACTAAACAAAGATATGAAATAGACTTTGATATCTGCTACCTTTTCTAGCAAAGACAATAGTCTTATTTTCAATACCACCAAAGTTAAGAAAGAACCTTTTCTCAACAAAAAAGTTAGATCATCGGTCACCAATTTTAATTGAAATAACTCTAGAACAACAATTCATACAATTCAATGAATAAGTGAAGGCAAATAAATATCAATAACTAATATGCAAAAATGACAAATGGCATTTATAGAGAAATAAATATAAAAATTACCTTTCGCAATTGAAGTAGCTAAATAGATGAAGATTGAGAGACTAGCTCACTATGGGCATTAAAAAGGCTTAAATCCTTCAAACCAATTTTAAGTTTTTGGTGTCTGAATTTTTAGTTTAATCAAAACTAATAGAAGTTAGACATTGAGTTCTTTCATAGGAAGAACTTTAGAGTTAATTATTATTTCACTAATTTAGAGTTCTTTTTTTTTTTTTTAACAACTTTGAGTTATGTTCAAATTTTAAGCAATTTTTGCAAGTCAAAATAATTATATAAACGACTGTAAAAATTGTAGAATTTTTTATGAGCAAGTGTGAAAGTTCATATCATTTGATTAAACATAGCAACTATAGCATTATAGTGCTAATACCATTTGCTCTACATTTTTGAGAAAATAAGTAACTAGCATTGTTAGTTCCCAACTTCCAAAAATTGCATTTTAAGTAACTTAAGATTTTCCTTCTAAACTGTATTCTCATCTAACAAAGCATCGAAAGGCTCTTCTATCCAAAATTTTGAAAAAAAAATTGAACATACACATATAAACCAATTGACTTGAATACAAAATCAATTTGAACTAGACCTGACCATGGTTCTAAAATTGTCATTTATGGTTCCAAAATTGCTAGTTCTCGGTTTTTACTTCCTCTTAAGGTGGAGCGAGAACCGAACCTTGGAGGTGCCGGTTCTGGTCCAATTTTAGAACTTCCGGTTCCGATTCTAGTTCTGGTTTTAGTTCCACTTTAGTGATTAAATTTAGTTAAAAAAAAAAGTTTTGTATAGAAAGTAAACAAAAATGTGAAAATAACACAAAAATAATTTAAACTTAGAAATTTGTAAAAAAATAATTTAAAACAAAAATCAAATGAAAAATAAATGTATTTTTTTTTAATATTTTGTAGATTGAGTGTAAAAGTAAAAAATTAAACAAAATTTTGAAACAGATTATAAATGATATGATGATAATTGCTATTGTTAAAATAAAAATTGTATTATAGTTCTAACTTTTAAGTAATTGTACAATTATGAAAATTACTCTAAAATAGACTAATCAAAAATCAAATTCATAATCATCTCCTTCATTATCCGTGTTGGAGTGGTTGCTTGACGAACAATTTAGTGTATTGGTTTCACTAGTATCAATATCATCAGGGAATTCAACTTCTTGGTCTCTGTGCACCACTTTGTGCTAACCAAATAATAGGTCAAGCTTGATCGCTTCTCATCCAAAATAATCCCTCTAGCACTAAAAAATTGTTCAACTGCTACAGTTGATGTTCGGATTGCTAAAACTTGCTTCACCATGATAGATAAAATTGGATAAGCTTGTGCCTTCCACCTCTACTATTCTAATACATTAAGGAGCCGTTTGCTTTAGGCGTGTGGGAGGGGAATGGAATGGTATAGATTAAAAGTGGTTGTTTGGTTTGAGGGGATAAGTTTAGGGAAAGTAATGGGGGTGGGTTTTGTGTAAACCCAACTCCCCTTCCCCTTGAATTTAGAGGAATGTAATGAAAATTGGTTCAAAACGACGTCGTTTTGAGCAAAAAAAAAAAAAAATTCAGCACTGACAGACGCGTCACATGTCATGGGGGTTGCAAACCCCCCAATGGTTTGCAACCCCCATTTTATCGATTTTTTTTAAAACAAATTTTACTGAATTGTAGAAAATATTATTCTCTACAAATTGACATGCACTTTGACTATTTTTTGAACAAGATATAATTTATTAAATATCATATAATGTAAAATATTAATATTTTTATTATAATTTTAATATAAAATCTATTCCATTCCATTACAAAATAATACCAAACAACATAATTATTATCATTCCATTCTATTCCAAACCTTTCCATTAATCAAATCCATTCCATTTCTAAACCCACTTTTATACCAAGCGCCCCTAAAGTTTGTGTGGAAACTGCTTTCGATAAACTCAAATGTAGTCATTAAATACATATCAAGTTCCGTACTACCACCGCCCCTTTACTTCTTTAGCATATGAAGTATTTTTTTATTGATTTATCCATTGCGTTTTTTACTAAATTATTCCCATTGGTTTAGCAAATTTTCTTTCTATTAAACTTGATTATAACATATTAATATTTAAATGAAATGATTAGAGTTTTATTCAATATAGTAATATTAATATCTAATATTTGTAAGATTTCTTTAGCCAGAGCTCCAATTGACAGATTCTTTTTTCTTTTGTACAACACAAGTATTCATTATAATAATTATTTTATCTAATATAATAATATAACACAAGCTCTAATAAAATGATAGAATTGTAAATGGGAGAAATATGCGAATTATTGGAGAAAGGAGAATTAAATTTCATTTTTTTCTACTTACATTATTAGGCATGATCCCAAATATTAACGGTCACCATAAGAAAATTGAATATTAATTTATGGTTTAATTTCTCTACTGACTTATCACTAAAGTAATTGAGATTCTCAAAATTTCACACAAAATCAATTTTTTTTCTATCCAATATTTAAAAAATAAAAATAAGATAAAAATTAATTAATTAAGGGAAAAAAAGAAATTTCGGTGCAATTAATTAGTAAAAATAAATTAAATAATGAGTCGCACTTACAAGTCTGATGAACTACAGCAACTACTAACCACCATTCCCATTTCCTTTCTCTTCCCACAATCTATAAATTACATTTTTCCGATCAAAATTTCACTTTTTTTATTTTTGGCATTAATTAATTTTGTCGTTTCATTTTTCATCATCCATGGCTTCCAATGGAGCTCCTCTCGTAAGTCCTCCCCTAAACCTTAGCCTACTTAATTGAGCTGTAAATTACCGAAAATGTCAACTTCAAGGCCACTATCCAGTTTGTAGTGTTTTTAATTTGTTCATGGAATTGTTTTCAGGGCGATGGCGATACCAAGACGAGCTTGGAGAAGATCAAACGGCAGCTGGCGTCTGGTTCTGGTCGGAATTTACTTCAAGGTCCTCTGCTGAAACGATCGGAAACGGTAATGATGGGAATATATAGGAAAATCGAATTTAGAAAGAATTTGTTGCTTAGTTCTTCTGTCGTTTTTTTTTTTCAATTTAGAATTACTTTTCATTTGCTAAGTTTACATTTTCTGCTCACTGGACCAGCTATTTTTTTTTTAATTATTTAAGTGTGGGTTTGCTATAGGAATTGAGGTAAAAATTTTGATTTTAGTACTAAATTTGGGTTTGATTGGATCATAATTTGATGCAATTTTGAATTTAGTGATTCTTGTTTATTGTTTCAATCATCTGTTCAGCCATGGAGCAGAATTAGGCTGCTATGTGCATAAAATTGGCATTTTGCGAGCCCTTTCCATTGAATTTTGTGGACCATTTGCTGTTGTTAGGGTTTTTAGGAATTTGATAATTGTATGCACAACTGTGAATGGACTGTGATGTGGCTATGCAAACAACCAGGGAATTTAAAGTTAGCGTGTGGGTGAGGAATGATTATTTAGGGTGGGGATTAGGAGTTAATTTGCTTTTAATTCTCGTTTTTTCCTCTTTTTGTTATTTTTCTCAGCTCTCAGGCTTCTATGTTGCGTGAAGAATTTGTGCATT
The DNA here is from genome assembly GCA_020080225.1 of Gynochthodes officinalis. Classification (NCBI taxonomy): domain Eukaryota; kingdom Viridiplantae; phylum Streptophyta; class Magnoliopsida; order Gentianales; family Rubiaceae; genus Gynochthodes; species Gynochthodes officinalis. The sequence goes on from CM034623.1 coordinate 32,986,504, forward strand.
AGTTTGTGATTTGAGGCCCTTTTTCAGATATTTTGGAGTAAATATGTATGTGAAATCAGTCAAATGTCTGGGAGGGGAATGGCATGGTCTAGGACAATATTTGTGCTAATGAATTGACTGTGTGCATTTGACAACACTTAGTAGTGAAATGAAAGGAAATCAGTTTTTCAGTAGGGTCGGGATATTGAAAGGGAATTCATTGCTTCCAGTGAAGGCATGATTTCTTTAGTGTTCTTAAGGATTTTATTTTCTTACCTGTAGTAAGATGTGAGGAAGTGAGACCCAAACAAGATCATGATCAAAACTAGTTTCTTATGGAAGAGAGATGAATATGCACACAAAAATCTCACTTTAACCACGACTCTTCATCTTTCATAATACATGTCAACAGTATCCTCCCATAGTGCTATTCCTAACCTATGAAATCCAAATCACCACAGCCTGCTATTTTTTGGTACTCTAACAAATCATTCCCCTTCATCCACTACAACAACATCTATTGTGTGTGTGTGTGTGTGTGTGGTTTCTTTTTTTTTTCCTCTAGAGAATATTATCTGATTGCATAAGAACCACAATCAGTCCCGAGATAAAAAGCCTTTTACAAATTGTACCCTGATAAATTAGGAATACAAGTATAACAATCTGTCTCCCAAGTACTCCTTAGGTGAAGGGAGGTTAGGACAGGCAAAATCAAATACATTTTGCTTTTAACAAGCCAATCTGTAAAAGTTTTGCAGCATTTCTGCTGGTAAGATGCAAATATTTGACGACCAAAAATTGTTCCAAAAAGTACTTGTAAGCATACTTGCGGCATATTTGACCTTAAAATGCAGTGTGTATTTAATCTGTAACCCCTCATTGTTGCTTACACATTATTTAGTACATAAATTTTTTCAGATGCTGGCAGCACCATAGTCCATTTGTTAGGTTTAACTTTCCTTTTACTAATTAGATGCCTGAAGCTAGTAATTTGCATTGCATAATATTTTCAATTTGAATGTGAACCTACTATCCAGAAGTTTACTTTGGATTGAATAATGTATTGAAGAAGTCTGGATAATGACCGCAAAATTGAGTCAGGTGAATACTTGGAAAGGGGTTGTTAGACGAGTGTATATTAGTTTTATTTTGATTAAGTCTTCTTGACTGCTAATGGTAATGAATATACTGATCTAAAATTGCTGTCTTGCTGATTGAGCATCATAACTTACAAGTTTTTGAATTGTCTACTTAAAATTGTGGAGATGTTCAATTTCATCAGCTTCTGTCAGGAAAAGTTGTCTGATGTTCAATGTGTCCTCATATTAAAATTACAAGAACTACAGAAGCCAAACATTGGGAGTGTAACCCACTGTTCCTCAACTTTAATGCAGTTTTCCTTCCGAAAGAAACTACCTTTGCTATTGTTTTAGTTTTGCCACTGAACTGAGTTTTCTTCAATACACTTGTGGGAGTGGATGAAATGGAACCGTGACTCTTTGAGTGAGTGGCATTGTAGCTTTAGAAAATTTGAGGGGCCAAAATGAAAGATACAGTTTCATGTGGGTTGCTTAACTATTATTAAAATCATAGGTAGCAATAATCAGAGGTTATAGAGGGGTAGTTATGGTCTGTAAAACTAGTAATATGTGTGTTTCATATGTATGGATTTTGATCTATAGTTGTGGGAAAACACCATCTCAGTATTGCCCATTCCCAAAATTTTTGGCGAGTTTGACTGGTTCCTATTCTGTTCCCGTGGGCTGTAAAGATATAGTAAAGGAAGCTGGTGGGAGGAGTTGGGCAGTTCATATTTTAGAAGACATAATTGGCCTTGGTGGACATGAAACAGTTAGTAGCTCAAGAACATTGGCTTTGCCGACAGTTTGCTAGTGCTGGTCAGTTATAGCTGTTTGGCTATAGTGGTGGTTTTGAATGATTTAAACGTAAATTCTAGTACTGTGGGAACTATTGAAGTAAGCCCCTTTCTAGGTTTCTTATGTTTTTTGGAGACAGTAGGAAAAGTAATTCTTGAAATAGTTGGTAAATATAGCACATTTTGTATGAGAAAACACCTCACTATGTTTTAGAATAAGCTTTTGTTCAGATTAGAATAAACTGAAAGATAAAGTCAAATGCTAAATGAGAACACCTCGAAGCAATATGATCTCTTTTGGAAACCTGAGGAACTGTTGATTTTATCCATTTAACTTTTGGCTCTGAAAGTTCGTTAAATCTAGTTTGGTTTTAGGTGTAATTAGGGGTTGGAGTTCACAATTTTAGCAGATTGTGGGAAATCAAAGGGCGGAAAGAGTTAAGTTGGGATTCATCTGTTAGATGTTGCCTTAAATGTGGATCATGGTGATGTGGCTATAGAGCAGCCGTGGGAGACATCTTTATGCTGCTAAACTATTTAATTTTTTTTTCCTAATTATTCTATTTTAAGAAAGCAATTCTACAAATGCGCACCCTGGAAAAAAAGGGAGAAAGGTGTCTAAGCATGTTCTGTTGTCAATAAAGTGCAGTCCTGCTGGACGCACCAGAGTGCCTCTAAAAGTTGTAATAACATGCTACGCTATTCAACAGAATGGCTTGCTGAAGTTGGATTTCATAAAATGGGACATTTTCTTTTGTTGTGGTTTGTGTCTTTGGATTTGTAAAAATAAGTGGTAAGGGAAGGCATATTTGTTTGTTTGATTTTTATGAATCAAAATATTTTTGCCAAAAATAATCAGACCCTAGTGACAGGTAATTGGAATTAGTTTATAGACAAATACAGATTGTCAAGTCAAGGTCTGATGCAGCAGCTGAGTTTAAGGTTTGAAGGAATTCATTCTGTTTCTTTCGTAAGTTGGAACACTGAAAGACAGCTTTCCGGGGGGTTTTTAATTGAAGTTTCAATGTATTCATTGTATACATCTGTGCTTAAACATGGAATTAGACATTTATCTGTTTGATTTCTCAAAAACGGGATGTTGACGAGACATATTAATCAATGAAAGGAAGAGGTTCCAATTGGCTATGGTCATACATTTGTTATCTTATCGATAATATGTCAGGGTATCTGGTGCTGTTCTATTGACCTCACATCTGATGCGAATTTCTTCTGTTTTTGAATAGCTGAGAAAATGGAACGAGAGATGGGTGATTTTAGACCCAACAACTGGGAAAATGGAGTATAAGTAAGATTACTCCTAATTATTTATTTGATTAATCTTGTTGTTTGTTCCTCGGAAATCTCATGCAGTTGTTTACTTATCTCACTTTTGATTCTTCAGGATTAGGAGAAATGAGCCAACTGTTAAGGGGACCATCGTATTTGATGCAAATAGCACAATAACCATTTCTCCTGTAAACTTCCAGTAAGATTAATGTTACAATTTCTTAGTTTTATTTAGTGGACTAGAAGTTTCTTTTGAGATTTTCTTTTCTAGATGTCAAGAGGATTTGGATTCTGTTTTAGCTCAAAGCTAATTTTTTGTATTGTGCAGGGGGCTACCAAAGTATGATGGGTGCTGTTTCTGTATCCATCTTCACTAAATTGAATGTTTCTTCAACTTATTTATTTTTTTCTTTCCTGCTTTTCTCATTTAATATAGCAAGAGGTTTGTAGGGATATCATGGATCTTATTGTGTTTCATAGAACTTGGTCTTTATTGTCTGTATTCTTAACTGTAATGCTTAGATATTGGGACACCACAGAAAAAGGACTATTTCCTATGTGCAGAAACTCCTGGTGCTGCTAGAGCTTGGGTATCCACTTTACAGTAAGCCGTTTGTTCTTTGTTTATTTTCTTTTTATAGGTCATTAATTCCACGTGCAGTAACAATGCTAATTATCTGGTTTGCACAGACAATTCATGACGATGAACTTTCATGCATAGTGACTAATATTAATTGGGTCAATTGTGTAGTTTGTGCATTGGGTGTACTTGGTAATGAAATTACTGGATTTCTTCATTTGCCTTAGTTTTATTTAAAGACATTTTAAGATTTTTGTGAGTTCTAGTTCAGATGTTGACCTTGAAATTAGTGCTTTTAGGGTATACCGGTTTATGATTGTGCTACTTTTGAAGATTCTTAACCATGCATTAAGTAGTTCACCTATCATCTTACACATCATTAGGCTGACAAAGTTTGATTCTGCCCCTTTTTTTGGTGCATTTATGGCCTTTCTCCTGCTGCAAATCAGTGCAACGCAACTGGTTTTAAAGGCTCATAAAGAGGCTGTCAATTCCTTAAGTGGGAATGGGTCGACAAAACTGGGTACAGTTGCCACAGTTGTTGCTGCTGCTAATGCAACAGCTGCAGAGGCCTCTAAGGAAATTGAAGCAGCAATGCAGATTGCCATGAGACACGCTCTTGGAAACATGTTAAATAGGACCCCAGATGGTCCCATGGATGATCTATCAATTATGAAGGTGAGTGTGATTCACATCCTCGCATGTCCTTATGAACGTCTTCGCAGCTTTAGTAGTGACAATTTGAGGAACAGATAAACATGTTTCATTTTATCACAATGGTTTTGGAGCTAAAACCATGATTACTGATTCTTTGTGGATGAACTGGTGAGGAAACTTTCTTCTTTGTTTTGGCATTTAATGTGCCAAAAAAGGTGATTACCTTATCCTCGCATACTGCATACGCTTTAATGATATTCTTGCTGCATGTAGTAATGTCCAGTATTTGTTATAAGTTGTAGGGTTCGATCAAATAAAGTTGGATGTCTCTCAATAATGGCAAGAATGCATGTTTTTGGATGCCTATTTTATGTAAAAGATTATAGTTATGTAATAGTGAAGATCTGACTGAAACTCATGATGGCTTTGTGCTTTGGAATTTGCTTGAACAAGTCAGACTATGAATGAACCTTGCCCTCATTGTGGAATTTCTTCTTTGTTTTTTTAAGAAGAAGGTGCTCCAATTACCACACAACTTTGTCTTTTGATATTACTTTTTAAGGTCTATTGGGCCTATAAAATATTCCATCATTATCTATTGGGCCTATATAATATTCCATATTTATGCTTTGGTGGTTGTGTGGAACAGAACTGTTTCTCTTCTCTCTCAAGCTCCGTTGGTGCTTGTTGCGGCCAAAAGTTTCACTTGTCATTTCTCTTTGTAGGCTTTTGGAAATTTTTAACTTTGGAACTCTAGCCTAATGACTCCTTCTTTTATTTTTAGCTACTATGCAATATGCATCAAAATAATGTGCTCCTTTATGTTGCAGGAGACACTAAGAGTGAAGGATGAAGAGCTGCAAAATTTGGCTCGGGATATTCGCACTAGGAATTCAACAATAAAAGAATTAGCAGAAAAACTTTCTGAAACTGCTGGTGCTGCTGAAGCTGCTGCATCTGCAGCTCACACCATGGATGAGCAAAGAAGAATCGCATGTGCTGAAGTTGAGCGCCTGACAAGAGATTCTGAGAAACAACAAGAGTTATCTTTGTTGAAGGTGCTGTGCAATTCTTTCTTTCTTTCTTTCATTTTTTTTTCTCTATTCTCTTTTTCTTCTTGCAGTGTTTATTTGATTGTTACTATTAAGCAGCCTCATCCTCTTAGGATTTTAGATTTGTTTCATTTTATATTTAAGTTGATATGATATTGTTTGTGTAGTTGAGAGAGTCTGAAGGTAGGGTTACTGTTCTCAGTAAAGAGAGAGAACAGCTCATAAAGCAGAGGGACTCAGCCATGCAGGAAGCACATTTATGGCGTACTGAGCTTGCAAAAGCTAGAGAACGGGTTGTGATATTGGAAGGAGCTGTTGTGAGAGCTGAAGAAAGGGTTAGAGTTGCAGAAGCTGACGCTGAAGCTAGAATAAAAGCAGCAGCTGAAAAAGAGGCAGCTGCCACAAGAGAGAAACAAGAATTGCTGGCATATCTGAATGTCTTACAAGAACAAGTAAAAAGGTTAGTTATTTATCTGTCTTAGATATCTTAAACTGATATATGTTACCCTGGTAGAGACATGGCTGATCAACCTTTGCTAGTCATGGCGCCTTCAAACAGCTCTCCCTCTCATGCTTTAATCGGACTTAATTTCAGATTGTACTGTTAAAATAAAGATAAAGGAAAGGATGACAATACATAACGGATTGCAATATGTAATGGATTGCATGGGAAGGTCATAAAGTTGGAGCAGAGCTGTTCATTAAGGGAATAATCAATGGAAATATTATGTGAAGTATACTAATGATATCAGGCAATCAAAGGATCAGTGCCAGGGACATGATGAAATGTTGCAAAAGACAGAGGAAACCAAAATAAGTGGAATTGCTGTCAGTTGTTATGGTTTATATTTGATATTGTTTAGGCTACAGTTTGAGAATAAATCTTTCAAATTTGTGAAAACTGAGAAAATATCTCATTGGGTCATTTTATTGAATGAAAATAGCAAATACCTTTATCAATTTGAAATCAGTCAGAAGATAAGATCTGTTTAATTGAAATAAGTCAAAGTTTAATTGGGACATGTTTATTCCTTGCAGTTTTTACACATTATTTGCATATTCTCTGTTATGCCACTTTTCATCCACCTTCGTTGTGTTGGAGCACTTTGGGTGATAATGTTTCTAAAATAGTCCTTTCTTGTGTTGCAGACAGCAGGTTGACACCAAACAAGTATTTGAGGAAAAATCCGAGTCCTGTTCTGCTGCTAGTAGTAGTATTCCTCTGACAAAGCATGTGGATCCATCAGAGGAGAATGTCGATAAAGCATGTCTAAGCATTTCTAAGGCAATTCCGATGAATGGAGAAAGTGTAGTTCATCTTGCTGTGGACCCAGGCCCAGCCAATATCCGGCCTATTGGCGATGGTGAATGGAATGATATCCAAACGACAGAAGCACAGATAGCCGAGGTAAGAGAGGTTGCACTGGAGACTGAAGGGAGCAGTCACGATATTCCAGTGGTCAGTTTACCTGTAAATTCTGGACATGAGCAAGGAGTGAACTCTTCTCATCAGCCTTAGTGTAATAGTTTCAGAAAAAGAGTATAAAGATAAGTGGAACGACTGAGTGAGAATGAATGAAGCTTATAAAAGAAGAGGCAAATTTTTTTTATTTTAATCTCTTCCAATCTCAAGTTTTCACTAGTCTCAGGTAATTAACATTGGGGAACATTGTTTGATATCCATGTGATACTCCATTTGGTGTTTTTGGTGGATATAGTATGAGTTTTCAGATTGTTCGTTCGTTCGTTCGTTCGTATTTGCTGAGTGCTGAAAGTCCTCCATAAAAGTGCTTTTTTAATTTTTATTTTTTGTATTCCCTAAAGTTGTAATGTACTTAAACTTCTTGGAGATTGATTGATTCGTTTACTAGTTTTACCAGCTTTTAGTGAAGTTAATATTAATTTGAGTTTTGTTAATTTTTTCATTTGGCTTTCTAGAGACTAGAGTGGACAATCGATTTCCATAAAAAAGAAATTCAGATTTAATCGATTATATCCAATTTGGCACTTATTAGGTAACCAAGAAGTTGATATTTAAGAGGCGTTTTGGTCACAAATCAAAAACAAAAAGGTAAAAGGAAGATAGTATAATAAAAAGGTAATCAATGTGGAAAATTAGTTATTACCATTGATAATGTTTAGGTAATAGAAAGATAGTATAATGAAAAGATAATGGATGTGGTAAATAGATAATACTATTAATAATGTTTAGGTAATAAAAAATAGTATTATAAAAAGTAATGGATGTGTTAAATAGATATTATTATTAAAGTTTGCCGTCATTGATTGGAAAATAAAGAAGAAACATTTTCTCTCCTAAAGCACTACATTTTTCCCATTGATCAGAACCCTAGACAAAAAGTTCTATTTTACAATATATATTCTTAAAATATTTTCTCCCCTAGAAACACTACTATGATTAATAGAAAAGAAAAAATAGAGATAAATAAAAGAGAAACATAAAGAGGATTAAGAGAAAAAAGAGAAAAAAGAGATGAACAAAAATGGATAAGAGATAAAGAAGGAAGAGAGGAGTGACAAATCACATGAGAAAATGGGTAAGAGATAAAAGAAGAGAGAGAAAAAGGTGTAAGATATGAGAGATAACAAAGAGATACAAAGTAGCTAAGGATGACAGAAAAAGATAATAAGAAAAAAGAGAGAGATAATGTGAAGATGTGAGAGAGGAAGAGAAAAGAAAAGAAAGGAGAAGAGAGAAAAAGGTGAAAAAAGATCAGAGAAGAGAGTAAGAAAGTTGAGTGAGAGATTTTAAAATATATTAAGAGTAATTTTGTAAAAATACATAAGAATTTTGTATTTACTTATAAAATTGGGGACTAAATCACAATTTTCATCCCATACATTTGTTAGAAAAATCTCTTTTGTCCATCACATGTAAAAATGATCTTTTTAGTCTCTACAAATTTAACATTAACCCTTTTAATTTTATGACCAACTACAACTTATTTTCCTGATAAATGGGTCAAACATGCTAATTTTTGAAGGGATAAAATAAGTAACAAACAAAAAAAACACAATTCCCTCAATTAAGGTGCCGCTTGGTATAAATGGTAGGTTTAGGAATGGAATGGATTTGTGGAATGGAAAGGTTTGGAATAGAATGGAATGATAATAATTATGTTGTTTGGTATTATTTTATAATGGAATGGAATAGATTTTATATTAAAATTAAAATTTAATATTAATAATAATAAATTTATAAGTAAATTTTATATTAAAATTATAATAAAAATATTAGTATTTTACATTATATGATATTTAATAAATTATATTTTGTTCAAAAAATAGTCAAAATGCATGTCAATTAGTAGAGAAAAATATTTTCTATAATTTAGTGAAATTTATTTTTTTTTTAAAAAAGTAAAATGGTAGTTGCAAATCTTTGGGAGGTTTGCAACCCCCATGACATGTGGTGCGCCAAATCACATCATACTGACAGCGCCAATACCAAATTTTTTTTTTGTTTTGCTCCAAAACGACGCCGTTTTGGGCCAAAAAGGCTCAAAACGACGTCGTTTTAGAGCATTTTTAAAACCCATCAGTAATGGTTTGCCAAAAGGAGGGGGGGCTGGGTTTACGTTAAACCCAGCAAAGGATTACACAAATGCAAACCCATGTACCAAACATCAACAAATTGCCAAAACCAATCCAAACCCCCCATACCAAACACCCCCTAAATATATAGAGTGTAACCTTATTTTATTCAAACCATAAAGCAAGGATGCCTTCACCAACAATTAGGAAAGATAATGAGATTTGGGATTCCAGGCTAGCACCTGTGTGAATCCAAAGGCCACAATGTTATCCGGGTCTTGGTCAAACAATAGATCAACCCATTTGAGGCCATAGGGGTCTGTCAAGTATGCATAGTCAACCATAGGGGTCTTTAATATTTTTTAGGTCTCCCTACTCCAACCTGTTGTTAATTATGCGGAAGAGACAAAGAAAAATTTCATTTTCTATTTTTTAATAGAAGTGGCAAACCCTGTCAAAATTTTAGGCCTTTGCAGCCTATTATTAAAGCTAAACCAATCTCCATTGGTTTTTATTTGAAGGAATAAATTTAGAAAGACCTATTGTGCATATAACACCAGCAAAACAACATAGTAGTTCGAAACAAATTAACTTCCAAAATGTGTTTGGAGAGAGTTGAGAAATGTTAATGTTGTAGAATTTCAAAACTTATTGGAAAAAACCTAATGAGTGAAATACAGAGTTTGGCCTTAAAAAACTCTGTATAGAAGGCCATCATCTAGGGGCGGAGAAGTAGGCATTTCGTCATTAGTGGGCAACTTAAGAGGCACAGAAGCATCTATGTGATACTCCCAAGCAAGTTCAGCCAAAGAATTTTGAGATAGAACTAATTTGAAAAGACTGATTCCCGATTTAGGCATTTTAGAGAGGCCAAAGATGTGTAGAAAACTTTCTAGGAGAAGAAGAGAAGGCGAAAAAGTTGCCTAGTGTTTGCTGGCGACGATTGGAGAAAGCAATAAAGAAGGAGAATTATGGAGTGGTGAATGGGGATTGAATGGTGAAATAAGCTTGTTGTCAGCAATGGAAGTAGAGGTAGCAGTGATGAGGATGATTCATGAGGAAGAAAATAGAGTTACCATACAATATTAGAAAGAAAAGAAAGATGAAGGCACGATGGCGACTGGGGTATTTATAGGTGCAAAAATGTTCAAAAAAATAAAAAGAAGGAGAGAAATGAGTGGAAGGTGAATACAAAAAGATGGGTTGTGAAAATCTAGGCAACACGATGGCATTGAAGAGGCGTGGTATATCTCAAGAAGTTAAAACATAATAGTAATTAGGGGTGGCAATGGCCGACACAATACGATAATACGACACGAACCTAACTCGAAATTAACACGACATGAAAATACTAAATTAACAAATTCAAGTTGAAATCAAGTTAGATACAATTAACTCGAAAAATAAACGGGTCAAGTTCTGGTTGACCTGACGGGTTGATAGGTCGACCTATTTAACCCATTTAAAGAGTAATTTATAACCCGTGAACCCGAAATTGCCACCCTAATAGTAATGATAGCTTTATTATGAGTAAACAGCGTAATATTTATAATGCGTAGATAAAAACAAATAGGATAAAAAGCGTCTGAACTAAAATACCCAAAATAGAATTCCCAATTTGGTTGGGCAAAACTAACCCATGGAGTACTGGGACTTCGAAGAGAGGACTAATGATATAAGTACGGTTAGCTTTCAATTTAATAATATAACCAAGGCCCTAAAAATACTTTGGGAGCCCTCAACTTAACACATAGCCCAATCACGATAACTTTGTGGAAATGATGAAGGCCGAATTCCTTTACCAAAAAACTATTGGCAGAATGCAACAATATATTTGTTAGGATTGATAAGTGGAACAATGTCATTCAGTTTTAGCCTAGCAGATTAGTTTGTTCAGTTTTTTGTCAAAGTCAGTAGGTTGATTGGGGGTTATGCAACTACATTAACAAATATTAAACTCTATTAATATGTTGTAATGTTGCAATAGGATTTAGGCTGGAAAATGATAATCTTTCTCCCTATTGCTAATTCTTGATTCTCCCTTTGCCCTCTTTGCTTTCCTTATTATTTCCCAACTCTCTGCTCCTCTCTCTTCCTCTTTCCTTTATTTTCTGAGGTTCTCTCTTAGTTACTACTGATGTTGCTGCAGAAGCTGAACTACAGTGAGCTGCATTATCTCGTCCCTGACAAATTGGTATTAGAGCTGACGATCGTGGAACAAATCTGATGGCTGAAAGAACTCGTGGAAAGGCGTGGGAAGAACAATTCAAGAAATAGGATCTTCAGATCTCTGAGCTCCAAGAACAGATGACGGGAAATTACAAGAAAGTAGAGGATGACATTGCTGATCTGAAGGTGAGGATAGACGCGATTGTGAAACTTCTGACCAAAGATAAACAGTTAGGGGAAATGGCTACCACGAACAAATCACCATTACTCCCTACACTAGATATGAGTATGAGAAGCGGTGTGGACGAGGGGGCATTGGTTTTACAGAAAGACAAATGGGGCAAAAACCATAACTTCGTGATTCTTGCACATCCATGGATTGAACTGCCATTATTTGAAGGACAAAACCCTAGGGAATGGGTTAAAAAATGTGAAAAATTCTTCTTCATTCACAAAGTAGAAGAAGGCCAAAAAATGGATGTAGCAGAGATGTATCTGATGGGTAAGGTCGATACATGGTTTCAAAACATTAAAATGGCCAAGGACAGAATCAGATGGGACGAGTTTTGTGAATTGCAGTATAGGAGATTTGCAGGCAAAGGGGTGAAAAATGAAATCGAATCCTTCAATAAATTGTAGCAAACTGGTTCGGTCAGTGAGTACCAAGAGCAATTTGAAGAGCTAAGAACATTGATGTTAGCTCACAATCCTCGACTTCTTGAAGACTATTTCATCTCAAGTTTTATAAGTGGACTTAAGGATGAAATTAAACCAACTGTGAGGATGATGAAGCTGATGACAGTGATCGAAGCATTCGAAGTAGTGACTCTGCAGGAGTTATCTATTAAAATGAACGAAAGAAATGTTGACCGAAGCAGGATCCCGTTTCGACCCTATATTGATGCATCTTCTGGAAATTCAAGCTTTGGGGTTTCCCAGTTAGACACATAGAAGCTAGTAGCAAACCCAGTGATCAAGACCAGTGAAGTAAACATGGCCACTACGAGGAAGATTTCTCCTCAAGAAATCCAACGCAGAAGGAGTCTTGGATTGTGTTTTAGATGTAGGGAAAAATTTGGCCTAGGCCCATGAATGTAAAATGAAACAAACTGTGTTTATGTTGGTTGATGATGAAGGAGATTCTGAGTTTCTGGATGCTAGAGAATATTCAGAAGAAAAGATGGAAACTAATAAACACATGCTGATTGACAAAATTCCGGTTCAAAATTTTGATTTTGGTTATCATCGCCAAAGGAGAATTTCTTATTTGATGGCTGAGAATTCTTTGGAGAGTATTCAGGGAGTGCAATTTATAAGCCTTGAAATCGATGGCTTAAAGCTAAATGTGGAAGAACACTGTTTCATTTTCCATTTCTTGGTGGGAATTCAGAAGCAAACAAAGCCAAGTATTCAAATGGAAGCCCTTACTGTTATGGATGAGTACTTTGAAATTTCTATGATAGTCAATAAGAATCTGCATAAATCTTGGCCTGTAAGAGTATCTAGATTCAAAGGAGGCACTCTTATTGCTAATTACAAGCTATTGGTTGCAGGTATCCCTTTAGAAATGAATACTAATGTCTAGTCAACAATCAGACATTCATTGGTTGGTGTAATGAAGAACTTTAGCTTAGATGAAGCTTTAAGGGAAGATAAAGAAGTTGAGTTACAAGTGGCTACCGCTTCCAATACTACCATTGAGACTCAAGAATCTCCACTGCTGCAAGGTTTAGTCACTCCAGTTGCTAAGGCAAGAACTTTTGTAGTAGAGAATTCAGCTTCTGAGTTGCCACAAAATTCCAGCACCACAATGGCTAGTCAAATATAATCATTTCAGCAATCGGCAAATTACTGTTTGTAGCTAGTTTTTTTTTTTTTTTTTTTTCATTTTCAGTCTTGAGGACAAGACTGGTTTCATAGAGGGGCATATGTTAGGATTGATAAGTGGAACGATGTCATTCAGTTTTAGCTTAGCAGATTAGTTAGTTCAGTTTTTTGTCAAAGTCAGTAGGTTGATTGGAGGTTAAGCAACTGCATTAACCGCCTTAAACTCATTAATATGCTGTAATGTTGCAATGGGATTCAGGCTAGAAAATAATAATCTTTCTCCCTATTGCTAATTCTTGATTCTCCCTATGCTCTCTTTGCTTTCTTTATTCTTTCCCAACTCTCTGCTTCTCTCTCTTCCTCTTTCTTTTATTTTTTGAGATTCTCCCTTTGTTACCACTGAAGTTGTTGCAGAAACTGAACTGCAGTGAGCTGCATTATCCTGTCCCTGACAATATTTTATAAAAGAATTTGGCGCCACATACCCACATCAGTTTTTCAACCAATAAATCATTAGAAAATTAGGCAAATCATCTAATTTTTTTTTTCCAGAGCTCATTTCTTGTGTGTTTGTCATTTCTAGTCCTATTGGAAAAATATAAGATTTTTAGCTAGAGATCATTTTATTGATCTATTGAAGATTATTTAATAGTCATCCATTGTTTTGAAGAGATCTTCTCACACAAAATTTTATTTTATTTTATTTTTAACTTTCCTACTCTATGTGTTGCAGAAGTAAATTTTTTATTTAGTAACAAAATTATAATTCACCACAATATATTCGATCCACATATAATATTTAATAAATAAATAACAATTTTTAATTGCCATTTATTATTTGCAACAAGTCTCAATAAATATCTAAAAAACATGAAATTAGACATTTGTACAAGGAATCATGCCCCCTAAAGTTCACTAATTAATCCAATTAAATTCAATTGGTACATTTTGTTAAAATTGATATACACTCAATTTAGTCACCTGAGAAGCATATGATTTCTTTAAATGCAAAAATGGAATAAATTTTGTTCCCACACATTTTAATCAAATTAAAAATTGCAAACATTCTGATTATACTTCTTGCTCCCATCCACCACCTAGCACTCCCAGCCGCGACAGGCCACTTGTAGATGGCATAGAACTAAGGCTATGTTTGGTTTTCATTTTGGCAAAAAGAGAGGGAATTTTTGTTTTGGAGGGAGTTTTTAGATTGTTTGATTAGCTATTTTTTCATTTTCATTTTGGTAAAAGTATAGGGAATTTTTGTTGACTTATTTTTGTTTTGGAGGGAATTTTTTTTATTATTTGGTTAAAAAATAAGTTCAACATATTATTTCCATCCAAGCATAAGATAGAATGTGTAATTTTTTATTTTATATTATTTTAATAAAAATGGGAAAACACATGTGTTTTTCCCCTTCTATTGAGTGTAAACACCAAATTTAAAATTTATAACTCACAAAATACATATTAATAATACATAAACTTACATGAAATTTATTCGATTTTGAATTCTTTATGCATATTCATTGCAAATTGATTTTGAAATTCATTCAACTCGCCTACTCCTTCAGTGAAAGTGTTCAAATGAGAAATCACTGACAATCCATTATGATCGATAATCATGTATTTGTCTAGGTGTTCCAAAAAATATACATCATTAGGTAATTGCTTTCTAATAAAGTTATGCAGTACACAACACTCAATTATCATAGGGTGTTTTGTTGGGTGAGGAATTTTGGGTTTAATTGAGTGGTGGTGAGTGGGAAAAATGAGGGAAACTTATTATTATTATTATTACTATGATTTTGTGCTTTGAAGGGGGGAGATTTTCTCGATCAATTTGATTCATACTTTATCCTTTCTTATTATCATTATCATTAGTATTTTTAATTTTCAAAATATTTTTTACAAAACAAATGACCAATCCTTAATAATAGTATCATTGCTTAATTATTATTTATTGATGCATTGATACACGAGTCATTTAAGTGAATATTTTTTTTCTTAAAATTAAAAAAATATTATTATTTTAAATATTATTCAAAAGGTACTGAAGTCAATTTTTAAGTAATGGAGTTGATTTCTCAAAAATTGACTTTGATATTTTTTTAAAAAAATTATTAAATTTTGAACTAATTTCCTGTACATTATCTTAAAACAAATTACCATATATATATATATTAACATTATTTTTGTACGTGTTGCTCTCTATCCAAACAATAAGAATCTCTATTTTTTGTTTCAATTTTTTGACTATTTTTGAGCTCTTGAATTTTAGCAATACATGGAAAATGACGGATTGTAAAAAAATAGCCAAAAATGGCCCAACCAAACATAGCCTAATTGATGCTTGGCGCCAAGTTCTGGCCAACAATCTGAAAAAAAAAAAAGAGGATTATTTCGCTTGAAGAATATTTTGGTTGACAAACAAAATCAATTTTTTTTTGTAAAAAAAAAATAAAAATTGCAAAGTGGCTAGATACTTAGATAGCCAAATCTATAATAATAATAATAATAGTAGAAATAATAATAACAATTGGGCTGATTAACTAAATCTAGGTTTTTGGTCAATATCTAGGACTAAAAAGGGATAAAAAATTCAGTGGCCAAAACTAAAAAATAAGGTTTCGTTTGGACAGAGTTTTAATTTACAAAAATATAATTTTTCTTAAACAAAAATAAAATATCCAAACATATTTTTATTTCAAAATTTAAAATTAAAATTTTTTCACTCAAATTTCTCTCAAATAATTAAAAAAAAATTGCTCTCATATTTTTCCCTCTAAAATGTTTTTCCTATATATAAAAAAAATACTCACCAAAATTTTTACACATTCTAATATAACTTTTTTCACATAAATCACAATCCAAACTTTTCTCAAATAAGTTTTTGGCTGCAGTTAGAACCAAAAAAATTAAAAAAAAATTATTTAAATCTACTTGATTGGCCATTATTATTATTATTATTATTATTATTTGTTTTGACCCAAATTTTATTTTTATTAGTCAAACGGCCAGATTCTCGTTTGGGCCCCCGATGGTGCCGTAGGGTTGTGGTTAGCGGGCGGATGGAGGGATAGGAGGTGATGGACTTTGGAGTGTAATCGGTTTACTGCTTTTCACCTCTTTATAAAAGTAGGAGCTGGAACCCAACCAATTATATAATTGATTGACTAGCTTCACTCCATAATTGGTCCGGTTTTCAATCTCCATCTAATGCTTGCCAATTTGGTGCGATCTAAGGTGCGATTTCGTTTTCTCCTTCATTCTTTGATTTGGAGAATGGGGGAAGCTATTATATTTTTTAATTTTAGTAATATTATACACTCTTTATATTCCTATTTATTAGCGTATTAGTCCTCTGTGAAGGTGTGTCTGTTACTAATTTGGAATGAGGAATTATGACAATACAAGGTAGCATAAAATTACAACCATAAAAAAAGGTATGGGAGTGAGCTAGTAACCAGACTTTTTGTTCAGAGGTTACTATGTAACTAGGGACTAGAATCTGAACAGTGGTTCTTTTACAACTTGTAATTTTGAAATACTCAAGTAAAGGTCGATAAGTTAGACCTTTTTTTTTTGTATTTCTGATTACTATTAATATAAAGGCTATTGTGCGCTAGTCGAAAATATCAATTTTTGGTGCAATTTTTTTGTGTTTATGTTTGTAATCAGTTGTCGCACTTTTCTTTGTGGTTAAGTTTCAATACCATGAAGCCTTTTGAGACTATATCATGTAATGCTATTGCAATAAAATATGCTATTGTTAGTTTAAAAAAAAAAGTTGAATATCGAAAATGGGATCATAAAAGCCTGAAAAATAATAGTCCATAAATTACGAAAAAATAACTCAATTTGCCACAACTCTAATTAGGCCCAAATGAAATACAGTTTGATTAGTAGTCTGGTTTCAAGAAATGATCAATAAAACCATAACTATATCTTAAAATTTGCCCAAAAAAATCTAATTATGTTCAAAAAATGGTCCAACAAATATTGTTTTCAATTTCGCTTACAAAAGATAAAATTACTTTCAATTGCGATCCCAACAAATTATTTACTCCAACTGAAAGTCTAACACAAAATATAATTTAATTATAATTCTAAATTTTTTTATTGTCAAATTTTTGTTATAATCTAATTCTAGAATCTTTACAAAGTTAAAATCATGCATTAAATTTTCATTTCCATAATTCTTTTTCCAAAAGTTTCAACAATCACCTAATGAATCAGATCAACTATTCTTCAATAATAATTGCTATATATTCCTTTAAATTCTCTACAACTATAAGTTATATGATTATTATTCATAAAGTTAGTATCTAGTAAATACTAGATAATCATATGCACTTGCATATTATAAAAGTATATGTTTGTATTCGTGTATGATCTTTTGTTTCAATTCTATTTTAATTGTTGTCATTCGCAAATCACAGAAACTTTCCGAAAACAAAAGCTCTATTACCTTTTAACTTGCTAATTTAACTTTTTTTTTGACAAGCAGAAAGCTGTTGATTTTTATTAGAAAGCTTCCAATTACATAATAAAGAACCACCACCAGGCTGCATTAGCTAGCAGCAATATGATGGGTTGGCAGCAGAAAATAAAAGACATAAAAGAGAGACTAGAGTAATATAATATTTACCTACACAATAATCGCCAATAGGTTTTGAATTCTGGAACCTGCTAATTTAACTTAAAGTGGCAATTAGTGAATTATAATTATTTTGTAGTAATATATAAGTGCACTAATGTAAATTACAAGTTATAAATAACAACTCTTGTGGTTGTGGATTTATTACTAACATTACTTATATTATCTTATAAGAACATGTTATATAACTCATAAGTTATAATAACTCTTGATTTCTTGTGGTTGTAGATTTATAACAATAAAACATAACCTATAAACTATAAATTATAATATATTTAACATTATAGAAAACAAATGAATTTTATATATAATTACACATATTGAACAACATATAATTTATAAAACCAAATACATTCTCAAGTAAATTAAAAATATTTTAAAATATATATTTTTTTTGTTTCTAATTACAAATTTGATGACGTTATATTCTTCATATGGCTGTAATAACTATAAGTTGGATTAAGTTCTTTTTTTTTGGTATATTTTAAAGGATTCTATTAGACATGCTCACCAAAATTTGAAATAGACAAAAGATCCACATTAATTTAAAAAGAAGAATAAAAACTAACACGTTCTTTTAAAAAACATGTATTTTGAAACCAAAAATCTATAGCTTCCTCGGAGATGATGACAAATTTAGCTTTTATTTTTGATTATATATTTAGGGTTTCATCTTAACTTGCAAAATGTGGTCTCAATGATCAATAAATGTCTCCTCAGAAGGAAGCAATCTCCCATAATTTGAACAGAATAACTCTTGCAAAGGAAATTCTTATTCTACAAGACTTTCTCATTAATTTGAAAGGCTATGTTATTAATTTTTTTTAGATTAATTCGGATATTCTTCACATTAATGATTACTAATATCAAATTTTTTTTATTGGTGAAAAAATTCATTTGTTTTTTTTTTGTGAACAATTTTTCTAAATTTAATTTGACTTCTTTGTTCTGTAAAATTAATCCTCAAAATAAAATTTTCAATAGCTCCATATTATGAACAAATAGGGGTAGGGGAGAATCTAAACCACACAAGAAGTCAAGGGCGTTGAAATTATGACTAGTAATTAATTAGGTGTTACTTTCACAAAAAGAGGAAAAAATGGGCCCGTGAGGGGAGGGGGTGGGGATGTGGGGGAAGGAGTTTTCTCAATTATTGTGTCTCTAGCTATAATATCCAAATAAAATAGTTGGCTTACTGGCTGAGTCAACGACATAGCTCAGTTCGTCATATTTTCCATCTCTGACAAATTCATCACCATTTAGGTTCCAAAGATTTGAGTTCGATGATGAATATGAGGATTGAGCTACTGATGAAGTGTTTTGACTGGCATAAAAATGGTTCTTGTGCTTTAGATGCATTGCTGAATCCGGAACCTTGATCTTCTGTGGAAGAGCCAAATCTTGGAAATTTATGTATCCATCACTATTTTTCAATCCCAAGCTGTCTTTGATGGAGACCTTTTTCGGTTGTGGTTTATAGCTTTTGTCAGTTGTATTCCTTTTGAAGATTCTGCAAAGTGTCCAATCTTCCTGGAATTTATTTCATCAAATGCAATTGATCATAGAGGCGGTGTAATTGATCAATTGCAAGAAATTTGCAAATTAATTAGATTAAATGCAGAATTAGATCACTATAATTAGATTAAATTTTGCATGAAATTGAATGAATTAAAGTGCAAGTAGCGGATTACATGTGATATGCGAAAAACACATTTAAAATATATATATTTTTAATTTTCTTTCAAGGTGAAAAGAGGGCATCAGAAAACGTTGTGCAATGTGAAAAAGAGCTGTTTGGTTTGAAGCCAACATGCAATTAATCAAACTCACATTCAATAAACAAAAAGAAACAATTAACCAACACGAATTATTCAAAATTAACAGTGATTATCACAAATAATAATGAAAGGTATGGTGTCATTTTTAAGAGGTATATATATATATATATATATATATATATATATATATATGGCATAATTCCACTTTGAATTCATAATCGCACTCTTAATTACTATTGACTTTGTTTAACCAAAAAGAAAAATGTGGTGCCATTTTAAAGTTAAATTAAAAGAAAGTTGAAGGGAAAAAGATGAAAATGAACTTACAGTTTCTTGATGAGTAATAATATTTCTGGGGTTTGAACTGTTCCAACTTGGTGGGAGCCGAAATTCATGCATCATCCAGTCAGTTTTGGTGCCCTTTCCTGCTTTCCCTTTATAATAGACCAAGGATTTCTTGAGGCCAATGCACTCATTCGTTGTTGCCCCGGTAGAATATATGTTCTTGTCAATTCCTGTTGCCTTCCAAAATCCAGCAGCAGTAACCCTATTAGGTCTTACACTGTTCCTATACTTTCTTGCCCTTAAGCAGAAGAAAAAATAGTCTTTCTCTCCCTGGTAGCTCACCTCTGTGAGTAACAAAAAATAGATATTTGCCAATTTCAGTCAAAAGGGGTTTCAGAAAAATAAAAAGATTTTGGTAAAAGTTCATTTTCACCTTACAAACGTCTAAACACAAAATTATTATATAAGAGTTGTGTGTAGTAATTGATTTGCAAGATTATACGTTATTACAATTCCAATTAAAACATGCTAATGCAAATTCATCACTAAAACATACCCTCTATGTCTTTGATAGCTAGCTATCAGTGAAATAATGTTTAATAATTTCTATCATTTAAATCCATGCTAAACGCTAATTATATTTATATTGTGACATTAATTGAGAAAAAAAAAAAACTTCTAAGTCATCCTAACAAATCCCTGACAACTAGCTAGCAATTCATATATATGTACTCCATAATATTCATATTAACCCAATTTAAACAAAATTGTTAAAATTATCTAGGCCACAAAGTATAAGGGTTTATATATATTATTTATGTACTTATATTGATTACGAATTTTGGAAACATTTCTCATTTAGTTTAGAAGGGGAAGGAAAACTACCTTAAGTGGGTCAGGGATTTGGTGAAAATTTCTACCTATTCTATTTCATAAGGAAAGTATAATAAAAGAAGGGAGTTACCTAGCTACAGCCATATTAGTCTCCAAATCAAGAAGTCCATTTAGTAATAAGTAACAACCTCGAAGAAGATTTATACTTACTTGGCTCTGGTAAGTCCCATGGATCATATTTGTATATGTCAAGCTGCCTGATAAGTTCCATCCTGACGGGTTTTCTTTCAACTTTTCTTCGAAGATAAAATCCAACAAGCTCTTCATCTGTGGGATGGAACCTGAAACCTGGAAGAGCAATTTCTTCATCCTTGTTTGCTTTGTCTATAGCTCTCATGGCCTCCTCCATATTTCTCACTTAATATCTGTGTGTGTTCTCATAATATGAGATAGGAGCACAGCTCTGACCCAAAAGAAGAGTTGCTACATATATAATTAAACTTTTGGAGAAGGGTTTCGTGTGGCTTTTTCTTCCTTTTTTTTCTTTTGCCTATTTGAGAGTGTGTTTTTGTTGGTTATGACAGCATGAAGTCATCAATTTTAGACTATGTTATATCTAGAAGATGGCCAAATCCCAGATGAGTGTAAAGTGATAATTGATGATCTTCTTTCTAATTTTTGTTTATTTATACAATGGGACTAAAAAATGATTCCAAGTGTGGTGGACACGTTTTAACTTAAGGAATTGGGAGGTAAAGCACCAAACCCGTAATTGATATATTTTCGTATGTGAGGTTTATTGTTGCTTAAAAGTTTGAAGTGATAGTACTCCCATTTATTTGAAACAACTGTTGATGAAAGGTCAAAAAAAACATTTTCAAATTGGTCCTCTGCATAAGTCTAACAACGTGCTCAAGACATTGATTATTCTAACTGGAATTTAGGAAAACGGTTCAGAGGCCGATATGGTGAGGAAAGCCTCTCAAATCTGTGGAAAATTTGTCCCAAAAATAAAATCAAAAGAAATGATAATTAACTTTTGACAATTTATCGGTAGCAAGACATGAAAGAAAGGAACCTGCCTCCATTCTAGAATGGCATGCTAAGTCAATGAAACAAGATTTTTTTTTGTGTCTTTGATTTGTTGGATTTCTTGGGCTGAGATAATGGAAGACTGAAAGTTTGAATATATATTTATGCTTAGGAAGTCATGATGATATAGGAAGTAATTGACCATGACTAATCTAAGTTCAGATTTACTAAATCTTCCAAATATTAGTATTTGAATCCTTAATGTAAGTCGCTAATTGCAAGCGTGTCCTTGTATGTCAAAACTTGACAAGAATGACAATAATAATAATATTATTATTATGTTCAATAGAAATCCTCGAAAAGTTGGTCTAATGCAAGTGCACGAGTGCATTTCATTCAAGAACTTGAAATCAAATGAGAGAAGATAAGAGTAAGTTAGTATTTGTTAGTTTTTTCTAGCATAATTTGGTGGCCTAAATTGCTCTACGTGTAGAAAATTTTAAGCTACAAATAAATAAGTCAGCAATTTTTCCTTAAATATATTTTTTTTCCAAAACTCAAAAAGAGGGAAGGGGGACAAAATTATTACTCTCTCTATCTCCTCCCCCGAAAAGAAAAGAAAAGTCAGACAGAATTTTTTATTACAACACATTTAATATATTACTAAATGTATAATTTATATTTATACTTTATTTTTTAATTATGAGTGTATATAATTATTATTAGTAAGAATTTTATTTTAAAATAAGAAAAAGTTTAAAAAACATATTTTTTTTTAAACGAAAGAAATAATAGGTTGTTTAAACAACAACATAACGATATTAATTTTGTTGTATACATCGAAAATGCATAGGATATTAACAGTTTAATATTTTTTTATTTGATTGAATGAAAAACATCTTTAATAGTTGATGGAGTTTATTGATTTAGTAATATTTTCCCCCAAATTTTATGTTTGTCAAATTCTACCTTTAATTCGTGTGTTTTGTTACGTCGTCAGGATGACGGAAATTTTATTACAATGCCAAAATATTCAACCTTTAAACCTTAGAAACTCTGATTCAAAAATATTAAACCACCAACCCTTAGGAAAAAGCACAGCAACCCATCCAACATGATTACTGTTCCATCAACTCTATAGAAATTCGACATCAAATCCTATGCCTTGGAAAAGCAATGATGACTATTCTTAGAAAAAACTTTTTTCAAAATAAATGAACTTGTTCAGTTTCGTTCACATTGGACATTATAGATATAGATAACCTTTTCTTGGAAACTTCAAAACGTCATTTCAAAGATAAATTATTTCAATGTAGTTTGAAACTAATAAATGAGCAATGATATATACAGAAAGAGACACCATAAAGAGTTTGCAACTCAAACTCTGAACTCCACTTATAAAAATTACATTAAATTATTCTTTATTTTAAAAGTTTCAAATCCATTATTGATTTACATTAATGAAATGTGAATCAATTTAATACTTAGGCTTATTTGATGACATGAATTATTACTTAAAATTAATAACATATTTTTAATTTTAGGTTGTTCACTACTTAATTTATATTGCATATTATTTAATGTTGTCAGTACAATATTTTAACATTTTCTCCAAATTTACCCACTTTTGTCACTCATTGAATAAACTAATTTATTTTTCCTTTAACTATAAATAACCTGATTTATATGACTTTTTTCTTAATTTTTTTTCATATCACATATTTTCAAAAGTGTTTTCTTTTCATTTTTTTTGTATAAAAAGGTTAAATAAATTTCAAGTAATTTATTATTTATTTTATTTTTCAATTAAATATTAAATTTGATAGATTGTATCTTTTACATATTTTCATAAATTATATTTGATGCTTAATTTAAAATATATATATATATATTTGTACATATAAATAAAAAAAATCCATAGATTGTATCATTAATATTTGTACATATAAATATATTTGTAATATATGTGATGCAAAATGGTATAATGTGAGTAATTTAACATTCAAATCTAATATTCATCAAACAATATTAATTAGTTCATCATCATCAAACATTTAAAAATAAATTTCAGCATTCAAATTTATCAGCCATACCCTTATTTTTATTATGCACAGTTTGTATTTAAATTTTATTTCTAAAATTAAAGAAAAAACCTTGTTTAGTTCTATACTCGTTTTATGAAAAAAAAAAGAATAAGTAATAAACCATTTTCTTGTTAAAACATAAGAGTCTAAATACCCAGTCACTCTCCTGAAATTTCCTTTCTGATCTATGTTTATTTGCAGAACATTTGATTTTGTTTTGAACCTCGCCAAATGTTCCTTTAAATTGTTGAGGACTAATACCCTTTGTTGAATCAGGTCTTCTGCTGCAAGTATAATAGAATCCATGAGAAGTCCCATTGGTAGGGCGTTTGGTTTATAACCATACAGTGCCTCAAAAGGGGTGATTGAGATACTGGTATGGAATCTAGTGTTATACCAAAACTCTGCCATAGGCAGCCACCTACTCTAGGTACAAGGCTTGTCACATATGAAGCACCACAAATAAGTTTCAAGACATTGATTGACTCTTTCACATTGTCCATCCGTTTGGAGGTGATAGGCTGTATTGTAGTGCAAGGAAATGCCCAATGTTTTGAAGATAGCTGGCCAAAAATTGCTTGTCTTTGTCACTCTCAATGGAAGAGGGTAGGCCATGAAGTTTAAAATTTTGGTCCAGGAAAACTTGGGCTACTATAAAGGTAGAAAATGGGTGGGAAACGGGAATAAAATAGGCAAATTTGGTGAGTTTATCAACTACGACCATGATGGTGTCGTAGTTATGGAAATTAGGAAGTTTTACAACGAAGTCCATGGTTATATGGGACCAAGCTTGTTGAGGAATGGGTAGAGGTTGAAGTAGTCCTGAGTAGGGTACATGTTCAGGTTTGTTTCTTTGGCACAGATATTTCTTTTCATCTGGACAAAAGGCTTAGTTATAGGACCTCTAATCAGTTTGAGAGTGGGACATTCTACACAACCTCTAAGTTTCATCTTCTGTCCATTTTGCACCAATTGGATCTGCAAGTTCTTAAAGTCAAAAGTGATTAGACTGTATTAATACATCCAATAACCCCAAAGATGATATCCCATCTACCAATGTCCATAATTCTCAAGCCATAGCAAAATTTGTAATTGTGAACCAGCCAAGTTACCTTAGGGCAGACAGCTATGCTAATTAAACTACTGCCATCAGTCACTGTCACAGTAATTAAGTAGTTTGTTGGGATGGCAATTCTAGTTCTAACACCTTTCTATAGTGAATGTAATTGTGTGTACTCCCAGTATCAACTAGGATTTGTAGGTTCTTCCCTTTTACAGCACCCTCTATGGTGATGGTTTTTTTTTAAACTATCAGAAAGCACATGTAGTGAGACATTAACTACATTATTTGGATCAGTTTCAAAATCTCCATGTAAGGCATCCTTAAATTCTAAATCATCATCTTCTTCAGCCAGTATGAAATTGATTTATTTCAAACTTGGTGACCTAAACCATACTTTTCTCCACATTTGAAGCACAGCCCCAAATTTCTTTGTCTCTTAATTTCTTGGACAGAAATCTTTCTAACTTCATTGGTTTTAGACTTGTTTCTAGCAGTAGCTACCACATATTGCCCTGAGCTTCCATTATTGTATTTATTGAATCCAAATGTAGCTTCCATTCCTGAGTACTATGTAGCCTCTTTCTCTTTCTCTAAATTGCAGTACAGAGCCTGTTTTTGGAGGCTTGCAACCTCAAAGGCTTCCAAGAGAGATCTTGGTTTCATCATCTTCACTACAGATCTCTTAAACCACTGATGAAGCTTGAGGTGAAATAGGATTCAGGAAGCTTAGGATCTCTGGCTAACATGAGTGTTTTTAATTCCTCAAACTTTTCTTGATATTCAAGAATAGCTAAGGACTAAACTAACTTGTTGAAAGCCTCTACCTCATCTTTCATACTCTTCTCCTCAAATCTCTGAATCATCATGTGACTAACTTCTGCCCAAGACAATTTTGGATCTGTAGGTCTAATGCTTTGAAACCAATTATCGGCCTTCCCCATTAGATACATCTCCACAATGTCCATCTTCTTAATTTCTTCAACTTGATGAATTCGGAAAAACTTGTTGCATTTCCTGATCCATTCCCTTGGATTATCCCCTTCAAAGGAGGGAAGTTCCAGTGTAGAGTGTATATGGTTGTGAGAATAGCTTGGTTTTCCCCATGTTTCTTTGCCAAAATTCAACTATCTTTCATCTTTTATCAAGTGCAGCCTAGACTCGAGAGTGGGCAGGATTAGAGACTTATCCACCAGTACTTGTTCAGATTCTTTCTCTTTTAACAAGTACTTCATGATGGAATCGAATTTGGAGTCATTACGCTTGTTACTCTCAGTCAATTGGAACTGGAGTTCCTCTATCTGCTTCTGTAGATCACTCATTTGCATATGCAAGATTTTTTACTTCTTTATCATAGCTTCATTCATTTCCAAAACCCTTTCCTGACTTGTTCTTCAAATGACTTGTAGCAAGTGTTTTCAGCCAACTGGAATTGCCAATTCTTTCCCTCTCTAGTACTAAATTGTCAAGCTCAGAGCTAGGGAACTTTGAATCTTAACTAAAACAATACTTCAAATGGGGAGTAATCAGAATTAAGGAACAAGAAGGAAGGAGGGAGAATCTAAAATTAAGAAAGGGAGAAAGATTGAGAGAGATTCATTAAGATAGAGGGAACCAATAACAGGAAGTTGCATCACAATCAACCCTATCATCCTAAGGCTAAAAGTATACATAAGCATTTTCATCACCTAACCTATATAACTGCCTTTCAGTTTTTTGTTATGGCTAACTACTCCAACCAACAGTATTACAATTGAATCCCTCTCAATCATACATTTTACTCTATGACCCTAATCTTATGTCCGTATTTTTAATAAATATAAAAAGTTCAATAACTCTCATCCCATTAAATACCTATTAAAATTATAAAAATATTATCCTCCCTATTTAGTCAGGTTGTCGAAGCCCCCAAAATTATTTCAGATCTTCAACTAACTACAATTAACTTGTAGTAGTAGTGGACCAGTTCGAATCCCACGAGGAGCTATGTGTGAGGGGGATTTTTAGCATTTGAGATGAAAAGAAATAGAAGACGAAGGTTAATGCTGATAAATAAAAGAAAATTATTCAAGAAATTACTAGCAATATGTGAAAGAAATAATTCAATCTTACCAAACTCCGATCCAAGGAAGTGTAGTTGTAACGAATATATCTAGATCATAGGAATCTAAAAACACTTTTTCATTCAAGCATTTAACCGAAAATTTCGCAAGATAGCCATGACAAAATTTTGAGTTTTCCTATTCTATTTGTTTGAGCCTAGCATTCATAACAAACCTTACTAACAAATGACTGGGGGCGATAGCGTTCCATATCATTTGTTAGTAGCACTAAGAACAATGAAAACAGTTAAAACAAAAATTAACAATTGAGATAGCTATAATTGAAAATCTTTGTATCATTAATTCCCTTTAAATCATAAATGCATGATTACTGTCACTTTACACATGCAAAAAAGATTTAAGTGCTACTTGTACTAAATGTTCCGGACAATTACGGATCAAGAACAAATAGATAGCTATAGAAAGAAGAATGCAAATAAGTTGTCAATTTATTTATCATTCAAAAATCCATAAAAATATAATGCAAGAAATAATGATTACTTGAATGCAAAAGATTATGAAACTACGAACAAAACCTCACTAAATATATTGGCATCAACACCCCTTGGAACAGAATGAAAGTAAATTAGCCACTCATGATGGCAAAACTATTCTAAATTTATTCTAAAGAGAAAGAGAAGTACAAGAGAAAGGAAAAATTCTGCAAAGAATTAAAGGAAAGACTTATGTCTTCCAAGTTCACTAACCCTCCTATTTATAGCCTTATTCTCTAACAACCTCCCTAAAGACTTTCTAAAATTTCTCCAACAAATCCTAAGTCTTTAAACTTTAAATTCCTAACCAACTATCCTATCCTATCTTATCCTATCTAATCCTATCAATTGTCTTCAAATCCATTCTAACTTGAATTACAAAAGTTGAAATCAAAAGACAAATTTAAATCTTGAAATTCAAGTTATCAGCTCATCGGTTCTTTATCTCAGCTCAAGACGTGGTCACGTGCATTTTCTTGACTTTCACCTCCAAGATTTCATCCTTTAAGGCGTGGGCAAGCTTAAAACAAAAGAGTCTTCTGTTTTGGCTCAAGAAGTGCTTCTCCAAAAATCTTCTAAATCTCCATTAAATTCCATCTTTTCGCCTTAGTCCATCAACTTACTCCCTGGGACAGAAAACACTTTAAATTAGCCAATTTCATACCAAATAAAGCATTAACATCATAGTTTAGCTCCTATTAAACGGTAACAAATTAAATCCTATCAAATACTCCCACACCTAAACTATGCTTGTCCTCAAGCATATGATAAATCAATGTTTCCCTCTCTATTCCCTTCCCCTTTTCATACCATTCACAAATAACACAAAATCACCACACATTAGAAATCAAGATTGAAATAACAATTCAAAAGCTAAGTATTCATAGCCCGATTTTCTAAACAAAACACATGCATCTCATTAATCCCAACAATTTTATCAAATTCAAATATACAACATTTGATAACCTCTCACAGGTTGCACTCTATCCACTCAAAGTGTTTATGGATTTATTTAGCACTCAAATCAAATATAGCATGTCATTACCATATGCTTGCTCATATATCACATCTCCACCACTAATGAATATGAATTTATGCAAAAATCAAAGGGACTTAAAAGGGTTGTAACAGGGCTTAGGTTAAGGTAGGTAAACAAAAGGAAAATTTAGGTTAAAGAAATCAAGATATGTAGGAACTTTCTTGCAAGATTTAAAAGCACACAGGTAATATTTTTAGAACCATTTTTTTTTTATTCTCCTCTTCTTTTTTTTTTCTTTTTCTTCTTTTTTTTGGAATATAGTTGGACATTTTGTAAACAATGGAGCACATTTACTTTGTCCAAACCTTTCAGGGAATTCTTTTTCACTTTTTCTCATCAATTTTTTTCTTTCTTTTTTCTTTTTCTTTTTTTCTGTTTTTTCAAGTGATTCTTTTCTTTGGAATCCATAAAACTTTAGTCATGCAACTCATTCCTACATACACTTGACAAATGGTTTAACAATGGTAAATAACAACGGGTTAAGGCTAATGATGTAGTGTTATCACAAAGAAAAGCTTAGGCTCAAAATTGGTTGACTAGGGTATATATAATGGAATGGCTTTTTAGAAAGTTAAAATTGGCTACTCCTAAACGCCCTTATCATTTCAAAGCATAAACCCACAATGTGATCTTGACATGCACAACAAAGCAAGTTCTAGAATAAACATACCATATTTGTCAACTTAACAAAGAAATATGTGAGCAAGAAAAAGAAAAATGCTCATAGGCTCAAATACTCACAATGGTTCAATGTTCAAACATTGTATATCCTTATTCAACTCCATCATCAAAACCAATGAGATGCTTAAACAAAATTTTCAAAACAAGGCTAATCATAGTCTCCCTTTTCATGCTTTCCAACTCAATCACTAATGCATGTTAACCAAGAGTTATTTTAAACAAGTATCAAAGAGTTGGGAATTTCAAGGAAGTCATTCAAATTTTTAAACATGTTTTGAGGTATTTTGCAAAAAATTTGACCAAAATAATACAAAACCTATGAGCTAATCACAAAAGCACAAGAGCACCCCCACACCTAAATCATACATTGTCCCCAATGTATGAAGAATAGGCACACATTCACAAAAAGTATTGAAAATAGAAAGACAAGGGGGCAAAATAACTTCCCTAAATTGCAAACATATGAGACAAGACATCCAAGGGAAAGGAGGGTACACTATCTTTTCATGTGGTTGAGAGTGTCAACATAAATTGAAAATAAAAAATACTTCTTCTCAAGGATGAGTACCTACAAATCATAGAAGAAGGTAATCAATAATAAGGCAAATGACACTCCCAAACTTAATCTTTGAAACTCAATTAGAAATTATAGTAGTAAAATAGGATAAGAAAGGACTTAGGATATAGACAAAATAAGTTCACAAAGATAAAGCAATGTAATCCAAATAAAAATCACTCTATAACCCTAATCACTTTCTTTATTTAGATGATCATAAACCACTATAATTTGTATATCCTTAGAGAGATTGAGAAGGGTTTGAAAGATTAAGAAGTTCAACACACCAAAGCATCAAGAAAAATATAAAAGTATGGTTGAAATAAAATAAAATGAGATTAGGCAAAAGAATAAATTGAATAGAAACAAAATCTCTATCACATGACAACATGGTGCACTACATGCTACTATGTGAAAGTTGAAAAACACTACAATGAAAATGCACAAAACCATGCCATAGTTGGCCATACTACAACATGCTTTCTTTCAAGACACATTCTCAATGAAGTTTATGCAAATCACTATTTTTTTCAATTTTTCTTACCTATGCTACTATTGTTTAACAAATATATTTCAACCCATTCTTTCCAAACTAGAAACTAAAATTAATTGAACTCATCAACCCATTCAAAAACTCTACAATTAGTCCCTTAATCAATCTCAAAAAGGAAACTTAAATCTTAATGGGGAATGACTGCTTGGGGAAGAAAGACTACTTGGAGGTGTAATTATCAAACAAATAAAATTACCACAGCAAGAGTTCAACAAATAAAATTAGTGCAGCACCAAGCAATTAAGAACAGCAGCAAAAGAATTAAAAAAATTGCACCAAAAAGAAAATACGAAATAATAATAACAATAACGATAAGGACTGTGCCGGCATAGCCACAGTGTTACTTGGCTAAACCAATTTGTTCAAATTGGTTCCTGTTGCTTCATGGTTTCCATTAATCACGTGCGGCCAAATCATTTGGCTTTGAATTGTTTGCAGCAAAGCTTCCGTCCAATTTATTTAATCAATTTAGAGTGTCCAAACCCCGTACGGCATTTATGTTGAACATTCTCGTCCTATTAAGCCTTCTGCGGAACTTACTACACGTCCACCTCAGCCTTTGAAACCCATGGAAGTTCTTGAATGAAAAGGAACGCAAGATGTACGCGAGGGCACAAAGAGGGAGAGGCAGCACAGCAGCTATGGTGAAGTAGGCGGTGATGTGGGCAAAACTGCAACAGATAAAGCATGACAGCACAGTAGCTATGGCGAAGAAACACGTTTTCTGGCAGTAGCCTTGATTCGCGTCATGACTAAAAAAGTAAAACTGCAATTGTAAGAAGGCATCAATCAAGAATAATATAGTCTCACGGATAATAGCACAACATCGGCCGTCAAGAATAACAATACAATAACAGCACAGAAGCCATGAATGGAAACAAAAATTGCAGAAAATCGAAAGGAAACCGAAATGCTAACAAAATTTGGATGAGTCCCTAGCACTTCACAGAAGACAACAGAAAAGAAAAGAGATAGATACGACATGAAGAACAATGGTAAGATAAAGAAAAAAAGAAAAAAAAATATTGAAAATTTGAAACCAAAGGAGAATGGAAGTTGCCAAGAAGAGTCAAAATCAGCCGGCGAAGTGGTGGAGCTATGTTGGTGAGAGCGGTGGCGGTGACAACTGGATTGGTGGCAGGAGAGCTACGGCTGCAATTTTGAGAAGAAAGAAAAAAAAAAGAAAAGAAATGGGTTGTGAAAGAGAGATGGCTGCAATTGGAAAAGGAAGAGAGGAATTGGGTTGTTAAAACCCTTATTTTAATTTTAATTTTTTTTTTGGGTTAAAATTTTTTTTTTTGAATGAAAGAAAAATAGAAGACCAATTAAAATAAAGCATAGGCATGCCTAAGGAAAAGGGATTTTCGGATGAACATTGAATAAAAATCCAGAAGTCTATAGTTATTAAGGCGTGGGCACGCCTAAGGTGTTCTAGTCTTCTGTTTTTCTTCATAAGACTATCATTCTCCTGGCGTGGGCACGCCTAAAAAGCTCTAGTCTTCTATTTTTTTTTTCAATTTTTTTTTTTTACAAAACTTCATGAATAAAACCTGCATTGCATAAACAATTAAAAATCATTAGTTATATAAAATTATGGAGAAGAAAAGAAAAGAAAAGAAAAAAAAACAATAAAATTATGGAGAAGAAAAGAAAAGAAAAATTTCTTTAGGTTGCCTCCCAAAAGCGCAATTGTTTAAAGTCGTTATGCTTGACCATTCTTTCTCTCAGGTTATTAAATTTTTACAAGTTGTTTGGACCACACCTGCATTTTCTTTATTGATTTTAAATGATTTGGCAAGGGGTTCAATTCTAACTTAGGAGCTTGCAAAATATAAGACAATAATTGCTCATGAGAAATCTGAAATGAATCCTTCAAATTTAAAGGATTTGCAGAAATTTTCAAGGCATATTTTTCACTTATATCCTCATCCCCTTCTAACTTTGCACTCAGGCCTGCAGAAAAAACATCATTCTCTTCATCAAAAACATCTTGCACAATAGCATCCACAATGTCAATAGAACACAAGGAATGAGTGTCAACTGGATGTTTCATTGCTTCAAAAATTTTAAACTTGACAATTTGTTCATCAAATTTTATAGAAATTGTGCACTCATCTAGATCTATGTTAGTCTTAGCTGTCATCATAAAAGGTCTCCCCAACAAAAGAGTGGCTGATTCTCCCACATCATCATCCTCAGTTTTCAAGATATAAAAATCAGCTGGAAAAATCAATTTATTGACTTGAATTAAGACATCTTCCACAACTCCTTCAGGATATGCAGTAAACCTATTAGCAAGTTTAATAATTACCCTTGTTGGCTTCATTGGACCCAAATTTAGAACACAATATACAGAATATGGCATAACATTAATAGATGCTCCTAAATCTAGCATGGCATGTTTAATCATTTTATTTCCAATTACACAAGGAATTGAAATCATACCCGGATCCACACACTTATCAGGTAATTTTTTTAAAATTACTGCGGATGCATTTTGCCCAACATCAATGGTTTCATCACCTTTTAGCCTTCTTTTATTGGTGCATAATTCCTTCAAAAATTTTGCATACCTGGGGATTTGCTTGATTGCATCTATCCAGGGAATGTTAATTTCTACCTTTTTGAATGTCTCCAAAATTCCTTGCTCATACTCCTCTCTTTTTAATCTTGCTAACCTGCTTGGAAAAGGTGCAACATTAGTAATTGAATCATTAGGTAATAAAGGATCAGATCTTACTACTTTTGGGTTCTCTTCTTCCTTATCCTTGGTCTCCTCAACAATTTTCTTTTGGGAAGTAGATGTGGGTTGAAGTTCCTTACCACTTCTCAACATCATTGCATTAACACTTTCCTTTGGATTTACCACTGTCTGAGAAGGTAATCCTTTTGAGATTGCTTGCTTTAATTCACTCATTTCTACAGCTAATTGAGATACTTGATTCTCCAAATTACGGATACTAGCTCCAGTCTCTTGTTGAAATTTCTGCACATTGTGTTGAAATTGTTGTGTGTTAGTAACCAAGGACCTTACAATATCTTCTAAAGGCATACCTGAATTTGATGGTTGCATTGGTGGTAGTGGTTGTGCTGGCCTATTTTGGCTTGCAAATTGATATCTTGGCTGCCCACTTGGGTTCCCATAACTAAGATTTGGATGATCCCTCCAACCAGGATTATAATGGTTTGAATAAGGATCATATTTCCTTTGGGGTTGATTGGGATATCCTCCAATTGCATTTGCTTGTTGCATGATGTCCTCTTGCAAAGTCGGGCACAAATCTGTAGGATGTTCAGGAATCGAGCAAACTCCACACACCTTTGCACTTTGCAATTGTCCTATAGCCATTTGACGAACTAGAGTAGTTAGATCAGAAATTTGGTCTTGAATACTAGAAGTACTTACCTCATGAACCCTTCTAGTTGTCCCTTCCGATCTTGAACCAAATTGTTGTGAATTTTCTGCCATGTTTGAAATTAATTACCTTGCTGCAGTTGGTGTTTTGTTCACCAAGGCTCCTCCACTGGCTGCATCAACCATACTGCGATCCATCGGTAATAATCCCTCATAAAAGTATTGGATCAAAAGCTGGTCTGAAATTTGGTGGTGCGGGCAACTTGCACACAATTGGTTAAATCTTTCCCAATATTCTATAGTGATTCTCCACCAAGTTGTCTAATACCACATATCTCCTTTCTAATATTTGCAGCTTGTGAGGCCGGGAAAAAATTCTCCAAAAATAACCTTTTCATTTCCTCTCAAGTTGTAATGGAACCTCCAGGAAGATAATAAAGCCAATCCTTCGCCTTATCTCCCAAAGAGAAAGGGAAAGCTCTCAAGTTAACTTGTTCCTCCGTCACTCCTTGTGGTTTCATACTAGAGCAAACCACATGGAATTCCTTAAGATGTTTGTGTGGATCTTCACCTACATTTCCACGAAAAATAGGTAACAAATGAATAAGTCCAGATTTTAACTCAAATGCTACTTCTAAATTTGGAAATTGTATGCAAAGAGGTTGTTGATTTAAAACTGGAGCAATAAGCTCTCTCAATGTACGATCTCTTGCAGCCATTCTTTCTTCCTTAAGTGGTGTTGAATTAAAGTGTAGCCTCCTTCTTGTTTCCTTCTGTAGTCGTCGTGCTTCCTTCTCAATTTCTGAAATGAACACAAGATCACCTTTGTGAGAAGCACGGGTCATGCAATAAAAATCACAATGCTAAAAAAAAAAAAATAGCTCCCCAGCAACGGCGCCAAAATTTTGGTCGGGTTGTCGAAGCCCCCAAAATTATTTCAGATCTTCAACTAACTACAATTAACTTGTAGTAGTAGTGGACCAGTTCGAATCCCACGAGGAGCTATGTGTGAGGGGGATTTTTAGCATTTGAGATGAAAAGAAATAGAAGACGAAGGTTAATGCCGATAAATAAAAGAAAATTATTCAAGAAATTACTAGCAATATGTGAAAGAAATAATTCAATCTTACCAAACTCCGATCCAAGGAAGTGTAGTTGTACCGAATATATCTAGATCATAGGAATCTAAAAACACTTTTTCATTCAAGCATTTAACCGAAAATTTCGCAGGATAGCCATGACAAAATTTTGAGTTTTCCTATTCTATTTGTTTGAGTCTAGCATTCATAACAAACCTTACTAACAAATGACTGGGGGCGATAGCGTTCCATATCATTTGTTAGTAGCACTAAGAACAATGAAAACAGTTAAAACAAAAACTAACAATTGAGATAGCTATAATTGAAAATCTTTGTATCATTAATTCCCTTTAAATCATAAATGCATGATTACTGTCACTTTACACATGCAAAAAAGATTTAAGTGCTACTTGTACTAAATGTTCCGGACAATTACGGATCAAGAACAAATAGATAGCTATAGAAAGAAGAAAGCAAATAAGTTGTCAATTTATTTATCATTCAAAAATCCATAAAAATATAATGCAAGAAATAATGATTACTTGAAGGAAAAAGATTATGAAACTACGAACAAAACCTCACTAAATATATTGGCATCAACACCCCTTGGAACGGAATGAAAGTAAATTAGCCACTCATGATGGCAAAACTATTCTAAATTTATTCTAAAGAGAAAGAGAAGTACAAGAGAAAGGAAAAATTCTGCAAAGAATTAAAGGAAAGACTTATGTCTTCCAAGTTCACTTACCCTCCTATTTATAGCCTTATTCTCTAACAACCTCCCTAAAGACTTTCTAAAATTTCTCCAACAAATCCTAAGTCTTTAAACTTTAAATTCCTAACCAACTATCCTATCCTATCTTATCCTATCTAATCCTATCAATTGTCTTCAAATTCATTTTAACTTGAATTACAAAAGTTGAAATCAAAAGACAAATTTAAATCTTAAAATTCAAGTTATCAGCTCATCGGCTCTTTATCTCAGCTCAAGACGTGGTCACGTGCATTTTCTTGACTTTCACCTCCAAGATTTCATCCTTTAAGGCGTGGGCATGCTTAAAACAAAAGAGTCTTTTGTTTTGGCTCAAGAAGTGCTTCTCCAAAAATCTTCTAAATCTCCATTAAATTCCATCTTTTCGCCTTAGTCCATCAACTTACTCCCTGGGATAGAAAACACTTTAAATTAGCCAATTTCATACCAAATAAAGCATTAACATCATAGTTTAGCTCCTATTAAACGGTAACAAATTAAATCCTATCACTAATCCCTACTAATATGAATTTTTCTACTGGTTAAAAATAGTTAACTATCTCCCTTTCTTTTGCCTAAATCTATATGAAAATAGTACGAACAGATTTATTTTTATTAATTATTTAAAAACTACGCCAGAAAATCATGAATAAAAAATCCAAAATAAAAATTAAAGCATTAAGGGAAACGATAAGTCAAAGCAAATGCCTGAAAAAGAAAATGGTAGTAAGTATATATAGAAACTTGCTCGGAAAATCCCTAATAACATCACAAGTTCTATCCAAATTCTAAACAATTATAAAAACTAAAATTAAACACCCCCCCCCCCCTCAACATCATCCCTCTCACCCGGGCACAAAAAAAAAAAGAGCACAAAATTGATCAAATTTACCGAAGAAGAAAATGAGAACCTTTAGAGAGAGAGTTATCATTAGGTCCAGAGGGTAGCGGTGGAAAAAAATGAAAAATATCCACGAAGACAGAGACAGAGAGACATATTGTGTGTGTATATAAATATGTTTAGAGAGAGAGAGATGTGTGTGTGTGTGTGTGAGAGAGAGAGAGGTAGAGGACGAGCAGCAAAAATTGATAGATTCGGATTGAAAACCATTATTTGCTACCATCATATTCATATTCATATACCATGGTTGGCAACAATTTCAAGAGAGATTTGTGAAGTCCACAGGCCTATCAATTTTCGCCGCTTCAAGCCCCCACTTTCATTTTTCCCCAGACCGCTTAAACCCTTCTCTGTCCCTGAAAACAAACAAGTTCTTGCTCATTGGCCATATTAAAGAGACCTCGGCATTCTTGCCTATCCCTTTCTGTTTGGGAATATTGCCTCGCAACCCTTATGAAAATGCGTATTTATTGAAATGCCCACTTGGATTTTAAGTAAAAGTTTAATAGGGCTTGTAATTTGTGAAGGCCTTTATGATTGAATGTTTCCAACTCATAGTGGGTGAATAGTCATAGCCCAAGTTAGGCAAAAAAATCTGTCAAGTTTTAGGCCAAGGTTCTAATTCATTCTCAATACCTGAGAAGCCTGAAAACCTAAGTGCAGAAGAATAAAAAGCTTTAAAGAAAAGAAGAAAAATGAGGAAGGAGAAAAAGAATAGCACATATACAAAATAGGAAAAAAATGGGAAGATTGATCTTATTTCTAGCCTAATTTCTTCTTCTTTTAGCTTTACACTTATAGAGCTTGTAATTAACCATTTATTGAAAATTAGTCACAATTAACTATTTGAAATTAGCCCTAACCGATGTTCTATAATACTTCAGTAATGACATCTTAATTTTGAGGTCTAAACGATCACGGTTTTGTAATTGTACAAAATAGCCCTAAATGCTATTGAAAGCTTAACACAACATCGTTCTAATTAAACTCCATGCGATGTCATTTCTCTTCATATCATGACAAATGCCCACAGATGAATTCAGTCTTGTCCTCAAGACTAGAATTGAGGAAATTGCTATTTGATAAAAGTCGGATCTTCCTATATTGCTTCTTCATAGCTGAAATCTTTCCACTGCATTAACCATTAAGTCACATGATGGTCATTGCGCATCACAATGTAGTGCTGTAGAATGGCAATTAACTGGATAAAACATACATCATCCTCATTGTGCTAAGGAACTTCAGTTGTGGTCATTGGTTTATCACATATCTTTTTCTTCAACAGTGACACACGGAAGACAGGATGAATCTTGGTTATTTTAGGTAGCTTTAGTCTTGAGCTACATTTCCAATACGCTTCAATACCTCAAGGGGCCATAGTACTTGGATGCGAGTTTAAAGTAGGTTCTGACTGCAATTGTTTGTTGCTTGTATGGTTGCAAATTCAAGTAGATAATGTCCCCTACTTGAAATGTCTTGTCTGTTCTATGCCTATCCTCAAAGTGTTTAGCTTGATTTTGAGCTTCCTAAATATGCTCATTGAGGCTCTATAGTACAGTTGATATTTTTTTAATATCTACTACTGCAAGCATGATAGTGTCTTGATAGGGACCTAGGGGAATCAGAGTTGGTTTGATCCCATAGATGACTTCAAAAGGTGTCATAGAGATGCTAGAATGCCAATTTGTATTTTACCACTATTCAGCTATCAGAAACTATTAGCTCCAAGTTGATGGTTTTTCACATGAAAAACACCTAAGGTAATTATCAAGACCCTGATTGACTCTTTCGCTTTGGCCATCTAATTAAGGATGGTGGTAGTGCTATAAAACAAGGTGATTCCCAAAAGTTTGAAGATGGTTTGCCAAAAGAAGCTGGTGAATATTTGATCTCTATCACTAACAATAGAAGCTGGTAGATCGTGGAGTTTCAAAATTTGTTCTAGGAAGATTTGAGCTACTTTTCCTGCATCAAAAGGATGAATTAGAGCAATAGAATGTGCAAATTTAGTTAGTTTGTTTGCTATCACCATAACTGTATCCTTGCAATTAGATATAGGCAACTTTTCTATAAAATCCATAGTAATATGGCTCCAAACTTGTTGGGGAATGTCCAATGGTTATAATAAACCAGTATAGGGCAC
This sequence comes from Gynochthodes officinalis, assembly GCA_020080225.1. Lineage (NCBI taxonomy): Eukaryota > Viridiplantae > Streptophyta > Magnoliopsida > Gentianales > Rubiaceae > Gynochthodes > Gynochthodes officinalis. The sequence goes on from CM034623.1 coordinate 33,024,873, forward strand.
ATGTTCTCCTTTGTTGCATTGGCAAAATTTACATTCTCGCACTACTTTGATCACATTTTCTTTACGGCTTGGCCAATAAAATGTGAGTTTCAGTATTTGGATGTAGACATCTCTGCTTGAGTGACCCTCCAGCATTGAGTTATGCATATTCTGAATGATTTGCTACCTTAAGTCATTAGAATTTCCCACATACACCTTCCCTTTCCTTCTCAAGATACCTCATTCATATTGAAAATCAGGAACAACCTCAAGATTAATCAATAACTTGTTGATAATGTCCTAATATTCAGAATCCATACCATAGCTTGAATCCATTTGAGTCATCCAAGCTAGTTTCATTGCTGATATAGCCCTAATAGAGTGCATAGTTCCATTTCTTCATTTTGTAAGTCCCTTTTAGACAATGCATCTACCATAACATTGTCTATATCCTTCTTATATTGAATGGAATAATCAAGTCCTATAAGCTTACTTAGCCACTTATGTTGAAGAAGTGTAGTAAACTTTTGCTCCAATAAGTACTTAAGAGCTTGATAATCTATCTTGATAATAAAATTGTGACCAACCATATTATGGTGCCATTAAGTCATAGCCATTACTAATACATGGAGTTCTTTCTCATAAATGGACAACCCTTAATTTTTGGAGTTGAAAACCTTACTTATAAAAGCTATAGGTTGCCTATTTCGCATTAAGACTGCACCTATCCCCTTGTTGCAAACATCAATTTCTATGATGAATGGTTGTGAAAAATCAAGGAGTTTGAGTATAGGAGCTTTGCTCATAGCTTTTTAAGTGTCTGGAATGCAAGTTCAGCTTCGAGGACTATTGGAACCCATCCTTTTTCAACATATTGGTTAATGGTTCAGTTATAACCCCATAGCCTCGGATGAACCTACGATAGTACCCTATTAGCCCTAGAAAACCCCTTAATTCTTTGACATTTCTGGGGATTGGCCATTCCAATACACATTTCACCTTTTCCATGTCCATGCTGACCCTTTTTTTTTTTTTCCTGAAATCACATGCCCAAGATATTCTATTTGTTGTTGGGCAAATGAGCACTTAGACAACTTAGCAAAGAGTTGATGATCTTTTAGAATCTTTAACACAATTTCAAGATGTTTTTTATGTTCCTCCAAGGTTGAATTATAAATCAGTATATCATCAAATAATACCAACACAAACTTTCTAAGAAATGGTTAAAATTTTTGGTTCATTAAAGCTTGAAATGTGGCTAGGGCTTTAGTGAGACCAAAAGGCATCACGAGAAACTCATATGACCTAAATGAGTTTGGAAGGCGGTTTTAGGGTCATCTTCAAGTTTAACTCTTATTTGGTGATATCCTTATCTGAGGTCAATTTTTGAGTAAAACTTGGCTTCACAGAGTTCATCAAGGAGCTCATCAATGTTAAGAATGGGGTATTTGTACTAAATGGTGAGATCATTAAGGTATATATAATCAACACAAAAGCTCCATGTGTTGTCCTTTTTAACCAACAAAATAGGAGATGCAAATGGGTCGTTGTTGTGTTTTATTATGCCATTTTGTAGTATTTTAGCAACTTGGTTCTCAATCTCATCTTTATAGGAATAGGGGTATCTATAAGGTTTTGATTTAAACAATGGGCAGTAAGCATTAAGGGTTTTTGGTAATCCAGAGTTCTGTTTGGAGGTAGTGTTTTGGAAGTTTCAAAAACTTTGAGAAATTGCATCAATAATTGAGGAATCTTATCAAAACTCCTTATCTTGTCCTCCAATCTCAACTCATTGATTGTAAATAGTTGCACTATGTTGTATCCTTGTTTTTGTTCCTCAAAGAATAAAGGGATATCCTTTCATTTGATCAACTACATTTTGGATTTCTCCACTTTCCCATGCCAAACTAACTCTTCTCCTTCCTGAACCATTTGAATGTATAATTATTTAAAATCAAAAGTAATGGGATTGTACTAGTACATCCAGTCCATTCCAAGAATGAGATCCCAACTTCCTAATTCCATTACTCTCAAATCATTCTCAAACTGTGTGTCTTGTATGCTCCACTTTACCTTGGGGCAGATTCTATAGCTATTGATTTTAGTACCATCAGCTATAGTAACATGTAAGGAAGTTGTTGTCTTATGTTCCAACAATAACTTTTTTGCCAATCTCTCATTGTATAAAATTGCTAGCACTTCCAATATCAACCAGGATATTAATCTGCACTCCTTATAGTTCCTCTTGCGATGTGATTGTCTTTCTATTCAAGTTTTAAGATAACACATAGAAGGAGGTATCTAGTACATTATCAATAGAGTTTCCCCTTTCGTCTTGAAATTCTTTTGCATCAAGAAATTCCTAGTCCTTCTCTTTATATGCCAAAATGAATACATATTGCTTCATTTTGCACACATTCCCTAAACCAAACTTTTCACCACAACTAAAACACAATCCAAAATTGCACCTACATTGAATCTCTTGGGGTGATATCTTTCTGGTCTCCCCTATTCCTGTATTATTAGCTTTCACTAAAGCACTAGTTGTAGGACTAAAAGGTCCTGATGATAACGTGCTTGATTTGAAATTTCCAAAAGAGGCATTAGAATACACTTTAGGTAGCCCTTTGAATTTTCTTGCATCAATCTCCAAGGATTGCTCCTATAACAATGCAGTTTCAAAAGCTTCTATCAAAGTAACCAGTTTCATCATCTTCACAGTGAGTTTAACTTCTTCTTTGAGGTCACTTATAAAGCTTGACATAAAGTAGCTTTCAAATAGCTTGGGGTCATGAGCCAACATGAGTGTTCTTCAAATTGCCCTTGGTACTCACTAACTATCCCAATCTGTTATAGCTTATTGAATTCCTCCACTTCATCCTTAGCTCCTCTACTTGCAACCTCCTGTAGAGTAATTCACAAAATTCCTCCCAAGAAATTCTTCCTCTCATAAGTTTGATGCTTTGAAACCACACATTAACTTTTTCTGTCAAATATATTTTAGCCACTTCCACCTTCTAGCCTTCTTCCACTTGATATATTAAGAAAATTTTGTTGCACTTTCTAACCATTCTGGTTATCACCATCAAAGAAAGGCAACTCTAACTTTGGGTGCACTAGATTATTATAATAACCCGTCCTATTCCATTTTTCCCCTTGAAGGAATTAAGGCTTTATCTTCCATTCTCACCCTCAAATTTATATCATGAGTGGGTAGTAATGGTGTTTTGTCTACCGTTGTTGTCTTCTCAAATGGTTTATCCTTAGTCAACGGTTTTACCAAGGCATCTACCTTGACTTGGAGATTGGCAACATTGGCATCCACCCTCTTGATATTCTCCATCATTTGGACTCAGAATTTTGAATTCTTGGTCTGAATATCCAAGAGTTGCTCCTGGAAATTTTCACTCTATTTTGTAATTCAAATTTCTTGCTTCCTGATCTGTTCCTGCATAGCTTTTCCTTTCGTCCCTTTCACTATTGAAACCCTCGATTGACTTGTTCTAATACCAAATGTAGGCTTTAAGTCAATGTTCTAATTCATTCTCAATACCTGAGAAGTCTAAAAACCTAAACTTCTAAGAATTAAGCTTGAGTGCAGAAGAGCAAGAAGTTGTGAAAAAAAGAATATGAATTAGGAAGGAGAAAAAGAATAGAACATAGACGAAATAGGGAAAAATAGAAAGATTGATCTTATTTCCAGCCTCATTTCATCTTCTTTTAGCTTTACACTTATAGAGCTTGCAATTAACTATCTCACTGAAAATTAGTTATAGTTTACCGGAAATCAGCCCTAATTGACATTCCATAATACTTCACTAATTATGCCTTAATTCTGAGGGCTAAATGACCACGTTTTTGTAATTATATAAAATAGCCCTAATTGCTACTAAAAGCTTAACACGAAATCGTTCCAATTAAACTCCATGTGACGTCATTCCTCTTCATATCATGACAAAATCATTGCAAGATTATCCTGTTTCACATCCGCTACGTTATCTATTTTTATTGTGAGTTTCTCTTACTTGTCGTTTTATTTAATGAAACTAGGGAAGATGGTGAAAGTCTTAATCCATGCTATCTCCTAAAAAAAATTGTTTGTTTTCTCACAAATTAAATTAATATATCATACGCACAAAAGGAACCAATTTTGGGTCAAAAGCACACTGCAGCTTATTCACACTTGGTATGTGATTATATTGCATATAGTTATACAATTTAAATGGTTTTTTCGGGTAACTACATAATTCTTTTATCAACTAAAAATTAAAATCATGTATGTCGTCTTGTTGTGATTAGTTTTCCCAAATTAAATCTAGAATACAATCATTTCACTTAATATTAATGTAAAAATATATTGTCTGTTATAATATACGTGCAATAAACTTATGGTACTAACACCATATCTCGTGCATTCCATAAAACTTATACCCAATGTTGTCATACACCATGATCATTATATGTTTTTCCTATAATTGATAGCAGTATTTACTTTCTAAAAAAAAGATTGTCATTTATGATATTACCAAATGGCAATAACCTCCTTAGTACTCCATATAAGCCTAAATCCTAACATAAAACTATGTTAACTGCTTAATCAAACTTTTCTTCCTGCCACTCTTTTTAAATGTTCATCAAAGATTGGTGAGAGGATTTTGATTTACTTAGAAATTGGCTCATCCAAGATTGGTGAGAGCATTTTAATTTTTACTAACTTTTCTTTCCGCCACTCTTTTTAAATGTTCATTGAAGATTGGCAAGAGGATTTTGATTTACTTGGGCTTCATTTAGATTGTGTTTTATTTGAAAAAAATTGTATTTGAATGTGTAAAAAATTTTATAAGTACTTTTTTTATAGAAAAAAGTATTTTGGAGGAAAAAATAGGAGGGAAATTTTTTTTAAAATTATGTGAGAAGAATTTGAGTGAAAAAATTTAAAATTTAAATCTTGAAATAAAAATATATTTAGATATTTTATTTTTGTTCAAGAAAAGTTAACTTTTTACAAATAAAAATCTTGTCCAAATGTAGCCTTAGGCTTCATTTGGATTGTTTTTATTTGAGAAAAGTTATATTGGAATGTGTGAAAATTTTGGTAAGTTTTTTTATAGAAAAAGTTTTTTAGACGAAAAAATAGAAGGGAAATTTATTTTAAATTATGTGAGAGAAATTTGAATAATAAAATTTAAATTTAAAATTTAAAATAAAAATATATTTAAATGTTTTATTTTTATTTAGAAAAAATTAATTTTTTATAAATAAAAACTTTTGTCCAAACAAAGCCTTACAATTTTACATTAGGGAAAATGAAGGTGGGTGAGAGGCGAGGAGTCAATGACCGCGAGACATGTTTTCTTACATGCCGGCAGACATTCCCTGCAAACCTCTCTTGTGCCAATATCACAAGAGGGCCGTGCATGCGGGGACATCGGTGTTTCATTTTTCGAGAGGGGAAAACACCGGGGCAAACACCCCTGCCAACCATTTAATCTCTAGGAGATAGAGCGGTTTAGGGTTAGGAAAAGCGTGCACAAGCCCTCGCACCACCACCTCCAAAGTGTGCTTGAGTGATGAATTCTTTGGCCATAGTAAGTGGTTGCATTTCCTTCAATTGTTCGATGTGGGAATCATCTCTTTTTACTAACTTCTGACCGACCATGCCTCATACTTTTCACCTGTTTGCATAATGCAACAAAATGAGTTTTGCTATGTATCATTCAACACAAGCAAAAATGTATTGGTGCAAAAGTTTTTTTTGGTAACAAAAGAATACGTGTATAAGGATTAAAATGTCGGATTTCCTTGGCAAGTTAGATCGGTGATTCCAATACACAAAACAAAATCAATATGGAGAGACTGGGGAGGATGAGGTTATTTTGGTTTTGCTTAAAACACAAGATGGGTTTGTTCTTCATATGGGTAAAGCCATTCAAGTTCTATGTTTAGTTTTATGGAAATTCTCTTATCTCACTTGTGTCATCACCTAAAATCCAAATAGAATCTATTGGTCGAAATTTTTTTGTTTTAGAGTTCGTTTCTCTTTTACATTATTTTCTATTCACGCTTGACTTTTTACTTTTTGAAAAAAAAAAAAAAAACATTATTGCTAACTAAATTGCTAAGGTTAGAGTTGAAAAGTAGTTCTTTTGAAAGATTTTTTTTATCATAAATGTGAAAGTTTTGGTGAAAATTGTTTCTTAAAAGAATAGTGTATTAGAGAGAAAGAAAAAGATGTATTAAAAATTTGAAAATAATGTGACAATTGTAATGAGAGGTTTAAATTTTAAATTTGACTTTTAAAATAAATTAAAATTTGTCTCTTTTTTTTTTGCCAATTTTTTTTTTTTTTTTTAAATTACTATCCAACATAGCCTCAAGTCTCACAGAAGGATAAGGCATCCTCTAACGCCCATACATCAATATGCTCTCAATCTTTTTTTTTTTTTTTATAAGTATATAAATTTGATTATTATAATTGAGACACATGCCTTTTTTTTATGTACTGTCTCTTAAAAAAATAATTTAAGTAGAACTCTTATTTGAGTAATTTAATATATTTCATTCACTTTCAAATTGTATCTAAATACAATTTGTTATCTTTATCACTTTATTTGATTTTATGTATCAATTATAACCTTATCAATTTATCAAACAGCATGAAAAACAAACATAATTAAAATATCTATTTATCAAAACAAACTCTGAAACTCTCACACGTGATCTTCTCGAAATAAACTCTATATCTTTAATACCCATCCATATCAAAATCCATTAAGTTCATTTCTCTCAACATATTTCTTGGTTTATAAGTAAAAGATGGGAAACTTGGGAGATCATAAATTGGGTAAACAACCATTTTTTTTATATGATATTAAATTTCAGAATTTTTCTATTATTTTTTTCTTTATTTATACAATTTTAATTTATCGAGTATTTCCTTTACTCACTGTAGTTGGAGAAAATACCTTTATCAAACCAAGATAGCCAAGAGGATTCATTCTTTACTTTTACGAAATTGATTAAATTGTGAAAATTTTTGTAATTATTAATTTCAAGTTAAAAAAAATTAAAATAAGTTTCATTTACTATGAAACTTTTTGTAATTATTATTTTTAATATTTTCAACTAATTTCCAATATAATTTATTAATAATATCTATGACAATTTACATTTATATCATTATAATTGAATTTAATTTGTTTAATATGTTAATTATACTAATTAAAGATACTACCAGGTATACTAGTCTCTAAATCTTTTAGAGGTGTAAAGAAAGTAATTTTTTTAATTGAATATATTATAAGTTGAGTAGAGGAAAATTACAAACTACTAACTTAAATTTATCTTAATTAACTTCTAACTATTTTTTAATATGTACTTTTATGTATTAAAAAATACTTTTGCATAAAATATATTTAAAAATTAACTATATTAGACATCCTTATTTGATATATAATCAGTTATAATTCTTTTTTATTTGCCAATAAGCAACTATATTAAACTTTTAGAATTTTTGGTAATACTTTTCATGAATTTGATTTCACATTTTTGTTTTAATGTGTAATCATTTTAAATTTTTAATAAAATTTGAAATTTGACATTCTCCTCCATTCAAATTTTTAATATATCATTAAATAAAGTTTAGATTTTTAATATACATAATTTTTTAAAATTCTCTATAAAAATTTAAAATAATTATTTTATAATAAAAAATAATAAATTACAATTCTATTTTTTAAATAACTATATAATAGTATATGTTTATATGTTTATATGTTTTTTTTCAATAATAACACAATCCCGTGCTAATACACAGAAAGAAGTCTAGTTTCCTAATATTTGAAGTGCATACATAATAAATTAAAAAAAAATTCCTTCAGTAATTATTCACAGGTAAATTTAAATACGATGGGCCAAATCTTACATTACAATCTAAAAGAGAAGCTTTTATATTTCTGTCATGAATTGGAGAAATAAAAATTAGTGGAACGTCCTGAATTGGACCAGAGGGTTATTGGTTTAAAATACTATGGTGGTACTAGAGAGTTTGGAACTTGATCATATATTCTCAACACAATCCAGGTGCTGTGTTGCGACTCAGCCATCCCTCCCCGCGAGAATGGATGACTTAACAATTTTGTCCTTGAAGCCATGAAAAGCAATCATATGCAAAATAATTTGACTCCTCATTAAGTTTTAATTAGTTCTATCAAACTCTGCATACTGTTATTCCATACAGATATATGAGGAATCCTTGCATACCTCTGCAAAATTAAAGGCTCCTCAGACAAGGCTTTTTCTAATCTCTCCTCAAATGGTGTTGCATGCCAATTAACTCTCTGATCCTGCAAAACCAATCAAAATACGATTTTGTGGTAATCTTTCTTTGAGTAAAAAGAGAGAGGAAAGAAAACTTACATTGGAAATATAAAGCAATATTAAGAGAGGGAGAACATACCTCTTTATACTTGTTTGTTGAATTTGGAATTCCATTCCCATCCCACCACTTGGGTGAAACTTGAGAAGGTTCATCATTCCAGTGTGCAGCAACCATCCCAAGAATGGGCCAATCTGCTGGAGTTCTACCAAATCGAAAATTTTGACGAATGGTGGAACCATTATGTTCAACATGGCCATCTTCTTCAAGAACAGGTTCTCTCTTTAGCCACGAGGACAAGCTTGCCTCCACCTTGAACTCTTTCCCAGATGAAGTTTCTCCTGTGCTCACTTCTGCCCAAGACAATTTTGGATCTGTAGGTCTAATGCTTTGAAACCAATTATCAGCCTTCCCCATTAGATACATCTCCACAATGTCCATCTTCTGAATTTCTTCAACTTGATGAATTCGGAAAAACTTGTTGCATTTCCTGATCCATTCCCTTGGATTATCCCCTTCAAAGGAGGGAAGTGAGGGAAGTTCCAGTTTAGAATGTATATGGTTGTGAGAATAGCTTGGTTTTCCCCATGTTTCTTTGCCAGAATTCAACTGTCTTTCATCTTTTATCAAGCGCAGGCTACATGTGGCCAGGATTGAAGACTCATCCTTCAGTACTTGTTCAGATTCATTCTCTTTTAACATGAAGTGTACTTCATGATGGAATCGAATTTGGAGTCATTCCGCTTGTTACTCTCAGTCAATTGGAACTCGAGTTCCCCAATCTGCTTCTGCAGATCACTCATTTGCATATGCAAGATTTCTGACTGCTTTATCATAGCTTCATTCATTTCCAGAATCCTTTCTTGACTTGTTCTTCAAGTGACTTGTAGCGAGTGTTTTCAGCCATCTGGAATTGCCAATTCTTTCCCTGCTCAGAGCTAAGGAACTCTGAATGTTGACTGAAACAATACTTCAAATGGGCAGTAATCAGAATTAAGGAACAAGAACGAAGGAGGGAGGATCTATAATTAAGAAAGGGAGCAAGATTGAGAGAGATTCATTGAGATAGAGGGAACCAGAAACAGGAAGTTACTTCACAATCAACCCTATCATCTTAAGGCTAAAAGTAATACATATAAGCATTTCCACAGCCTAAGCTCTATAACTGCCTTTTTAGTTTTCTGTTACTGCTAACTGCTCCAACTAACAGTATTACAACATTTTACTATATGTAAAAATTTTCTTAAGTCAGTATTTTTAATAAATATGAAAAATTCAATATCTCTCATCCCATTAAATACCCATTAAAATTATAAAAATATTATCACCTCTAATCCCTACCCATTAAGATTATAAAAATATTATCACCTCTAATCCCTACTGATATGAATTGTGCTACTGGCTAAAAATAGTTAACTTTCTCTTGTTTTTTTCCTCCAAATCTATATATGTATAAATAGTACGAACAGATTTATTTTTATTAATTATTTAAAAACTACGCCAGAAAATCAGCAATAAAAAATTCCAAAATAAAAATAATAGCATTTAGGGAAACGAAAAAGCCAAAGCAAATGCCTGAAAAAGAAAATGATAATAACAATATATAGACACTTCCTCGGAAAATCCCTAATAACATCACAAGTTCTAACCAAATTCTAAAAAAATTATAAAAATTAAAATTAAACCCCCCGAAATCAGCCCCCTCACCCGGGCACCAAAAAAAAAACCGCAAAATTGATCAAATGTACAGAAGAAGAAAAGGGAAACCTTCAGAGAGAGAGAGTCATCATTAGGTCCGGAGGGCAGCGGTGGAAAAAACTGAAAAAATATCCACCGAGACAGAGAGACGTATTTGTGTGTGTATATATAGAGAGAGAGATCTGTGTGTGTGTGAGAGAGAGAGAGAGGGGTAGAGGGGGCGAGCAGCGAAAATTGATAGATTCAGATTGAAAACCATTATTTGCGACCATCATATTCATATTGGCGACAATTTCAGGGGAGATTTTTGCAGTCCACAGGCCTATCAATTTTCGCCGCTTCAAGCCCTCACTTTCAGTTTTTTCCCCAGACCGCTTAAACCCTCCTCTGTCCCCGAAAACAAACGAGCTCTCCCTCCTCGGCCATATTAAAGGGCCCTCGGATTCTCCCCTATCGCCTTCTGTTTGGGAATATTGCCTCGCGACCCTTATGAAAATGTGTATTTACTGAAATGCCCACTTGGATTATAAGTAAAAGTTTAAGACCTAATATATTAAAATGGCCTGAATTTTGCCTATTGGAATAATTTTGGCCCGACCTTTCAATTTTAACAATATAGTACCTAATCTTTTTAATTTGTAACAATTATGACCTCTGTGAGTGCGCCAGTAGGGAGTCTGTTAAATTGATGACATGGTAGCCACATGGCATACACATGGATGCCTAGTTAGAAAAAAATTTAAATTCTTTTTAGGTCTCTTCTTCTACAATTTTGGCTGCCCAAACCTAACAAAATTCTACAATTCTTGGATTGTACCAAAGGAGCCGCCGGTGATGGTGACGCTGGTATTTCTGTCAATCGATTCCAAAGGGTCGGGTTTGACATGGTGCATAATACATCTCGCGGCCTGTTAGTGAAGGTGGTGAATTTGGGCCGTAGAGAAAGCGGAGCAACCCCCAGAACTTCCATTTCTCCTCTATTCTTGATTGGGTTTGCAGCCCTGGCGTAAAAAGAGAAGAGGAAGGGAGGGAGATAGTTTTAAGTATTTAAAGTGCAACAGGGAAGGGGTTTAATTTGATTCTGGGAAAAATGTGATTTTATTGGTTTTGGGGAAAAATATTTTTATTTGAATTTTCATACCTTTGGGTTCTAACAAAAAGGTGTTCAAGAAATTCCTCCAAATGCGACAATTGAGGTGAAGAACTTTTAAAATTGAATGTCTTTGATATTGCTGTGCAGATCACCTGTTAAAGTCATTGAAGGATAATTGGTTTGTGCTTGATTGACGCCTTCCATTTCATCAAGCATATGAATCTGCAACACCAATGTAGGAAATTTGATAGATACTCTGTTTTTTTTTTCCTTACAAGCTGCAGTTGAATCTACTGGGAAAATCAGTCATAATAAATGTTGATTAGTTTGTAACTTGTAAGTTGTATTTAAATCCTTCCAAGTCTTTTCTCATTTGAAATCCATATTTCCAGATTTATGGAACTATCACTGCTATATTTACTTTAGACTACCAGAGAAAGTTCGAATTGAAATGACGATTCCATATGCACTGATGCCACCACAAAAACTTTATGTGAAGAATATTTGGAAAAGAAGGCCTCAAAGAAAATTGACTTGAAATTGTAACTTTTGGCAAACATCTTCGACTCTGAATGTGTGACCCATGCAGTGTCGTCATTCCTTTGCTATTCCCCAAAAAAATGTGCACCAGTGATAATTTTGATTACTTGATAATCACTTGTGTCATATCCTATCCATTATTCAAGACTATGCATAATACACGTCGGTTCATCTGCACTTGTTCGTAGTTTGTGTTCTTCATTATAGAATATGTAGATGTGCCCCATGTATTTTGCGTTCATCTACAGTTGTATAGGCAACATCTTGCCGCACTTGTTTGTATTAAGGGAAAATAATAGACTTGGGCGCACTTGTTTAAATTTTTTGTTGACTGGGCATCCACGTGTATGCCACGTCATTAATTTAATAGACTCCCTAACGGCGCACTAACAGAGGCCATAATTGTTACAAATTGAAAAGGTCATGTACTGTATTGTTAAAATTGAAAGATCGGGCCAAAATTGTTACCAAAGACAAAGTTCAGGCCATTTTAATATATTAGGCCAAAGTTTAATTGGGCTTGTGATTTGTTAAGGCCTCTATGACTGAACGTTTCCAACTCGTGGTGGGCTACTAGTGGAGAATTTTGATAGAATAAAATATGTTGCCACGATGTCGTTTTATTTATGTACCTTGCAAAAGAAGTCTGTTAACCACGTAGCCATTTTAGCAATTGCTAGGAAGTTTCCTTTAAGCTGCATGCAAGTATAAAGCAGCATAGTAAAAGCATATTCAGTAGTTTTTGATGATGAAGAATGTTATCCTCTTTCTGTTAGCTTCCCTCTTCCCCTTTCTCTCTCTCCCCGACTGATTCTTCCTCTCTGAATGTATTGTCCTCGTTTCTTATCCACCTAATCTATATCAGACTTTGCTGCTCTCTTTTCTGCTTATTTTCTTTTTCTTAGCTTTATTTCTGTAATCTGTTACAAATTGGTATCAGAGACTTGTTCCTTTGCTTATGGGTGATAAAATGGCAGAAGGAACTAGATCAAAAACGCTGGAGGATCAGGTGAAGAAGCATAAGACTAGGTTCCAGGAGATGTCCACTGAAATTAAAAGGCAGATTGAGGAGGCTACCAAGGTGATAGATTCTTGGCTGGATAGTAAGTTGGAAAAATAGGGGGTACAGATGGAAGCCAAACTCGATACATATGCTTTAAATATGGATGCAAAAATAGCAGGAATATACAAGTTTCTATCTAAGGAGAAAAACCTGGCCAAGGAAAGGGAGACATCCATAGAAAAAATGCCATTGTTGCCAACACCTTTGTTTTCAACACCAAACCCTTGTTTCAGAACCTACATAGGGACAGATCAGACTCAGTATGCTCAAGAAAAATCAGAAACTAGTTGTGCATCTCTTCACAAGTACCCCAAAATCGAGCTGAGTATGTTTGAAGGCGACAATCCCAGGAAGTGGTTGAGGAAATGTGACAAATTCTTCAATCTCTACCAGATCTCTAAATCCATTAAGATGGATGTTGTGGAACTGTATTTGGATGGGAAGGCAGACATATGGTTCTAGAGCTTTAAAGCTGTTCAGGGAAAAATTTCCTGGCCTGAGTTTTTAGAAGCAGTAATGAAACGTTTTTGGCCAGATAGGGGGTAGGAATGAAATTGAAGAATTTAACAAGCTGCAGTAGTCCGGTTCAGTGTTCGAATATCAGGAGAATTTTGAGAAGCTAAGAGCAGTATTGTTGTGTAAGAATCCAGGATTTTCAAAGGAATACTTCATATCCAGTTTTGTGAGTGGATTAAAAGAGGAACTGAAGCTAATGGTCAAAATTATGAAACCAAAAACATTACTAGAAGCTTTCGAGATAGCTAGACTGCAGGAGCAAACCATAGATTTGGTTGCTAAGAGGAGCAGGATCTTTACTAAAAACGTCACAGACAATAGTGTGTGAGGAAACAAAACTCAGAATGTGGCTGCAAAAAGGGCTTACAAGGTACCCCTGTTGAATAATCAGAAGGTGGATGACCATATTAAGAATATTTCACCTCAAGAGTTACAATACAGAAGGAACAACAACTCATGTTTCAGATGTGGGGAGAAATTTTGGGCGGGACATCAATGTAAAATGAAACAATATAGCTTTATGATCTCAGAAGAGGTAGAGAGTTCTGAACAGCCATTAGCAGAAGGAGATCTAGAGAGGGACACAACTGAAGAAATGGAGGAATTGTCACTCAAAGGTCTGTCAGAAAGCTTGCAGAGGAAAACAGTTACATTGCTGGGAGTGATCAAAGACCAAAATGTACAGGTTTTAGTGGACACAGGAAGTACCAACAGTTACATTAGCCAAGAATTGAGAGAAGTTCTGAAACTCCACACAACGACTATAGAAACTTTTTTAGTAATTGTGGCTGATGGGAGGAGAATATATAGTTCAGAGGTATATCCTCAAGTAAAATGGAGAATGCAAGATTACCAATTCCACTTTGATCTAAGAGTGATGGAGTAAGGAGGTTGGGATGTGATTTTAGAAGTGGATTGGATGACACAATATAGCTCCATTACATTTGATTTCAAGGAGCTGAATATTCAGTGGGAGTAAGATGGGGAGAAGTGTAAACTATCTGTCCATATTCATCAACCAGAGATGCAGTTGGTGAGGGGAAAAGCATTAAGCCAGCATTTGGAGGTAATTAAGAAGGAACAACTGAAGGTTCAGATGAGGGCAAACAAAAGTGATACTGAGGATGGTTCTTTGTGCTGCATGGAAGGTTTAGCAAAAGGTGCACCTGAGGTTATTTTTACACTTTTAAAACAATACTCTAGTGTTTTTACAATTCCTAATGGTCTTCCTCCCCCAAGAAATGTTGATCATCAAATACCTTTAGACCCTGATTCCCAACCCTTTAAGCTCAGACCATATAGATATCCACATTCACAAAAATCTAAAATAGAACAATAGGTTTCTGAAATGTTAAAAAATGGTATCATACAAACCACTAACAGTCCATATGCTTCCCCAATGTTGTTGGTCAAAAAGAAAGATAATTCTTGGAGATTCTGTGTAGATTATAGGCACTTAAATAGTCTGACCATTAAAGATAGATTTCCCATTCCAAACATAGATGAACTCCTTGATGAATTACATGGTTCAAAATTTTTTTCCAAATTGGATTTGAGATCTGGTTACCACCAAATTCGTGTGAAAGAGCAAGACATTCCCAAAACTGCATTCCAAACACACCATGGTCACTTTGAATTTGTAGTTATGCCTTTTGGCTTAACTAATGCCCAGCCACCTTTCAATCCCTTATAAACCAAATATTCCAACCTTTTTTACAGAAGTTTGTATTAGTGTTTTTTGATGATATTTTGGTGTATAGTCCAGACCTAGAGAGTCATGTGAAACATTTAGAGTCTGTTTTAAAAGTGTTGGAAGAACATCAGCTATATGTTAAGATTTCTAAGTGCACTTTTGCTAAAAGCAGTGTGGACTATTTGGGGCATATCATCTCTGATCAAGGAGTTAGTGTGGATCCTGAAAAGATCAAATGTATTCAGTCATGGGAAAGTCCTAAATCAGTGAAGGATTTAAGGGGATTTTTGGGTTTGTCTGGCTATTATAGAAGATTCATTAAGAACTATGGGGTTATCAGCAAACCTTTGACTAATTTACTGAAGAAAAACAGTTTTGGATGGACTGAGGAAGCAGCTACAGCTTTTGATCAACTCAAGATAGCATTGAGTCAAGCACCAGTTCTGAGAATGCCTAATTTTACAAAACCTTTGGTAATTGAAACAAATGCAAGCAAGATAGGGATGGGAGCAGTACTTATGCAAGAAGGTTAGTCGATTGCCTATTTAAGTAAGGCATTTAGTGTTAAGAACATGGGGCTATCAGTATATGAAAAGGAGCTTTTGGCACTAGTAATGACTGTAGAAAAGTTGAGGCATTATCTGTTGGGGCAACATTTTATTATCAAAACAGATCACTAGTCCCTTAAATTCTTGTTGGAACAGAAACTAACCAGTTCTTTGCAACACAAATGGCCAGCCAAATTATTGGGAATGGATTATGAGATTCAGTATAAAAAGGGTGCTGAAAATTCTGCAGCAAATGCACTATCCAGGAGGGTGGAAAAAGTGGAGGAAAACAATTTAAAAAAAGTGACAGATCTTGCAGGAACTCGAGTAGGCAGCCTATCAGCTATTTTAGCAATCAAACCTAGTTTACAGCAGATTGAAGAGAGTTATGTAGGGGATGAGGTTTGTCAGGCTATCATTGCACAACAACTAGTAGATCCTGGTAGCAATAAGGAGTTCCAGTATGTTGGGGGATTGTTAAAAAAGGCTAGAAAAATTTGTGTAGGTGCTGCTGCTGGTATGAGAAAACAGATTATAGCTACCTTGCATTCTTCACCTCTGGAAGGTCATTTTGGCCAAAATGCCTATTTGCAGAGGATAAAAGGGTTTTTTTTTCTGGTCAAACATAGGCAAAGAGGTGGTGGAATATATTTAGAAGTGTGTAATTTGTCAGAAGTGCAAAGATGAACATAGCTCATATCCAAGTTTTCTGCAGCCTCTACTAGTTCCTCAACAGTCTTGGAAGCATATTTCCATGGACTTCATTGAGAAATTGCCCAAATCCAAGGACTACGATACAGTCTTGGTGGTCATTGATAGGTTCACTAAATATGGCCATTTTTTAGCCTTGGCTCATCCTTTTTCTGCTTGGGATATAGCTCAATTATTCATGGATAATGTTTCTAAATTACATGGATTGCCTGAGAGTATTGTCATTGATAAGGACAGAATTTTTCTGAGTCAATTTGGCAAGCTTTGTTTAAAAATTTTGGAGTTTCATTGAAGTTTAGCAGAGCTTATCATCCTCAAAGTGATGGCCAGACAGAAAGACTGAATCAATGTGTAGAGTCTTACTTGAGATGCTTCACAAGTAACAAACTTGAAAATTGGTCTAATTGGCTAGCTATGGCAGAATGGTGGTACAATACCTCCTATCATTCCAGTATATTGATGTCACCTCATGAGACATTATATGGCACTAAACCTGTACATATACCTATGGGTCTTTACTTGGATTTGATGATTCCAGCAACCACAGATATGGTGCAACAAAGGGCTCACATATTGCAGGTACTCAAGGATAATCTTTCCAAAGCTCAAGCTCGGATGAAGTACTATGCAGACCAAAGAAGATCAGAGAAGAAGTTCACAGTAGGGGATTGGGTATATTTGAAGCTTCAGCCTTATAGACAAACCTCAATCAGCAGTCGACCAAGTTGGAAGCTAGCAACTCGTTTTTATGGTCATTTTCAAGTGTTGGAACATATCGGGGAAGTTGCTTACAAATTGAAACTGCCTCCTCAAGCTAGAATACATCCAGTGTTCCATGTATCCTTGATCAGAAAACACATGGGAGATGTTCTAGTGGCAGCAGCTAAATTACCAGATTTAAGTGAGGAAGCATATCAGCCATTAGAACCTAAGAAGATATTGCAGAGAAGAATTTTCAGCAAGGGAGCTCAACAAGTGACTCAATGGCTAATGAAATGGAGAGGTTTGGACCAAGAAGATTCATCATAGGAGGATCAAAGTTTCATCGAGCAGCAGTTTCCTTTATTCAAACCTTGAGGACAAGACTTGTCTAAAGGGGAGGGGATTGTCAGAATAAAATATGTTGCCACGATGTCGTTTTATTTATGTAGCTTGCAGAAGAAGTCTGTTAACCACGTAGCCATTTTAGCAATTGCTAGAAAGTTTCCTTTAAGCTGCATGCAAGTATAAAGTAGCATAGTAAAAGGTATTCAGTAGTTTTTGATGATGAAGAATGTTATCCTGTTTCTGTTAGCTCCCCTCTCCCCCTTGCTCTCTCTCCCCGACTGATTCTTCCTCTTTGAATGTACTGTCCTCGTTTCTTAACCACCTAATCTATATCAGACTTTGCTACTCTTTTTTCTGCTTATTCTCTTTTTCTTAGCTTTATTTCTGTAATCTGTTACAAATTTCTGGGCCAAGAGTCATAGCCCAAGTTGGGCAAAAAAATCTGTCAATTTTTAGGCCAAGTTTCTAATTCATTCTCAGTACATGAGAAGCCTAAAAACGTAAGTGCAGAAGAATAAAAAGCTTTAGAAAAAAGAAGAAAAATTAGGAAGGAGAAAAAGAATAGCACATATACGAAACAGGAAAAAAATGGGTAGATTGATCTTATGTCTAGCCTAATTTCTTTTTCTTTTAGCTTCACACTTATAAAACTTGTAATTAACTGTCTTATTGAAAATTAGTTACAATTAACTGTTTGAAGTCAGCCCTAACCGATGTTCTATAATACTTCACTAATGACGCATTAATTCTGACATCTAAATGATCACGTTTTTGTAATTGTACAAAATAGCCCTAAATGCTACTGAAAGCCTAACACAACATCGTTCCAATTAAACTCCAGTGACGTCATTTCTCTTTTATATCATGACAAACGCCCACGGATGAATTCAATCTTGTCCTCAAGACTAGAATTGAGGAAATTGCTATTTGATAAAAGCTGGATTTTCCCATGTTGCTTCTTCCTGGCTAAAATCTTTCCACTGCACTAACCATTAAGTCACAAGATGGTAATTGCGCATCACAATGTAGCACTGCAGAATGGCAATGGACTGGATAAAACATACATCATCCTCTTTGTGTTAAGGAACTTTAGTTGTGGTCATTGGTTTATCACCTATCTTCTTTTTCAATAGTGACAAAAGAAAGACAGGATGAATCTTGGCTATTTTAGGTAGCTTTAGTCTTGAGCTACATTTCCAATACCCTTCAATACCTCAAGGGCCCATAGCACTTGGATGCGAGTTTAAGGTAGGTTCTGAGTCTTCTGACTGCAGTTGTTTTTTGCTTGTATGGTTACAATTTCAAGTAGATAATGTCCCCTACTTGAAATGTCTTGTCTGCTTTATGCCTATTCGCAAAGTGTTTAGCTCAATTTTGAGCTTTCTAAATATGCTCCTTGAGGCTCTACAATACAGTTGTTCTTTGTTGGATAATATCTACTACTGCAAACATGATATTGTCTTGATAGGGACCAAGGGGAATTGGAGTTGGTTTTCTTCCACACACAGCTTCAAAAGGTGTCATAGAGATGCTAGAATGCCAACTTGTATTTTACCACCTTTTGGCCTTTAGAAACCATTAGCTCCAAGTTGATGGTTTTTCACATGAGAAACACCTAAGGTAATTCTCAAGACCGTGATTGACTCTTTCACTTTGGCCATCTAATTAAGCGTGGTAGGTAGTGTTATAAAACAAGGTGATTCCCAAAAGTTTGAAGATGGTTTGCCAAAAGTAGCTGGTGAATAGTTGATTTCTATCACTGACAATAGAAGCGGGTAGACCATGGAGTTTGGAAATTTGTTCTATGAAGACTTGAGCTACTTTTCCTACATCAAAAGGATGAATTAGAGCAATAAAATGTGCAAATTTAGTTAGTTTGTCTACTATCACCATAACTGTATCCTTGCAATTAGAATTTTTGGTTATACTTTTCAAGAATTTGAATTTCACATTTTTTTGTTTTTATGTGTTATCATTTTAAATTTTTAATAAAATTTGAAGCTTGAGATTCTCCTCCATTCAAAATTTTAATATATTATTTAAATAAAACTTGGATTTTCAATATACATAATTTTTTAAACTTCTCTATAAAAATTTAATTTTTATTTTCATTGTTTAATTTAACATAAAAATAATTATTTTTTAATAAAAAATAATAAATTACAATTCTATTTTTTTTAAATAACTATATGATACTATATTTTTTTTTCAATAAAAATACATTCCCATGCTAATGCACAGAAAGAAGTCTAGTTTCCTAATATTTGAAATGCACACATAATAAATCCAAATTTTTATTAGTTAATTAGTTAGGCAGCGGTTACACTAAATTCTGAGTAAACAGCTTTCTGGAATATAAAGGAGAGGTGGAGATTAGGCAGGACTCAGGAGCTCAAGTTGTTATGTGATGTTTTCCAGATTCTTCTTACTCCATTTCCCTATTCTCCATTTCTCTTTTCCTTCTATCCTTCTCTACTGATTTTCTTTCAGTTTCTTCTTCCTCAAGTTCTGCATATTCACTTCATTCAGTGTACTGAAATTATTCTATATAAATGAATATTTCTTTACAATTGTTATAATTTCACCTCAAAGTTCAACCCAAAACAAGCATTACTGAAATGAGATTACTGAATTACTAAAAATATAAAATTACTGAAATGACAATTTTAAGTACATTAATCATTATAATTATATTGGAATTGACTGACAAACTTTTCAAATATATTCCTTTCTAACTTTTATTTTTAGTTTTAAATTTAAATTATATCTTATTTGCAACTTCTAAATTTAAGTTATATTTTTTGTTTTATAATCAAAACTAAATCATAAACCAATGCAGTGGAATCAAACCCAAAACCGAACTATGAACCCATAATTCCAAAATTGAATATGAACTGGTTTGGCTTCAAAATGATAACTGACTGTTAGAGAACAAAGCTCACGGTTAGTTCTAAGTAACCTGAAGTCAAAACACTGGTACACTAGATTTGAGAGCTTTTTTTTCCTTAACCTACTATCATGCAAATTTAACTATTTCCAAACGTGGTTATTAATGAGTATTACACTTCAACCTATGGTGTAAAGTCGACAAGTTTAGGCCTTAATAATGGTATTGAATTTTGTATAAAATTTGGTAACTCATCCTCACCCAGAAGAACTGTAATTCAAATCTTTTAATTTTGACAGGTTAAGACCTTCTCTAACTTAATCAACAGAACATTTATCTCAAAAGAGCAATTCCTAATTTGCTTTGATTTGTTTTGCAAGTGAAATCAAACAGCATACTCATATCGAATCCAGTAACGAAACTTTATCAAACCTCATCCAAATTCTAATGCTAATCCTTGGTTCCTTAATTTGGAGGGTTTTGCAACAGCCGGAAAACCTAAATGCAAAATTCAATAATATAATAGAATTTTTATTTTAAAATTTAAAAAAAAAAAAGAAAAGAAAAAGGGAATTTGTGGCAATCCTTTAATCAAGTACCCTAGCGAGCGCAAAAAAATGTCATTCATAGATTCAACCACAATGTTACCAACAGCAGCATCCAAGAACCCTTAAGCACACTGTTTTCCAGATGTAGAGGAACTCGATAGAGACACATTGTTGAGAAGGGGGTTGAGAGTGTTGGGGGAGGAGAGGGGAGCAGTTATGGAAGTTCAAGAAACCGGGAATGGAACTTTGGTTGTAAGCTAACATTTGCATTTTGTACACGATACTTAAGACTGTAGTCCTTGCATCAGAATGAGACAACAGACTTGAAATGGTTGGAAGGGTGCAATTGAGACACAGCAGTATCAGATTCTTCAGTTTCGGTAAAATCAGGTGGTGGTGTCCTACTGATTTGATTCCTGCAATTCAATATAAAACAAAAATAAGAATTTCAGACTCAAAGACTTGGACCAGAGGGTTATTGGTTTTAAATACTATAGTGCTACTAGAGAGTTTGGAACTTGATTATATATTCTCAACACAATCCAGGTGGCGGTGCTGCAACTCAGCCATCCCCGCGAGAATGGATGACATAACAATTTTGTACTTGAAGCCATGAAAAGCAATCAGATGGAAAATAATTTGACTCCTCATTAAGCTTTAATTAGTTCTATCAAACTCTGTATACTGTTATTCCATACAGATATATGAGGAACCCTTGCATACCTCTGCGAAATTAAAGGCTCCTCAGACAAGGCTTTTTCTAATCTCTCCTCAAATGGTGTTGCATGCCAATTAACTTTCTGATCCTGCAAAACCAATCAAAATACGATTTTGTGGTAATCTTTCTTTGAGTAAAAAGAGAGAGGAAAGAAAACATACATTGGAAGTATAAAGCAATATTAAGAGAGGAGAACATACCTCTTTATACTTGTTTGTTGAATTTGGAATTCCATTCCCATCCCACCACTTGGGTGAAACTTGAGAAGATTCATCATTCCAGTGTGCAGCAACCATCCCAAGAATGGGCCTATCTGCCGGAGTTCTACCAAATCGAAAATTTTGATCAATAGTGGAACCATTATGCTCAACATGGCCATCTTCTTCATGGACAGGTGCTCTCTTTAGCCCCGAGGACAAGCTTGCCTCCACCTTGAACTCTTTCCCAGATGAAGTTTCACCTGTGCTCACTTCTGCCATAGGACTTTGGTCATCAGTCTGCACAAAAGATTCTCCTATGTGATTGTTCTGGTGATCAGAAATAGAATCCCCACTCTTCAGCTCTTTCAACTGAGAGAAATTCTGCATGGGATTCAGGACAGAATACACATATTGACACCTGATACGAGTATTATTGCCCTCTCCCATAGCATCCAGATATGCTGGGAAAACAGTTCCAGGCGTTTGCATCTCATCAGATAGTTTTAATGGAGTTGGATAAGGTGAAGACTTTGAATCACTTGAATTGCTTGATCCAGACTGCTTTGAAATTTGACCAAATCTTTCAGAGAGATAGTTCTTTGATGAAGCTGAAGAAATATCAGAGTCGCAATCAAATCTAACGGACTTGTTCTTGCATTTTACACTTGGAACTATATCCCCAGTTGTAACTGATGAACCACTTATGCTATCCCTTGGACTAGCAACAAGTTCAATGGATCCAGCATTCTTCCTATCATTGACTTCAGTAGAGCTAGAAAAGGCTCCTTCAGCATTTTGCCCATCAGTCATGCAACTTGAAAATCAGAACAACAAATATCAAAAGTTGTTGCAGTTTTGAGTGAATGAAATGTTAAAACAAATAGAGCCATGTCTTACTAAACAAACACATATATAAACCATAAAAGATTCTGCATTAAAAGGGAAAAGTAGGGGAGGCATATAAAATTTCACCTGCGTTTATGACAATTTCTGACAAAAATTACTAGTGCTTCCTTTAAGAAAGGATCAAATATAATATCCGTGGTCAGTAGAAATGTGTAACGATAAAGACAACCAGACTAGGGTTAACAAAAAGAAATCAATACAGAAGAATCAGAATTGAATTCAACTCAGTTAAAACCTTTCGTGCAAATTGGTTGTTAACTTCCTATAGTCAATTAGAGAGGATCTGGGCAGTACCTGCTAGGTGTATGCTCCAATGAAGCTAAAACTTTCATGTTTTGTTCACAATCTTTAGAGGGTGTCAGAGGCTGATCAGATGCAGTTTCTAAGTCAAGTTTATCAATGGATGTGTTGGTGAGCCATGACTTGAATTCTGAACGCTCATGATGTCCCTCAAGAGCAGATGAATCCTTCCATTTCTGTGAAACTTTTCGAATTTCTGCGGGAGTTTCAGCTATTGTTCCACAAGCCTTGAGGAACTTGGCCTGCAGTAAAAGGTTAACCATACCAATAAACAGTCTTAACAAGATAGAATCAACAAACCTACATTGTTGAAAAGCTATTACCCAATAATATGCACAATATAAGGATTTTGTTATGTACACAATGCTTATGTGAATCTCAAACCAACACGTAGCTCAATTCATCAGTATCGGAAAGCATACAATCTATTGTCTTTCACAAGCTTTGGTGATGGTTACAAATAACTCTAAAACAAAATAAATTTACGAATTCCTTCATACATCTCCAAATAAGCATAGGTAAGTTATAAATCCTCCCCACGCATTTAGCTTTTATCCACTAGTAAATAATTTTTATTCCCATTTTTGTTCAGACCAGACCCGCTCATAGCACTGTCAAAAGTTTAAAAAACTCAAATAAAGTCATGCATTTTAAAGTGACAGTCCCTAGATTCCTTCCTGCGACTATGACTTAGGTGAAACTAAAATGTTTATTTTATAAATAGAACCCATCTCTTAAACAACTCGTGGCGCAGGAAATTAAAAGCATTGTTCTTGGAAATAAAGAGGTTACTCGAACAAAGAAAGGTTTAGTTTAAGTTTAACCCCTGTCTTCCTTAGACCCTGTTTGAAGTCTATTGATCGATAAGCCATTATAAAGCTCCAAAAATAAATAAATAACAAAAAACAATCCTTCCTGCCACATTAATGTCATGAACACTTCATTTTTATACAGAAGACATTATGGAACCTGGAAAATAAATAATTCTGAACCAGTATGCGAATTCCATGCATATTACAGAGCTTTTATGCACTAGTGGAAGAAAATGACTGATCTCAAAACAACCATAAAAACTTCATTCACAAATTATCGAAATTCATAATTAAATCATACATTCACTGGCGTACTAAAAATCACAGCAAGAGAGACAGACCTCGTCCTTGAGCTCCCTCAAATTAAAATCAAGGTCAGGCTTTGGTGTCCCCATATCTTGATCTTCCTTCAACTTGGTAAGTAGACCATCATTCTCTTTATAGACATAAATTTAATCCAAAACAAAACCGACGCTTCTCAATCAGAATCCTTAAAGACATAGCAAGTAAATCACGTGATGAACAATTAATTTGAAAAACAAAGTACCTTCAGAGAGTAGCAGAGAAGATAAAGGACTCCGCTTTCTGGTCACTGCATCCACCTGATCCCATAATCGAAAAAAGAAAAGATTCGAAAAAAAAGATTTTATTTCATCCACGAAGACCGTATAACAAAAACAACAAATTTTTTCAAAAGAAAAAAAAAATCATCCATCGTGAAGAAGAACGATTTCACTCATTTCCAAACTCTTTCTTTCACTCATCGTCGAATGAACTAATCAGAAACAAAGTATATCAAAACACGGAATTTTCCATTAATCTCTTCAAAAAAAAAAAAACACATCGATTTATTTCATCTACCAAATGCAATTAAAGCTAAAAACTTGTTCAATGTTAATTTTCTCAAAAAGCGGTTCCAAACATTTCCATTTTCTTCCTTTCAGTTAAACTTGCTGAATACTAGAGCGGTACCCAAAGCCAAAAAAACTCGAAAAATTAAAGAAAAAGTTCCACAAAAGAAAACCGGGGTGTATTTCTCACAGGTACACCAGGATTGGAAGAAGCAGCATCCGAATTAGGGCTCGAACTAGAATCCTTAACGCGGAAGCAGCTGAGAAAACAGCCCATGGTGGCCACCATCACTGTAGTAAAAATCCTCTTCAAACCGCGAAACCCAAGCTCCAACCTCCGCCGCGGGCGTTGAAATTCAGAATCGCCGCCGCCGTGGCCCTCCGAAAAGGCGTCGGCTTCCTCTTCCAATGACGGGACGCGAAGGCGCAACCAAGATTTAGAAGAGCATTTCATTTCATTTCGTTACGTTTGGTTTTGGTTTAGTTTTGGGTTACACGCAGTCACACAGTGAGTGAGTAATAAAGTGGCAATCGCGATAATTGATGATTAGAATTATTATTATTATTATTAGTGAGATAATCTGGAATTTGGATTGGGTAATTTGGGTGTTACGATGAGTAGGAAGCGGAGACGGAGGGAGGGAGGGAACTGGGAAGGAAAAAGAAGGGTGGGGTGGCGCTTTTAGATTTTGAAATTCGAACTGTGACTTGACGAGGGAAAACTACAATTATTGGGGTTCTTTTTCTTTTTGGAATTCATGACCTTAATTTGCCCACTTACCACTAATTTGGTCTGACTCGTTATTATTAGCACTACATTTTGGAAAATAAACTTATTAAATGGATTTATAATGATTATATTTTGATGAAATGATATGTATAAATTTACAATATATCTCTTTTTGAATTAGAATTTGAAGCTTCAAATAATGGAAACTAAAAAATAAAAAAGCCGGAAGACCGTTGGAGAGAAAAAATTACTATTCCTAGGGGTCAACAAAACAAACATGCGAAAACGGTGCAATTTTTACTGTTCCATGAACAGTATTTTACTGTTCCATGGAACAGTTAAAAAATTTTGAATTTTAACGTTAATGAACAGTGTTACTATTCATCAACAATTTTTTTTTTGTGCTGCGGTCTCTCCATACGGTAGTAGCAGATCCGTCTGACTATTCAACGCTTGCGGCAGTAGTTGGGGGCCGACACTATTCAACGTCTGCAGGTTGGATTCACGCCACGGCTTGAGATGCGAGTTAGAGATTTAGTTCTAGTTTCTTACACCACAGGCCCTTAGTAATTGGTCACTTGAGATGCGTAGCATTACTTGTGTATAGTATTAGTGTCCCGATATAACCGGACTTTTGTATTTTTGTACTTTGGGTTGTTCCTAAGTTGTCTAAGTCCTCAACCCTTCCCGTCTAGTGCAGGTTTATTTTGTTTTTCTTTTTCTTCCCGCTCGTCGAGTTGCCCTTCGGGGATTTTGCCCTTTTTGTGGGCTTTTGTTTTCGTGGGTTAAAGCGCTGTCTTCAGTAGCGACACCACGAAACCCTCTACGCCCTCGTGGCTTGTACATTTGTCATTGTGCCTTTTAATCTACTATCGTTTCGAAAAAAAAAATTAGAATTTGAAAAAATTTATTGGTGTTGGTGAGAACTTAGAGTGTTTTAATGGTAAATGCAACTCTTGTATTTTTTAGGATAATTAAAAATTGAAAATGTAACTACAATAATGGAATTGGAGGAGTAATAAGAATTAGTGAATTGTAATCGTCCTATGTGATTTGATAAGTGACTCTATTTTTAAATAAAATAAATATATTTTACTTAGTGGAGCTTTTTATGTTATTAAAAAAGATATAAATTTCAGTTAATTTCTATTTATGACGGTGAATATTTTACTTAAAAACAATAAATTAGTAGTAATTTGTTTGAATATATATCAATATCCAAAATTAAATAATTACTTACCATCTATCTAAACACTTGAAAACATAAAAAACAATTAAAAATAAAAAAAAAATGAAGTCCTAAAAATAGTACTGATATTGATGCGCAAGAAATCAATTACTAGAAATTTATATGAGAGTATTCGGATAAATTGTAAATACCTTTCCCAGAGTCCGTCACAATCATATCCACCATACGAATCTTAAAAGCAAAACTTTTTTTATTTACCACAAAACTGCTAAGAAAAAAATAATTGAGAATTCAATACCGAAGAATTAAAAAACTGACCACTCAAAATCCAACAAAATGCAAAATTAACCAAACTAAAAAAAAAATCCATCACAGAAATTCCAGCAAAGGCATATATTCCATCGTTGCGATCCTTGCGGATGAGAATCCAACTTTGATGTCGAATTTACTTACGCCTAAAAATATAAGTTCAGAAACTAATGGGACTTGGAACTCATTTGTGCTTCTGCAAAACGAAATCTCCAAAATCCAAATCTAAGGTGAGCAACACCATGATGTTTTCGCTTTAAGATTATTTTATCATTACTACCAATTCAAGTAAATGTAGTGATAGTGAAATTGTTGCCCAAGGATATTAAAGACACAAGAGGAGGGTTGTGGTTTTGATTTAAAAAAAATTAAAGTGTTCCCTTTTTCTTCTATTCTGTTCTTTTTGATGTAAATAAAAGGTTTTGGGTTATGCATTAAAACGATTTTAGTAAGAAATTTGGTAAAGCCAATATGATCATTTGATTAAATTATTAGAGGTAAGATTATGCTCAAAAAAAAAATTATACCCTTTTTAAAAATTTAAAATCTTAGTGTGTCCATAAAAGAGAATTTTCCCATTAAACTATCATTTTGACTCTTACTATAAATTTAATTCGAATGTAGAGTTTTAATATACCTACATAAATACATATATGTATAATATAATATTTCTTCAATCTCAAAAAAAGAGTTAACTTTAAATTTAATATAATTTTTTTAATTATAAAATATAATATACTTAGTAATTTTTAACTCTTATTCTTACTTTTTAAACTTTAAGTCATGTATGGTCATTATTAATAAAGGTAATATAAATTTTTTATTCGAAAGTTGACTTATTTTGTTTTAGGAGGGAAGAGGAAAAAGAAATTTTTTTAACATTTCAACATTGAACTAGACAATTCCTTATTTACTTGATCAATAATACGAAAAAAAAAATTGATAACTAAAACAATCATTTTTTCTATTTTCTACAGCTAAAAAATAGTCAATCTTGTAATTGATACTATAATAGACGCAAACGTTGATATTTAAGTATTAATGATATTTATTTAACGTACCATATTTCGATATTACAATGAGTCATAAAGATATGTGAAATATGAGATGCTACAAAAAATTATTGGTAGTATGTTTTTTTTCCTCTCTCCATTCCATTGCTTTTTCCATCTTTTCACTTTTTCATTATTCTAAAATAAAAGTCCCACTTTTACAATTTAAATACCTTTTTTCATAATGCCATTTGAAAATATAACTTATCACCAAATAATAGACTTTTTAACTTGAAACTTAAGGGTTGTATGTAAATTCATACATATCCAACTCATCCAAATACAATCATTTAATGTCTCATTAATAATTTAGTTTTCGAAATATGACTCCAATTAAGCAACAAAGAAAGTAATTGCTTAATTAACACGTACACATTGGAACCAGATCAACATTATCGAGAGGCCGCATAGGCCGTTTTTTTTTGCCAAATTTTGCTATTTCTGCGGGCGATTTAACGTGCGAAAATGGTGCGAAAATTTTACTATTTATGAATAGTATTTTACTGTTCATAAATAGTAAAATTTTCAAAATTTTAATGTTCCTGAACAGTACCTTTTTTTTTTTTGTGGCCGGCGATCGTCAGTTTTTGTTGTTTCTCGTATAGAAGGACGTCCGGTGCAATTTCTTCGTGCTGGTATCGGCGATTTCCCTACAAAGGAGTTTGTGTTCCTGGTATCGGTGGCAAAGTTGAGAGGTATCATGGACATCAGATTGCTGGACTTCAAAGCCCATGACGATTTCATGCTGCTCTTGGCAAAGCTTCCCTACTAAGAGGATGGTGTTTTACCTTGGGCGAAAGGTCAAGCACTATGAGATGTCACGTAAAACCGCACCAGAATAGGAGAGTTCAACCAAAGCAGAGCCGCACTACATGGGTTTCTGCGGTCCATTTCTTCTGTTCTTGCTTAGGGCCGTGCTAGTAGAGGCCGACAAGTTAGGATTTTTGTTTTCTTTACCGATCCCACTGTATGGGGTTTATGCTAGTCCTGTTGTAGCGGGATTTTGCCTTAACCAACCCCTACTGGGTTAGGTTAGTTGCACTAGGGTCTGTTCATTTAAGGCTAATCTTTAAATGGACCCTCTATGTATTATGTTTACTTGGATATTCTCAATGTTAATGAAATCAGTGTGTTTTTGGAAAAAAAAAAAAAAAAACATGTACACATTGAAGTTGAGGTATGTTATAGTTTTAGTATATTTGTTTTTTTTTTGGTACTTTTTTGTTTTCGTTTTCATTATTCAAATTTTTGAAACTTATGTTTTGGTTTAATACATTGAAAGAATTGTAGGTAAAAAATTATAAAGGGTTTTAAAAAAAAACACGCTTATTTGGCACACAACAATAAACATTAGAGAAAGGATATGAAGTACGAAATTTTTTTGGGTAGATAAATAGTCAAATAATTTATGATAATAGTCATGATTCTTGAATAATTATAAAATCTAAAATCATAAATGATGATTGAAATGATAATGATCAGAGTTAATGTGATAAATTTTGAATCAAAATATTTAAAACAACAAGTCAAAACTAGGTTACTATAGATAAATATTCTATTTCTAGTTTTAATGCTATGATTAGAGATCTTCCCATTTTTCCATTTAAGCACTAAATGTGCTTTTGATGCGTTAAATAGGAACATCTCAATTTTTGACTAATTTTTCAATTAGATAATGTTAAACTAAATTTAAAGTTAAGGGACTAAATTAAATATTTTTTAGCATTAGGGACCACGTTGAAATATGGCTTGAATTGAAGAAGTTACTAAGCTTAAGAGAAGCTTGTTTCGCAACACTAAGTTCTCCATATTCATTTGCTTTTTCATCTAATTCTTTTTTTTTTTTTGGTCCAAACCAAACTGATTGTATTAATATGAGAATCCCCAATTAACACATTACATTGATGTCCATAAAAAGACAAGCCTTAAATGGACGTGCTCTAACACAAAGAACCTAACGCAGTAGCGATTGGTTAAGGCCAAAACCCTCTAAATGGGGACTGGCAAACCCTAAACATAGTGGGACCGGTATGCCCTAACTAACCTAGTTAAGAGCACCAAAATTTCTAACTTGTTGGCATCTACTTGCACAGCTCCTCTGATGAACATCCCGGCATAATAAAATAGTCAGATTTATCCTGCACAGCACTGGCTGGTCCGAACGCCAATCCCTAAACTGACTACGCAGAATAGAAGGAACGAAACGCTGATCCCTATCCGTGCGCTGTCATCCGCTGCACATTATCTTACTTGACCCTCCACCCAACTAGGACTGCAATCCCTACAGTAGGGAAACCTTTCCTACTAAGGACTCCAAACCCCTCAGTAGCGATCTAACGAGCAACTACCCCGCCAGCCCTACTAGGGACACAAAATCCAGCTCTCGTCAGCCACTAAAAAAAACAAAAAACTGTACAGTTCATGAACAGTGTTACTGTTCATGAACGTTGGACTATTCAGGAAAATTTGAAAATTTCACTATTGCATGAACAGTATTACTGTTTATGCACAGTAAAAATTTCGCACCATAATCGCCCACACGCACAGTAAAATTCCCTTTTTTTCCAACCTTCCGGCGCCTTTGAATTTTTTGCTTTTTCATTTAATTCGTTAATAGTAAATTCATTTCAAAGCAATTAAAATATATTTGTCTAACTAATGTATCTCATGATGTTTAATTAGTTATATTTTTAAGTTGTAAAATATAAAGGAAAAAAGAAGAGTTGTTGTTTTCGAGCCTGGCTGCGTTTGGATAATGTTTTTATTTGCAAAAAGTTAATTTTTCTTAAACAAAAATAAAATATCCAAACACATTTTTATTTCAAAATTTAAAATTTAAAATTTTCCATTCAAATTCCTCTCACATAATTTTAAAAAAAATTCCCTCCTATTTTTCCCTCCAAAATATTTTTTCTATAAAAAAATACCCACCAAAATTTTCACACATTCTAATATAACTTTTCTCAAATAAAACACAATCCAAACGAAGTTAGTGATCTTATTTTGATTTGGCAAGATGTGGAGAAGTAAAAATGTGCTGACATTTGCAGGTTTAGGATAGCTGATAGTGCTTTTAAACTGGTTTTTTACTAAGCTGTCCTATATTAACCATTCTCAAAAGTTCGTAACTTTACAAACAATTCAGGAATTACAGCTTGCTTAATGTTTTTCTAGAAGTACATTGTTATTATTATTTAATTTTTAAACTAGATTGGAATGTAACTAATAGCGTAATATGGTTGCTATGGGTCATTCTTTTATGTTGAGTCACAATGGACAAATGGGTACAATTTTTAAATTTTCTAACACAACATTGAGAAAAATAAAAATGTATTTTACATCAATCAAAGTTTTTCTGTTTCAGACTTGAAGTGTTCTTTTATTATAATTCTCATATAGATTAGAAAAATTGATCCTATTTGTGACAAGAGGCGCCACACTAGAAAAGGTGGATTTCCTTGTGAAGTGGAGCATTGGCAAACTTGTACAAAGTAGTATAACAAAGACTTATTGTCATCAATACTCTCAAGTATTACCCAATAAAGAGGCACTCAAAAACTGTTCAAATGTTTTGCTACCGGATTTCTCCATTGTTATGTTTATGTGACACAATGAGCTATTATGTATAAGTGACACTAAAGCTTTATTGCATTTACACGACACTGAGCAAAACCTAATCTTCTCTGGTCTTGTCTTGCATTGGGCATCCGCATTAGTCATTGTCTCTGTTTTGATTATTTTTTCCTCTATGATTGTAATATTGGTTGACCTTTAATTTGATTGCCTTAGCTTCAAATTTTGCATTATAATTGACCTTGGTTCCTTTTCATTCCTAATTTGGCATTTTGAGTTGCACATCTTCTTTTTGAGTTAGAATCTTTAATGTAGGCCAATTTCTTCAATTTTACCCTTTCTGCCACTGGAACTTTTCCTTCTTTGTTCCAATTCGTTATATGTCAGTGATCAACTGATCATGGAACTTTTCTTTTCTCTTTATGATCTTGTCAAGTGGATGCTGGTTGAACCATTTCTTGTAAGTTTTATTTATTTATTTATTTATTTTTAACTTTTACTTCGTCTTTTTCTTCTTTTGTTTGACAATGATTTTGATCCTTTAAACACAATTTTTCATCACTTCATCCTCTTGTATGCTCCTTTGACTAAATTGATTTTTGTTATTCCATCTTGGTAAAACTGTAGTTATCATATGCATGCTTTTAGAACAATTTCATGAATCATGAATTCCTATTTGTTATTCTACCCTTTTTTTTTTCCGGGTTCATCATTCTCTTCTGCATAGACTTTGTGGCAAAAGAAGTCTATTTTCTTAATCTTGTTCATCTTCTAACTTTGTACATATCTAGACGCTGAAGGGTGTATTAGTTCTTTCAAATTTGTCAATAGTGGTGTTGGAATCAACAATTTTGCATCTTAATATGAAAATATGGATCCCGTGTTTATTTTAATCTGCTTATGGCAAATATGAAGAATTTGTAACTGATGGTTTATGCTTTATTTTGATAGACATCGACGTCTATTGATCAGTTAAATTTTATAAATAAACTAAAGTCTAAACATAGGGATTCTGGTGCTTCAGTTACTCCAACGGTCGTCATTATTAAGGTACATCACAAGCTTTGATTCCTAAGTATTGAGTTTATGATGGTTTATCTTCCTCAGATTCGAGGCACATTTTCTAGAGAAGTTTCTGACAAACACCTTCATTTCGTTTCTACCGCTCACTCACATTTTTCTTTCTCTTGCGCCTTAACCTGTTGAGAGCACCTGTGACAAGGTACTCAGACCGCATCACATTTGTAAAAAAATTACTGAATGGATGTTTGGCAGATTTGGTTTGTAACGGCTAAGTGAGTTCACCTAATTGAACTGCCATTTTGCTTATCTCCAAAGTAAGGTTTATTATTCTCTTTTTATCACTCTTACTCTTCCTTCTCTTTATGATAACATTTTTGAAAATTATGCATATTGGTGAAAAAGTTTTATGCATTCTGTTGCTCCTCATATAAATGTAGTGTCACAAACTTTGCTATTGCTCTTATTAAGAATTTTGCTATGAGGAATCATGTTTATTCCTTTATACTACATTGATGGATGAAAAACTACTCCTGATATCAACCACCATAAGCAGCAGGAGAATGAAGAAGTTAAAGCAAAATCACGTTTTGGGGAAGAAGAAGAGGAGAAAGGAATGATGTGACCTGAAGAAAGTCCTAATGGTGAAAATGCAATGGTTCCAGAAGCAAACAACTGCCTTGCCTTGTATTCTTGAATATTTGCACCTTTCAAAGGTGCCTTTAGCATCAAATTTGCACCTCTTTGTTTGTATTTCGTTTTGTTTACATGAATGGATTACAATCTATGTTGTAGCTTACGGGGGGAATTTATTATTTAAAGAATTTAAATAATAACTTATTGTTCGTTTTAATGAATTTAATTTAAGAGAATTTTGTTATTGTAATAATTATTACTAATCAACAAAATTTTACCAAGTTAAATAATAAATTTTAATTTTGTATAAAACAACATAAATTCATACTTATTACACAATCATAAATTAACATTTGTCTATGCTTAAATCATTAACATACATATAAAAAAAGACTTCAATTTTAAAAAATTTATTTGTCTAAAACATAAATTTATTTTTGGTGTGAAATTTTTGTACTACCTCTATTAATAATGATAATATATAGTTAAATTAAAAAATAATGATAAAAATATAAAATTATTCATTTAATTGAGCATTAAATTTGTTGTACTTTGTAATTTACAAAAGATCATAAAAATTAAAAGTTGATTTTTTTTAATTGTAAGAAATACTAAATTTATTTTATCAATATAATATAATAGTTTTTTTTAAAAAAGTTTCAATATGGGGCAGAATAAAAAGACACCGCACCATAAACTTTCCTAATTTATTATAACTTCTGCATTGCTTAGTACTTGCAACACTTCTCCACACGATAACAATAATATTTTTGTAAGTGCACCAGATTAGATTACCCACATTCCAAATACCCTCATCAATGATCATCACTTCTGAAATTTCACTAGCTAAAGCCAATTGATTATATTATTACAGTAGATGATGAAGGTGAGATCTGCAACTCAATCCAATCCCCACAACCTGCGATTCCACGAGCGATCTTTCTAAAGAATCAATTGCCAAACAAATTCCGAAATGGGTTTCCGAGAATGAAATTCCAAATGCTCAAGTCAGTGATCGGATCAGAAGGTGAATTTTCCTTAGAGAAGGAATATGTATTAGGGTTTTTTCCTTCTTTACTTGGCGGCCTCACTATGAATATATACTTTACCTCTGAGATCCATGGAACGTGTTGCTGTAGGACTCTGGGATATTGCTAATACTTAGCCACTTGCGGGATTCCCTCTGGGTTGGGCTTTGTTACACTAATGTTTGGTGGTCCGAATTCCATATTGTTGGATCATGAGCCAATGTCTTGTATATACCATAAGCCCCCAAAACCTCGACGTGACTAGTTAGGTTGAGATCTCATCTTTGTTAGGGTTTGGAGTCAATGCTTAGAGCTTAGAGCATAATGATGATGAAAGTCACATCAGCCCAAAGATTCCCTTCGGCATTAAATGTGACTAAGACAACTTGACTTCCAATGCACGAACTCCAATTGAGAAACATTTGAAAAAACATAGGATACGAAAGGGTTATTAGAAAAATGATGAAACCCTTATTTGCAGTTGCCTTTTTCTTTTTGCAGCCAATTCGTAGTTGTTCTATTATAGAAAACTCTCTATTCACTCTCAGATCTATCGAAAGAGAAAAGTGCGCGGCTAACAAATTGCTTTTGTGAAAGCTGCATTTCCAGTGAAGCCTTCATTTCTAGCAAAAAGCACAAGTGCAAGTGTGCAAGTAAAAACACAAGTATGTCCTTTTTTGGTTCTTTATCTGAAGGTTCTTCACAGTTGGGGGGTACATTTGTGTCATTGGCCAGCGACGTTGGGGAAGAGAGTTTGACAGGATCGTCCGGCCAGGGAGATAATGATATCCGAGGAGGTGGTTATGAGAGTTTTAGGGAAAGTGGGAAGAAAAGACAAAAGATAGAAGTTGAAAGCTTAGAGGAGGAACTGTCACTAGCCGAAAGCAAGTTGAATTCACTAGCGACAAGTTCTTCTAGAGACGAAAGGGAATATTTTAGGCCTAAACCACTAGAAGCTTATTCCAAAAAATTCACCCCAATAGTTGAGACACTGATATTGGCCTTAGAAGAAACTGAGGTCAAGAACTTTAGGAAGAAGTATCACATCCCAAAGGAGTATGGGACTAGGGCAGTAGGATTAGAATGGAGGGCCTACCAACCTCTAGTGGGATTGTACAGTTTATGAGAAACAACTGAATATAGGATTGAGATTTCCCTTATGCGGTCAGATGATTGAAATCCTAAGATACTATAAGATAGCTTTAGCTCAACTGGTACCCAATTCGGTAAAGACCATAATCAGATTTGAAGTGTTATGCCATGAGGATCAGATTGTAAGTTCGGTCAATTTTTTTGGTATTTTTATTACATGAAGAAGTCGGCAAACTCTATGGGTTATTTCGCCTTCTTTCCAAGGTCTGGGAGCAAAATAGAAAAACCTACTACTAAATACAACTAGAAGTAAAGATTTTTATTTGAGAAGTCGAAGCTTTGTGGAGTAGAGATGGAGTGGTTATATGGGGATACTAACGATACCTATAGGAACTGAAAGAAGCATAGTCCCTTATGTCGAGAATACATAGAGTTCCGGGAAAAGAGGATTGACAAATATACTGAAGAGGAGCTAGTGATGTACAAATTGAGTTCGACCAAAGTAGATGTCGGACCTCGGATCTCGAGATCTGCTCAAAAGAAAAAGGCAAAGGGTAGGATTGTGGTGCCTAAGAGTCATTTATTCATAGTTAGCTAAAATTTAAAACTAAATGATACTGTATTTTGCAATGGTGAAGTTTGCCTCGTTAGTGAACAAGAAGAGTAATGCCCCCTAAGAGAACGCAACGGGTGCAGACGTCAAGAAGAGGGCCTTCTCGTTTGGGAAACCATTAGCTACTGAACTCACCAAAAAGAAGGTTGAAAAAAAAAGCACCGAGGTGGAGTTAGCCACCAAGGGCAAAAGGATCAAGGTGGCTAGTGCCAAGGAGAATGCTAGTTGAAAGGATGCCGAGGCAAACGCCTCGAAGACATCCTTCTATTTTTGTCTTCCAGGAGAGTATTCTTCTTGAGTGACAATCTAACAGCAAAGGATGGTGGGGGACATGCCCATCTTAGAGCTGAACAATAATGAAGTTTCAACAATTCCTTAGGTGGAGTACTGAAGACATGCTTATGGTTTAGTGTTATTTGTTAGCTGTAAATAGGACTAACGTAGTGTTTTCACATGTGATTTTGATAGGCTTTAATTCAATGAATTGAGTATATGCATGGAGCTAACCGCTTGGAAGAGGAAAATGCAAAGCTGAAGGTAGAGATCTCTCAGTAATGGGAGTTTGAGGTGGCATATTGCAATTCTCAAGTAAAGGCGTTGGGGGCATAGAAAATGTCGAGGACTGAGAATTCCTCATTTCGTCACCAACTGGAATCCAACCAGAGAGAGGTCTAAAGGTTGAAAGGGATCAACCAAGGAGAGTTTGCATAGTTGCTGGTGAATAAACTTTTTCACACAACGACTTTGGCGATTTCGCAACAAACTTCTCTCAAGCAGCCAGGGACTTAATGAGGCATAACGTAGCCGTAGAGATCCAAGAATATTTTTTTAATCTAAAACTCAAGGAGCTGCCTGGGTATGATCCTGAGGTCTCAATCAAGGCCGATTTGGCCTATGCTAAGGCTGTGAAGGGGTATGACAGATCCTTTTCGCTGTTGACTCACTTGGCATTTGGGGACTTGCCTATGATGGTAGAAGAACTACGAGGATGCCAGTTGGATAAGGACATGGACCTTCGGACTCCCTAAAGCGAAGAGCTGGGAGGTCAAGAGTTTAAAACAGAAGCCTCTTCTTGTATTGAGGGAATGCACAGAGAAGCTATTTCCTAGGCTCTTGTTGTGCTTTGTTTTTACCCCCCCTTTTTTTTTTAATCTTGTTGTAACAACAATTCATTTACTAATGAAAATCCGATTTCGTTTTATCTTTATACTATTAGAGCTGTTTTTTTCCCATGAGGTTTAAGACGAACATTGTGGATGAAAAAGTGAGATCCCTCAATGCTAAAATAGGCTTCCTCAACGAAATAATAAACGGACTAAGGCATGAAAATAACCAACTAAGAGTTCAAATTTCTCATCTTGAGAGACTAACCAGCACACTTGAAGAAGATAAAGCAGAAAAATAAAAGTACAATAGGAGATCTCATCCTACAAGAGAGATTCGTGGCTTTACAGGGTGAAATGTATAAGAAGAAAATCTCATAGCTTTTCTCCGATTTCTCCTTATTAAATTCTGAGATCACGAGATGAGATGAGGTGATCCACACCTTCACCCAAGAGTTAGAAAGGAAGCAAGAGGAGATCCGGGATCTCTAGGAGTTAGCAAGTTCACATAGAGTTGAGTGTAAAACTTGAATACAGAGAGTTGAGAATATAGAGGCTTGTCTGAAAGACAAAGGCTTGAAACCAGCTCTTGACAATGAGAACCTTGTCGAGATAATGTTAGCTGAACTAGAAGCTCAGCAAAGTTAGAAAGACAGCGACCGATGTCGGAGGAAAGAAGCCCTGTCAGATATATACATATAGGATAAAGTTAGATATGTAAAGCAAAAAGGAAAACGATAGATTTTTCATGTATAACATTCATTATAAAAGAATAAATTGTAATAAGAGTTCCTCTCCCCTTGGGGTGTTTGGGATATATCATATTTTTCTATAATAATGTCTTTATTTCTCCACCCTTTAGGATGTTTGAGGTCTCGTCACTCCTTAGAATGTTTGAGAGTACTCAGCTTTATTTAAGTTAAACCGATGTTGCACATGATCTCCTCCATTTACAAAATAGTAAGATGACTAAGTCACCTTGAACTGAGTTGAGGGCTATTGTTCCCTTGCTTGAGGGCTATGGATTCGCATTGTAAGAATAAATAAAAAAGAATAAATGTGTTTTATTGAATCATTGTAAATTCAAGCCATTGTTTCAAAATTAATTCCATACGGATTCAAACGTAGAACCTTTTTAGGTTACTGACGTGCCATACACGGGGTAACAATTTCCCCTTCATAGTGGC
Organism: Gynochthodes officinalis; assembly: GCA_020080225.1. Taxonomy (NCBI): domain Eukaryota; kingdom Viridiplantae; phylum Streptophyta; class Magnoliopsida; order Gentianales; family Rubiaceae; genus Gynochthodes; species Gynochthodes officinalis. Next base: position 33,062,892 of record CM034623.1, read on the forward strand.
CAACTGGTAACTCTCTGACTTGGGCGCATTGATAACTTTATAAGGGACTTCCCAATTGGCTTCTAACTTGCCAAGATTTTGAGCTCTACTGACCTCATTTTTGCGGAAGATGAGATCCCTTGGCTTGAACTCATTAACTTTCACTCCTTTGTTCTAGTATTTAGCCATGGCTTGTTTGTACTGTGCCTATTTAACAGAGGCCAGGTCTCAGCACTCTTCTAGCAAATCTAGATTCAGCTGCATCTCCTCATCGTTAGCTGTCGAATTGAAGGCTATGATCTTGGGGCTTGGGATCTCAATTTCTATTGGGATGAATGCTTCGGATCTGTACACCAGACTGTAAGGAGTTTCTTCGATGGTTGTCCGAGGTGTAGTTCGTAGGCCTAGAGGATGTTTGGGGGTGCTCTACCCAGTCTCACTTAACTTTATCTAACCGAGTTTTGAATCCTTGTAGTAACGTGCAATTTGTGACCTCAAGTTGGCTATTGACTTAAGGATGTGCAACTGAGGTGAAGTTTTGATTGATTATCAATTCTTCACACCAGAATTGGAATAGATCGTACGCAAACAACTTCCCATTATCTAAGACGATAACATAAGGGATGCCAAATTTGCAGACGATTTTGCTCTACACGAACTTCAGCACATTCTTTCCTGTTATGGTGGCCAGAGGTTCAGCTTCTACCCACTTGGTGAAGTTGTCAATTGCCACTATAAGGAATTTCAGATGACCAGGTGCTTTGGAAAAAGGATCGAGGATGTCAATACACGAAAGGTCACGAGCTTTGAATACTAATTAATTCCATCTACTGCCGATTTATTATAGGAGCATGGATTTTACATTTCATGTACCTTTGTACAAAGTTGTGAGCATTTCCAAATATGGTAACTGGTAGGCCAATAGTAACCCCACCTGATAATCTTTTTGACTAACATACGAGGTCCTACATGACTTCTATAAAATCCGAGGCGGACCTCCTTGAGTATATAGTATGCTTGTTGAGGTTTTACACACCTCAACAATGGTTGAATGTATGAATGTTTGTATAGTACACTTTTTTGCAGAACATATCGAGATGCTTTCAACTTCTTCTTCTGAGCCTCACTTTTATCTTCTGGTAATTTTTAATTTTGTAAATACCGCCACATGGGAGTCATCCAGTTATCTCTCATTTCTTCAATAACTGTGGTGGCTTTCTCTTCAATGCTTCGGCAAGGAATCACTTCAACTAAAACCTTTTTGCTCAAATATGCTGAGGACAAGGCATTACATCTCTTGTTCCTGGACCTCAGTATTTATTCGATATCGAATTTGTGGAAGTGTCGGCTGAGTTGTTGGACCTTATCCAAGTACCTTTTCATCTGGGGCTCTTTAGCTTCATAAGCACCTCGGACTTAATTCACCACCACCTGAGAATTGTTGTACACTTTGACGTAACGTGCTTTCATTTTTTCTGCTAGCTTAAGCACTATGATTAACGTCTCATATTCTATTTCGTTGTTGGTTGCCTTGAAGTTGAATCGCAGGGCATAATTGACTCTACCCTTTCTGGGTTTCAAAGTTGTAAGCCAGCTTTGCTACCTTTTTCATTGGAGGCCCCATCAACATACAAAGTCCATGACTCTAGGTTGTCGACTTTTGGTTGTTAAGGTTTGGGCAATGTTGAGTTACCCACACTACATGTCTTCTTCATAGACATCTCAGTTATAAAATCTACCAAGGCTTGTGCTTTGATAGTTCTGCCAAGTTGGTACTAGATATCATGCTCCCCGAGTTCAATGGCCTATTTTGACAATCTTCCTGAGGTTTTAGGTTTGTATAATACCTGCTTGATGGGCTGATGAGTCAAGACTTGTATGGAATGAGTTTGGAAATAAGGTCGAAACCTTCTAAAAACATAAACTAGGGCTAAGACCAGTTTCTCTATAGGAATGAATCATGCCTCGGCTCCTTGCAAGGTGCGACTAACATAATACATCGGCCTTTGAACATGGTTCTCATCTTGAATTAATATTGTACTAATAGTATTATCTGAGGCAGCTAAATACAGAGATAAGACTTATTCTGGTTTCGGTACTGTTAGTGTTGGTAAGCTGGAACTGGCCAAGTGTGTCTTTAACTTTTCAAAGGCTTTTTGGCACTCCTTGATCCATTTGAAACTCGTGGCTTCCGCAGCACTTGGAAGAAAATTAGGTGCCAATCTGCTGCTTGAGAAAGGAACCTATTCAAAGATACTAGAGATCCCATCAATTTTTGGACTTCTTTAACCGTCTGGGGAGGTGTCATCTCAATAATAGCTCTCACTTTTTTGGGGTTGGTTTCAATTCTCTACTTAGGCACCATGTATCCCAAGAACTTTCTCAACCTTATCTCAAAAGTACACTTATTGGAGTTCAGACGCATATCTATCTCCATCAGGGTTGGCAGGGTTTTTTCTAGGTCAACTGGGGCATCTTTGACCTTCATGCTTTTTATCACCATGTCATCCATATAAACCTCTATATTTTTGCCAATCTGTTTGGAAAATATTTGATTGACCAATTTTTGGTATGTTGCTTAAGCATTCTTTAGCCCAAATGGCATCTTCTTGTAGTAAAAGATCTCTACCTCAATAATGAAAGTAGTCATCTCAGCATCTTCTTTCTTCATCAGGATTTGATAGTATCCCTTGTAAGCATCTAGGAACATCAGAACCTTATATCTTGGTATAGCCTCGACTTTTTGATCAATCATTGGTAAGGAGTAGTAATTTTTAGAACAATATTTGTTAAGATTGGTACAGTCGATGCACATACGCCAATTACTATTTGACTTTTTCACTAGCACTGGATTGACCAACCATGTTAGATAAAAAATCTCCTTTAGTATATCGGATTGCAATAATTTCTTCATTAACAACTTGATTCCTTTATGGGGCCAACGTTCTCTTCTTCTATTGAACAGGCTTGATTCTCAGATCAATGTTCAGTTTGTGAATCATCAAAGAAGGCGATATTCTGGGGATGTCTTATGCACCTCAAGCAAATACTTTTTTTATATTGCCACAAGAAATTGATGATCTTTTCATTCACTTCAATGGGCAATGATGCTCCAACTTTAACCACCTTGTTTGGTCATCATCAACTAAGACCTCTTGCACCTCGTCCGTTATCTCAGGTGCGTTGGATTGTTGTTCCACAATGATGGGCTTTTGGTTTTCCCAAGGTGATACCTTGGGATTCTTAGGGATTGTGAATCCCTTCGTGCTTTCTACCAAGTGATTCAATTGTGATATTCCAAACCATCTCGTATTTTTTTTAAAGGTTTTTTCAGGGACTTTTTCCCCTCAATCATAGTATTAAATTTTGTTGCTTGTTTGTTGTGAATGTGAAGGATAAGATGTAAGATTTTTCTATGTGGGCTTATCTTAATTAATGTTGTTTTAGGTTTGGTTTAATTAAGTTAGATATAAAGTCTTTTAATTAGTCTAATGTGGGTTGCAGTTAGCCTGGCCAGTAATGAGAGGACTAGGGTTTAGCTCATAAAGTTCACGAGAGAGAGAGAGAGGCACTCATCAATGTCAATTTATTCAGAGGGTCATAGAAGGGAAGAACATAGCTAGGATCAATCTTATTTCCGTATTAAGTTATGGATCAGAAGACTAGTACACGTTTCTTTACTTCTATCTCTAAATTCTAATCATGTATATGTTCAATCTATTGAGTTTGTGCTGTGTTTCCAACATAGGATTGTGTAAAAACTGAAGCATCATTTGAGCTTGAAAAAGAAAATTAAATATGAAAATGACTATTTGTTCCATTTGCAACATAATCATTCAAGAGCAGCCATATAATCTAAACTAAGAGAGAGGCGAAAAAAGAAAGGAAAAAGTTTCATCACTTTGTTTGAATTCAAAGTAATTGTATGCCAATGTCCACCTTCAACTTTCAGGAATTGCGAAATCTAGCATACAAAAAGGAAACAAAGACCTAAGAATTCATAATCCAATTGAGTTTTAGAATACAAAATAAAAATTAATTTCTCCCAAAAGAGAAATTACACCAAACCAAAATAAAAAAACATAAGAAGAATCCCAAGAATACTAAAGAAAACAAATACTCTAACATCAAACTTTGTCAAAAGAATTCTCTCAACCCATAATAATCTATTAGGGTAACAAAATAAAAATTTATTCAACCAATGAATGAAAAAATTAAGGCTGCGCATGGATTATATTTCAAAATGCGTTTTTGAAAATACATTTTGAAATGCATTTTAAAATGTTATCTGAAATATTATTTGAATTGATAATTTAAAATATGTTTTTAACTGAAATGTTGTTTAGATTACAAATATAAAAACGTATTTTGAAATAAAATGTTATCTAAGACAAATATTAAAATTTATTTTCAACTAAAATGCTATAAGGATGATAATTAAAATGTTGAAATGTGAAATAATGAATAGAGAATGAGGGTGTTTGAGAGTTTTATATTTTGGTAGGTAAAATTTCAAAACACATTTTTAAAAAAATGTTGAAACGTATAATATTTTATAAAAGTGTGTGGAAAATGAAAATCAAAATCAAAATGACTATCCATACATAACCTAGATAGCACGGGGGAAAATCTCCTCGAATTTATGAAAATAAAGCACCCCCCTTACAACTTTAGTGAAGTGAAGGATAGAGAATTCAATTGGTAATGGCTGGGAAGAGTTAGACTTGTGGCTATGTTTGAATTGTGATTGATTTGAGAATTTTTATATTAGAATGTGTGAAAATTTTGGTGGGTTGGTAAAAAAGGTATTTTGGAGGGAAAATAAAAGGGAATTTTTTTTAAAAATTATGTGAGGAGAATTTGGAAGGGAAATTTTAAATTTTAAAATAAAAAGGTGTTTGTGTGTTTTATTTTTGTTTGAGAAAAATTAACTTTTTGTAAATAAAACACAATCCAAACATAAGGTGGTTTTAATATTAGTGTTTAAGGAGATGTTTGGATTGTGTTTCATTTGGAAAAAGTTAACTTTTTTGCAAACAAAAACAAAATATCCAAACATATTTTTATTCAAAATTCAAAAATTTCCTCCTAAATTCTCCTCACATAATTTTTTAAAAAATTTCCTTTTATTTTTCCTCCAAAATACTTTTTTCTACCAAAACTTCTCACTAAAATTTTCACACATTTCAATACAAAATTTCTCAAATAAATCACATTCCAAACATAGCCTAATACTAAATAAGATGATAATTTGGCATTCAAAGATTGAACAATAGGAAAAATTCTATTTGAGCCCATTTGAATTTTGAAAATGCATTAAAGCTCTTGGATTATGATAATGGCCAAACTTAAAGTTTATTCATTGAAAGAAAGAATAAAGCAAATCAATTGTGAAAAACACACTCAGCGGCCACCCAATTTTGTTGAAATCAAAAGGTCAAGGGTTCGAACCCCACTTCTGACATTCTCCTCCCCTCATTGATATTTAAATCACTGGAAAAAAAACATTAAATGAGATGCCAAATAGGCTTCCAAATAACAACCTCAAAGATATATTATCCCCTTCTATAGATTATCTAGAATAAGCATTAAATGAGATACAAAATAGACATCCAAATGACAACATAAAAAACACTGCTATTATATTTTACATTACACTAGTTTTTAGCACCACGAAAGGCATGAGGGATGCCCACTACTAATTAAAAACTTAATTATTATTAATTTTCAAACAAATATTTTGTGTGTTCTATAAAATATATAATTGGTAATTTCAACTAATTTTATTGTACCTTTGAACTATAAAATTCTTTTTTGGTTAATTTAATAGTACTTCATATAATTATATTGTTAATTAAACTCATGCTTTTATATTTTGGAAAGAATTCTACTAATGAGTGTATTGAAGTTTGTTTAATATATGTAATTTTGAATAGCACTTTTATAATAAATTTAGCTAATTATTAATTGACACTTGCTTATTAAAATTGAAATAAATTATAACTTTGGATATATATGACTATTTATTTATTATTATTGTAAATTAATTTTAAAATTTGGCTATTGGCGAGTCTGTCTTCTTTGGCTATGGTGATTCTATCTTTCTGGAGAAAATTGAGCAACAAGCCCCTCCATTTGGGTCACGAGACTAGCCAGTAGTTTATTTAGTTTCATAAATAATTAAAGGTAAATAGTTGTAAAACATGTGAATAAGGATATGTAAATGTAGATTTTTTCTCCTTTAGATATATATACCAATTATATATGTTTATAGCGCTCATAATTTACTTAGATAATTACACTTTAAAATATTTTTGAATCATGTGTTGAATTATAATTTATATGTTAGTTAAAATATTTAAATGACAAATGAGAATCGATTTGAGTTATTTTAATACTTATGTTCTATATCATTTTTTTTTAATTTATAATAAGCAAATTTTTTTCCAATATAAAAAATTAAAGTTTTCATGAATATATATATGTAACTATATATAGGTTATAAAATTTATACGTTGATATAAATTACAAAAAAAAAAAAATCAATCCTTTTTCATGACAAGCAATTTGACTACTTTAAGATTTTAACCTTAATGCCTTACCCAGGAACTCTTTGCTTTCTTGCAACAAATTTTGTAAAATTTGAACTAGCACTAATTGTTAACGTATTTAGTGAACTAAAAAGGTCAATCCCCTTGTTTTGAGTAAATTCAATGCAAAACAACGAATTTTACTTAAAAATTCATAAAAACTAAATGACGCTTAAGAAAAATTAGACATGGTAATGGTAACAGATTTAGGAAGATGGAACAAAACATGAGCAAAGAACAATGTCAGCACCCCGGGCCTCATGAAAATTTTCGATAGATATTTCCAAGGAGGTAACAAATTGTTCAGTTTAAAGTTGCCATTTCATAAATTCAGAAAAAAGTCTCCTATTAGTAGAATACAGTCATTTTAATCAAACTTCCATGCACTTTGTATAAACAGGGGGGCTGCCTCTAGGAAGATTACAACATTTTGTCATCAACCCAGTGAAACTATAACATGTTCCCATAATGGATAAACTGTTCAAGGCAAAGTAGAAACAACTTCAACCTTTCCTTCAATCTACTGTTCAAAGTTAAAAGCAAGGTTTGTCTAGTTTGATCTTGTAGGATGAGTGCAAAGAAAGGCTCTATGCTCCATCTGGCTGGATAAAGGGATTGGCAATCTCATCTGTACCATCAGTAGGTGAAACAAGCATCACCGCAGTACCCCTACAAACCTGCAGTAGCACAAAAGCAGAACAATCACACATAAAGTAGAAAATATAGGAAAACTGGACTTTTGTGGCACCGTTTGGATGAAAAGGGTGAAGCTCATGATAGTCAGAAAAGGATGATAACCCAATTACAAACATTTCCACAAAGATAAATGATTTATAACTTCATACAGTATGGAATGGGGGAGAGAACATAGGAGAGGAAAATATTTCAGAAAAGAATAAAAACATAATAAATTTCACTGCAGTGCCTAATCAATGAAAAGAAGAATCGAACCCAAAATATTGGACTAAAGGTATGCCATTTTATTTCTACACAAGGTTGAAGATGTAACAAGGTGAATTCAAAATGAAAACAGTAAGATATTATTCAACAGATTTTAATTTAATCAATCACCACCTTATAGCATCAAAAGATAAAATAGTACTAAATGATGATTGCATTAAAATTTTTTCTAACTAAACCTCAAATATGTGTCTAACCCCATGCCAAAATAAGCAACAAGAGGCGAGTATATATCATCAGAAGACGTACTATTAAGCCAAGGCGTCGTGTCTGATCAGTAGTCTTCAGGGGATCATCAGGATCTGCAACAACAAGGTCCCAGTTATCCTTAAGGTACATTTAAATGATAACAGGGGAAAAATAAGAAACAAACATAAATGATTCAATTACATTAGACGAGTTCTGAAAGAAGGAAATGGAAGCATGGGGGTCAAACAGCCTGGAGTTATTTCCATGAAATCATGCCTTGGGCTCCGTAAAGCACCATAAATCATTGGAAAAAGGGGCAGTACACTAGCTTTTAAAAGATGAGAGGGGAGAAAAGATAATGGGATCTTCCACAACTATTTGGAGAGAAAGTACAACATAAAAATGCAAGGGGACCCAGAATCAAAAGCAAAATTAGCAACTGAGAACAAACAATAAGAAGAAGAATCAATAGTGACCCTTAGATCATTTTGCCATTTGCACCGTTGAGAGTTTTTTTTCAACATCAATGATACCATCTAACAATAGCTAGATATTTGTAACTCCCATGCATAGAATACAGTTCTCTTATCCACTTCAACTCATCATCAAGTTACTTATTAGAGAACTGACTTGGAAAAAGTGTCAGATAACAGAAAGTCCAACATGGAACATAAACCTTGGAAGAAGGAGTTCAGGGGTGTTGGGATGCAAATCATCTTTTAGCAGACAAACCTAGAGACATTACCAGAGTCTACCATATTTTGCACCAAGAGATACAACCAAGCCAAAATAAACTTCAAAATCACAATTATCATGTAATGAAGAAAGGAAAAACAATGCACATTCCAGGACATGAATTTCTAAAATAACTACCCAAAGTGGTACAGTCTTCACAATCGGAACCAAATAATCACAACCATCCGCTTAAAAATGTCATGCTGATTAATTACATTCATTAAAAGCTGTGCACATAAGTACTGTTCCTTTTCTTTAACACTTTTGATTGCAAGATGCACTTCTTTTCTTGCATAAACTGCTGTAAGGTTGAGCTCATCAAGGGCAAAGAAATTCAGTCCTCGGTTACATTGATGTTTACTATGGTTGGCAAAAACAGGCCTTTGGAATAAATTAAATGAAAGGGGAAAAACAGGAGCAAATCTGAGTTAAGGGACTCAACATTCAGAAAGCCAAATTTTTGGCAAACACAAGCTAAATGCACTTGTGGGCATCTATGCTCAAGCAAATAGAATCATAGCTAAAACAACTAAAGACAGAATGTATGCATCCTAGTTCAGCATATACAGAGAACCACCAGATACTTTCAAAAAAAAAATAATAAAACACACACACACGCACGGAGAAATAGAGCCTTTGCAAATGAAAAGGAGAGTTACCTCTAAGAAACTCCACAGCCTCATCCAAGACAAGGTTCAGCAACTGATCATATCCTTTTAATGTTCCAGTCACTATAACAGAGAAATCCAAGGAAACCCAACATATCAAAACCAAATAAAAAAAAAATTCTTTCAGCAAATAAATGAAATTTTTGGGGTTGAAACCAAATAGCATGAATTTCCAATAAACTTTTCCCATTTTTGTGTTCTTCCACAGGGCAAGAAGTCCGTAAAAATATAATGAGATGATAATATTCTATGTAATGTGGCACAAAAATCACCTTGTCGTCCACCAGTAAGCTTGACCTGGACTCCCTTGTCCACAAATTTTGCTAAATCCAGAACAGTTTCTTTTCTGCCAGACTACAGCAAAAATAGTAACTAATATAATAAAAGAAAACACTCTAATTCCATGAGATCATATCATACTTTGCTATGCCACTTCTTACCGTATGATTTAAAAAAAAAAAAAAGGCCAAAAAGATGATGACCAAAAATCTGGATTTTAGAATACACACCGTTTACACACTAATACACAAGAACACGTGCTTATAAATTCCTGAAAGAAGAAAAAAAGAAAGAGAGAAGACTATACCATGTTTGGCTTGCGTGAATTGAAGTACTGGAATCAAAATGAACTGCAAAATATGTATAAATAATTTAAACGACTTTTCTGTTGAAGTCTATATACTCACTGATAAACCCTAGTATGGAAAAAATGATATTTGGAAGATAAAATATGTAGGAAAAAGAAGAGCTCTCGAAGTTACCTTCGCCGGCGTGGAGAAGGAGGCAGTAGTATTGTCGCTGGGAGTCGAGAGAGTGAATAATTAAAGAACCGTAAGAGCTGAAGAGGGAAGCGGCACCAAGAAGTATAATTTAGAGAGGAAAATTGGGAAATTTGGAATAATAATTGGAAATTTGGAAGGTCAAAATAAAATTTGCGAAAAGACAGCCCTTAACTTATGCAAAGTTCTCTCTTTGTATCATAAAGTTTAGTTTTAGACACATTGTTTGCACCTTCACCTATCTGTTGCCCCGCACCTTGAGCCAATAGCCAATGGCCAGTAAGTATACCTCCAATTTCACAACTCGTACATACAAGAGTAAATTGCAAAATTAATCCCTCATATATTGCTTTTTAAATTTTTTAAAATAACTTTTTTGATTCTCAACATTTGCAAGGTCATGTTTTTTTGGCTCCGCAAGTTGACTTATACTAGCAGGTGATAACCGCGCAATGCGCGGTTTTAGAGTGCCCACAATAGAAATTCTGCATATATATTATGAAGAATTATGGTAATTTAAGTCGACCTGACCAAAAAAAAAAAAAAATTTATCGAGTCTCAAAACCTTTTGAATCAATATGCAAATCTAAGAAGCAGATAGAGAAAGTCCCAAAAAAGTTATAATTTTAACAATACAACACAAATCTACCACAATACATAAAGATTAGCTTCAACCAGTATATCAAAGCCAAAAGGCAATACATCAAAGCTATTTCATCGAGTTTCACAAGGCTGTGTAGCCGCAACCAAAAAAGAAAAAATAGACGACAAAGATTCAGATGACCATAACTTAAAAAATATATATAATAAAGAAATTCAAAATAAAATAAGAAACCAAAGGAAGTAAAAAAAAATTAGCTTCCATTAAGACAGCACCGCAAAGGGAACACAATCTATTATGCATAAATAAACCAGTCATATTCTTCTTCCTTTGCACTTGATGTCTGTTTTTTCATTTGCAAAAGAAGAAAGGAAAAGGAAAAAAAGGGAAAAATCTGAATTTAAAAAAAAAAGAAAATAAAGGGAAAAAATTCAACAGAATAAAAGGAGAATGCACGATTAAAGGAACAAAAGAATGACCTAGCCGAAAGAATGAACATCTTCTTGTTTCCCATTTGTTGTCTATTGTTTTTCATTAATTCATATGGAAAATAAGAAAGGAAAATGAAAAGAAACTAAAGAAAACAGCTGAAAAAAAAGTTTATATATGGTTTGGAAGCTTGAGCTCAGTTACTCTGACTTGACAACAAAATGCATCTTTTCCACCATGCCTCAACATTCATTGACAAAAGCTAACATGAAAAGCAAGAAAATTGACAAAATCCTCTCCATACAAACAAATATATTTGTCAAACGACCAATTGAAACAAAATAAAGTACAAGTCTTTTAAGGGCAAAACCCTGTCATAGTACTTGACATGAACAAAATCATAACCGTTTGGCTACTGCTCAATTTAAGTGAAGGCTATGATCCTAAAACCGCAATTAATGCAGCAAGTACCACAAAATCAAAGTACTTCCATTAAAACCCAAAAGAAGAAAGATAAAACTTTGCTAAATTCAGGGAAAATAATTGAACATGAAAAAGAGTCACTAAATCACCAAGTAAAAAGGGGCCGATGCGAAGTCTAGGGCAGAGATCTAGAACAATTGCGCCCATGGGTTTGTTCTCACACCTGTGTCTAGGTCTCTGCAACATGCTTTCATGTTTGCCTAGGTGATCCTTTAAAAGTAAACAAGTAAACTTAGTTTGCAATTTCCTAAAATTACAAAGTGAAACAAAAAGGCACTGGAATTAATTACCAGCCCAACACCTTGATGACCACATAACAAAAGTCGAGACCTGTATACAAGAGGAATTACAGAGCTGTATGAAAGCAAAGAAAGCTTGGTAAGATATTTTCTAGCAGTGCATCACCCTGTGAATTTGCTTTACATTGAGTAAGAACTTGATGAATATCAACATTTCCAAAGTATATATCAACATCATTAAAAAGATTGCCTTTTGCATGCTTCTTAAGGGATGTAATAGAAAACTACTAAACTGGAGCAAGAACAGACAAAAGCTTAAAATGGAAAATGCAAAAAATTGGTAATTTTCTATGTTGCTAACTTAGGGTAAAAAATGGACTAAAAACTGCCTAACATTAACAAAAGACTTTGAGTGAATATATGCAACATTTGAATGTCAACACTTTCAATATTCTTGCATCCTCAAAGTGACAAACCAACACAAAATTATGATCCAAGGATATAAGATATATTTTGATATAGTAAGCAAACCTTTCGACCCACAACATATTCTCTCACTGACAAGTTAAGCTCCACATCAGATTCAGCATGATATGAGTATATGATCTATAAAAAAATAAGCAAAAAGAGAACAGAAAATCAACAACCATTATAAGGCATATATATTTGCAATCTAATTAGAAGATTGCATCACTTACTTACTAAAGAAAGTAACCCATGCCATCAGTTGAAGAGGGACGGCTAAAGCAGTAGCAATACACTGTCGAAAAAATAGAACAAAAAAATCAAGAGGGATGGCCAAGGCAAAACAAACCTAAACAAAGACAATAGGACAAGGCAAAACACAATGCATGGCCAAGGCAGAAAGCAAGAGAAATGATGAAAAGAAAAAGCAATACAAATGTACATTTGATGCCTTTTTTCACAGGAAATTGATAGATTTGAATGATTAGAAAGGAGCTGGCCTAGTAGCTAAAGAATAGAGATGACAACGTTATTATCGACCATGTCAATAAGTTATCCACAAGACAAGAAGATGACATGATAGCAAAGGGAAAAGATCATGGAGCCTCAAACTGCTTTGAATCAGGCAGCAAATCAGATACACGGACATGATAATCTCTAAAGTTAAAACAGCAAAAAAATCACAGTAAGCTATCAATTGGAGCCACCAAAACTACAAAAACTATCGAGCAGCCCAAAAAATAAAAAAATCCATCGAACAGATAAAAACAATTCATCGAGCATACCAAAACATGTTAATCACATCATATATGTAAAATACAGAAACAAGATTGGTGGCCACAAAACACAACACAAGGGGAAAAAAAAAAGAAAAAGAAAAAAAATAAGCTCATGCCAAGGGAAAAATAAATCTTTATTCAAATAATAATAATAATAATAATAATAATAATACAGATACTATTATACAAAATGCAGATAGGAAATCACAGTGAATCCCATCTACTCCCAACGCAAGCCACAAATATCCAACGATAACAACGTAATAATGTAAGAAATTTAGCTAAAATATACATAATGTTACCAAATGTTGAAATATAAGAATAAGAGAATTGGAATACTTGGGATTGTAAGGTAGCTTTAAGGATCCAAAGCTCCATCCCATAAATATAGTGCACCATCATATAAATTTGATCACATGAATGGCATATTAGAATGGAGATTTTTTTTAATTTTTCTTGGTGTTATATACAACAAAACATAAAAGAGTACCACCATGAAGGGCAATTTAAGCCGAATAAAGAGGGTACTAAGGTATGGAACAAAGAATTCCATCCTTCGCCGACCTTATCAATAATTTCATCATCATGTGAACCAGATAAATAAAAGTAGGATAAGAGGCATAATTTAACACGTTGAATGTACATGAGAAAAGAAGGTAATTTAAATAAAAAAAAAGTTTGAAAGTTATTCAAAAATGAAAGAGTTTGAGAGACAATATTCAAAACTGCATGTAAATAACTTACCCAATATAAACGCGCACCACCTCTGGTGTGTTCAAAATTTTCCCAAGGAACCACATTAACTATAGGAACCATATTGGGTAAATAACTTACCCAATATAAACGCGCACCACCTCTGGTGTGTTCAAAATTTAACTATAGGTCCAAAAAGGAAAAAAATAAAAAAATCTAACTGTTCCTAATATGTATGGAAATAAGAGTGCACAATCCATCTCTTCTCGCAATGCTGTGGCTTTTGTGAAGATCAAGACTCTTCTACTTCGAGATATTGTGAATTAGAGCCAGCCAAAAGGGCAACGCCAAGGCTAGAACCATCATTTGAGAGCACAATGGAAATACTCTCATAAGCATCACCTAGTAATTCCTAAAGAGTGCTATTTATACAATTTCTGATTTTTGTGTAGTGTTCAAACAGCCCACCATCCATAGCTATGACTTCTGCTTCTCTCTCTCTTTCAGAGTATCTCTTCCCAATTTCTTCAGAATTCCAAGAACCCAGCAGCAGAGAGGCGTGCTCCACTTGAGGCAACAATGTCACACAACTCCACAATTACTTTCCGAACTTTGAGTGAAGAATTAGGAATCTGTAACCAGGAGATTAGAAAACATCATTCTTTCTACTCAGCAAAATACTTCCTCCACAAGCAATTTGAGTACAAATGTAAATATTACTAATGTGTCAAACAGTCTGCCCAGTGTTCAAGACATGAAACACAATAGAGCTATAGAATCGTGTTTTAAAGAAATATAATAAGCACATAGCAAATATATGTTTCTCTGAAGTGCTAGTTAACATAACTCTAAAATATCCTTTAGTTTACTGCCAACAATTTTGAGATCAGCAGATGTGTCATGATGGATTGCAGACATATAAGGGGTCCTGCAAATAGAGCAAAAAATAAGTGTCTTACCCTATTCCCAAAAGGCTTTGAGTCACAGTAAGAAAATGAAATTTAAACTGGGAATCTTCAAAATAAAGTTATGGAAAAGTCACACAATGTCATTTCAACATCGTAATCTCATAGCATACCTTAATATGAATGGAATTTTCAGTTTTGGTTTGGGGGGGGGGGGGGGGAGGGGAGTATCGCCAAAAAGATCAGCCTCTTCTGCCATCCTGCACATTACTTTTGTTACAATTTCCGCTAGATGCATCCCAGATATCATATTCTAAAAAATATGCAGTTAGCTAAGGATTAGAAAATTAGAATATATAAACTTATCCATATTGACTTAAAATAGGAGAAAATTAACAAGCTATAAACTGCTATAATGACCTGTTCCCCAGGGTTTAAGCTCTCTGCATTGAGACTTTGGTCATACTCAGTTAGTGGAAGATGTGATGACCGGAAGCTACCCCATTCCATGTTGATTACCTTCACAAATTCAATCTTGTCAGGAAATTAATTTGGGGCAAAGAAAAAAAATGGAGAAGCTTAAATATGATTTAGATGTTGAATCAAAGGGGATTGATAATCTTGGGGAATGCCTACCATCTCCCCAGAGTTAGGCAGCAAACCATGCCACTTTGGAATTGCATGTGCCCGCTCAACATATGCTGCATTAGTTCCCGTGCCAAGAATAATAGCAGCAACTACGTCTGGATTGTCATATCGACCTCTTGCTAGTGTTCCAACTGTATCATTGACCTTCAATAGGCAAGCAAAGGTTAATCATTTGACCTTTATGATTAAGAAATCCAAAAATAACAGATTGTCGAAAAAGATGATATCGTAGAATAAAAATAAAAAGGAAGAAGATATCTTTTCTGTTTTCGTAAAATGAACTAAACAAGACTCACCAAAGCAGACACCCGTATATCAAGACCCAGCCTTTCAATTGCTTTTGTCAACTCCACCACGACATCTTGGCCAATCTACCTAAGCCAGCCAAAATATGCAACAGACATTAAGATGCATGAAGAGAATGATGAAGACGACAAAATCACTAAGCTTGGGTTAAAGCATACAAGATTTTGAAAAAGAACATCACATAATCATTAAAGTACGCTAAAATCAATTCTTCATGAGGTCCACCAAAGAGCAATTCCAATATTTTATTACCTGTTAGCGTATGAAATTCACAGACATAGGATGTTTTTTTTCTTTGGGCACGTAGCTGGTAAAATTGAATTCTTTCTACATTTGACACAAATTAATACGTGAGTACAAGAACTACACTTTCTTGGTTTTACATTGCACGTAAGCACACTTATCCTGATTTTTCAAATAAAACTATAATGAAGGTGGAGGAAACACAATCGACGTCAACAAAATAAAAAACAAAATTTTCCATACACACAGCTTCTTTACTCAAAAAAAAAAAAACTGAAATGATGTTCTTACAATTACATGACTAAGTTCAGCACATAAGCATACCTTAATATGAACGGAATTTTCAGTTTAGAAGCGATATCGCCAAAAAGATTAGCCTCTTCTGCTATCCTGCACAATACTTTTCTTACAATTTCCGCTAGATACATCCCAGATATCATCTGCAGTTAGCTAAGGATTAGAAATTTAGATTACATAAACTTATCCATATTGACTTAAAATAGGAGAAAATGAACAACTTATCCAGGGTTTAAGCTCTCTGCATCGAGACAGTGGAAGATGTGATGATCGGAAGCTACCCCACTCCATGTTGATTACCTTCACAAATATAATCTTGTTAGGAAATTAATTTGGGGCAAAGAAAAAAAATGGAGAAGCTTGAATATGATTTAGATGTTGAATCAAAGGGGATTGATAATCTTGGGGAATGCCTACCATCTCTCCGGAGTTAGGTAGCAGACCATGCCACTTTGGAATTGCATGTGCCCACTCAACATATGCTGCATTAGTTCCCGTACCAAGAATAACAGTAGCAACTACGTCTGGACTGTTATATCGACCTCCTGCTAGTGTTCCAACTGCATCATTGACCTTCAATAGGCAAAAGAAAAAAAAAATCAAAACTCTAAATCGGTTTCATAAATCTAAAAACTCGCACCCAGCCTCCTGCCGTTCAACCGTTGAAAGACCGAGATCGAGGATTCACACAGTCACAGGTCTGATGGCACAAAACTGCCAAAAAAAAAAGAAGAAAAAGAACAGAACTAATCAGAGACAACAAACCCGCAAAACCAAAACAAAAATGGAAGAAAATGGCCGAGGATTTGATACGGATCACAAAATGGGAGAAGAACATGGTTCCAAAAGCAAGATTTGTAGGGAAAAACTTCAAAAAATCTGGGTCAAAGGCAAGAATGGACCGAAAGATGGAGAAGACAGCGGAAATGAAAGCTTATAGGGTTTCCAAATGCTTAAGGTATCGGTGACATGGAGAACACATTGGTGCAAACGTGGCAGGAATTGGCGCGCAAGGCGCGGATAATTTTTTGTCCAGGTGGCTTCATTTGGTAGTTCATGTTCACGCATTATTACTATATCCTAATAACATAATCTGGCTACACTCATCATGTGCCTAGCTCCTGATGTCATTAATAAGGAGTAAAATGACTCACCACACACTCTGTCAATTAAATAATCAAAAGACGAGAAAATGCATTTTCAGCATAATTTATTCATGATCAATGAAGCCTTTGTGCTCAAACAAAACAAAAAATATACATAAAATGGATAACAAAATGTAAAACTTTGTTACATGTTATGAATGTAACTAACAATAAAAGCATACTACCACGAACCAAAATTTAAATTAAAAGAAAATGAAAGCTCAGAAACCTAATTAAATGGAAACAGAACTAGGAAACATTTGAATTCTAACATAGAGAAAGTTTCAAAAATAACTTTTTCCCACTAAAACTCTCACAGAAATACCGAACAGAAACAAAATTCCAACATTTCATAAGAATCCACTAATCAACTTTTACACACAGGTAAGACTTGAGAAAACCCTTTTCTTTATCATCAAAGAATATTAAGAATGATCAAAAGAGTTCCTTCCAAAAATGCTATCCATTTCAAAATAAAATTTTTTACTAAAAATACCGAAAGCCACAAATCATCCCATCCAATCTTATCCAAATTTTCATAAATCAACTAATACCGTACTAACTGCGGCGGAAAAAGACAGAACCAAATTAGTGGGACCAAAACAATACAACTGACAATCGACAAAGCTGATTCGTAACACGCAACTCAGTTAAAAAATACAATCCTTTCAACTAAAATTATAACAGAAATCCCAAATGGAGCACCATTTACAAACAATTTTACATAAAACCCAAAATTAAATTTAAACCATTAAGCATATAAAAGTGAAACTAGCCCAGAAATGATTTCAAGTAGGGATGCAAATTGGTTTGGTTTTTCGGTTTTTGGGTTATTTGGTTTGGACATTTTCAGAGTCCAAACTGAAAACCGAACTGAATTTGGCCAACTTCGAATTCGAATCGACCGAATCGAAATTCGGTTTGTAGTTCGAATTTGAATTCGGCCGAATTAACCAAATTCGAATTCAGCCGGATTCGGCCAGATCCGAATTTGAATTCCATTAATTCGAACCAAGAGCATCAGAGGAATTAAGCAGAGTAAGAGATTGAAGGAGCAAAAGGTGATGGGGATACTGTATGATGACCTGGTGATGGTAAGGCAGCTGGAGAGAAGGCGAGCCTAGTGTCATCACTATGAATTGTCCAGACAAGATTGGCTTGCTGACTGTCATCCCATTTGGGATTTTTTTTTTTTTATGTCCTGAGAGTTGTCGAGCTAAATTGCATATATGCTCTGAAGTTCAGTATCATTTCTATGTTGGAATCAGAAAAAGACTCCTCTAATGCAGTATAATTTGTTAAGTGCTCTAATAGTCACGGTTGTAGTATAATACCATTCATCCAAGAACCCAATAAAAGTCAAACAAAAGCATCTTCATCCAATTTCATTTTGTTCAATTTTCACATTAAAAGGCAAACAACAAGTAAAATACCAAGAAAGTGGCGGAAGGCGGCAAAAACGAGCAAGGAGTGGCGGGCTTGGAGGAGGTGGCAGCGGAAGATGGAGCAACTCAGCAAAGGAAGAAGGAAGGCGGTGGGCGGAACAAAGGAAGGTGAAACAAGAAAGAAGGAAGTATAGAAATTATGATAGAAACCCTAGAAGTGAGCAAAGGAGTGGAGTGGCGAGCTTGGCGGCGGAGGCGGAAGGTGGAGCAACTCAGCAAAGGAAGAAGGAAGGCGGCGGGCGGAACAAAGAAGGTGAAACAAAGAAAGAAGAAAGTATAGGCTCTATTTGGACAAATCATTTTTATTCTCAAATAGAAAAAGTAGGTCCTTTTCTCAAATAAAAATATTATACTCCAAACAAATTTTTATTTCAAAATTTAAAATTTAAATTTTCCCACTCAAATTCCTCTCACATAATTTGGAAAAAAATTTCCCTCTCATTTTTCCCTTTAAAATACTTTTTCTATCACAAAATACCTACCAAACTTTTTACACATTCTAATACAACTTTTCTCAAATACATTACACTCCAAATGGAGCCTATAGAAATTAGGATAGAAACCCTAGAAGTGAGTCAAGGAAATTGGCAATTGCGATTGGAATATTATTTGCCAAATTAAGGTTCTAATTTTGTAAAATTGTAAAATCGTCTAATTTAAAGTAATTGTATTCTCAATTTGGCCAAATTAAAATAGTTATTATTATAATAGGGCACGTACTTTCTTTCTATTTTAACTTTAATCTTTCAACAAATCTAATTTTATTCAATCACAACCTTAAAATATTTTTATTTCTTTCAATTACACTCTTAGTTAATATGTTACTACCAAATTTTGTCCCTTAATATAACATTTTATATTAGTATAATCAATTAGAATTTCTAAACACAGATTGAATAATTGTTAATTTATCATGATCAAATTTTGTCCTATTAATTTTTTTCTCAAAAATGTACCAACTCACATTTCAAAATTTAAATTACTGTTAAACTAAAGTTATTAAGTTAATGTTGTCATTCAATTTAATACTCTCTCAATCTCTCGTAAGTTAATAATAATAAATATCTAATTAATATTCACTAATCACTTTGTGGTGATTAATTATAAAGTTACACGCTCAAATGAAATAGGGATGATTTTTTTTTTTGCCAAAATGATAGTCATTTCATTTGATAAATAAGAACTTCAAAAGAGTTAGCCAAAAAGGCTAAATGCTCTCTTGGACTCACATAATAGCCCAGGAGGAAAATGCAATAATGGTAAAAGACCACTATCCCATTTGCTTAGGAAAAGTATCTAAAATAAAAGTAATTATCATTTCAACTTGACTATACAACAAAAGGATTTAACAAGGGCAAAAAGATTGCGCCAAGAATAATGCTCTTAGATATAATGCAAAAGCCAACTTCAACAAAATTGACTAGGTTTTCGTGTTATATCGAGAACCTCAATTGCAATCCAAACTAATTCGAAGTTAAAAAAAAATAAAATCTAAAGCACCATCTAAAGTAGTAAATACAGTTCAGGTGGCAAAAATAAAGCTCCATCCAGCTATCCAAAATCAAGGTTAGCCATCCAAACCTGACTAGTGTGGAAAGACGCATGTAGACATCAGAAATAGGCATAGTATAAAGACCACAACAGAAACTGGATAATGTCTAGTAGAAGAGACTTTGAGAAGAAGATACAAGTAACAAGTAACCTCCACTGCAAACACCTAAACAGCAGGTATCCATTGTGAGCAAATAGGAAGCTCACTCAGAAGATTAAGAGACCAAAATTTGGCACAAAATAGCAAGGATGAGTTATTAAAGAAGATAATTATACTCTCATATAGTACAAAACTACATATGTTATTTTCTCTACTTTTTTTTTTTCCATATATTTATCTTACTTTTAAATAATTTTTACATTTTTAATAAATTTCTTTTGTTCCTTGTATGATGTAATGTAGTAATATCATTATTACAATTTTAATATCCCAATTACTACACTAATGCCATGCCATTATATTACAATTATCAAATCAGAATTATTAGTTATCAATTTTTTACTTATTTAAAAAGTCAATAAAACTATATATAAAACTATTTACTTCTCTATATTACTATTTGGTATACATTACAATATATATATTGTAATGTATACCAAATAGAAATATAGAGAAGTAAATAGTTACACTATCCACATTACATGCACCATATTTGTATATGATTTAAAAATAAATACGTGTTCCATACAACAATTGTAAATTTAAAAATAAATAAAACCACAAATTCAATTATTAGTCAATTTTTGATATTTCAAACTTGTAAGTTTTGAATTATTAGTAATTAGAAGAAATTAAAAGTAAAAATTACTAAATAAATAAAATTTTGTGATTATTAAGTTAATAATAACCAATACCTAATTATTACTCACTAATCACTTTGCACTTTTGTGGTTATTATTTTTAAATTACAAAGTTATACGCTCAAATGAGAAATTGATAAGTTAGTACAGAAGATAATTGCTCTATTGTATTTGTATACTATATACATTATTTTATGTCACTTTTTTCAATTGCTTATCCATTTTTTTCATACTTTTTACACCTTTTTTTCTCACTTTTAATACATTTGACACGTGAATAAAATTAAAATCATAATATTAATACTTTTGTCTTTTTTTTTTTGGTCCAAAAGTAGCGATTATATTAATGTGGGAAAATCCCAGATTAATACAGTACAAAAATGGTCCATCACTAGGATAGACAGGTCCTAACCCAGTAGGGGTTGGTTAAGACATTTCCCCGATTTAAACGGGACTGGCAAAACCTCACTCAATACATAGTGGGACCGGTACCTCCTAGCCACTACCTAGCTAAGAGATTAAAAAAACACCCTAGCTTGTAGGTCTCTGCTTACACAACTCCCCTAGTCAGAATAGATGAAACGGACCGCAAAAATCCATGTAGTGCGGTTTTACGTTGGTCGATCCCTCCTATCCTGGCGCAGCCTTATGCTATGTTGCATCGTGTTTGACCCTCCTCCCAAGCTAAGACTCCATAATCCTTCAGTAGGGAAACCATGATGATACGTCTCAGCGTTGCATTTCCTACTAAAGACCACTACCCTTTCATACGGTACAGCTGATACCATTATAAACTAAACTAATAATGAAACGCAGCACCCGTTGTTCACAAAACGGCACAGCTGGTCAATCCGTACGAAGAACCCAAGAACCGACTAACGCCGGCAATAAAAAAAAAAAATTACAAACGGCAACAGTGCGCTAATCGCACTGTTGTCACACCTCTATCTCCAAGGAATCACCCGCAGCTACAGTACCAATTGGGAGGAAATTGGCCTTTTGGCCTCTAATAACTACTTTTGTCTATATATATATATATATATATATATATATATATATTATTGTAAACCAAGTAGTTTTGTAAACAAATAATTACATTATATATATGCACATTATTTGTATATAATTTATAAATATGTGTTGTATGCAATAATATGCAAATTAAAAAGTTAAAATACACATCTTGACAATTTTACAAATTATTTTAATTTTTAAAGTTTCACACACACATATATAATAAATCAAATCTAATCAAACATATTTTTGATATTGTGTATATATATATATATATATATATATATATATATATATATATATTCTATATATTATGGAGTTATACATACAAATGATATATATAATGAAATTATACATAAATTGAATTATGTATATATATAAAGTAACAGAATATAATAAATTAAACAAATAGAAATTAAGGTAGGCGGTTTAACCGTCCATGCATAAATATAAACTAAATAAATTTAAACTATAAATAAACAATAATAAGAGCAGAATTAGCCAATCATTTGGACTAGCTAACCCCTTAGTAGGATGGAACTTGGAGTATATTAAAATGTTTTAAAGTACAAAGGTTTATACCTTGATATGATAGGGCTTAAAATGTTCATTTTTGCTTTTAATATTTCCTTAATATTAATTTAAATTTTAAGAGAAATTATTTGGTTTTACTATACTTTTTGTTGTCGGTATGAAAAATGGTGAATTGGAAGAAAAGTTGATAAAAGGTAACAATTGAAGTAGAAAAAAGAAAAATCTATAAAATTTCCTATTTCTTGGCATTGGGCATTGGCCTTGGAACACAAAAGAAGCCGCAATAAGAAAAAATAAGAGACAAAAAGGAAATCAATTCATTCGGCAATAGGAAATAAAAAGAAGGTGCAGCTGCCTAAAGAATTCATTCAGGAATTGGAAACAAAAGAAAACAAAGTAGATACGGGCAAAGAAAAGAAAAGGAAACAAACAAGTCAAAAAGCAGGGAATAGGAAACAAAATAAAGAAAAAGGAGATGCACAAGCAGCCAAGTTGTTAAGACAAAAATTGATTTCGGGAAAAAGAAATTTGGAAGTTCGCCACCACCTTTTTTTCTTGGAACACAAGTTTCTTTTGTGTTTCCTTTTTCTTAGTTTAGACAAGAAAAGGACATTCAGAAGTCTATAAAAACAAGGCAGTCGCCATCGGTCCGTGTGTGCCTCTTATTTTTTTTTTCATTAGTTTAGCTTAGGCCGTTTCTTTTCTTCTTCTTTTTTTTTTTGTCTCTCTTTTAGTTTAGTTTTCCTCTTAAATTTCAACAATCATGTATGCCACCATGAGTGGCTAGATTTTGTTTTCTAATTCAAGGAATGATTGATTTCAATTGCAATCACTGTGAGGTTTTGTTCTTAATTTTATATCTTTCTTTTTATTCAAGTTCTTGTTAATTCTTGATTTAATTCTTATGAATAATTGATGATTAATTAATCTGACAAATTAATTCTTCATTATTTATTCTATTGCTATCCATGAATTCAGTGATCCATAATTGTCATGAATAAATGGACCAAGTAGAAACTAGGTTAAATATGTTTATGACTTGAAATATGCATGCTTAACCTAGGGGAATTAACGGAACAAGATTAATTTACTGTAGCTATCTTGGTGCTTTAATCTTGGTTTAACAGTTTTCATAGATCTTAATATTATCATTAAATTGATATGAACGCTATCGTGCCCAGTCAATTAATGGTAAGTTTTTATTTGGGTGCTGGGCTCGGTCAACTATATTAGGAAAGCAAAAATTTATTACAGCTATCCTAATAAGTTTCAAGTTAAATATTTGAGTTTGTAATATTACTTTTTGTGACCTATGATCAGTGATGCAATTGAATGATATCAACCATTGGATTGGAAACTCGGTAAACTTGGTAATTTTCATTCTTTTCTATGTTTATTGCTTTGATATTTAATTTTTAGAATTTTTCGTAATTTAGTTAAACATTCAAAACTCCTCCTTGTTTTATTTATTTTTATCTTATTGTTCAAAAAATTGAAACTATACTTCAGTTCCATTGGGATTCAACCTGGTCCACTTTTTGCTGCAAATTTATTTTATAAATCACTTTGGGACTAGTGATTAATTTTGCAGGCTTCGACAAACCCATCAAAATTTTGGAGCCGTTGCTGGGGAACCAATTAGTTCTTAGTTTTGAGTATTAAATTTTACTAATATTTTCTTTCTTGTATGACTTGTGCTTCTCCGAAAGGCGAATTAGAATACAATCCAGAAATTGAGAAAACCACTCGCCAACTAAGAAAAGAGGCTAAACAAATAAAATGTGGTTCATTTTCAGGAGTGGACATTGAAACAGAATCTATCGAATTGGAGATAGTTGAATTTGCAAAAATGGGATATCGAACATTAAAGGAGTTGGCGGCTCTTACTTTAAACCACCAACTTCTATGCATTCAATTTCCTACTTTAGATGTTGGTTTTGAATTGAAATCTAGTTTAATTCACTTATTTCCTATCTTTCATGGTCTTGTAGGTGAGGATCTGTACAAGCATGTAGAGGAGTTCTATGTTGTTTGCTCTAGCATGAGACCGCAAGGGGTGTCAAAGGAACAAATCAATTTGAGAGCCTTCCCTTTTTCTTTAGTAGATAAGGCAAAGGATTGGTTATACTACATTCTTTCCGGTTCAATCACTTCATGGGATGAGATGAAGCGGTTATTCTTAGAAAAGTTTTTCCCAGCATCTCGGGCTACAAATATTAGGAAAAAATATGTGGGATATGACAAGTTAGTGGGGAGACTCTGTACGAATATTAGGAAAGATTCAAGCAACTATGTGCTAATTGTCCCCACCATCAAATTCCCGAACAATTCTTCGTCCAATACTTCTATGAAGGATTATTACCAATGGATAGGAGTATGGTAGATACAGCTAGCGGAGGAGCATTAGTGAGTAAAACACCCACAGAAGCTAAGCAATTGATCTCCAACATGGCTGAAAATTCCCAATAGTTTGGAACTCGAGTTAAGGAGAATTTTAAGAGAGTTAATGAGGTAAGTACATCTAATTTGAAAAATCAAATTGCTGCTATAACTGCTATGGTTCGTCAATTGGCTGCAAGACATGTACAAACTGCTAAGGTTTGTAGAATATGCTCTGTACCTGGTCATCTCACGGACATGTGTCCTACACTGCAAAAGGATTCATATCAACAAATTAATGTAGTAGGAGGATTTCCTAGTCAATCTCAATAGAGATATGATCCCTATTCTAATACTTACAACCCTGGATGGAGGGATCATCCAAATTTTAGTTATGGGAATCAAGGAGCACAACAAAGATTTCACCACAGCCTTACAATAAGCCACCTCCACCACCAGCTCCATCTTCAAACCTAGGTATGCATTTAGAAGATATTGTTAAATCGTTTGCCACTAATATGCAACAAATGCAACAGGAGGTAAGAGTTACGGGGAACCAAATTACCCAACTAGCAACATCTATTAACAAGTTGGAGGCACAAAATTCTGGAAGGTTACCTTCATAGCAAGTGGTGAATCCCATGGAAAATGTGAGTGCCATTGCACTACAAAGTGGGAAGGAGATTGATGTAAGACCAGATTTACCAAAAAAAACTAGAGAATGCAAAGGAGCATGAAAATAAAAAAGAAGAAAAAGCCACACTTAAACCATAATCAAAGGTACACCTTTATTCTAATTCACAGCCAACATTTCCTAATGCGATTGTTCCACCTTTTCCTAGTAGGTTGGCGAAGTCAAGACAAGAGGAATGTGAGAATGAAGTCTTAGATACCTTTAGAAAGGTAGAAGTGAACATACCCTTGTTGGATGCTATCAAGCAAATTCTGAAATATGCAAGATTCTTGAAGGAGTTGTGCAACAAAAGGTGGCTCAAGAGAAAAGAAACCATTAAGGTAGGAAAAAATGTTTCAACTATGCTCACACAAAAGACTCTACCTGAAAAATACAAGGACCCAGGTATGTTCACAATTCCATGTGTTATTGGAAATAAGAAAATTGAACATGCTATGCTTGATTTAGGAGCTTCTATAAATGTTATGCCATACTCAATTTTAAAAAATTTAAAGTTGGGTCCTCTGAAAGAAACTATAATAGTATTTTAAATTGCAGGTTGTTCTAATGCTTGCCCTTTAGGGATTGTTGATGATGTTTTGGTACAAGTTAATGAGCTAATTTTCCAGTAGATTTTTATATCCTCAAACCGGAGGAGGACACAAGTACAAATTTTGCCCCAATTTTACTAGGGAGACCCTTCATTAAGACAACTAAAACAAAAATAGATGTAGATGAGGGCATTCTTTCTGTAGAGTTTGATGGAGAGATTGTGAAATTTAATATTTTTGATACTATGAGATATCCTCATGCGGATCATTCAATTTACTCTATTGACATTGTTGATTCTATTGCATAGAAAACCTTTGATGAAAAAAATATCAAGAAGGAGAGACAATTAAATGAGGAAGAAGCTGCTGAACTATGTGATGATATTAACTGTACTAATGATACACAAGAAAGGTCAACACCTTTTACTATTGAACCTTCTTTATCTCACTAGAAAGTGTTACCTTATGTTTTGCAGACTCCAAAACTTGAATTGAACCAATTATATGCATATTTGGAAGACAATGAGCCTCTTCCAGTCATAGTTGTAAAACAGTTAATAAAGCACCAAGAAGAGAGTGTGCAGGATATTTTTGAAGAAAAAGAAATTATAAATCAAGATGAATTGAATGCACATTTAGAAGTTATTGATAAAGCAATGGTGGCTTGTGTAAAATCAATAAAGAAAATGTTGGTGTGGTCCAAGCGATTAGTAAAAATTTAATCACTTGATGTGACATAGAGACGTCAAGCATAACGACATTAACCAATTGCACTGTTTGAGAGGCAACCCAAAGGATTTTTTGTTTGTCTTTTTTTTTTATTATTAGTATTGTTTTTTTTCCTTTATTTTCTTTATATAGCTAATCCAATTAATTGTTATTCGCAGCCGAAAGCTTTATTTTCATAGGTGCCCCCGCCATATTTTATGAAGTCTTCCCTTGTTTTGGTTTAAAAAAAAAAATTATAAGGGTTTCATAGCCCCTATTCTCTTCTATTTCTCTTGCCATCTTTGTTTTTTTCTTTCCCTTTCCTTTTGTAGGAGTCCGAGCACATCTGCCACCTCCGTTATCCATGCTTCTAGACCGCCATGTTTCGACTAGATCAAACCATACGGTGTTGCCATTAAACCATCCTCCACTTCATCAAGCAGTTTTTCCCCATTGTGCCACCCTCACTATAGCTCCATTATTT
This sequence comes from Gynochthodes officinalis, assembly GCA_020080225.1. Lineage (NCBI taxonomy): Eukaryota > Viridiplantae > Streptophyta > Magnoliopsida > Gentianales > Rubiaceae > Gynochthodes > Gynochthodes officinalis. The sequence continues at coordinate 33,090,165 of CM034623.1, forward strand.
TTGCTACGTTTCAGGGAGGTTTCATATTCCTTTGTTCTTATTTTTTTCTCTTTTGATTTGCATGCTTCTTTCTTTCATACATTGAGGATAATATATGATTTAGGTTTGTGGGGGGGGGGGGGGGGTTGGGGGTTCAATTGTGTTTTTGTGGCTATTTGAATTATTTTGATACATTTTTTTTTTTGCAAAATCATGATTGAAAAATTTGAATGTTTTCCTTGAAATTCCTAATTGATACTTGTTTAAAATAATTCTTGGTTAACATGCATTAGTAGTTGAGTTGGAAAGCATGAAAAGGAGCAAGTATGATTAGTCTTTGCTTTGAAAATTTTAAAAGCATCTCGTTGATTTTGATGATTGAATTGAATGAGAATGTGCAATAATTGATACATTGAACCCATTGTGAACATTTGAACCCAAGAGCATTTTCTTTTCTTTGCTCACGTTCTTCTTTGTTGAGTATTGACAAATATGGTATGTTCATTCTAGAACTTGCTTTGTTATACATGTTGAGATCACATTGTGGATTCATGCTTTGAAAGGATAAAGGCATTTAGGATTACCCATTTTAAACTTTCTTAAAAACTTACCTTTATTACATATATCCCTAGTCAACCAATTTTGAGCCTTAGCCTTTCTTTGTTTATAACACCACATTATTAGTCTTAAACCGTTGTTTTTGTTTACCATCGTTGAGCCTTTTATCAAGAGTATGTGAGAATGAATTGCATGATAAATTTGAGTTCAGAGAAAAGAACCACAGGAAAAACAACCACAGAAATAGAAAATGAAAAAAAAAAAATGCTGAAAAGTGTGAAAAAAAAGAAAGAAAAAAGAAGAAGAAGAAAAAAAGAGAAGTGAAAAGTATTCCCTACAAAGATTGGACAAAGTAAATGTTCTCCATTGTGTACAAAATGGTCCAACTATATGATGAAATTACAAAAAGGGGAATACATGTTATTTGGAATAAGAAAGTGGATTGAATGTGCTATTATTGTTGCTTTTGAGTCATGCGAGGAAGTTCCTATATATCTTGATTTGTGTAACCTAAAATTTTCCTTTCTTTTTACCCACATTTACGTAAGCCCCGTTACAACCATTTTCAAGATCCTTTGATTTTTGCATAGATTCATATTTATAAGTGGTGGAGATGTGATATATAAGCAAGCCTATAGTAATGACATGCTATGTTTGATTTGAATGCTGAATGAACCACTAAACACTTTGAGTGATTAAAGTGCAACCTGTGAGAGGTTATCACATTTTATACATTTGATTTTGATGAAATTGTTGGGATTAAGGAGATGTGTATGTTTTGTTAAGAAAATTAGGCTATGAATACTAGTTTGTTGGATTGTTATTCCAATCTTGATTTCTAATGTGTGATGATTTTGAGTTATTTGTGAATGGGTTGAAAAGGGGAAAGGAATGAAGAGGAAGATATTGATCTAATGTATGCTTGAGGACAAACATGGTTTAGGTGTGGGGGATTTGATAGGGCTTAAAATGTTCCTTTTTTTGGTTAATATTTCCTTAATATTAATTTTAATTTTAAAAAAAATTATTTGGTTTTAATATACTTTTTGTTTTAGGTATGAAAAATGGTGAATTGGAGGAAAAGTTGATAAAAGGCAACAATTGAAATAGAAAAAGAAAAATCCAGAAAATTTCCTTAATGCTATCATTAAATTGATATAGAATGCTATCGTGTCTAGTCAATTAATGGTAAGTTTTGATTTGGGTGCTAGGCTTGGTCAATTACATTAGGAAAAAGGAAATTTATTACAGCTATCTTAATAAGTTTCAAGTTAAATATTTGAGTTTGCAAGATTACTTTTTGTGACCTATGATCAGTGATGCAATTGAATGATATCAACCATTGGATTGGAAACTCGGTAAACTTGGTAATTTTCATTATTTTCTATTTTTATTGCTTTGATATTTAATTTTGATAATTTTTAGAATTTTTCATAACTTAGTTAAACATTCAAAACTCCCTATTGTTTTATTTATTTTTATCTTATTGTTCAAAAACTTGAAACTGTACTTTGGTTCCTATGGGATTCGATCTGGTCCACTTTTTGCTGCAAATTTATTTTACAAATCATTTTAGGATCAGTGATTAATTTTGCGGGTTTCGACAAACCCGTCATGATACTAAACCAAGGTTTTGAGTAAGAAAAGAATACAAAAGTTTGGGAGAGTTTGTGAGAAATTAAGACCCATCTAGATTTGGGAGAGGAAAGTTTAGATATAAGAATTGGTGAATGGAAATTTTGCCTTAGGTTGAGATCTAAGGGGGTTTTATAGAAAAAAAAAATTCGTTGCTATAGTAGTCTACTACAGTGTCATGAACAGTAGCCCTACAATATACTGTGAACTGCTTCTGCCATGTAGGAACTGTATCCGGCGCTACAGTGCTCTCGCTACAGTACCATGTACAATGTCTTCAAGCTGCTATGATGCTGTTGCGACAGTTTTTTTCCTCGGAATCTAAATGATGAAAATATAAGAACCAAGGTTGAAACAATCAATCATCCAGCCGTGTCAACTCAACCAAATTCAAGAGAGACAAATCTAAGAGCACTAGTTGGATGTTTAGTTGAGAATTTGCCTACAAAGAGATGTGCACACCTTGATCCGAAAGCCAAGACATCATTTGTCACTCTAGTCATCCATGAAGAATCAAGAATGAAGGATCGAGTGTGGCTAATTTTCACTTGTGTAATCAAGATCCGTAGGCCTCTTCTCAGCACAATCCAAGTTCGAATTTGGAAGGTTCTAATTTGGCAAGAAGCAAAACAAGTTCAGTCACCATTCACTTCTCTAATCCAACCCACACTTGGATTCAGCTTTAGGCAATATTATTTCTTCTTCATGAATGAAATTAAAAGCTTCCAAGACTATATCCATGATGTTTAGAGAAGTTTCCAAATTCAGAGCTAGAAGATTTAAAGAAGCTTCCCAATTCAATTCAATATTGGAAAGCACAAGCCTTGAAGGCAAACAGGTTTGTCCAGCACACAAATCCAAATCAGCCTTGGATTAGTTTTAGTTTTAGGCAACTATTTTTCTATTTCCTTTTCTTAGATTAGAATAATTTTACTAAGTATTTATTTTAGTAATTATTTCTTTAGTTAGTTTCCTAAAAAGCTAATCCAACTAGGGAATAGCTTTCTTAATTCTTACACATTGTAAACTATAAATAGAGGCTATTTAGCCCCAAGGAATTCAAACTTTGATCAATTACAAACTTGAGAGCCTTTAGCTTTTCTTTGAGTTCTAGTTTAGAACTTGTTTTGAGTCTTTGAGGATAGTCTCTTAGGTTCATGTTTAAGCTACTTTGTTGAGTTTCTTTCCCTTACAATCTGAGTGTGCTGGTTGGTTCCAAAGATAGTCAAAGTTCACATCCGTTGGGTGTCTTGCTAAAGGAAGACTAGTTCAACTTAGAGGACGATACTTGGATTAGCACTTTGGTATAGGTTCGAATTCTTATTCTTTGGATTAAGATTTGTATCACTAAATAAAAATTCCGTAACAATAGTTTTCATTTAAGTAGAAGGGGTCTTCTTGATCTTCTACTTTTTCTTTCAATTCAGCTTTTTTTTTTGGGAAGAAGTAGAACTTTCGGGAGGCTCCTGTTTCTAAATTTGGACTGTGGACTTCTCTTGGGCCTCATCAACGGACTGTTTTTTGACCATCGGGGACTCCTGTTTAAACTAAAAAAGTAAGCTTTTTAAATGTTTGACATAGTCTTCTTTGTTAGTAATTGCTGCTAACTTGGACTGGGCTAAAGTTTTTTGTTGTAAAAACCTAGTTATTTGTGGATTGACAGCAAGTAAAAATTGTGGGTTCTTTTCAAACCAGGCTAAAATTTGGTTAGGTTGGACAGATTCAGTCTTGAATCCTTTTCACCATTTTGAATATCCTTGTCTAACAAGGAGTGGAGGAATATTAGGGCTTTGTTTGAGAAATTCATACTTCCATGAATAAATCCATGAAAGCATTAGTTGAGATACGAATATCCTTGTCTATCCCATGCCTAATTCTTCCAATATCCCTGGAAAGCATTAGTTGAGATACGAAAATAATGATAATGACATTAGTATAATAAGTCGAAAATGATAAAAAGAAATTTATTAAAAATGTAAAATTATTTTTAAAAATAAGATAAATATTTGGAAAAAAGGAACATGTATAGTCTACAAGAGTGCAATTCTCTTCTTTAATAATTTATTTATATTTTATTTGAGTGTATAATTTTATAAATAATTACCATGAAGTGATTAGTAAATATTAATTAGATACCGATTATCATTAACTTATAAAAGAGTATTAAACGAATGACAGTATTAATTTAATAACTTTAGTTTAAGTGTTTAACGGTAATTAGAATTTTGAAATTTGAGTTTGCAGATTTTTGGGAAGAAAATTAATGGGAGAAAAGTTGATCATGACAAATTAATAATTATGCATGATCTTGATTTAAAAATTCTAATTGATCACAACAATTTTACTAATTGATCATATTATTTAATAATATAAAATGTTATATTCCCCCGTTTTAAAAAAATAGCCTACTTTTAAAATTTTTTCTTGTAAAAAAAAATCCACTTTTAAACTAAATTACTCAAATATTCTTACTAATAATAATTATGTATACTCATAATTAAAATGTAATGATAAAAATATAAAATTTATACATTTAATTAGTGTATTAAGTGTTTTGTTTCTAATAAGTAATAAAAAGTTGTACATAAATTAAAGTAGAATTTTATTTTATTTTATTTTTTTATATGGAGGGAGTATTAATTGGCAAAATTTTGTATTAAAATATTGAGGTTCAATTGAAAGAAATAATTATATTTTGAGGATGTGATTGAATAAAGTAGGTTTAGTCGAGGATTAAAATTGAAATAGGACGAAAGTATTGGTATTATCATAATAATAACTATTTCAAGGCTTCTTGTCTCTTCCGCTGCCTTCATTTGTTCAAGAAATTTGTTAGCAAACTGAATCGATCTTTTAATCAGAACAATAGTTTCTAAGTGAATGTGATGACCTAGGAATCTAATTTTTGTCTAAAAAAGGTTAATCTTTTTTTGAAAAACAGGTAAACCATTTTGTTCAATAACATGCGAAAATGTATTAACTTGTTTAAAATGTTGATCAATATTTTCAAAGAAAACTAAAACATCATCAATATAAAATTTGAATAAGGATTAAAAATACCATTCATAATCATTTGGAATTCAGAAGGTGCATTTTTCAAACCAAAAGGCATTACATTCTATTCATATTGTCCAAGAGAAACAGTAAATGCATTTTTATACCTATCAGAAGGATGAATTTGAATATGTTAGAAACCAGATTTCATATCAAAATTTAAAAATTTTTGCAGTATATAATTTTTGAAGAAGATCTTTTTTGTTTGGAATTAGATATCGAATCCACTGAAGGGCCTTGTTCAAAGCGTTGTAATTAATTACAAGTCTTGGGACACCTCTTTTTTATTTCAGAATTTTTATTGACATAGAAAGTAGCACAGCTCCAAGAGACTGGCTCTTTTGTATAATCTTCTTTTTCAGAAGATCATTTATTTCTACTTCACAATGTTGAAGAAGTTCTTGATTTGTCTGAATTGCCGTAACTTGAGTAGAAATTTGACGTTCATCAAAATCCTTTTCATAAGGAAGGTAGACAACATGATGTTTTCTATTCCAAAATGCTGTTGGAATTTCAGCACAAACTTCCTTTTGGATTCTAGACTCAAGATCTTTAGTCCTATTTTGAATTAAAGGTTGTCGAAGTTGTCCTTCAATTGTTTTGAAATATATTTCTTGAATAAGAAAATTAATTTGATTTTGCTTTAAAGCTAAAAAATTATTTGAGAATCATATGTAAATAAAGTATTTAATTTTCTTTACAAAGGAGGTTTGACAAAAAGAATAAAAGAATTTGCAATTTTTTGAGGGTAAATCCCTTTAAAATTAGTCAAATAGGGAGTAACTTGAAAGATAAATGGAGTACCTGAATAAGTTAATCCATTTAAATCTTTTGCTAAAAGAAAAGATGGTTTTACAAAACTATTTTGAAAATGAACTTCAACTTCTGGAAGTTTATAATTTGTTTGAAGTTTAGAGCCATTTGCAGAACGAAGTCATTCTTTTGTTTTCTCAACTAAAATTTAAGGGATAATTCCTTCTTGAATACAGCACATATCCGCACCTGTATCCCATAAAGCAGGAATTTCAAGTTTAAAATAATCTTTTATAAATCAAGTAATTAAAATGTTATACTTATGTTGAACCAAAGAAATATTATTAAGAAATTGTTATGTTTCTTCAAATTTTTTCTGAAGAAGAGGGATTTGAAAAAGAAGGCTTTGAAGAGGTGGAAGGTTATGAGAGTTTTCCTTTTTTAGAGATTAATGAGTCAATGACAGGACGATCTACTTCTTGTTGTGCTTTGATTTTCTTAATTTCCTCTTTCAGAAATGAGATTTTTGATTAAAGATCTTGTAAAGAAATTGGTTTAGGATTTTTTGGAAAACAATTTATAATATCATTAAAATTATAAATATTTGAAAATCTGGGATCTTTTGAAAAATAGTTTTCAGACTCTTTTTTTTACAAAAACTTGTTTTAATTTTTCAAAATATTTTTTCTTCTTTTCAGGATCTGAAATTTCTTCAAGAAGATCAACTAAAAGATCTTGTTCTTTGGTAAGAACATTAATTGAATGTTCTTGTTCAGAATCTTCTAAACTAGAACTGTAATAATCCTCTTGATTTTCTAATTGATTTAGAAGATCATCAGACTCATGTTCTGAGTTGTCAGAATTGCCAAAATCAACAAGCAGTTTAGCTATTTGATCTAACACTGTTTCTTCTAAATTTAATTCCTAATTTTTCTTTTTAAGTTTACAATACCAGGCTATATGTCCTGACTTTTTCATTTATAACAAACAAAATCTTTTGTGTTTTGTGAAATCGGTTTGGGTTGACTAGAATATTTTTTAGAAAATTCGTTTTGGGCTTGGAAGGATGACTGGGTTTATACTTCCTAAACTTAGTTTTGGACGACCTCTTCCTATGGATTGGATGACAACTAGGAAAACCAAATTGTTCACAAAAAGATCCTAAATCTTTCCGTTGTTGGGCTCTATCCTTAGCTAATTGCCTAAGGATTTTATCTTGTCAACAAATTTTTAACATGATTTGTTGTATTTGACTTGTTAATTGACCATACGTAATTTGTTCAAAAGGAACTATGCTATTGTATTGGAATCGTAGTTCGTCACGAACCATATCACGTAAAGATTTTGGTAGACCATCCGAAGACTTTTCTTTCCAATAGGCTTGATTACCATCAAGCATAGAATAAATTCTAGTAAAAAAATGTATTTTTGTACCATCTAAAATGATATAGTTTTTTGCATTTCAAATTATATATTAAAGAACTTAGATGATCTATCTCTGAAGATTCCTAGGTATCCAATAAAAGTTTTTGCAATTGTAAAAAGAAGAATAGAAACAACATCAGAAATAGTTTGACCATTAACTAAAATGGATTCACCATCTTCATCTAATTTGACATAATTTAAAATTCTATTTTTATCTTCAGTTGATAGGTGTTCCTCCCACCAACCTTTTAATTGACCTGTAAAACCAGTAATTAAAACATGAGCTGCTAATTGGTTAGAACAATTATGCGTTGTTCGGTATGCTGTAGCAACCATGGACATTTGTTATAGTATTGTTAGAATGTTGTATTCGGACTGGCCGTCAATACACCATTCATAAATGCTATTTGCAGTACAACCATTTTGAAAAACATTTGGTTTTTCTTCTAAGGCTAAGTTAGGATAAGTAGCCTTAGGGTAATAAAGTTTTTTTTTTTGTGAATTTTTCGAAATGGAAATGGACTTGTCTTGACTAGACCTATTGGGTCTAAAACTCCAAAGTTTGGCAACTTCAAGTTTTGATGACTCATCATTATCTGTATCTTTATTTAAAACACAGACTGACTGGTTAACCGAGGCTAAAGCTGGCTCATTTGATTTAGATTGATGACCAGGAACTGAAGATGACCCTATTTCCAATTTCTTCTTAGGCTTAGGAGTCTTAAACGACTATTCTATTTTGGCTAATCTTTTTTGAATTCGGACAAAGGTTTTTCCTGAATAGGTTTAGTCAATTGACTAGGGATTTCATACTGTTTTAATAAAGGAATATTTGGAAAAGAAGTAGTGGAATGAACAGTTAAAATTTGTAAATTCGAAATAGGAAGAACATAAAAAGATTGAGGAGTAATTTTATTAGTTGTAATTAAGTATTCTCCAATAGTTTGCAAATACTTATTGGTATAATTGTTTTGTTCAAAAATACTTTGTATATCTTTACCATTTACTGGTTTTGTTTCAGTCCTTTATTTAAAAGGAATAGCTTTTAAATCAACAGATTTGTAAGAAATCGTTATTGGTTTATTTGGAGAAAATTCAGATGGAGTTTCTCCATCCGAAGTTTTCTATTTTTTCAAAATAGAAATAGTTTTATCAAAAGGAAAATCAATTGAATTTTCTTCTACATAAATAATGAACCATTCAAAGAAGAAAATATGGTTTTTAATTTTATTAAGAAAATTATAGTAATTTTCTTGGACTTATTTTCGAGAATCACCTTTGAAATTGTCCAAAAACCATGTTCTTTTAGAAAGATTTTCTTCAAAATAAAAATTCTTTCTAAGATATTCTTTATCAATTTGAAAATCAATTTGAGTATCTAAAGTCAAAGTTCTTAATTCACTAATTGGAGTATTATCAGTGATAGTGGAGTATGTTGGAGATTTTGGTACATTCCCTTGATGTGAAGAAAATTCTTCAGTTTGAACTGTATACCTTGTTTGAGGTATACTTGATGAATTGTCAAGGTGTTGAAAACTGGTTGAAAATGAAGACATTGGTCTTAAGTTAGACAGGGAATGTCTAGGTTGAGAATAAGCAGGAGTGAAAGTAGAGATCCTATGGCTAAAAGACCTTTCAAACCTAATCTGAACTGTTCCTATTGGAAATTGTTGGATACTGGCCCACATAGTATTTTTTACTGGAACAGTGGGTGCTGCATCAGGTGGCACCATTATTCTAGAAGTGTTACTTGATTCCAAGTGATAGACTTGGGTACAGTTATTTGATATCTTACCAAATTTGTTTGAAAGAGAATAGTTTTCCCTTTTTTATGGGTTTTTAAGGCTCCTGTACTAAAGGCTGAACACATGGCTTTGTACTGAATCCTAAACAGAATTGCCACTAGAAGTGTTCTTGTTTTAGTTTTATAATTTTCATTTTTAATATTTAAAGTAAGAGTATCTAAAATGTTTCTATAACGTAAAGAAATAGTAGAGTTTGGAAAACAATCAAAATAAACTAGTCTATTATATAGATTGGTTTCAACCATTCCGAGCAATGAATCATCAAAGTTTAAAAATCTACAATCTTTTAAAAAAAGTAAAAGAGATGTATCCAGGCCTTTCTTAGTAAGTGGTTTTGTAGCCACTTGTACTAGTCCAAAATGAAGATAATTATATTTTTGTAAATATTTTTTTGTAGTTTTTCTTGACAAAAGTTTAATTTCTTCATAATCAGAATGAAGACTTATAGTTTGTTCTACTGTCTTAATTGTATAGTTTGAAGTTAAAGACCATTTTGACTCATGATAAACATGATTAGTTGGGTGTGTAGGGATTTTCCAATTATCTATAGTTTGATTGATGTTTTCTAAATTTATTTGTTCTTTAATAAGAGTGTTTGAAGAAGAAGAAGGAGACTTTTGAAAAGATCTAAAAAGAGAAGACGTGTTGCAAATAAGAAAGCAAGTAAACAAATAAGAAAAAGAAACAATAAAACTTATAAAACTTATAACCCTTTCCCTCCAGTATCAAAAGCTTTCAAGTTCCATGGAAAAATAATTATGAATTTTTAGTTTATGTTAAAGTTATTATAAATCTACCAAATAATTATAAATTTTAACATTTGATGTTAAAGTTGTTATAGATCTACCAATTTTACTCAGATCTACTCACAATTTTACCAATCCTAAAGTCTTTTGGACTCTAAGACCCCCAACAACACCACTGGGTTTATTGCCCGAGTCTTACTACCATTACACACTGTTGGTAAAAATAGACAAAACAGAAATAAATCTACATAAAAAGGTTAGATCTACAAGAACAATATCATAAAACATTAAAATTCATAATTACAAAGGTAAGATGCATAATAACAAAATCATAAAGTGCTAAAATTCATAATTACAATCACACTTCCCTCTCTAGCTTTGATACCAATGAGGAGAGGGACCCCCTAAACCCTGAAAACGAAATTCAAAACCCTAAACTCGAAAATCAAATTCAAAATTTAGTTTAACTCGAAAATTGATCCGAAAACACAAAAACTAAATTCGAATTTGAATATTTGAATTCGGTCGGATATTCGAGTTAATTCTAAAATTGCACTCTTAATTTCGAGTGCAATCCATTAGGTCATACGAAATTGAATCATTCAAATACTATTATAATAATTATCTCAAATGAGGCAATCGGACACGGATCAACCCATTGGGAACTATTCACATATAAGTGGGTGTTTTACGTGTTGTGCATGTGTTCACATACAGACAAAAAAAAAAAAAAAGTAGATAGGAAATATACCATCTGTGTAAGCGCTAGTGAAGATTGATGGTGTATTCCCTAGTGACAACCTCCTCCTTCTTAGGTTTGTTTCCCTTCTCCACCATTGTTGCCGCTCGTTCTCTCTCTCTAGATGTTTCATTAAGATAACATGAATCTAATGATAACTATAAAAATAAACTTTCTAGTTCATCCCTAACACTCATATACTTTCTACTTTGTTGATCATATTTTTGTGTTTTTTCCAAGTGTAATGGATAAGAATTGACGTTGCATGATAAAAAGTGTATCATAGAGATGAGTACATGGGATCATCCATAATAGTTGAGTTTGAGAAAACTAAAATCTTATTGATACGAATTCTCTACCAAAGTATAAAATTTGAAACAAATACCAGAGTGTAGGTCCTAGTATCGTTCTCTAGGTTGAACTGGTTCTTTTTTTAGCAAGACACCAACTCTAAGAGGACATTGCTTTTGTGATTTTGTCCACTTGAAACCTGAAGGATTAATCCAAACTCAAAGTCGTGATTGGACTATACCCTTGGAACCAAGAAGCACAATCAAATTATTGAGGGAAAAAGACTCAACAAGATAGCTTAAATTGAACCTGAGAGACCATTCTCAAAGATTCAAAGAAAGTTCTAAAATTAGAACTCAAAGAAAAGCAAAAAACTGTCAAGTTTGTATTGAATAAAGTTGTATTTGTTTGTGTGGCCGATGGCCTTATTTATAGACTAACAATGGTTCGACCAAGGAGAATTCTATTTTCTAGAAGGATTAGAACTCCTTGCCTTTTAGGAAAGTAACTACCTAAAGAAACAATTACTAAAGGAACTACTATTCTGAGAAAAGGAAATACTTCCTAAACTATAATCCAAGTGCAAATTGGATTTGCTTGTGTTCAGCCGAATGGAGCTTTCCACTCTTAAATTGGATTTGGAAGCTTCTCTAATCATCATGGCTATGGATTTGGAAGCTTCTCTAATCACCTTGGCTATCCTATCGATCATGAAGAAGTATTAGAAACACTTGGCTCATCATTTATAACACTAATCATAGTGATCATAGTGACATATTGAGAGCAGATCTTCATTACCTCATCCTTCATTGTTTCCTTAACTTGAAATTCGGTTATAAGAGTTGCTAAGGTAGCTTGCATTCTCTTAGTTCTTGATCTAGTCATAGGACCCCCAATGCCTTACAATGGATCAAATTGTGAACGCCTTGTAGAAGCTTTGGCAACTTCATGTTCGGCAGCTTCATGTTGTGGAGTTGTCTTGGCTTGTGTAGTTGTCTTGGCCCTTAGGTTTCCATCACCCATTCCTTCTTTGAAAGGACTCACCCTCGAGTCCATAAACTTGTCATCGAACTCAAACAATGAAAGGTCCAAGACATTAAAGGTAGCACTAACTCCATATTTACCTGGAAAGTCGAGTTTGTATGCATTCTCGCTCACACGAGCAATAACTTGGAAAGGACCATCTCCTCGAGGATGAAGCTTAGTTCTTCGTTGAGCTGGAAACCTTTCTTTGCACATGTGAATCCACACCCAATCCATGGGTTGAAAGATTACATGTTTTCACCCTCTATTGGCGACTTGAGCATAATGTTCGTTCTTCTTAAGGATTTGAAGGCATACATTCTCATGCAAGTTTTGAACAAACTTTGCTTTTGCTGCACCATCAAGATTCACTTGGTCATTGCTTGGCAGTGGCACTAAGTCAAGAGGGGTTAGTGGATTAAAACCATAAACAACCTCAAACGGGGAATAATTGGCGGTAGAATGGACCGTTCTATTGTAAGCAAATTCGGCAATTGGTATGCATGCTTCCCAATCTTTAAGATTCTTTTTTATTAATGCATGCAATACAGTACCAAGAGTACGATTTGTTATCTCTATCTGCCTATCGGTTTGTGGATGTCTAGTGGTGGAGAATGATAATTTTTTACACAACTTTCCCCACAGAGTTTTCCAAAAGTAGCTCAAGAATTTAACATCACGATCCAAAACTATAGTTCCTGGAATCCCATGTAACCGAATGACTTCTTCAAAGAATAAGTCAGTACATGTTTCGTATCATCCGATTTCCTTCGTGAAAGTGCATCTTGCCTATGCAGGTACTTTAGAGACTCAATGATCAATGTGGATAACAAACTCTTTGGCCAACAAATAATGTTGCCATGTCTCTAAGGCATGAATGACTTCCTTCTTTGGAACAAGGATAACTGGAACTACACATGGAATAAGACTCTCTCGTACATGACCTTTATCTAGAAATTTCTCAACTTGCCATTGGAGCTCTTTGGTCTCTTCAGGGTTGGCTCGGTAGGCTGGCCGGTTGGGAATTATTGCACCAGGAATGAAGTCAATTTGATGTTCAATTCCCCTTAAACGTGGTAGTTCTTTAGGGAGATCTTCTGGAAAAACATCTTCATATTCCTGCAAAACAACTTTGACTTGTGAAGGCAAGTCACTTGGTAGATCCTTATTAGTAAATAATGATTCTTAAAAAATAATTAGCACAAAATCTTTACTTGCATTTAAAGCCCTATCAACAATCCTCATGCAAGCATAGAAGCTACCTTTAAAATTTTCAATAGATGGTTGTATACATTTGGTTTCACTTATGAGTACCAAAGCCTACCTTTAGAAGGTGAAGGAAAATGTTTACTCACCGTTTGAGCAGATTTCAGACATTCTTTAATCTTTTTTTGTTCTCTTATCCACTCCATTTTCTTCACCCTTTGTTGTTGCTGAAATTTACTAATTTCTGAAAGTGGCAATGGTGTTAGTGTGAGTGCTTTTCCATCCTTGTTAAGGTGATACTTATTAGTCATCCCGAAATGATTTGCATTACAATCATACTCCCAAGGTCGTTCTAATAGAAGGTGAGTAGCCTACATAGGAACAACATCACAAAGAACTTGATCAGTAAAATTCCCAATGGTAAAGCTTACCAAGGTTTGCTTTGTGACACGGAGTGATCCACTTTGATTTATCCATTGTAATTTGTATGGTTTCAGATACAAGGAACATTTGAGCTTCAATTTATGTACAAGGTAAGTAGAAGCTAGGTTAGTACAAGATCCTCTATCAATAATTAACATACAAATTTGATCCTTAATAAAACATTTAGAATGGAAAATATTTGCCCTTTGATCCTCAGTGTCCTCCTCGGGTTGAGCACTCAAAGCCCTTATTATAACCAAACAATCACCAATCGGTTGTTCCTCTTCATAACTTGTGGCTATGTCTTTACCTTGATTACTTAACTCCTCTTCACTCTCACTTTGATAGGTTCCATCATCTAAGATGGTCATGGTTCGTGAGTTTGGGTATTGAGAAGCTCTATGTCTTCGGTCAAAACACCTAAAACATTGGATAGAAGAACTAGTGTTAGTATTATTTGAACTAGAAGAGGGCTTAGGATTACTTACATTTGAAGAATTTTGTGGTGCAAATTTCTTCCCATTTGTTGGATTGGAAGCCGAACATCCTCTCCATGGAGCACTCCCAGAACTTGAAGAATTAAACCTACCACCTTGGCGATTATTGTTGTTATTGCTCCACTCATTGTCCGGGTTTGAGCTCCTCAAATTTTGCGGCACCTTTTTAAGTTGCTTCTCGACCTTTTCAACCATTTGTAATAGCTTCTCAAAACTATTATAATGATGCAACTCAACTAGATGAGCAATGTTCTTACTAAGTCTATTCATGAACATTGCCATTGTAGTTTCTTCATCTTCTTCTACATTAGCATGTATCATGGTGAGATCCATCTCTTTGAAGTAGTCATCTACACTTTTGGTCCCTTGAGTCAAGCTTTGAAGCTTTTGCAACAACTCTCTTTTGTGATGAGGGGGAACGTATTTCTTTCTAATGATATTTTTCAATGAAATCCAAGAACAAATCGGTTGTTTGAGCTTTTCTTCTTTTTTGGGACAAATTCTTCGCCACCAAGTAGATGCATGTCTAGAAAACTCTACTATAACCAACTTAACTTTCTTTCTTTTGGAAAATTCATGAATGTCAAACATTTTATCAACTTTTTCCTCCCATTTCATGTAGGCTTCTGGATCATTCTTGCCTTCAAAGTTTGGAATTTGCAACTTAATGTTAGCAAGATTATCATCCTTCTTGGATTTTCTTTTACTCTGTGTAGAATAATGATCCTCATTCGAACTTGAGGTCTCGGATTCTTCCTCCTCGGATGAGCTACTTGTTTCATCCTTTTTGGATTCCTTCTTTTTCTTCCTAGGGTTGGTTTGAGTAACTTCTTGAGGCTTCTCGGCCTTGGCTGCTTCTGAATTGGATGCAACTTGAGCCATTGTAATTTCCATTTGATCAATTCTCCTAAGGACTAACTCTAGAACCGAAGCTAAACCCTTAAGGTACTCTTTCATGTCTTTTTCTTATTCTTTTGGATTTTTGGCCATCTCTACACAAGTAATGTTAGTAATAAAAACTTTCCTACCTCACTTCCCTCTAACCAATTGCCCAATGTATGAATCTCTCACCAATGTAAAGCTTAGCTCTCTTTTTCTCGTGATGGGGTTGTTGAGTAGGTTCACTCACACCTATCACTTTTCTAAAAGTTCTAACCTAGAAAAACTTCAAGAGTCTCAAAAAAATAGGTAATCAAATTCAAATTAAGCAAGAACAAAAAATTTTAGAGGTTAAGAAAACAAGAATCTTGAACAAGAAAGAATTTTTATGACTGAATTTTCAAAGAAAGGAAACAGGGTTTAAAAACCAAAAAGAATATACAAAGTGGTTCTCTATGTTCTTGTGATAAAGTAAACTTGGTGAATATGAATTTACTTTGCTCAGTAGATCAAAACCAAACTCAGACTTCGTAGCAACTTAAGTCCTTGATCAATTCCAATTTCAAGTAGGATTTGGTTTTCGGTTTCTTTTTTTGGCAAGATTCTTTCACAACAAGTTTCCAAATTCCAGCAGCTAATATCACAACTTAGAACACAATCTTGGCAACAAAACTCAATATACCGAAACCTCCTTAGTAAATTAGTATTCGCACCAAACAAAATAGAGTATAGACGAGGCAGAATTGAAGCATAAGATTGTAGATACAGTCGATTTTTTCCACAAGAATTTTGTTGCGACAATCTTAAAAATTTTCAGTAGTCGGTTCCTCAATCTTTAACATAATTTCGACAGTAGCAATCAATAAACCAAAGTCCCTTTTAATCAGATAACATGTATTCCAACAAACCGAGCACAGAAACAAGGTTTAACCAAGAATAAGTGATGAAAAAAATTAGGCAGAATTCACGATAGCAGTTCAAGCATATGGAGATTTTTATTTTTGTTTTTAAGCACAAAAAATAAGAAAAGAAACTAAGAAAATTCACGGGGCAAAACGATGCTTACAGCACACAAAAGTAGTAAGTTGGAAACAAAACAAATAACACAAAAAGATATGAACAACTAAAGGAGCAACCCAAAGGCAGCTCTGATACCAAACTGATATGAATTCTCTACCAAAGTATAAAATTCGAAGCAAATACCAGAGTGTAGGTTCTAGTATCATCCTCTAGGTTGAACTGGTTCTTTCTTTAGCAAGACACCAACTCTAAGATTGAAAAAAGATCTTGCTTTTATCTACTTGACACCCAAAGGATTAATCCAAACTCAAAGTCGCGATTGGACTGTTTCCTTGGAACCAAGAAGCACACTCAAATTGTTGAGGGAAAGAGATTCAACAAGATAGCTTAAATTGAACTTGAGAAACCATTCTCAAAGACTCAAAGCAAGTTATGAAATTAAAATTCAAAGAAAAGTAAAAACCTCTCAACTTTGTATTGAATAAAGTTGTATTTGTTTGTGTGGCCGATGGCCTTATTTATAGACTAACAATGGTTTGGACATGGAGAATTCTATTATCTAGAAAGATTAGAACTTCTTGCCTTTTAGGAAACTAACTACGTAAAGAAACAATTACTAAAGGAACTACTATTCTAAGAAAAGGAAATACTTCTTAAACTATAATCCAAGTGCGGATTAGATTTGCTTGTGTTTGGCTGAATGGAGCTTTCCACTGTTGAATTAGATTTGGAAGCTTCTTTAATCACCTTGGCTATCCTATCGATCATGAAGAAGTATTGGAAACACTTGGCTCATCATTTACGACACTAATCATAGTGATCATAGTGACATATTGAGAGCCGGTCTTCATTTCCTCATCCTTCATTATTTCCTTAGTTTGAAATTTGGTTATAAGAGTTGCTAAGGCAACTTGCATTCTCTTAGTTCTTAATCTAGTCATAAGACCCTCAATGCCTTGCAATGGATCAAATTGTGGACGCCTTGTAGAAGCTTTGGCAACTTCATGTTCGACAGCTTCATGTTGTGGAGTTGTCTTGGCTTGTGTAGTTGTCTCGGGCCTTAGATTTCCATCACTTATGATTGTAGAGTAAATCTCAAAATTGGTGCTTGACAAATTGTTGTCTAATCTTTTTTATTTCCATAAATTTCAAAATAATTTTTTTGGTCCTTAATATTTGTATAATGATTGTTTTGGTCCTTTTGCTGACTTTCGTTACAAAATCCATCTATAATCATCATGTACCTAGCTCTTGATTTTATTTATCAAGAGTAAAAAACTCACTACACATTCAATCTTAAGAATTCATATACAAAATACTAATTTCTAAATTCAACTAAACTAGTTCCAAGATGTGCAACTTTGACGACATTTCCACTCTTATGGAATGATCAACCATACATCATCATTGGATGGGGCAGCAAATCAATTAATTAGGTGAGCAGTTTGGTGCGTGCAAAAGTGTGTCAAAATATAACTCAAACTCACACAAATTTACACCTAAACCTCACTTAATCAATTGTAGTAAAGTTTAGGGATCATTTTCCACAGGGAAGGGGACAAAACAAGAATTTAAGTGCAATTAATTATTTGCTATCTATGTTACTTAATGTAATGACATAAAGAGTGATATTTAACTAAGAAGCACGAAGAAAAGTATGCAAATAAATGGGAATACTAGAATCTAAATGCTAAGTTAAACAACTCAACTAAAACAAGGAGAGAAACACACAATTGAGGAAGGAGAGTGATCCTTGGGCTTAATGCAAGAGTAGGCTACTTCGACCCCCAAGGGCAACCGAGTTTAGGGCAACATAACTAAGTGACTACATCTGTTCACTCTAAATCTCCTTTTGATCTCATCGGAATTGTAGAATGGGGAATCTCCTTTCGGTCTCATCCTCACGTAGTGCACATTAGCACCTATGGCTACCACACAACTCTAATGCACAATTTTAGCCCTAGATGTTTTAGCCAACTACTTCACATTCCCTAGTTTAAGTACTTAATCTAAGAAAGCCACCTATTTTTCACTCCATATCTCCTTTCGGTCTCAATGGAATTAAAGGATAGAAGATCTCCTTTCGGTCTCACTTCTACCTTGTGCACACTAAAATCTATGGCTTCCACACAATTTTAATGCACAATTAAGCTCATGTGGTGGTTATTTCTTGTCTCAAACACCTAAATTTAGTGAATGCTAGGTAGTTCTTCCTACTTTTGGCCTAAATTCATGCATGTCCTAAAACACCCACAAACACCAAGAACACACACTAAATGTGGCCACATTCAATGCATGTCATTCATTTAATACAAGTAGAAAGACTTTAATTAATGCAAGCCCGTCACTCTACAACCCACAAGGAATCAAAATAAACCTAACCCTTACATCAAGCACCAAGAATCACCCAAGACAATTTAGCCACTCATGGCTTCAAGCAAACAACAACCACAAGGAGATATAGCCATTGAGAGCACAAGGAATTGAAAGAAATACTCCCCTTAATCAAAAGAATGGTGATTCCAACCAATTCCTACACTTTGCAAGCAAGGTTAGCTCCAAAGATTGAAGTTTTCTCAGCTACAAAAGCCAAACCCTAGACCCCAAAAGAACTCACGTTTGTGAGTTGGGGAAAATATGAAAAATATCTAAAACTAACCCTAACTATCTAATTGTTGTCGTTTTTCTACACAAAATGGGGTATTTATACAAGTAGGAAAATTGGGAAACAATTGTGAAGCTTCAAAAACATGCGGGACTTGAAGTGCAAACTCCACATTTGCAGTCGAAGGCTAACCGCCGCGGTGGTGCAAAATTTCTGTCCGCCTCTTCTTTGGTTCGCACCTTATTCTGCTTTTGTCCAGTTTTGGTCCATTTTCTTCCCAAATTTGAGAAAACTTTCTTCATGAAAGTTTTTACTCTCTCTTTCAGCTTTCCATAGCTTTTTCAATCATCTCATTTGGACATCTGCATCAAGAGTTATGAATTCCGAAAGATGGCTGATTTTTCTCCCATGTTTCCTACAAAAAGAGCAAAAGATGAGAATCAACAAGTATACTGTGATTTCTCTTATAAACATAGCATATCTCAATGAAATCTGTGTAAAAGCATGAAAACACATAGTTAAGTTTATGAATATTTGATACTCATCATAATCTAATACCCAATTTCCCCTAAAATGTACCACTACTTGAGGTGAAATTTTGATGCAAAATAGCTACTCCACTTTCACTATCATTGGAAACAAATTTAATATGAGGTTTTACTCTGAATCTCTCCCTGTATTCCTATCCCTCCCTCCTTGACTTCTTTCTCTTTCTCTTTTCTTTTATCAAAACTATGGTAGTCAAAATGTGGTTAAATTTTTTGCCTTGGCAACTATGGTACCAAAACTAGAGGATTGATTAATTGAGTTCATCAAAGCTAAGAAAATGAGAGAGTAATCAAGGAGGAATTAGTGGTTGGAGCAGTGATAACTGTGGTGATTGTGGTTGTTGCAACAGTAGAGGAGAGAGGAGCATAGAAAGAATTAAGAATATAACCAAGTCTACTACTTAGAGAAAGAAGAAGGACATTGTTGGCATCTTAGAACCCGAAACTCAGAGAAAGAAGTGTCAAACAACATTTCATTATTTAAAATCCAACTCCTATTTTTGAATTAGCATAGTTAGTCAAATATTAGTATTTTGGGAATGTTGCTATTGGCTTACCCAACAAACCGCATCATGATTATGTTGATATCAATTTTAGTGTGAGCAAATGCTGTCAAAGATTAAAAAAACCTTACATGGTTGTAATGGTGGAGTTTGGAAGAAACTTGTTCCATCACTTACCTTTCCACAAATTTGGCATCTCAATTTGGAAATAGTTGGCTTAACTAGGGTTTTGTTTACGAATTATTTATGTTTGGTTTATCGTTTATTTGAGAATTTTTATAGTGGTAAATGTGAAATTTTAGTAAAAATGTTTTGTTGAAAAAAGTATATTAGAGGGATAATAAAAAGTGCATTGGAGAGAAATTTTTTTCAAAATAATGTGATAATTTTTGGCAAAAAATTATTTTTTAAAATTGAATTTTGAAATAAAATAAAAATTTGTTGAAGTCTATTTGCTTAGTTCTTCTTCTCAAAATAAAGAAGAACCAAACATAGCCTAAAATTGAATGTGTTTAAATAAAGTGTCCAACTATCAAGGCCAAGTTCTTAGGTTCTATAATATTCTTATTTATTTGTATATAGATTTTGTCCTATTTTTTAGTCAATTAGTTGTTTAATTTTTGTAGATTTTGTTGTCCATTTTTTTGTGTACTTTATATGTTGTTTCAGCCTATATAAAGGCTTCATGTATCATGAACAAGTATGTAGAAAAAGCATTTTTCATCTTTTGATTATTTAGTTTGATAGTGGTATAAGAGCTAAAAATGATTAAAAGTCAGTGATAAGAGTGATAATATAGTTGTAGCTTAAAAGAAAGAGTGAGTAATAAAATACAATGAGTGTATTAGTTTCTTTTGCAGTAGTAATGACAACTGAAAGCTCTATACAACTGGCAATTCCTTGCTTTGATGGTCATTATGATCATTGGAGCATGCTAATAGAAATTTTGTTTAGATTAAATGAATATTGGCAAGCTATCTTTGAAGGATTTATTGAACCAGCGCAAGCATTATATTGACAAATACATAAAAATCAGATATTGAATCTCTACGGCTAAAAGATCTTAAGGCCAAGAATTATCTAATCCAAATAATTGATCATCCAATCTTAGAAGTTCTTCTTTCCAAGAAAAATTCAAAATAAATGAGGGACTCTATTAAGGGGAAATTCCAAGGATTAGCAAGGGCAAAGAGGCAGCAACTTCAATCATTTCGCTAAGAATTTTAATTACTTCAGATGAAATTAGGAGAATCATTTTCTGAATTTTTCTCAATGACAATGACAATTGCCAACAACATGCGAGTTCATGGTGGCAAGATGGAGGATGTGACTATAGTTGAGAAAATTCTTCATTCAATGACACCTCAATTTTATTATGTGGTTTGTTCAATTAAAGAATCAAAAGATATTGATCTTCTTTCACTTGATGAACTACATGTCTTTTTACTAGTTCATAAGCACAAAATGAATCAACAAGACATGATTGGAGCAAGCATTACTAGCTTCATCCAATCATTATAAGAGAGGAGGTTGAGGAAGAGGTAGAGGCAAAGGCAACAATGAAGGAAGAGATTTGCAAAATCAACAATCTCAAGATGATAGCAGTTCCACATTTCATGGTAGAAGAAGAGAACGAGAAGGCAACCAATCAACAACTAAAAATTTAAAGTCCATAGACAAGTCGAATTGAAGTGTTATTGATGTCATAAATATAGACACTATCAAAATGAATGAAGAACTAACCTGCCAAAGGATAATTGAGAAAAATCAAATTTTGAGGAAATATAAGAAGAAATATCTTTGCTAATGGTTTGCAATACTAAGAAAGACACCAACAAGAACTTGTGGTACTTGGATACTAGTTGCAATAATCATGTGTAGTGACAAAATAATTTTTTTAAACCTAGACAAATCATACAGAGACAACTTGAAGTTCGATAACAACACCAAGTTTCAATCATAGAAAAAGGACTGATAACTATATGAACTATAGGGGACAATATTCAAACAATCGCTAGTGTTTTTTTGTTCCAGATTTAAAAACCAACTTGTTAAGTGTTGGTCAATCATAATAGAAGAGCTATGAGATTAGAATAAAAAACAGTATTTGTCGAATTCATGATGTCAAACTAAACTTAATTGCTCAAGCTAAACTGACAACAATAGAATGTTCCCTCTCTATGTGAATAATGTTTCTCAGACTAGCTTCTCAACAAGACTCAAAGATGATGCTTTTTGATAAGGTCATCTAAATTTTAGTAGATTAAAGATACTCCAACAATAGATAATGGTGGCTGGCTTTCCAATGTTCTCAACTCCAATGGCAATATGTGAACGATGCATTATTGGGAAACAACATAAAAAGGAAAAACACAAAAAAACAAAAAAACTATTGGAGATTGTGCATTCTAACCTTTGTGTTTCAATCAATCGCACTTCAAATGGAGGTAAATGCTATATAATCACTTTTATTGAAGATTTGAGTCATAAAATCTGGGTTATTTTTTACAAAAAAAAAAAAACTAAAGTCTTAATTGCTTTTAAAACTTTTAAAGCAATTATTGAGAAAGAAGTTGGTTGTCCAATTCGGGTGCTATGCATAGACTGTGGTGGAAAATATAATCTATATGAATTTGCAAAATTTTACAAAACACATGGCATCAAACAACAATTGGCAGCAGCATACACACCAAAGCAAAATGATGTCTATGAGAGAGAATTGCACAATCCTAAATATGGCAAGAAGTCTACTGACGATGAGCAAGGTGTTAAAGAACTTTTGTCTTGAAGCTGTTAATTGGAGTCTCCACATTCTAAACAGAAGTCCAATTCTAATAGTTCATAATTTGATACTAAAAAATGCATTGAGTGGTCGCCAACTAGTAGTTGTGCCCATGTTCAGAATTTTCAAGTGCGTAGCTTGTGCCCATGTTCCAGATGAGAAGAGGAAAAAGTTAAACGACAATAGAGAAAAGTGTATTTTTCTTGGCGTAAGTGAGCATTCTAAAACTTACGAGCTCTACAATCCTCACACTAAGAAGGTTGTCATAAGCCGTGACGTAATTTTCGATGAAGACAACTTTTGGGAATGGACTGAGGATTGTACTAAGCAAAATATACCTGTGGATTTTGAAGATGGTGATGAGCAATCCGTCAAAAACACAAAGCAGCAGTCTATGACCCAAGATGAACCAACACTTGATTAATCTATAACAACAACTCAACATCCACAAAGGCTTAGAAAGAGACTTGCATGGATAGATGACTATGAGGTAATAGAAATCAATCCAATTGAAGATCCATTCATGAACTTTGCTTTGTTTTCAAAATGTAATTCTTTAACTTTTGACAAAGATGTCCAACATTCAAATAGAGAAAGGTTATGGATGATGAAATTGCATCCATAGAAAGAAACAAAATGTGAGAGTTGACTAAACTTCCTAAAGGGCAAAAAACCATTGGTTTAAAATGGGTGTACACAAAATTAAATGAGATGGGTGAGGTTGACAAGCACAAGGCATGACTAGTTGCGAAAGGCTACAAGAAAGAATTTGGTGTTGATTACAGAGAGGTTTTTGCTCTGGTTGTAATGCACAACACTATCAAATTTGTGGTTGCATTGGTAGCTCAAAATTCATGGCCAATCTTTCATTTGGATACCAAATTAGCCTTCTTACATGGAATTGGAGGAGCAGGTATTTGTTGATCAACCTTTGGGTTACATTAAAGTAGGAGATAAGCATAAAGCGTATAAATTAAAAAAGACTCTTTATGAACTAAATCAAGCCCCATGAGCATGGCATAGTTGCATAGAAGCTTATTTTTTGAAGAAAGGATTCCAAGGTGCCTCAAGAACATACATTTTTTATGCAATTTGGAGTTGATAGAAAAGTGCTTATAATTTGCCTGTATGTGAATAACTTAATCTATACTAGCAATGATGGGGTAATGATTGAGCAGTTTAAGAATTCAATGATGTCTGAATTTGATATATATAACCTGGGTTTGATGCATTATTTTTCGGGTATAGAAGTTATTTTGTCTAATTCAAGTATTTTTATTTCTCAAAAAAGATACGTGCAACATCTTAGCCAAGTTTCATATGCAAGATTGTAATCTAGTTTGCACTCTTGCTAACATAGGTTTTAAGCTTGGTAACAATCTTGAAGGGAAAGAAGTTGATAGTATTCTTTACAAACAAATTGTAGGGAGTTTAATGTACTTAGCTTTAACAAGACTAGACATTATACTTGTTCTAAGTCTCACCAAATGAAGATGCTTCTCATGGCCACAAATTGAATTTTATGACATTTGCAAGGAATCACATATTAGGGAATATTGTACAAGAAAAGAAAAAAGTCAGATTTGATTCGATTTACGGATAGCAATTATATAGGAGATCAAAATGATAGGAAAAGCACATTTGGCTACGTGTTTATTATGGGGTTTGGAGCTATCTCATGGTCATTAAGAAAGTAGCCATTGTCACTATTTCAACAATTGAAGCGACATTTGTAGCAACAATATCATGTGCTTCTCAATCAATTTGGTTGAGTAATATTCTTAAAGAGTTTTGTTTCAATCAGAGAGGTTCTATTCCAATTTGTGACAACAACTCAGCTATTAACTTGTCTAGAAATTTAGTTTTACATGGAAGGAGTAAGCACATTGATGTAAGATACTATTTATTGTGCGACCTCACAAAGAAGAAAATTGTTCACCTCATTTACTGCAAAAGCAATGGTCAAGTTTTTGGTTTGTTCAAAAAGCCCCTCAAATTTGCTACATTTTAGAAACTCAGAACGTTACTTGGAATTTGCAGCATGGAAGAATTTGTGCAAAGGAGGGTGCTTGCTTTGAAATCAAGCATCATTAAACTTATGTTGTAAACATTAGTTTAAGAGATGATGTTGAAATAAAGTGTCCACCTATCAAAACTAAGGCCATGTTTGGATTGTGGTTTATTTGAAAATTTTTGTATTTGAATGTATGAAAATTTTGGTAAGATTTTTTTTTTTGTAAGAAAAAACATTTTGGAGGAAAATAAAATTTGTATTGGAGGGAAAAAATTTAAAATTATTTGAGGAAAATTTGGAAGAAAAATTTTGAATTTTAAATTTTAAATAAAAATTTTAGTTTTATTCAATTTTTAAGTTGTTGGCATGTAATGCCATGGCATTGGTATCCAAAGTGTGTTGACATGTAATGCTGTGGCATGAAAGTATCCAAGTTCTATCCTTGATGAGCATTGATGTAAATTAGCCTATAAATTAGCTAGATTGATATTACCAAATTAAGATAGAATCATGCTACCCTAATTGTAAGGAATGTACATATTCTGTAGTATTCAGTTACCATATTCTGTAGAAGAAGTTTTAGGTAAGTTCTTTGTAAAATTTGTATATGTATCATGTCTGGATTTTAAGGAATAAATGAGAAAAACTTTTCTTCAATTCTTCATGGTATCAGAGAAGGTTAGGGCCTGCTACAAGTCATGGAGAGACAGGAAATAACAACAACACCACCTTCGAGTGAAGGATCTACAGCCACGATTCTTGAAAATTTTACAACTGCGATGAAGCAGTTGTTATCACAACAACAACAAAATACGCTATCAGTGACAGAACCTTCTGCCCCTGCAATTGCTATTAGGTTCAATGGTTCCAACTATGGCTTGTGGTCTCAAGTCATCGAGATGTATGTCTCTGGGAAGGATAAGTTGGGATATTTGACGGGTGCTGTTCCACAACCAGCCATGACCGATCCTGGTTTTAGGAAGTGGAGCATTGAAGATGCCACCGTAAAAGGATGGTTGATAAACTCAATGGAACCAGCACTAATTGGAAATTTTATACGATTTCCAACTGCAAAAGCTGTTTGGGATTCCGTAGCAACTACCTACTTTGACGGAACTGATACATCCCAAGTATATGATTTGAAGCGGCAAGTGTCGCGGTTAAAACAAAATGGAGGAACAATTGAAACCTACTACAATAATCTTCGTGCTCGCGAGAAATAGATTTTCGACGTCCAAACCCCATGATGTGTGCTGAGGATATCACAAGATATAACTTGGCCATTCAAGAAGATCGAGTATATCTCTTCCTTGATGGACTTGATGATCGCCTGGATAAGGTACGAGCAGATGTGCTACAGATCCAACCATTTCCTACTGTGGAACAGGCATATGCCAGGGTAAGGCGAGAAGATCTCCGACAAACTGTTATGCTTTCATCTGGAGAACATGGAGTCTCGGGTGGAGCTATGATCTCCCGCCATGAAGGGGCTGACTCCCGACCAAAGTTAACGACAGGGGGAGTACCAACAACAGGAGGGTGCTCTCACTATGGAAATCCAAAACATACAAAGGATAAGTGCTTTAAACTTCATGGTTATCCTGAGTGGTGGGATGAACTCCAGAAAAAGAAGAAAGGGAAGGCAAAGGCAGCTGGGAAAGAAACTGCTCAGGCGACTTTAGTTTCTGGAGGGGCTGAATTGTCCTTAGTTCCCGATCAGAGTGCATGTGCCGAACCCAAAGGTAAATCAGGCTGTGCTTATTCTGTCTCTCACACGGCCAAGAATGATAAATGGATTATTGACTCAGGAGCAACAAATCACATGACTTTTGACTCCCAAGATCTTGCCACAACAACTTCTCCTAAGATTGACCAGATTACAAATGCAAATGGACAAAGTTCCAGCGTAGCTGGAGCAGGAGATGTTCATCTTTCTCAATCTATTTCTCTTCCACATACTTTATTAGTACCATCTTTATCCAATAAGCTATTGTCGGTAGGACAGATCACCAGTGATTTACAATGTTTTGCTTTAATGCATCCTGATTTTTGTATATTTCAGGACATTCGCACGAAGGAGATTATTGGACGTGGTACTAAGAGGGATGGATTATACTTCCTAGATGATTTCAAGACAAGGGGTTATGGATTACACACTCAAGGTCGTCTAGACAAAGGAAAAGACTTAGTGTGGTTATGGCATCGTCGACTGGGACACCCTTCTTTTGGATACTTGAAAGTTTTATTTCCTGAATTGTTTCGTAATTTTTCAGAGTCCCGTTTCACATGTGAAACTTGTGTTCGGGCAAAAAGTCATCGTGTTAGTTTTCCTCCCAGTATCAATAAAAGGACAAAACCATTTGCTTTAATCCATTCTGATGTATGGGGGCCATCTCCAATCTCTACAATTTCTGGTTTTAGATGGTTTATTATTTTCGTGGATGATTGCACACGTATGACTTGGCTTTATCTAATGAAAAACAAGGATGAAGTTGCTGCTGTATTTGAAACCTTTTATGAGATGATTAGAACACAATTCGGTGTCAAGATTCAGGTCCTTCGAATCGATAATGGAGGAATTTGTGAACACCAAACTTAGCACCTACTTTAACTGCATGGTATTACTCATGAGACATCTTGTGCTTACACACCACAACAGAATGGAGTGGCTGAGAGAAAAAACCGACATATTCTTGAAACCGCAAGAGCTATTCTCATAGGTGGCCATGTTCCTAAAAGATTTTGGGATGCTGCTGTCATAACTTCAGTGTATCTTATGAACCGAATGCCCTCACGAGTTTTAAGTCTTCGAACTCCATTACAATGCCTTGCTGATCATGTGGAAATTCCTGGTGCTTTGACATTACCTCCAAAAGTATTTGGATGTGTGGCTCTTGTACATTTGCATAAAAATCAAAGGACGAAGCTGGATCCATGTGCCGAAAGGTGTATGTTTATTGGATACGGATCACATCAGAAAGGGTACAAGTGCTATAACCCAAGTACCAAGAAGTTTCACGTCACACTTGATGTTACTTTCATCGAGTCTGAATTTTTTTATCCACCATCACAACCGAGTATTCGTCCCACAGAAGAAGAGTTGGATAAAAATTGGTGGGATATTTCGAATACAGAATTGCCTACGGTAACTTCTACGATGGAAAAGCAACCTGCAGTCCCAACAACTATGATCCAAATTATGATGGAAGTTGGACACCACAACAATGAAAAATCGAACCCAGAAGAAGGAACAAATCGAACCCAAGAGTTGATGATATTCCAAATGAGCTTGTGGATTTTGTGAAGACCAACAATGTCCTATCAATCCATCTCCCTCTTTAGTATCTACCCCAACTCCTGCGAATGCTCCTGAGGTAAACACTTCTTCTCCACCTTGTGATAATTTACATAGTCGCAAAACATATGTTCTTCCTGACAGGCATAATCGGGGCAAGCCACCCGACAAATACTCTCCTGAAATAAAAAATCGAACAGCAAAGTATCCCATTGCAAATTATGTGTCAACAAGACGATTGTCAGCCACATATCAAGCATTTATCGGAAACGATCGGCTAAGGTCGTTCCAGAGAGGTGGAGGTGGCTATGAAGGATCTGAATGGAGAGCGACCATGAGAGATGAGATGGAAGCCTTAGAGAAGAATGGGACGTGGAGACTAGTTGCTCTTCCACCAGTGGAAAAGGCAAGGATCGTAAGTGGGTTTTCACAATCAAGTATAAGGCGGATGGGTCTATCGAACGATACAAGGCAAGGCTAGTGGCAAAGGGGTATACATGCATATACGGGTCGACTACAAGGAAACATTTTCTCGATGGCGAAATTAAACACCGTGAGAGTTCTGTTATCACTAGCAACAAATTTAGATCGCTCTTACATCAACTTGACGTAAAGAATGCATTTCTTCACTAACTGAACGAGGAGATTTACATGAAAATCCCACCGGGCTACAAGTGTGATGGCAATCCCAATGTTGTCTGTAAACTGGACCGATCTCTCTATGGATTGAAACAATCTCCCCGTGCCTGGTTTGGGAGATTTAGTTCTGCTATGAAGGCGTATGGATATGGGCAGTGCACGGCTGATTTTTCTTTGTTCATAAAAAGGTGCAATGAGAAAATAACTCTTCTTATTATATATGTTGATGACATTATTATCACAGGCAATGATCATGCGGAACGTGCAAGACTAATGTCTAAATTGAATGGTGACTTTGATATGAAGCATCTGGGAGAGTTAAAATATTTCCTGGGTATTGAAGTTGCAAGATCAAAAGAGGGAATCTTCTTGTCTCAACGGAAATATGTATTAGATCTTCTTGCTGAAGTTGGAATGCTGGAGTGCAAGCCAGTAGATACTCCGATAATACAGAACCATAAGCTTCATGAAAGTCCAGTTCAGCCTCCTGCAGATCGAGATAGGTACCAACGACTGGTTGGAAGACTGATCTATTTATCTCATACCCGACCTGACATTTCATATGCTGTAAGTGTGGTAAGCCAATTCATGCATGCTCCCAAGAAGGACCATATGGATGCAGTTGTCCGAATTCTTCAATATTTAAAGTCTGCTCCAGGAAAAGGCCTGTTTTTCGGAAAGCATGGTCATCTACATGTGGAAGGGTATACAGATGCAGATTGGGCGGGAAATGTTATCGATAGGCGTTCAACTTCTGGTTATCTTACGATGGTTGGAGGAAACCTTGTTACATGGAGAAGCAAGAAGCAAAAAGTAGTGTCTCTTTCTAGTGCAGAAGCTGAATTCAGAGGAGTCGCAAAAGGAGTATGCGAGCTACTTTGGTTAAAAAGGTTGATGACCGAATTGGGTTACTCTCCAGAAGTCGGAATGAAACTTTATTGTGATAATAAGGCAGCCATAAGTATCTCTGAAAATCCCGTCCAACATGATCGAACTAAACATGTGGAGATTGATCGTAATTTCATAAAGGAAAAGATTGAAGAAGGAGTCATTCAAATACCATTCATCCGATCGAGTGATCAACTAGCAGACATGCTAACTAAAGCTATATCTGGGAGGGACTTCAAGATCTCGCTGTCCAAGTTGGGTATCAAAGATATCTTTTCACCCACTTGAGGGGGAGTGTTGGCATGTAATGCCATGGCATGAAAAGTTACATGCCATGGCATTGGTATGCAAAGTGTGTTGACATGTAATGCTGTGGCATGAAAGTATCCAAGTTCTATCCTTGATGAGCATTGATGTAAATTAGCCTATAAATTAGCTAGATTGATATTACCAAATTAAGATAGAATCATGCTACCCTAATTGTAAGGAATGTACATATTCTGTAGTATTCAGTTACCATATTCTGTAGAAGAAGTTTTAGGTAAGTTCTTTGTAAAATTTGTATATGTATCATGTCTGGATTTTAAGGAATAAATGAGAAAAACTTTTCTTCAATTCTTCATAAGTAAGTAAAAAATTTATAACTAATATGTCTAATTTAATAATTGCAATACAATGACATTAGTGAAGGGAAAGAAGAAGTTTGTTGACAGCTCCAAAAGCGACCAACAAACTGACCAGCTCAATTCGGAGTAAGCCATTTGATGATGCAGCCAAGTGAAAGAAATACTAATACATTTTGGATCCTCTACATATAACAGAAGTAATAATTCAACTTTTTGCATTAATAAAGACGTTTGTTCAAATTTGTATCTCTCTTCATGTTTCAATAAGTTTTCCTTCTAATTAATACATCACAGGTCCTATTATAAAAGGACTGCCTTAATTGTGGTATAATTTTCCCTTCTAAGAGGCAAAATTTATAGTAGTTTTATATATATCCAAATTTTCAAATTTCAATTTTTTTATCCTTTAATTATAATTATTCTCCATAATACTTCAATTTTTAGTTGTACTATCCGATAAAGGGTAGAGTGTAAAAGAACATCAGTAATTAAGATAATTTTAAATTGCTCAAACTATTGATTCTCATCCCATATTTTGATAATGAAAACATTCAGATCACTACCACTTTTTGTTGATTGAATTAGAATTTTTTTTAAAAATTATGTATGCAATGAAAGTTAAGAAATATGGCCTGAAGTTTTGCCAATTACGGATCTGAAAGCGGCTTATAAAAGTTTTAGGGTATATTTGAAAATACATGTAGCACCAAAATAATGATTAAATTGGTGTCAAATTCCAGTTGACAAATACAAAATTAGAGCATAGTATATTGTAATGAATAAGAAGTTTGAAAATTTTATAAATTTCAAAATTAAAGGTTCAGGGGTGTAGGAAGTTTTTTTCCAATTTTACTTTTTTTTTTGTCACGTTTTATTTTAGAAACTTGGTTCCTTTAGTCATTTATTTATTTATTTATTGTGTCAAGACCAACAATGTCTAAGTTTAAGCAATTCAGATTGTCAAAAATAGGTGGGGTAATATTTTTCACGATTTTCAAGAATTCAAATTAGTTTGGAGGTAGCTTTTTTGTTTTTAATTGTAATTTGAGTAGCATTTCCATTCCTCGTAACTAAATACCAAAGAGACAAATTCGATCAGTTTCGTTTAGTATTGATGAAAACTAGGAAAGAAAATAAGAAAAGTGAGAAAGTATGTTCAATCCTGTTGACACCGGAGAAACTTTGAATCATTTTGCGACAAGAAAAGGGATTGGTTGCTTAAATCCCACGTCCAGCCTTTCTATATATATACATTGCATTAACAAAATTTCACATTTTCTTTTGCATTCGGAGCCGGAGGAAAGCAAGAAATCAAGAAATTAAGAACATCTACAGTTGATTAAGGACAGAGACCATCAATCAAAAAGAGAAATTATAATCAGAAATTAACAGTTGAAATCAATATTTCATCTAAAGTATCAATAATGTTGAATTTCGTCGGGAGTCGGTTTAATCCGACGGAAGAAGAATTGATAAGTTACTATTTGAAGAACAAGATTTTAGGAATCCCAATGATGGAGTGGGAAAATGGGGTAATGATCGAAGCAGACATTTACGGGGAGAATGCGACTCCTTGGGATTTATTCAGGATCGACAACGACAAGATTCCATGGCAAATAGTAGTGGATCCTATGGGTAAGTTTGACGATTCAGAGAGGGTTCTTTACGTCTTCACGAAACTTTCCAATGTCGGTAAAACTAGAAAGTCTGAAAATAAGCAGAAGAGTAGAGTGGCCGGCTGTGGTACTTGGCATGGAAATACTACGGCACGCCCTGTTTTTAATAATAACGGGAAAGGCAATATAAGGATAGCCACTAAGAAGACCTTTACGTTTCGATCCAGCGTAGAGACGGTGGGGCAATGGACCATGTATGAATATGCCCTTGATGCTGTTGCTCATGGTATTCACAACGGTATAGATTGTGAGGATTACGTATTGTGTAGGATAAAGAGAGATGACTCTAAAAGCTCTAAGGAAGGAAGGCTTATATCCCGCAAGAGGGATGTTACTTCAAAACTAGACGGTAGAGTACAAGCATCAGAACATTTATGTGATGAACGTTCGACAAAGAAAGCGAAATCAGATGCCGGTACTAGTGCCTCTAATAATGCAGATCATCATTTTGAGGCAACAATGGCGGCCGTTGTGGATAATAGCCATGGGACAAATACTGCGATTGATCAACAAGGTGATACGTGTTTTCAAGACTTTCAAGGTGCAACAACGACAATTCAAGAGGCAAATATTGCAAGTGAAAATAGAAGTTATAGTGGTGCCGTTGATGGAGCTGCCCTTGGAGATAGTACTGCTCATGTGCCTTATCTTGTGGATGCTGCATCAGGGAATATGAGCTACAATAATCCCAATTCATCAACTGAACCCATATTATGCTATTCAGAAGACGACTACCTGAATCCCAACCTAACCTTTGACTTGGACACCTTATTGAGCGATTTACACAATTGGCCGTCTTCGTAGCTTATGGAATATGTTTTTTTGTCATTTTATGAATTCAATGTACAGTCACTGAAAAATACAAAAATACAGTCATTTGTATAAAAATACAAACTTTTGCCGAGTCAATTTAAATGTAATTATTTTTCTTTTGACTTTTTAAAATATTATTTTATCCGTCATCTAATTAGGAGATAATTAAAATTCTTGATCCTTCCAATTTTAGTTAGCTTTCAACCATTCTTTTGAACTCACGTTTCTTTATTTATTAAGGTAATATCTTCTTTTTTTCTCTCTCTAATTATGTTCTTCATTTTAAGTTCAATCAATATGTTTTCCTCCTTTGTATGTTATTGATTAGTTGATCACTAAGAATTTATTAGATTTTCAAAATGTGGAACTGCTAAAAATGTAGCTTAAGACAATAATTCATAAATCACAACAATTTGTGAAAATATTTTTTTAATAAAATTTGGAGTTTTTGTGATAAGGGTTGTCTTATTAATATTTTTTTTATTCCACTAGAGGAGTGAAAATTGCGAAAATAGACTTGTTTAGTTAGAAATGGTGTTTAGTTTTTGAACTTGAAAAAAAAAAAAACCCTACACTCTTTTTTTTGTAAACAGGCCCATAAAATCAAGAGTGCCATAATACCAATTTCTTGAATTTTTTTTTTGCGATTTTCATGGATTAAAACACCAAATGATTATGTTGGACAAAAATGTTTTATACTTTCATTGATTAATACCCTATTTATAGAGTGATTTGTGACGAATATATATATATATATATATAATTTGTTAGAATATTTCAGTTAAACAAGCTAGTGTAATAAGAATCTAATCCTAACAAATTAACGACTAAGATACTTATCATCTAATATTTTGTAGGTAGTTGTCAATATAGCTATTTTGATTTATTCTTTTATAACAAAACTTTGTTCGGTGAATTGTAAGTGTACAATATCAACAAGTAATAAAGTGGTGAGTAGAGTATCGTTCCCACGAGGATTGTTTAAAACTAACCAATTACTTACCAATATGATTAATTCAACAACAAGCTAGCCAATTAAATTGTTTTATGGTAAATTAAACTAAAGAAAGACAAATTAATAACACTTGATAAAAGCAACAAATAAGATGTTAGAGATTTTGATTTCACTTAATCAATCCTAATTAACTCTCTTGACTTGTCATGCAATTAAATTAAATTCCAAATTATGATGGTGAAATTTCTCTAATGTAAATTAATAGCCGACATCGGTCTAATAACCCTATTTAGATTAAAATCAACTCACACTTGGTCTAGTGAACTTAGATTTCTAAATGCATTAGGAACTATGGAAATTCCCGGATTCAATCTAAGTAGCCACGACTTAGTTCTACTACCGAAACCACATGAACAACCTGGATTATTACCATCTAAATTGAATTCACGGTTTAATATCACATGAGCACATGCATGTCATCTCCACACGGTATCAAACAAGCATCAAAAATCAATTAGGTGGTGATCAATCACCTAAAAGCATTAAGAACATGATATTAAACTCATAATTGAAATATAGATTGCATGAACAAGTCTTAAGAATTAATTATTCATGATTAAGATCCATCTAATCTCTAACAAAAGAAATTAGAACATAATGAAATTTGAACCAACAACAAAAATAAAAGTAAACATAATTAAAATTAAAAATAAATTCTGAAAATTAAAGTAATTATATTTAATAAGTATAAAAGCTCTAAAATAGTTAATACTTGAAATTAAAACACAACTAGAAGTTCATAACAAAACAAAAGAAGTTAAATTGCTAAAATTGTTAAATTAAACTAAAGAAAAACAAGGGAAGAAAACTAAATTTGCTAAACTAAAGAAAACAAGAAAGAAACAAAAACCGAAGACTTAGAAGTCAAAACAATTTCTGTTGCTGTATTTTGTTTTTCTGCCCGCAAGCTTCCAAAGAGAAAGGAGCTGGCTGCTGACTTTTGTCTTCTCTGTACCCAAGTCCAATCTGGCGGCTGCTCACTCAACTTATTAACTATCTAACTAAAGCAAACAAGAACAGAACGATGGGAAGTCCAGGAAGAATAACAAGAAGCTGACTACCGAAATTTCTGAAGGAACTCTGCGAAGAAAGCTAAAGCAAACCTGAAGAAAACTAAGAACAAAACTACCTAAAGAAAGAAAAGAAAGTAAAGAAAGATGGTTAAAGAGAAAAGAAGTCGGTGTCTGTTTTGTTCTGAAGAAAACAACGGACGACTGCTCTCCAGAATTCTGCAGTAAACTAAAGAAAATAAAAGAACAGAACAGAACTTGCTGCTACTCCTGAACTAATGAAAGAAAGGAAAAACAAAGGAAAGGAAAGGTGTTGCTCTATTCTAATGTAAGAAAAGAAAGAAAAGAAAAGAACTTGGCTGCTACACTAAAGGACGACAAGAAGAACAAAGAATGGATGTCTTCTCTCCCCCTCGGTTGTGTTGTTTATATAGAGAAGCTGATTTCCTAAACTCCAAATCCATCTTCAAATTGTAATCAGCTTCTTCTTTCTTGTTTCCAAATTCCAGTCGTATGTTGTTTCCAATTTGCAGCCCAGCTGAAGAAGTCTTTTCCTTTTTTCCTCCCTTGTTTCCAATTTCCTCTGCAGCTCAGTTTCTTCTTGTTGTTTTTGGTTTCTAGTTCCTTCTTTCCCTCTATGTGCTGCTCGGCTTTCATGTTTCCTAATTTGTACTCAGCTTTGTTTCATTCTTGCCGCTCGGCTCTTGGTTTCTTGGTTGTAGCCAAAAGAGTCTTCTTTGTCTTTTTGTTGAAGTAAATTGGTCAAGCTTTGATAAGCTTTCTTGGCTATAAAGTAACAAAATAGTTGGTTAGTCCTTTGTTCTCAAATTAGAAGAAAAATTCAAGATTAAGCTAAAAAGTTCTAAAAATATTAGAAAACTTAGAAATCATAAAATCAAAGGATAATTTGGCCAAAATATGTAAAAACAAATTAAAACACAAGCCAATTTCTAACCAAAATCAATAAGACAAGCCTATATAAAATAGAATTATCAAATTTCAAACTAATTAAGAAATAAAACTGCAATGAAATATTTCAACTCCAACATGGAAGTAGCAGAAGATGTGAAGGAAAAACTAAATGGAACAAAAGTTTAGGGAAGAGTATAGTTGTAGTAGCATCAACTAAATTATTACTAACTAAATTCATGAACTATGGCTACTCAATTAACATGATTTAATTTGTTCAGCAATTAAAGGGTAATATATACTGTTTTGTCACTATACTTTTGTTTAGTCCTAACTTTGGTCAATATACTTCTTTCTTCTTTTTTTTTATCAGAAAAGGTTACTAATCTCTTGAAAGTACTCCAAAGTTAGTGACTCCATCCAATATAGTTGTTAAGTATTGACGGATGTTCATTTTTATTAGACAAAAAAGTCCTTTTGAAAAAAAATATATATTTATTTTCTTTCTTTCTTTTTCTTCTTTTCTTTCCTTTCGCTTCTTCTCTCTCACTTTTCTTTCCTCTTCACTTCTTCTCTCTCTCTTTTCTTTCCTTCTTTTCCCTCATTTTTCTTTCCTTTTCTCTTCTTCTTCATCTCGAGGCAATTGACTGAATATTCCTTTATTTTTTTAAAAATATTGTTATTATTAAGGGAATACAAAAAATACTGAAGTCGATTATGAGAACGTCGACTTTCTCATAATTGACTTCAGCATAGCAAATTTCATCGTAGCATATCACAAAGTTCTCAACCAAAGTTTTCAACCATCATGAGTTTTTTCTGCACAACAATTCCAAGGACTGTTGATTCATTGTCAATGCTAATGTACTCACAAAATTGGATTCTTTGCTATCCTTTTACTTCATTTTCAATTCCCATCGTCTCTCTTCATTGCCATGGTTGGAGCCACAAACTGTTTTGTTCTGTTCCACACACTAAAACACACAAACAGAGTAACGCCGTGGATAATCCATCTACTCATTAAGCCATTCTTTGCGCGTTATAAATTAAAGTTTTTTTTTGTTAAGGAAGAATTCCGGAGGAGGGGAGGAGAAGCAAAATAGAGACCGCCATTAATGTAATGCTTAACCACCTTATTAAGTTGCTAAACTGTAAATAGAGAGATAGAGGAAGTGTGTGTGCATTCATTTTTTTTCAATTTCCATAATCTGTTTTCATTACTGATACATGTTTATGAAAATTAAACCATGCCAGTGTGAAAACGTGTCTTCAAAACCATGTTGCTGGGGGGAGGGGGAGGGAGGTAGCAGTGGGGGTGTGGGGGAAGGGAGAAAGGGAGAGGGTAGGTTAGGGGCCGCTTGTAGGGGTGAGGTGTGATGTAAGAGGGGAGAGGTGCAAGGGAGCCTTGCACTACAGAGAGAGAGAGGAGAATGGTGCGGCACAAAAGCAACTAGGCAATATCTTTTGGGGGTGGGGATATAGGGGAGGGCTCTGGTTGGTGGGAGGAGGGAGGGGTTTGGCGACTGGGAAGGAAGGAGGAGAGGAAAATGGTGCGGCACAAAAGCAACTAGGCAATATCTTTTGGGGGTGGGGATATAGGGGGAGAGCTGCTGGTTGGCTGGGAGGAGGGAAGGGGTTTGGCGACCTGGGGGAAGGAAGGAGGTGTGGAGACACTAGGGTGAGAGGGCTATTGGGCAAATCAGGGGGAGGGATGAAAGGAAGCAGGGGGAAGAAATTGGGGTTCTGCGGGAGAAATGGGAGAAATGGGGATGAAATGGGTTTTTTTCTTTTTTTTTAATATATACTCCTGAAGTCACCATCTGAATGTTGATTTCAAAGTTGATTTTGGCAGTGTCACTTTCAATAATTTTGAAACTCATTTAAAAATTACAATATTTATTTAATTTATATTAAAATAATAAATATTTATGGAAAAAAACTCTTTTCTTCTCTATCCCTTTTTCTATCTCCCTTTTATTTCCTTTTCTCTTTTGCTTCTTCTCTCTCTTGTTTAGTTAGTCCTCAATATTACTGCCAGAACCACGAGGACGAATTCATGGTTGCATCATGGTGACTTAAAAAAAAATTCAGATTGCATAGTTTTCTATATAGAATTTCCTACTTCATCTCAACCGAACCAATCCGTGGATTTTTTTCATATTAGAGTGGGGCCTGGTGAGGTCTATTCAACTTGAATTCCATTTCAAGAGCCCGGAGGTAACCCCTCACCCCGCGGAAGAGGACTACAAGGATTGTTCAGATTCCAATTCACTTCATCGCATCAAAATCTACCTGATCCGTCTCTTATTGAAAATTCAGAAGGATTTCAGGGGATTCCTAGTGAGGAAAAGCACGAAGAAAAATATGTCGATTAAAGGAGAAGTGGATGCCAGTGAATCTAGGATTTCATGAAGTGAGGAGTTGGATTTGATTCGAAAGGACAAGAATGAGAGGCTCAAGGTGAATGAGACCTTGATGGCTTTGCTTTTTAAATTGGATGCCGTAAGCGATGTGGATTCAAGGATTAGGGTTTGTAGAAGGGATGTGATTAAGAAGGTAATCTCGTTGCAAGAGAGGATGGAATCTCATTGCAAGAGAGGGTGGATTCTATTGCTATTGACCCATTACAAGCTCTTCCACAGGGGGATAACAACGATTTAGCAGATGCTAGGCGAAAAAAAAAGAACCAAATTAGTGGGACCAAAACAATATAATTGACAATCGATAGAGCTAATTCGTAACACAAAACTCAATTCAAAAACACAATCCTTTCAACTAAAATTCTAATAGAAATCCCAAATGGAACACCATATGTAAACAATATTACATAAAACCCAAAATTAGATTTAAACCATTAAGCATAGGGGTATTCAATATTTGGATAACCCGAATATCCGCCCGAATTCAAACCGAACCGAAAACCGAATTTTTAGATTTTTGGGTTTTGGATTAAACCGAAACGCGAATATATATGTATTTGTATTTATATGTATATATATTATACGTATAATTACATATAATATATATTTATGTATTATTTATATTAATATATATTATTTTTATAATTACATATAATATAAAAAAATAAATTAGGGTTCGGCCGAAAACCGAATAACCCAAACCGAATAAACCGAAAACCGAATAAACCCGAACCGAAAAACCCAAAAAACCGAAGAACCCGCCTGATGAATACCCCTATTTAAGCATATAAAAGTGAAAATAGCCCAGAAATGATTTCAAGTAGGGGTGCAAATCGGTTTGGTTTTTCGATTTTCGAGTTATTCGGTTTGGACATTTTCAGAGTTCAAATTGAAAACCGAACTGAATTTGGCCAAATTCGAATTCAAATTGACCAAATCGAAATTCGGTTTTTTGTTCGAATTTGAATTTAGACAGATTCGGCCAAATTCGAATTTGAATTCGGTTAATTCGAACCAAGAGCATCAGAGGAATTAAGCAGAGTAAGAGATTGAAGGAGCAAAAGGTGATGGGGATATTGTATAATGACCTGGTCATTGTAAGGTAGCTGGAGAGAAAGAGAGCCTAGTGTCATCACTGTGAATTGTCCAGACAAGACTGGCTTGCTGATTGTCATCCCATTTGGGATTTTTTTTCCTGAGAGTTGTCAAGCTAAATTGCATATATGCTCTGAAGTTCAGTATCATTTATATGTTGGAATCAGAAAAAGACTCCTCTGATGCAGTATAATTTGTTAAGTGCTCTAGCAGTCACGGTTGCAGTATAATACCATTCATCCAAGAACCCAATAAAAAGCAAACAAAAGCATCTTCATTCAATTTCATTATGTTCAATTTTTAGTTCAAACAATTTTCACATTAAAAGGCAAACAACAAGTAAAATACCAAGAGAGCGACGGAAGGCAGCAGAAGCGAGCAAGGAGTGGCGGGTTTGGAGGAAGTGGTGGCAGAAAGTGGAGCAATTCAGCAAAGGAAGAAGGAAGGCGGGGGACGGAACAAAGGAAGGTGAAACAAGAAAGAAAAAAGTATAGAAATTAGGATAGAAACCTTAGAAGCGAGCAAAGGAGTGGAGTGGCGAGCCTGGAGATGGTGGCAGAAGGTGGAGCAACTCAGCAAAGGAAGAAGGAAGGCGGCGGGCAAAACAAAGAAGGTGAAACAAGAGAGAAGAAAGTATAGAAATTAAGATAGAAACCTTATAAGCGAGCCAAGGACTTTGGCGGCTTAGGTCGTCTAGTGGTCGCTTTTGTTTGACGTTTTGTGCAGCTTTTTTCCTGCTTGTCGGGCGTTATAGGGTCCTCTTTGACCCTAGTTGTGGCTATGTACTTTGGCAATTTGCCATGTTAATACACTATTGTTTTTAGAAAAAAAAAAAGCGAGCCAAGGAAATTGGCAATTGCAATTGGAATATTATTTACTAAATTAAGGTTCTAATTTTGTAAAATTGTTAAATCGTCCAATTTAAAGTAATTTTATTCTCAATTTGACCCAATTAAAATAGTTATTCTTATAATAGTACACATATTTTCTTTCTATTTTAATTTTAATTTTTCAACAAATCAAATTTTATTCAATCACATCCTTAAAATATTTTTATTTCTTTCAATTACACCCTTAATAAGTTAGTATGTTAATACAAAATTTAGCCAGGTAATGTAACATTTTATATTAGTATAATTAATCAGAATTTCTAAATATAGATTGAGTAATTGTTAATTTATCATGATCAAATTTTTTCCTATTAATTTTTTTCTCAAAAATGTAGAAACTCACATTTCAAAATTTAGATTACTATCAAACTAAAGTTATTAAATTAATATTGTCATTTAATTTAATACTCTCTCAGTCTCTCGTAAGTTAATAATAATAAATATCTAATTAATATTCACTAATCTCTTTGTGGTGATTAATTATAAAGTTAAACATTCAAATGAAATAGGGATGAGTTATTAAAGAAGATAATTATACTCTCATATAGTACACAACTACATATGTTATTTTCTCTATTTTTTCCATATATTTATCTTACTTTTAAATAATTTTTACATTTTTAATAAATTTCTTTTTTTCCTTGTATATATGATGTAATGTAGTAATATCATTATTACAATTTTAATATCTCAATTACTACACCAATGTCATTATATTACAATTATCAAATTAGACTTACTAGTTATAAATTTTTTACCTATTTAAAAAGTCAATAAAACTGAAATCACAAGAATTATATATATCTTTTTACTATATATCAATTAACATATATATATATATATATATATATATATATATATATATATATACATACATACATATATATATATATATATATATATATATATATATAGTAATATAGAGAAGTAAATAGTTACACTATCCACATTACAAGCACCGTATTTGTATATGATTTAAAAATAAATGCATGTTCTATACAACAATTGTAAATTTAAAAGTAAATAAAGCCGCACATTCAATTATTTGGCAATTTTTGATATTTCAAACTTGTGAGTTTTGAATTATTAGTAATTGGCAAAAATTAGAAGTAAAAACTACTAAATAAACCACTAAATATATATTGAATTATTAGTACTTTGCACTTTTGCGGTAATTTTTTTTAAATTACAAAATTATATGCTCAAATGAGACATTGATAAGTTAGTATAGAAGATAATTGCTCTATCATATTTGTATACTATATACATTATTTTATCTCACTTTTTTCAATTACTTCTCCATTTTTTTCATAATTTTTACACCTTTTTTCTCACTTTTAATATATTCGACAAGTGAATAAAATTAAAATCATAATATTAATACTTTTGTCTACTATATATATATATATATATATATATATATATATATATATATACATATTATTGTAAACCATGTAGTTTTGTAAACAAATAATTACATTATATATATGCACATTATTTGTATATAATTTATAAATATGTGTTGTATGCAATAAAATGCAAATTAAAAAGTTAAAATACACATCTTGACAATTTTACAAATTATTTTAATTTTTAAAGTTTCACACACACATATATAATAAATCATATCTAATAATACATATTTTTGATATTGTATATATATGTTTTCTATATATTGTGGAGTTATAAATACAAA
Source organism: Gynochthodes officinalis (assembly GCA_020080225.1). Lineage (NCBI taxonomy): Eukaryota > Viridiplantae > Streptophyta > Magnoliopsida > Gentianales > Rubiaceae > Gynochthodes > Gynochthodes officinalis. The sequence continues at coordinate 33,131,622 of CM034623.1, forward strand.
TAATGTATATAATGAAATTATACATAAATTGAATTATGTATGTGTATATATATATATATATATATATATATATATATATATATATTACTTATAACTTTTAATTTGGTTTTCAAATTCGGTTTGAACCGAACTGAATTCAGGTTTTGAATTTGGTTCAAGCAGTGAGGAGAGGGACCCCCTATAGGAATAGAAAAGTAAAGAGAGAAGTGGGTTGCAGACGGACTACCACTATAGAAAAGGGATAGGTGGCTTACCCAACCATAGATAGAATAACAAAAATAAACAGAAATTAAAGTAAAAGAATATAAATAAATTAAACAAATAGAAATTAAAGTAGGTGGTTTAACCGTCCATGCATAAATATAAACTAAATAAATTTAAAATATATATAAACAATAATAAGAGGAGAATTAGCCAATCATTTGGGCTAGCTAAACCCTTAGTAGCATGGAACTTGGAGTATATTAAAAATTTTAAAAGTACAAAGGTTTATACCTTGATATGATAGGGCTTAAAATGTTCATTTTTCTTGTTAATATTTCCTTAATATTAATTTAAATTTTAAGAGAAATTATTTGGTTTTAATATATTTTTTGTTGTAGGTATGAAAAATGGTGAATTGGAGGAAAAGTTGATAAAAGGCAACAACTGAAGCAAGAAAAAAAAGAAAAATCTAGAAAATTTCCTATTTCTTGGCATTGGGCATTGGCCTTGGAACACAAAAGAAGCAGCAAGAAGAAAAAAAAGAAACAGAAAGGAAATCAATTCATTCGGCAATAGGAAATAAAAAGAAGGTGCAGTTTCCTAAAAAATTCATTCAGGAATTGGAAACAAAAGAAAACAAGGTAGAAACGGGCAAAGAAAAGAAAAGGAAACAAACAAGTCAAAAAGAAGGGAATAGGAAATAAAAGAAAATAAAAGGAGATGAACAAGCAGCCAAATTGTTAAGACAAAAATTGATTTCAGGAAAACGAAATTTGGAAGTCAGCCACCACTTTCTTTTTGTTTTCTTGGAACACAAGTTTCTTTTGTGTTTCCTTTTTCTTAGTTTAGAGAAGAAAAGGACATTCGGAAGTCTATAAAAACAAGGCAGTCGCCATCAGTCCGTGTGTGCCTCTTTTTTTTTCATTAGTTTAGCTTAGGCCGTTTCTTTTCTTCTTCTTCTTCTTTTTTTTTTTTTTATCTCTCTCTTTTAGTTTAGTTTTTCTCTTAAATTTCAGCAATCATGTATGCCACCATGAGTGGCTAAATTTTGTTTTCAAGGGAATGATTGATTTCAATTGCAATCACTGTGAGATTTTGTTCTTAATTTTATATCTTTCTTTTTATTCAAGTTCTTGTTAATTCTTGATTTAATTCTTATGAATAATTGATGATTAATTAATCTGACAAATTAATTATTCATTATTTATTCCATTGCTATCCATGAATTCAGTGATCTGTAATTGTCATAAATAAATGGACCAAGTAGAAACTAGGTTAAATATGTTTATGACTTGAAATATGCATGCTTAGTCTAGGGGAATTAACGGGACAAGATTAATTTACTGCAGCTATGTCGGTGCTTTAATCCTGGTTTAATAGTTTTCATAAATCTTAATGCTATCATTAAATTGATATGAAATGCTATCGTGCGCAGTCAATTAATGGTAAGTTTTGATTTGGGTGCTGGCCTCGGTCAATTACATTAGGAAAATGGAAATTTATTATAGCTATCCTAATAAGTTTCAAGTTAAATATTTGATTTTACAAGATTACTTTTTGTGACCTATGATCAGTGATGCAATTGAATGATATCAACCATTGGATTGAAAACAGCCTTACAATAAGCCACCTCCACTACTAGCTCCATCTTCTAACCCAGATATGCATTTAGAAGACATTGTTAAATTGTTTGCTACTAATATGCAACAAATGCAATAGGAAGTAAATGTTATGGGGAACCAAATTACCCAACTAGCTTCATCTAGTAACAAGTTGGAAGCACAAAATTCTGGAAGGTTACCTTCACAGCAAGTGGTGAATCCCATAGAAAATGTGAGTGCCATTGCACTACGAAGTGGGAAGGAGATTGATGTAAGACCAGATGATACGAATCTTAAACCAAGAGAATAAAATCTAAACCTATATTAGAGTGTTGGTCCTAGTATCGTCCTCTAGGTTGAACTAAGTCTTCCTTTAGCAAGACACCAACTCCAAGATTGAAGAAGGACCTTGCTTTTGTCCACTTGACACCCGAAGGAATTATCCAAACTCAAAGTTGAGAATTGAACTATCCTTGGAACCAAGAAGTACACTCAAATTATTGAGGGAAAGAAACTCAATAAAATAGCTTAAACATGAACCTAAGAGGCTATCCTCAAAGACTCAAAGCAAGTTCTAAACTAGAACTCAAAGAAAAGCTAAAAGCTCTCAAGTTTGTAATGAATAAAGTTTGTCTTTTCTTGAGGTTGAATGGCCTCTATTTATAGTTTATAATGTGCAAAAATTAAGAAAGACATCTCATAGAAGGATTAGCTTTTTAGGAAACTAATTACTAAAAGAAATAATTACTTAAAGTCTTATAATCTAAGAAAAAGGAAATAGAACAAATAGTTGCCTAAACTAAAACTAATCCAAGGCGGATTTGGATTTGTGTGTTGGGCAAACTTGTTTGCCTTCAAGCCTTGTGCTTTCCAATCTTGAATTGAATTGGGAAACTTCTTTAATTCTTCTAGCTCCGAATTCAGAAACTTCTCTAAACATCATGGATATGGTCTTAGAAGTTTTTAATTTCATTCATGAAAAAGAAATAATATGTCGTAAAGTTGAATCCAAGTGTGGGTTGGATTAGAGAAGTAAATGGTAGCTGATTTTGTTTTGCTTCTCGCCAAATTAGAACCTTCCAAATTTGAACTTGGATTGTGATGAGAAGTGGCCTAAGGATCTTGATTACGCAAGTGAAAATCAGCCACACTTGATCCTTCATTCTTGATTCTTCATGGATGACTAGAATGACAAATGATGAACTAAGTTCGGAAGTCTTCCTTGCTACCTTAGCTTCGGATTCCATGGATTCATTTATGAAAGAAATTGAGGCAGCTTGCATCCTTTTAGTCCTTGGCCTTGTAATAGGACCACCAATCCCTTGTAAAGAATCTAAGTGTGGACGCTTAGCTTCATGGTCAGCTTCATATGGAGTTGTAGTTGTCTTGGCCCTTAGAATTTCATCACCAGATTTACCAGAAAAACTAGAGGATGAAAAGAAGCATGGAAATAAAGAAGAAGAAAAAGCCACACATGAACCACAATTAAAGGTAAACCCTTATCTAATTCAAAGCCAACATTCCCTAATGCGATTGTTCCACCTTTCCCTAGTAGGCAAGTGAAGTCAAGACAAGAAGAATGTGAGAATGAAGTCTTAGATACCTTTAGAAAGATAAAAGTGAACATACCCTTATTGGATGCTATCAAGCAAATTCCGGATTATGCAAGATTCTTGAAGGAGCTATGCAACAAAAGGTGGCTCAAGGGAAATGAAACCATTAAGGTAGGAAAAAATGTTTCGACTATGCTCACACAAAAGACTCTACCTGAAACATGCAAAAACCCAGGTATGTTCACAATTCCACGTGTTATTGGAAATAAGAAAATTGAGCATGCTATGCTTGATTTAGGAGCTTCTATAAATGTTAAGCCATACTAAATTTTAAAAAAAATTAAATTTGGGTCCTTTGAAAGAAACTATAATAGTATTTTAACTCGCAAACCATTCTAATGCTTGCCTGGTAGGGATTGTTGATTATGTTTTGTTATTGGTCAATGAGCTAATTTTTCCAGCAGATTTTTATATCCTCAAACCGGAAGACACAAACACAATTTTTTCCCCCAATTTTACTAGGGAGTCCCTTCATGAAGACAGCTAAAACAAAAATAGATGTAGATAAGGGCATTCTCTATGTAGAGTTTGATGGGGAGATTGTGAAATTTAATATTTTTGATGCTATGAGATATCCTCATGCGGATCATTCAATTTACTCCATTGACATTGTTGATTCTATTGTACAAGAAACCTTTGATGAAAAAAATGTCAAGAAAGAGGGACAATTAAATGAGGAAGACGCGGCTGAACTATGTGATGATATTAACTATGTCAATAACACACATTAAAGGTCAACACCTTTTACTATTGAACCTTCTTTATCTCACGAGAAAGTGTTACCTTCTGTTTTGCATGCCCCAAAACTTGAATTGAACCAATTGTATGCATATTTGGAGGACAATGAGCCTCTTCCAGTCATAGTTGCAAAACAGTTAACAAAGAACCAAGAAGAGAGTGTGCAGGATATTTTTGAAGAAAAAGAAATTATAAATCAAAATGAATTGAATGCACATTTAGAAGTTATTGAGAAAGCAACGGTGGCTTGTGTAAAATTAATAAAAAAAAAAATACTGGTGTGGTCCAAGTAATTAGTAAAAATTTAATTACTTGATACGACATAGAGACATCGAGCATAACAACGTTAACCAAATGCCTTGTTTGGGAGGCAACCCAAAGGATTTTTTTGTTTGTCTTTTTTTTATTTATTATTATTAGTATTTTTTTTCTTTATTTTCTTTATATAGCTAATCCAATTAATTGTTTAAAGCTTTATTTTCATAGGTGCCCCCGCCATATTTTATGAAGTCTTCCCTTGTTTTTGTTTAACAAAAAAATTATAAGGGTTTCACAGCCCCCATTCTCTTCTATTTCTCTTGCCGTCTTTGTTTTTTCTTTCCCTTTCCTTTTGCAAGAGTCCGAGCATATCTGCCACCTCCATTATCTGTGCATCTAGACCGCCGTGTTCCGACTAAATCAAACCATACAGTGTCACCATTAAACTGTCCTTCACTTCATCAAGCAGTTTTTCCCCATTGCGCCACCCTCACCATAGCTCCATTATTTATGCTACATTTCAGGGAGGTTTTGTATTCCTTTGTTCTTATTTTTTTCTCTTTTGATTTGCATGCTTCTTTCTTTTATACATTGAGGACAATATATGATTTAGGTTGGAAGGGGGGGATTCTTTTGTGTTTTTGTGGCTATTTGAATTATTTTGATACAATTTTTTTTGCAAACTCATGCTTGAAAATTTGAATGTTTTCCTTGAAATTCCTAACTCTTTTGATACTTGTTAACTCTTGGTTAACATGCATCAGTAGTTGAGTTGGAAAGCATGAAAAGAAGCAGGTATGATTAGTCTGCGCTTTAAAAATTTTAAAAGCATCTCGTTGATTTTGATGATTGAATTAAATGAGAATGTGCAATATTTGATACATTGAACCCGTTGTGAGTATTTGAGCCAAAGAGCATTTTCTTTTCTTTGCTCACACTCTTCTTTGTTGAGTGTTGACAAATATGATATGTTCATTCTAGAATTTGCTTTGTTATGCATGTTGAGATTACATTGTGGATTCATGCTTTGAAAGGATAAGGGCATTTAGAATTACCCATTTTAAACTTTCTAAAAAACTTACCTTTATTACATATATCCCTAGTCAACCAATTTTGAACCTTAGCCTTTCTTTGTTTATAACACCACATCATTAGCCTTAAACCACTGTTTTTCTTTGCCATCATTGAGCCCTTTGTCAAGAGTATGTGAGAATGAATTGCATGATAAAATTGAGTCCAAAGAAAGGAACCATTGGAAAAAAAAACATAGAAATGGAAAATGAAAAAAAATGATGAAAAGTGTGAAAAAAAAGAAAGAAAAAAGAAGAAGAAGAAGAAAAAAAAAAGAGAAGTGAAAAGTATTCCCTACAAAGATTGGACAAAGTAAATGTTCTCCATTGTGTACAAAACGGTCCAACTATATGATGAAATTGCAAAAAGGGGAATACATGTTATTTGGAATAAGAAAGTGGTTCGAATGTGCTATTATTGTTGCTTTTAGAGTCATGCTAGGAAGTTCCTATATATCTTGATTTGTGTAACCTAAAATTTTCTTTCTTTTTACCCACCTTTACCTAAGCCCCGTTACAACCATTTTCAAGACCCTTTGATTTTTGCATGGATTCATATTTATAAGTGGTGGAGATGTGATATATAAGCAAGCCTATGGTAATGACATGCTATGTTTGATTTGAGTGTTGAATGAACCCCTAAACACTTTGAGTGATTAGAGTGCAACCTGTGAGAGGTTATCACATTTTGTACATTTGATTTCAATAAAATTGTTGGGATTAATGAGATGTGTATGTTTTGTTAAGAAAATTAGGCTATGAATACTAGTTTGTTGGATTGTCATTCCAATCTTGATTTCTAATGTGCGATGATTTAGAGTTATTTGTGAATGGGTTGAAAAGGGGAAAGGAATGGAGAGGAAGATATTGATCTAATGTAAGCTTGAGGACAAACATAGTTTAGGTGTGGGGAATTTGATAGGGCTTAAATGTTCCTTTTTCTTGTTAATATTTCCTTAATATTAATTTAAATTTTAAGAGAAATTATTTGGTTTTAATATACTTTTTGTTTTAGGTATGAAAAATGGTGAATTGGAGGAAAAGTTGATAAAAGGCAACAATTGAAACAGAAAAAGAAAAATCCATAAAATTTCCTATTTCTTGGCATTGGGCGTTGGCCTTGGAACACAAAAGAAGCCGCAAGAAGAAAAAAAAAGGGAAAAAGGAAATCAATTCATTCGGCAATAGGAAATAAAAAGAAGTGCAGTTGCCTAAAGAATTCATTTAGGAATTGGAAACAAAAGAAAACAAGGTAGATACGGGCAAAGAAAAGAAAAGGAAACAAATAAGTCAAAAATAAGGGAATAGGAAACGAAAGAAAGAAAAAGGAGATGCACAAGCAGCCAAATTTTTAAGACCAAAATTGATTTCGGGGAAAGGAAATTTGGAAGTCAGCGGCCGCCTTTTTTTTCTTGGAATACAAGTTTCTTTTGTGTTTTCTTTTTCTTAGTTTAGACAAGAAAAGGACATTCGGAAGTCTATAAAAACAAGGTAGCAGCCATCAGTCCGTCTGTGCCTCTTAATTTTTTTTCATTAGTTTAGCTTAGTCCATTTCTTTTTGTCTCTCTTTTAGTTTAGTTTTTCTCTTAAATTTCAGCAATCAGGTATGCCACCATGAGTGGCTAAATTCTGTTTTCTAATTCAAGGGAAAGATTGATTTCAATTGCAATCATTGTGAGGTTTTGTTCTTAATTTTATATCTTGCTTTTTATTCAAGTACTTGTTAATTCTTGATTTTAATTCTTATGAATAATTGATGATTAATTAATCTAACAAATTAATTCTTCATTATTTATTTTATTGCTATCCATGAATTCAGTGATTCATAATTGTCATGAATAAATGGACCAAGTAGAAATTAGGTTAAATATGTTTATGACTTGAAATATGCATGCTTAGCCCAGGGGAATTAACGGTGCTTTAATCTTGGTTTAATAGTTTTCATAAATTTTAATACTATCATTAAATTGATATGGAATGCTATCGTGCCCAGTTAATTAATGGTAATTTTTTATTTGGATGCTGGGCTCGGTCAATTATATTAGAAAAACGGAAATTTATTATAGCTATCCTAATAAGTTTCAGGTTAAATATTTGATTTTGCAAGATTACTTTTTGTAACCTATGATCAGTGATGCAATTGAATGATATCAACCCTTGGATTGGAAACTCGATAAACTTGGTAATTTTCATTATTTTCTATTTTTATTGCTTTGATATTTAATTTTGATAATTTTTAGAATTTTTCATAACTTAGTTAAACATTCCAAACTCCTCCTTGTTTTATTTATTTTTATCTTATTGTTCAAAAACTTGAAACTATACTTCGGTTCCCATGGGATTCGATTTGGTCCACTTTTTGCTGCAAATTTATTTTACAATTCACTTTAGGATCCGTGATTAATTTTGCGGGTTTCGACAAACCCATCATGATACTAGACCAAGGTTTTGAGTAAGAAAAGAATACAAAAGTTTAGGAGAGTTGGTGAGAAATTAAGACCTTTCTATATTTGGGGGAGGAAAATTTAGATACAAGAATTGGTGAATGGAAATTCTGCCTTATGTTGAGATCTAAGGGGTTTTTATCGAAAAAAAAAATTGCATCGCTATAGTAGTTTGCTACTGTTTCAGTGAACAGTAGCTGCTGCAGTATATTGTGAACTACTTCTGCCATATAGGAATAGTATCCGGTGCTACAGTGCTCTCGCAACAGTACCGTGTACAATGTCTTCAAGCTGCTACAATGCTGCTGCGATAGTCTTTTTCCCCGGAATCTAAATAAAAATTCCATAACAATCGTTTTCTTTTAATTAGAAAGGGTCTTCTTGATCTTCTACTTCTTCTTTCAATCCAACTTTTATTTGGGGAGAAGTAGAACTTTCGGGAGGCTCTTTGTTCTAAATTAGGACCGTGGACTCCTCTTGGGCCTCATCAACGGACTGTTTTTGGACCATCGAGGACTCCTATTTAAACTAAAAAAGCAAGCTTTCTAGATGTTTGACATAGTCTTCTTTGTTAGTAATTGCTGCTAACTTGGATTGGGCTAAAGTTTTTTGTTGTAAAAACCCAGTTATTTGTGGATTGGCAGCAAGTAAAAATTGTGGGTTCTTTTCAAACTAGGCTAAAATTTGGTTGCATTGGACTGATTTAGTCTTGAATACTTTTCACCATTTTGAATATCATTGTCTAACGAGGAGTGGAGGAATATTAGGGCTTTGTTTGAGGAATTCATACTTCCATGAATAAATCCATGGAAGCATTAGTTGAGATATGAATATCCTTGTCTATCCCATGCCTAATTCTTCAAATATCCCTAGAAAGCATTAGTTGAGATACGAAAATCATAATAATGACATTAGTATAATAAGTCGAAAAATGATAAAAAGAAATTTATTAAAAATGTAAAAATATTTTTTAAAATAAGATAAATATATGAAAAAAAGGGAACATGTATAGTATACAAGAGTGCAATTCTCTTCCTTAATAATTTATTTATATTTATTTGAGTGTGTAATTTTATAAATAATCACCACGAAGTGATTAGTAAATATTAATTAGAAATCGATTATCATTAACTTATAAAAGAGTATTAAACAAATGACAATATTAATTTAATAACTTTAGTTTAACGGTAATTAGAATTTTGAAATTTGATTTTGTAGATTTTTGCGAAGAAAACTAATGGGAGAAAAGTTGATCATGACAAATTGATAATTATGCATGATCTTCATTTAAAATTCTAATTGATCACAACAATTTTACTAATTGATCATATTATTTAATAATATAAAATTTTATATTCCCCCGTTTTAAAAAAATAGCCTATTTTTAAAAATTTTTCTTGTAAAGAAAAATCCACTTTTAAACTAAATTACTCAAATATTCTTACTAATAATAATTATGTATACTCATAATTAAAATGTAGTGATAAAAATATAAAATTTATATATTTAATTAGTGTATTATGTGTCTTGTTTCTAATAAGTAATAAAAAGTTGTACATAAATTAAGGTATAATTTTATTTTATTTTATTTTATTTTTTTATATGGAGGGAGTATTAATTGGCTAAATTTTGTATTAAAATATTGAGGTTCAATTGAAAGAAATAAATATATTTTCATGAAGTGATTGAATAAAGTTAGGTTTATTCGAGGATTAAAATTGAAATAGGAAGAAAGTATTGGTATTATTATAATAATTATTATTTTAATTGATTCAAATTAAGAATAAAGTTAATTGAGGGCTTCCTATCTCTTCCGCCGCCTTCATTCCTTTAAGAAATTTGTCAGCAAATTGAATCGATCTTTTAATCGAAAAAATAGTTTCTAAGTGAATGTGATGACCTAGGAATCTAATTTTTTGTCTAAAAAAGGTTAATCTTTTTCGGAGAAACAGCTACACCATTTTGTTTAATAACATGCAAAAATGTATTAACTTGTTTAAAATGTTGATCAATATTTTCAAAGAAAACTAAAACATCATCAATATAAAATTTGAATAAGGATTAAAAATACCATTCATAATCATTTGGAATTCAAAAGGTGCATTTTTTAGACCAAAAGGCATTACGTTCCATTCATAATGTCCAAAAGAAATAGTAAATGCATTTTTATACGGATCAGAAAGATGAATTTGAATCTGCCAGAACCAGATTTCATATCAAATTTGGAAAATATTTTTTCATCATATAATTTTTGAAGAAGATTTTTTTTTTTTTAGAATTGGATATCGAATTCACTGAAGGGCCTTTTTCAAAGCCTTGTAATTAATTATAAGTCTTGGGACACCTCTTTTTATTTCAGAATTTTAATTGACGTAGAAAGCAGCACAGCTCCAAGGAGATTGAGTCTTTTGTATAATCTTCTTTTTCAGAAGATCATTTATTTCTACTTCACAATGCTGAAGAAGTTCTTGATTCATTTGAATTGCCATAACTTTAGTAGGAATTTCGCGTTCGTCAAAATCCTTTTCATAAGGAAGGTAGACAACATGCTGTTTTCTATTCCAAAATGCTGTTGGAATTTTAGCACAAACTTCCTTTTGGATTCTAGACTCAAGATCTTTAATCCTATTTTGAATTAAAGTTTGTCGAAGTTGTCCTTCAATTGTTTTGAAATATATTTCTTGAATAAGAAAATTAATTTGATTTTGCTTTAAAGCTAAAAAATTATTTAGAATCATTTGAAAATAAAGTATTTAATTTTCTTTACAAAGGAGGTTTGACGAGAGGAATAAAAGAATTTGCAATTTTTTGAGGGTAAATCCCTTTAAAATTAGTCAAATAGGGAGTAACTTGATAAATAAATGGAGAACCTAAATAAGCTAATCCATTTAAATCTTTTGCTAAAAGAAAAGATGTTTTTACAAAACTATTTTGAAAATGAACTTCAACTTCAGGAAGTTTATAATTTATTTGTAGTTTAGAACCATTTCTAGAATGAAGTCATTTTTTTGTTTTCTCAAAATAAATTGAAGGGATAATTCCTTCTTGAATACAGCACATATCCACACCTATATCCCATAAAGTAGGAATTTCAAGTTTAAAATAATCTTCTATAAATAAAGTAATTAAAATGTTATACTTTTGTTGAACCAAAGAAATATGATTAAGAAATTGTTCTATTTCTTCAAATTTTTCTGAAGAAGAGGAATTTGAAAATATGGAAGGTTCTGATAGCTTTCCTTTTTCAAAGATTAATGAGTCAATAACATGATGATCTACTTCTTGTTGTGCTTTGATTTTCGTAATTTCCTCTTTCAGAAATGAGACTTCTGATTAAAGATCTTGTAAAGAAATTGGTTTAGGATTTTTAGGAAAACAATTTATAATATCATTGACATTATAAATATTTGAAAATTTGGGATCTTTTGAAAAATAGTTTTCAAACTCTTTTTCTACAAAAACTTGTTTTAATTTTTCAAAATATTTTTTCTTATTTTCAGAATCTGAAATTTCTTCAAGAAGATCAACTAAACGATCTTGTTCTTTGGTAAGAACATTAATTAAATGTTCTTGCTTAGAATCTTATAAACTAGAACTGTAATAATCCTCTTGATCTTCTAATTGATTGAGAAGATCATCAAACTCATGTTCTGAGTTGTCAGAATTGCCAGAATCAACAAGCAGTTTAGCTATTTGATCCAACATTGTTTCTTCTAAATTTAATTCCTAAATTTTCTTTTTAAATTTACAATACCAGGCTATATGTCCTGGCTTTTTTCATTTATAACAAACAAAATCTTTTGTGTTTTGTGAAATCGGTTTGAGTTGACCAAAATATCTTTTAGAAAAATTCGTTTTGGGCTTAGAAGGATGACTGGGTTTATACTTCCTAAACTTAGTTTTGGACGACCTCTTCCTTGGATTGGATGACAACTAGGAAAACCAAATTGTTCACAAAAAGATCCTAAATCTTTCCATTGTTGGGCTCTATCCTTAGCTAATTGCCAAAGGATTTTATCTTGTCTACAAATTTTTAGAAATAGACCTGTCTTGACTAGACCTATTGGGTCTAAAACTCCAAAGTTTGGCAACATCAGGTTTGGATGACTTATCATTATCTATATCTTTATTTAAAACACAGACTGACTGGTTAATCAAGGCTAATGCTGGCTAATTTGATTTAGATTGATGAGCAGGAACTGAAGATGACCTGATTTCCAATTTTTGCTTAGGCTTAGGAGTCTTAAACGACTCTTCTATTTTGGTTAACCTTTTTTCAAATTCGGACAAAGGTTTTTCCTAAATAGGTTTAGTTAATTGACTACGGATTTCATATGGTTTTAATAAAGGAATATTTGGAAAAGAAGTAGTGAAAGGAACAATTAAAATTTGTAAATTCAAAATAGGAAGAACATAAAAAGATTGAGAAGTAATTTAATTACTCGTAATTAAGTATTCTCCAATAGTTTGCAAATACTTATTGGTATAATGGTTTTGTTCAAAAATACTTTATATATCTTTACCATTTACTGGCTCTATTTCAGTCCTTTATTTAAAAGGAATAGCTTTTAAATCAACAGATTTGTAAGAAATCGTTATTGGTTTATTTGGAGGAAATTCAAATGGAATTTCTCCATCTGAAGTTTTCCGTTTTTTCAAAATAGAAATAGTTTTATCAAAAGGAAAATCAATTGAATTTTCTTCTGCATAAATAATGAACCATTCAAAGAAGAAAATATGGTTTTTAATTTTATTAAGAAAATTATACTAATTTTCTTGGACTTGTTTTCAAGAATCACCTTTGAAATTGTCCAAAAACCATGTTCTTTTAGAAAGATTTTATTCAAAATAAAAATTCTTTCTAAGATATTATTTATCAATTTGAAAATCAATTTGAGTATCTAAAGTCAAAGTTCTTAATTCACTAATTGGCAACTTCATGTTCAACAGCTTCATGTTGTGGAGTTGTCTTGGCTTGTGTAGTTGTCTTGGCCCTTAGGTTTCCATCACTTATGATTGTAGAGTAAATCTCAAAATTGGTGCTTGACAAATTATTGTCTAATCTTTTTTATTTCCATAAATTTCAAAATATTTTTTTTGGTCCTTAATATTTGTATAATGATTGTTTTGGTCCTCTTGCTAACTTTCGTTACAAAATCCATCTATAATCATCATGTACATAGCTCTTGATTTTATTTATCAAGAGTAAAAAGCTCACTATACATTCAATCTTAAGAATTCATATACAAAATACTAATTTCTAAATTCAACCAAACTAGTTCCAAAATGTGCAACTTTGACGACATTTCCACTCTTATGGAATGATCAACCATACAACATCATTGGATAGGGCACCAAATCAATTAATCTAATACCCAATTTCCCCTAAAATGTACCACTACTTGAGGTGAAATTTTGATGCAAAATACCTACTCCAGTTTCACTATCATTGGAAGCAAATTTAATATGAGGTTTTACTCTGAATCTCTCCCTTTGTTCCTATCCCTCCCTCCTTGACTTCTTTCTCTTTCTCTTTTCTTTTATCAAAACTATTGTAGTCAAAATGTGGTTAAAGTTTTTGCCTTGGCAACTATGGCGCCAAAACTAGAGGACTGATTAATTGAGTTCCATCAAAACTAAGAAAATGAGAGAGTAATCAAGGAGGAATTAGTGGTTAGAACAGTGATAATTGTGGTGATTGTGGTTGTTGCAATAGTAGAGGAGAGAGGAGCATAGAAATAATTAAGAACATAACCAAGTCTACTACTTAGAGAAAGAAGAAGGACATTGTTGGCATCTTAGAACCCAAACACTCAGAGAAAGAAGTATCAAACAACATTTCATTATTTAAAATCCAACTCCAATTTTTGAATTAGCATATTTAGTCAAATATTAGTATTTTGGGAATGTTGCTATTGGCTTACCCAACAAACTACATCATGATTTTGTTGATATCAATTTTAGTGTGAACAAATGCTGTCAAAGATTAAATTAGCATAAACAAACCTTACATGGTTGTAATGGTAGAGTTTGGAAGAAACTTGTTCCATCACTTACTTTTCCACAAATTTGGCATCTCAATTTGGAAAAAGTTAGCTTAACTAGGGTTTTGTTTATAAATTATTTATGTTTGGTTTATAGTTTATTTGAGAATTTTATAGTGGCAAATGTCAAATTTTAGTAAGATTTTTTTGTTGAAAAAAGTATATTAGAGGAATAATAAAAAGTGCATTGGAGAGAAATTTTTTTCAAAATAATGTGATAATTTTTGGCAAAATTTTTTATTTTTTAAATTTGAATTTTGAAATAAAATAAAAATTTGTTGAAATCTATCTATTTAGTTCTTCTTCTCAAAAAAAAAAAAAAGAAGAACCAAACATAGCCTAAAATTGAATGTGTTTAAATAAAGTGTCCAACTGTCAAGACCAAGTTCTTAGGTTCTATAATATTCTTATTTATTTGTATATAGATTTTGTCCCATTTTTTAGTCAATTAGTTGTTTAATTTTTGTAGATTTTGTTGTCCATTTTTTATGTACTTTCTGTGTTGTTTCAGCCTATATAAAGGCTTCATGTATCATGAACAAGTATGCAGAAAAAGCATTTTTCATCTTTTGATTATTTAAGAGCTAAAAATGATTAAAAGTGAGTGATAAGAGTGATAATATAGTTGTAGCTTAAAAGAAAGAGTGAGTAATAAAATACAATGAGTGTATTAGTTTCTTTTGCAGCAGTAATGACAACTGAAAGCTCTATACAAGTGGCAATTCCTTGCGTTGATGGTCATTATGATCATTGGAACACGCTAATAGAAATTTTGTTTAGATTAAACAAATATTAGCAAGCTATCTCCGAAGGATTTATTGAACCAGCGCAAGCATTACATTGACAAATGCATAAAAATCAGATATTGAATCTCTACGGCTAAAAGATCTTAAGGCCAAGAATTATCTGTTCCAAGTAATTGATCATCCAATCTCAGAAGTTCTTCTTTCCAAGAAAATTTCAAAACAGATGAGGGACTCTATTAAGGGGAAATTCCAAGGATTAGCAAGGGCAAAGAGGCAGCAACTTCAATCATTTCACTAAGAATTTTAATTACTTCAGATGAAATTAGGAGAATCATTTGCTGAATTTTTCTCAATCACAATGACAATTGTCAACAAGATGCGAGTTCACGGTGGCAAGATGGAGGATGTGACTATAGTTGAGAAAATTCTTCATTCAATGACACCTCAATTTAATTATGTGGTTTGTTCAATTAAAGAATCAAAAGATATTGATCTTCTTTCACTTTATGAACTACATGTCTTTTTGCTAGTTCATTAGCACAAAATGAATCAACAAGACATGATTGGAACAAGCATTAATAGCTTCATCCAATCATTATAAGAGAGGGGGTTGAGGAAGAGGTATAGGCAAAGGCAACAATGAAGGAAGAGACTCGCAAAATCAACAATCTCAAGATGATAGCAGTTCCACATTTCATGGTAGAGGAAGAGAACGTGAAGGCAAGCAATCAACAACTGAAAATTTAAAGTCCATAGACAAGTCAAATGTGAAGTGTTATTAACGCCAAGAATTATCTGTTCCAAGCAATGATGGGGTAATGATTGAGCAGTTTAAGTATTCAGTGTTGTCTAAATTTGATATCTACAACCTGGGTTTGATGCATTATTTTTTGGGTATAGAAGTTATTTCGTCTAATTCAAGTATTTTTATTTCTCAAAAAAGATACGTGCAACATCTTAGCCAGGTTTCATATGCAAGATTGTAATCTAGTTTGCACTCTTGCTAACATAGGTTTTAAGCTTGGTAACGATCTTGAAGGAAAAGAAGTTGATAGTATTCTTTACAAACAAATTGTAGGGAGTTTAATGTACTTAGCTTTAACAAGACTAGATATTATACTTGTTCTAAGTCTCACCAAATGAACATGCATCTCATGGCCACAAAATGAATTTTATGACATTTGCAAGGAATCACATATTAGGGAATATTGTACAAGAAAAGAAAAAAATTCAAGTTTGATTTGATTTACGGATAGTAATTATGCAGGAGATCAAAATGATAGGAAAAGCACATTTGGCTACATGTTTATGATGGGGTTTGGAGCTATCTCATGGTCATTAAGAAAGCAGCCATTGGCACTATTTCAACAATTGAAGCGATATTTGTAGCAATAACATCATGTGCTTCTCAATCAATTTGGTTGAGTAATATTCTTAAAGAGTTTTATTTCAGTCAGAGAGATTCTATTCCAATTTGTGACAACAACTTAGCTATTAACTTGTCCAGAAATTTAGTTTTACATGGAAGGAGTAAGCACATTGATGTAAGATACTATTTATTGTGTGACCTCACAAAGAAGAAAATTGTTGACCTCATTTACTACAAAAGCCATGATCAAGTTTTTGGTTTGTTCAAAAAGCCCCTCAAATTTGCTACATTTTAGAAACTCAGAACGTTACTTGGAATTTGCAGCATGGAAGAATTTGTGCAAAGGAGGGTGCTTGCTTTGAAATCAAGCATGCATCATTAAACTTATGTTGTAAACATTAGTTTAAAAGATGATGTTGAAATAAAGTGTCCACCTATCAAAACTAAGGCCATGTTTGGATTGTGGTTTATTTGAAAATTTTTGTATTTGAATGTATGAAATTTGTATTGGAGGGAAAAAATTTAAAATTATGTGAGGAAAATTTGGAAGAAAAATTTTGAATTTTAAATTTTAAATAAAAAATTTTAGTTTTATTCAATTGTTAAGTAAGTAAAAACTTTATAACTAATAAATCTAATTTAATAATTGCAATACAGTGACATTAGTGAAGGGAAAGAAGAAGTTTGTTGACAGCTCCAAAAGCGACCAACAAACTGACCAGCTCAATTCGGAGTAAGCCATTTGATGATGCAGCCAAGTGAAAGAAATACTAATACATTTTGGATCCTCTACATATAACAGAAGTAATAATTCAACTTTTTGCATTAATAAAGACGTTTGTTCAAATTTGTATCTCTCTTCATGTTTCAATAAGTTTTCCTTCTAATTAATACATCACAGGTCCTATTATAAAAGGACTGCCTTAATTGTGGTATAATTTTCCCTTCTAAGAGGCAAAATTTATAGTAGTTTTATATATATCCAAATTTTCAAATTTCAATTTTTTTATCCTTTAATTATAATTATTCTCCATAATACTTCAATTTTTAGTTGTACTATCCGATAAAGGGTAGAGTGTAAAAGAACATCAGTAATTAAGATAATTTTAAATTGCTCAAACTATTGATTCTCATCCCATATTTTGATAATGAAAACAATCAGATCACTACCACTTTTTGTTGATTTAATTAGAATTTTTTTTAAAATTATGTATGCAATGAAAGTTAAGAAATATGGCCTGAAGTTTTGCCAATTACGGATCTAAAAGCGGCTTATAAAAGTTTTAGGGTATATTTGAAAATACATGTAGCACCAAAATAATGATTAAATTGGTGTCAAATTCCAGTTGACAAATACAAAATTAGAGCATAGTATATTGTAATGAACAAGAAGTTTGAAAATGTTATAAATTTCAAAATTTAAGGTTCAGGGGTTTAGGAAGTTTTTTTCCAATTTTACTTTTTTTTTGTCACGTTTTATTTTAGAAACTTGGTTCCTTTAGTCATTTATTTATTTATTTATTGTGTCAAGACCAACAATGTCTAAGTTTAAGCAATTCAGATTGTCAAAAATAGGTGGGGTAATATTTTTCACGATTTTCAAGAATTCAAATTAGTTTGGAGGTAGCTTTTTTGTTTTTAATTGTAATTTGAGTAGCATTTCCATTCCTCGTAACTAAATACCAAAGAGACAAATTCGATCAGTTTCGTTTAGTATTGATGAAAACTAGGAAAGAAAATAAGAAAAGTGTGAGAAAGTACGTTCAATCCTGTTGACAGCGGAGAAACTTTGAATCATTTTGCGACAAGAAAAGGGATTGGTTGCTTAAATCCCACGTCCAGCCTTTCTATATATATACATTGCATTAATAAAATTTCACATTTTCTTTTGCATTCGGAGCCGGAGGAAAGCAAGAAATCAAGAAATTAAGAACATCTACAGTTGATTAAGGACAGAGACCATCAATCAAAAAGAGAAATTATAATCAGAAATTAAGAGTTGAAATCAATATTTCATCTAAAGTATCGATAATGTTGAATTTCGTCGGGAGTCGGTTTAATCCGACGGAAGAAGAATTGATAAGTTACTATTTGAAGAACAAGATTTTAGGAATCCCAATGATGGAGTGGGAAAATGAGGTAATGATCGAAGCAGATATTTATGGGGAGAATGCGACTCCTTGGGATTTATTCAGGATCGACAACGACAGGATTCCATGGCAAATAGTAGTGGATCCTATGGGTAAATTTGACGATTCAGAGAGGGTTCTTTACGTCTTCACGAAACTCTCCAATGTCGGTAAAACTGGAAAGTCTGAAAATAAGCAGAAGAGTAGAGTGGCCGGTTGTGGTACTTGGCATGGAAATACTACGGCACGCCCTGTTTTTAATAATAATGGGAAAGGCAAATAAGGATAGCCACTAAGAAGACCTTTACGTTTCGATCCAGTGTAGAGACGGTGGGGCAATGGACCATGTATGAATATGCCCTTGATGCTGTTGCTCATGGTATTCACAACAATATAAATTGTGAGGATTACGTATTGTGTAGGATAAAGAGAGATGACTCTAAAAGCTCAAAGGAAGGAAGGCTTATATCCCGCAAGAGGGATGTTACTTCAAAACTAGATGGTAGAGTACAAGCATCAGAACATTTATTTGATGAACGTTCGACAAAGAAAGCGAAATCAGATGCCGGTACTAGTGCCTCTAATAATGCAGATCATCATTTTGAGGCAACAATGGCGGCCGTTGTGGATAATAGCCATGGGACAAATACCGCAATTGATCAACAAGGTGATACGTGTTTTCAAGATTTTCAAGGTGCAACAACGACAATTCAAGAGGCAAATATTCCAAGTGAAAATAGAAGTGATAGTGGTGCCGTTGATGGAGCTGCCCTTGGAGATAGTACTGCTCATGTGCCTTATCTTGTGGATGCTGCATCAGGGAATATGAGCTACAATAATCCCAATTCATCAACTGAACCCATATTATGCTATTCAAAAGACGACTATCTGAATCCCAACCTAACCTTTGACTTGGATGCCTTACTGAGCGATTTACACAATTGGCCGTCTTCCTAGCTTATAGAATATGTTTTTTTGTCATTTTATGAATTCAATGTACAGTCACTGAAAAATACAAAAATACAGTCATTTGTATAAAAATACAAAATTTTGCCAAGTCAATTTAAATGTAATTATTTTTCTTCTAACTTTTTAAAATATTATTTTATCCGTCATCTAATTAGAAGATAATTAAAATTCTTGATCCTTCCAATTTTGGTCAACTTTCAACTCTTTTTTTTCTGTGTCTATTCTCTCAACTCATGTTTCTTTATTTATTAAGGTAATATCTTCTTTTTTTTCTCTCTCTAATTATTTTCTTCATTTTAAGTTCAATCAATATGTTTTCCTCCTTTGTATGTTATTGATTAGTTGATCACTAAGAATTTATTACATTTTCAAAATGTGGAACAGCTAAAAATGTAGGTTAAGACAATCATTCATAAATCACAACAATTTGTGAAAATATTTTTTAATAAAATTTGCAGTTTTTGTGATAAGGGTTGTCTTATTAATATTTTTTTTATTCCACTAGAGGAGTGAAAATTGCGAAAATAGACTTGTTTAGTTAGAAATGGTGTTTAGTTTTTGAACTTTAAAAAAAAAAAAAAAAAAAAAAAAAAAAAAGCCCTACACTCCTTTTTTTTTGTAAACAGGCCCATAAAATCAAGAGTGCCATAATTCCAATTTCTTGAATTTTTTTTGTGATTTTCATGGATTAAAACACCAAATGATTATGTTGGACAAAAATGTTTTATACTTTCATTGATTAATACCTATTTATAGATTGATTTGTGACGAATATATATATATATATATATATATATATATATATACATAATTTGTTAGAATATTTCAGCTAAACAAGCTAGTGTAATTTAGAATCTAATCATAACAAATTAACAACTAACATACTTATCATCTAATATTTTGCAGGTAGTTGTCAATATAGCTATTTTGATTTATTCTTTTATAACAGAACTTCAAACTAATTAAGAAATAAAACTGCAATGAAATATTTCAACTCCAGCATGGAAGTAGCAAAAAATGTGAAGGAAAAACTAAATGGAACAACAGTTTAGGGAAGAGTATAGTTGTAGTAGCATCAACTAAATTAATTCTAACTAAATTCATGAACTATGGCTACTCAATTAACATGATTTAATTTGTTCAACAATTAAAGGGTAACATATATTGTTTTGTCACTATACTTTTGTTTAGTCCTAACTTTGGTCAATATACTTCTTTCTTTTTTTTTAATCAAAAAAGGTTACTAATATCCTGAAAGTACACCAAAGTTAGTGACTCCATCCAATATAGTTGTTAAGTATTGACGGATGTTCATTTTCATTAGACAAAAATGTCATTTCGAAAAAAAATATATATTTATTTTCGTTCTTTCTTCTTCTTATTTTCTTTCCTTTTCACTTCTTCTCTCTCCCTTTTCTTTCCTTCTTTTCCCTCCTTTTTCTTTCCTTTTCTCTTCTTCTTCATCTCGAGGCAATTGACTGAATATTCCTTTATTTTTTTTAAAATATTGTTATTATTAAGGGAATACAAAAAATACTGAAGTCGATTATGAGAAAGTCGATTTTCTCATAATCGACTTCAGCATAGCAAATTTCATCGTAGCATATCACAAAGTTCTCAACCAAAGTTTTCAACCATGATGAGTTTTTTCTGCACAACAATTCCAAGGACTGTTGATTCATTGTCAATGCTAATGTACTCACAAAATTGGATTCTTTGCTATCCTTTTACTTCATTTTCAATTTCCATCGTCTCTCTTCATTGCCATGGTTGGAGCCACAAACTATTTTGTTCTGTTCCACACACTAAAACACACAAACAGAGTAACGCCGTGGATAATCCATCTACTCATTAAGCCATTCTTTGCGTGTTATAAATTAAAGTTTTTTTTTGTTAAGGAAGAATTCCGGAGGAGGGGAGGAGAAGCAAAATAGAGACCGCCATTAATGTAATGCTTAACCACCTTATTAAGTTGCTAAACTGTAAACAGAGAGATAGAGGAAGTGTGTGTGCATTCATTTTTTTCAATTTCCATCATCTATTTTCATTGTTGATACCTGTTTATGAAAATTAAACCATGCTAGTGTGAAAGCGTGTCTTCAAAACCATGCTGCTGGGGGGAGGAAGGGAGGCAGCAGTGGGGGTGTGGGGGGAGGGAGAAAGGGAGAGGGTAGGTCAGGGGCCGCTTGAAGGGGTGAGAGGTGTGGCGAAAGAGGGGGAGAGGTGCAAGGGGAGCAGCTTGCGGCTACAGAGAGAGAGGAGAATGGTGCGGCACAAAAGCAACTAGGCAATATCTTTGGGGGGTGGGGATATAGGGAGAGGGTTACTAGCTGGCTGGGAGGAGGGAGGGGGTTTGGCAGCCTATGGGGAGGGAGGAGGTGTGGAGACACTAGGGTGAGAGGGCTATTGGGCAAATCAGGGGGAGGGATGAAAGGAAGCAGGGGGAAGAAATTGGGGTTCTGCGGGAGAAATGGGAGAAATTGGGGATGACATGGGGTTTTTTTTTAAAAAAAAAATATATACTCCTGAAGTCGACCATCTAAATGTTGATTTCAAAGTCGATTTTGGCAGTGTCACTTTCAATATTTTTGAAACTCATTTAAAATTTACAATATTTATTTAATTTATATTAAAATAATAAATATTTATGGAAAAAACTCTCTTCTTCTCTATCCCTTTTTCTATCTCCCTTTTATTTCCTTTTCTCTTTTGCTTCTTCTCTCTCTTGTTTAGTTAGTCCTCAATATTACTGCCAGAACCACGAGGCCGAATTCATGGTTGCATCATGGTGACTTAAAAAAAATTCAGATTCCATAGTTTTCTATATAGAATTTCCTACTTCATCTCAACCAAACCAATCCATGGATTTTTTTCATATTAGAGTGGGGCTTGGTGAGGTTTATTCAACTTGAATTCCATTTCAAGAGCCCGGAGGTGACCCCTCCCCCCGCAAAAGAGGACTACAAGGATTGTTCAGATTCCAATCCACTTCGTCACGTCAAAATCTGCCTAATCAGTCTCTTATTGAAAATTCAGAAGGATTTCAAGGGATTCCTAGTGAGGAAAAGAGCAAAGAAAAATATGTTGATTAAAAGAGAAGTGGATGCTAGTGAATCTAGGATTTCATGAAGTGAGGAGTTGGATTTGATTCGAAAGGACGAGAATGAGAGGCTCAAGGTGAATGAGACCTTGATGGCTTTGCTTTTTAAATTGGATGCCGTAAGCGATGTGGATTCAAGGATTAGGGTTTGTAGAAGGGATGTGATTAAGAAGGTAATCTCGTTGCAAGAGAGGATGGAATCTCATTGTAAGAGAGGGTGGATTCTATTGCTAATGATCCAATACAAGCTCTTCCACAGGGGGATAACAATGATTTAGTAGATGCTAGGCGAAAAAAAAAAGAACCAAATTAGTGGGACCAAAACAATACAATTGACAATCGATAGAGCTGATTCGTAACACAAAACTCAGTTCAAAAACACAATCCTTTCAACTAAAATTCCAATAGAAATCCCAAATGGAACACCATATGTAAACAATATTACATAAAACCCAAAATTAAATTTAAACCATTAAGCATATAAAAGTGAAAATAGCCCAGAAATGATTTCAAGTAGGGGTGCAAATCGGTTTGGTTTTTCGGTTTTCGAGTTATTCGATTTGGACATTTTCAAAGTTCAAATTGAAAACCGAACTGAATTTGACCAAATTCAAATTCAAACTGACCAAATCGAAATTAGGTTTTTTGTTCGAATTTGAATTCAGACGGATTCTGCCAGATCCGAATTTGAATTTGGTTAATTCGAACCAAGAGCATTAGAGGAATTAAGCAGAGTAAGAGATTGAAGGAGCAAAAGGTGATGGGGATATTGTATGATGACCTGGTGATTGTAAGGCAGCTGGAGAGAAAGAGAGCCTAGTGTCATCAGTGTGAATTGTCCAGACAAGACTGGCTTGCTAACTGTCATCCCATTTGGGATTTTTTTTTCCTGAGAGTTGCTGAGCTAAATTGCATATATGCTCTGAAGTTCAGTATCATTTCTATGTTGGAATCAAAAAAAGACTCCTCTGATGCAATATAATTTGTTAAGTGCTCTAACAGTCACGGTTGCAGTATAATACCATTCATCCAAGAACCCAATAAAAGGCAAACAAAAGCATCTTCATCCAATTTCATTATGTTCAATTTTTAGTTCAAGAAATTTTCACATTAAAAGGCAAACAACAAGTAAAATACCAAGAGAGCGACGGAAGGCGGCAGAAGCAAGCAAGGAGTGGCAGGCTTAGAGGAGGCGGTGGCAGAAGGTGGAGCAATTCAGCAAAGAAAGAAGGAAGGCAGCGGGCGGAACAAAGGAAGGTGAAACAAGAAAGAAAAAAGGATAGAAATTAGGATAGAAACCTTAGAAGCGAGCAAAGGAGTGGAGTGGCGGGCCTGGCGACGGTGGCGGAAGGTGAAGCAACTCAGCAAAGGAAGAAAGAAGGTGGCGGGCAGAATAAAGAAGGTGAAACAAGAGAGAAGAAAGTAAAGAAATTAAGATAGAAACCTTAGAAGCGAGCCAAGGTCTTTGGCGGCTTAGGTCGTCTAGTGGTCGCTTCTGTTTGACATCTTGTGCGGCCTTTTTCCCGCTTGTCGGGTGTTATAGGGTCCTCTTTGACCCTAGTGGTCCTTTGTCTTCGTAGGTTCGATCAAACACCAATACCACAAAGCTCATTTAACCCTTTTGTGGCTATATATTTTGGCAATTTGCCATGTTAATACACTATTGTTTTTAGGAAAAAAAAAAGCGAGCCAAGGAAATTGGCAATTGCAATTAGAATATTATTTGCCAAATTGAGGTTCTAATTTTGTAAAATTGTAAAATCGTCTAATTTAAAGTAATTTTATTCTCAATTTGACCCAATTAAAATAGTTATTATTATAATAATACACATATTTTCTTTCTATTTTAATTTTAATCTTTCAACAAATCAAATTTTATTCAATCACATCCTTAAAATAGTTTTATTTCTTTCAATTACACCGTTAATAAGTTAGTATGTTAATACAAAATTTAGCCAGTTAATGTAACATTTTATATTAGTATAATCAATCAGAATTTCTAAATATAGATTGAATAATTGTTAATTTATCATGATCAAATTTTTTCCTATTAATTTTTTTCTCAAAAATGTACAAACTCACATTTCAAAATTTAAATTACTATTAAACAAAAGTTATTAAATTAATATTGTCATTTAAGTTAATACTCTCTTAGCCTCTCGTAAGTTAATAATAATAAATATCTAATTAATATTCACCAATCACTTTGTGGTGATTAATTATTAAGTTGCACACTCAAATGAAATAGGGATGAGTTATTAAAGAAGATAATTGTACTCTCATATAGTACACAACTACATATGTTATTTTCTATATTTTTTTTCCATATATTTATCTTACTTTTAAATTATTTTTACATTTTAATAAATTTCTTTTTTTCCTTGTAAGATGTTATGTAGTAAAATCATTATTACAATTTTAATATCTCAATTACTACACTAATGTCATTATATTACAATTATCAAATCAGACTTATTAGTTATAAATTTTTTACTTATTTAAAAAGTCAATAAAACTGAAATCACAAGAATTATATATATCTTTTTACTATATATCAATTAACATATATATATATATATATAGTAATATAGAGAAGTAAATAGTTACACTATCCACATTACAAGCACCATATTTGTATACGATTTAAAAATAAATGCATGTTCTATACAACAATTGTAAATTTAAAAGTAAATAAAGCCACACATTCAATTATTTGGCAATTTTTGATATTTCAAACTTGTGAGTTTTGAATTATTAGTAATTAGCATAAATTAGAAGTAAAAACTACTAGATAAACCACTAAATATATTTAATTATTAGTACTTTGCACTTTTGTGGTAATTTTTTTTTAAATTACAAAGTTATATGCTCAAATGAGACATTGATAAGTTAGTATAGAAGATAATTGCTCTAACGTATTTGTATACAATATACATTATTTTATCTCACTTTTTTCAATTACTTCTCCATTTTTTTCATAATTTTTACACCTGTTTTCTCACTTTTAATATATTCGACAAGTGAATAAAATTAAAATCATAATATTATTACTTTTGTCTACTATATATATAGATATATACATATATACATATTATTGTAAACCAAGTAGTTTTGTAAACAAATAATTACATTATATATATGCACATTATTTGTATATAATTTATAAATATGTGTTGTATGCAATAAAATGCAAATTAAAAAGTTAAAATACACATCTTGACAATTTTACAAATTATTTTAATTTTTAAAGTTTCACACACACATATATAATAAATCAAATCTAATAATACATATTTTTGATATTGTATATATATGTTTTCTATATATTGTGGAGTTATACATACAAATAATGTATATAATGAAATTATAAATAAATTGAATTATGTATGTATGTATCTATATATATATTATAACTTTTAATTTGGTTTTTCAAATTCAGTTTGAATCGAACTGAATTTGGGTTTCGAATTTGGTTCAACCAGTGAGGAGAGAGACCCCCTAAAGGAATAGAAAAGTAAAGAGAGAAGTGGGTTACAGATAGATTGCCACTATAGAAAAGGGATAAGTGGCTTACCCAGCCATAGACAGAATAACAAAAATGAATAGAAATTAAAGTAAAAGAATATAAATAAATTAAACAAATAGAAATTAAAGTAGGTAGTTTAACCGTCCATGCATAAATATAAACTAAATAAATTTAAAATATATATAAATAATAATAAGAGGAGAATTAGTCAATCATTTGGACTAGCTAACCCCTTAGTAGCAAGGAACTTGGAGTATATTAAAAATTTTAAAAGTACAAAGGTTTATACCTTGATATGATAGGGCTTAAAATGTTCGTTTTTCTTGTTAATATTTCCTTAATATTAATTTAAATTTTAAGAGAAATTATTTGGTTTTAATATATTTTTTGTTGTAAGTATGAAAAATGGTGAATTGGAGGAAAAGTTGATAAAAGGCAACAATTGAAGCAAAAAAAAAAAAGAAAAATCTAAAAAATTTCCTATTTCTTGGCATTGGGCATTGGCCTTGGAACACAAAAGAAGCAGCAAGAAGAAAAAAAGGAGACAGAAAGGAAATCAATTCATTCGGCAATAGGAAATAAAAAGAAGGTGCAGTTGCCTAAAGAATTCATTCAGGAATTGGAAACAAAAGAAAACAAGGTAGAAATGGGCAAAGAAAAGAAAAGGAAAGAAACAAGTAAAAAAGAAGGGAATTGGAAATAAAAGAAAATAAAAGGAGATGAACAAGTAGCCAAATTGTTAAGACAAAAATTGATTTCGGGAAAAGGAAATTTGGAAGTCAGCCACCACTTTTTTTTTTCTTGGAACACAAGTTTCTTTTGTGTTTCCTTTTTCTTAGTTTAGAGAAGAAAAGGACATTCGGAAGTCCATAAAAACAAGGTAGTCGCCATCAGTCCGTGTGTGCCGCTTTTTTTTTTTATTAGATTAGCTTAGGCCGTTTCTTTTCTTCTTCTTCTTCTTCTTTTGTCTCTCTTTTAGTTTAGTTTTTCTCTAAAATTTCAGCAATCATGTATGCCACCATGAGTGGCTAAATTTTGTTTTCTAATTCAAGGGAATGACTGATTTCAATTGCAATCACTGTGAGGTTTTGTTCTTAATTTTATATCTTTCTTTTTATTCGAGTTCTTGTTAATTCTTGATTTAATTGTTATGAATAATTGATGATTAATTAATCTGACAAATTAATTATTCATTATTTATTCCATTGCTATCCATGAATTCAGTGATATGTAATTGTCATGAATAAATAGACCAAGTAGAAACTAGATTAAATATGTTTATGACTTGAAATATGCATGCTTAGTCTAGGAGAATTAACGGGACAAGATTAATTTACTGCAGCTATCTTGGTGCTTTAATCTTGGTTTAATAGTTTTCATAAATCTTAATGCTATCATTAAATTGATATGAAACGCTATCGTGCGCAATCAATTCATGGTAAGTTTTGATTTGGGTGTTGGGCTTGGTCAATTACATTAGGAAAACAAAAATTTATTACAACTATCCTAATAAGTTTCTAGTTAAATATTTGATTTTACAAGATTACTTTTTGTGATCTATGATCAGTGGTGCAATTGAATGATATCAACCATTGGATTGAAATTTCAGTAAACTTGGTAATTTTCATTATTTTCTATGTTTATTGCTTTGATATTCAGTTTTTAGAATTTTTCATAACTTAGTTAAACATTCAAAACTCCTCCTAGTTTATTTATTTTTATCTTATTATTCAAAAACTTGAAACTATACTTCGGTTCCCTTGGGATTTGACCTGGTCCACTTTTTGCTGTAAATTTATTTTACAAATCACTTTAGGATTAGTGATTAATTTTGCGAATTTCGACAAACCCGTGAAAATTTTGAAGCCGTTGCCAGGGAACCAATTAGTTCTTAGTTTTGAACATTAAATTTCACTAATAATTTCTTTCTTGTATGACTCGTGCTTCTCTGGAAGGTGAATTAGAATATAATCCTGAAATTGAGAAAACCGCTCACCAATTAAGAAAAGAGGCTAAACAAATAAAATGTGGTTCATCTTTAAGAGTGGACATTGAAATGGAATCTACCGAATTGGAGATAGCCGAATTTGCAAAAATGGGAGATCGAACGTTAAAGGAGTTGGCGGCTCCTACTTTAAACCACCAACCTCTATACATTCAATTTCCTACTTTAGATGTTGGTTTTGAATTGAAATGTGGTTTAACTCACTTATTTCCTATCTTTCATGTTCTTGTAGGTGAAGATTTGCACAAGCATTTAAAGGAGTTCAATTTTGTTTGCTCAAGCATGAGACTGCAAGGGGTGTCAGAGAAATACATCAAATTGAGAGTCTTCCCTTTTTCCTTAGAAGATAAGGGAAATGATTGGTTATACTACCTTCCTTTTGGTTCAATCACTTCATGGTATGAGATGAAGCGGTTATTCTTAGAAAAGTTTTTCCCTGCATCTCGAGCTGCAAATATTAGGAAAGAAATCTGTGGGATACGACAAGTTAGTGGGGAGACTTTGTACGAATATTGGGAAAGATTCAAGCAACTATGTGCTAGTTGTCCTCACCATCAAATTCCCGAACAACTCCTCATCCAATACTTCTATGAAGGATTATTACCAATGGATAGGAGTATGGTAGATGTAGCCAGTGGAGGAGCATTAGTGAGTTAAACACCCACAGAAGCTAAGCAATTGATCCCCAACATGGCTGAAAATTCCCAATAGTTTGGAACTCGAGTTGAGGGGAATTTTAAGAGAATTAATAAGGTAAGTACATCTAATTTGGAAAATAAAATTGCTGATCTAACTGCTATGGTTCGTCAATTGGCTGCAGGGCAAGTACAAATAGCTAAAGTTTGTGGAATCTGCTCGATACCTGGTCATCTCACGGATATGTGTCCTACATTGCAAGAGGATTCAAACCAACAAATTAGTGCAGTAGGAGGATTTCCTGGTCAATCTCAACAGAGATATGATCCCTATCCTAATACTTACAACCCTGGATGGAAGGATCATCCAAATTTTAGTTATGGGAATCAAGGAGCACAACAAAGATTTCTACCACAGCCTTACAATAAGCCACCTCCACTACCAGCTCCATCTTCTAACCCAGGTATGCATTTAGAAAACATTGTTAAATCATTTGCTACTAATATTCAACAAATGCAATAGGAAGTAAGAGTTATAGGGAACCAAATTACCCAACTAGCTACATCTATTAACAAGTTGGAGGCACAAAATTCTGGAAGGTTACCTTCACAACAAGTGGTGAATCCCATAGAAAATGTGAGTGCCATTGCACTATGAAGTGGGAAGGAGATTGATGTAAGACCAGATTTACCAGAAAAACTAGAGAATGCAAAGAAGCATGAAAATAAGGAAGAAGAAAAAGCCACACTTGAACCACAATCAAAGGTAAACCCTTATTCTAATTCAAAGCCAACATTCCCTAATGCAATTGTTCCACCTTTCCCTAGTAGGCAAGTGAAGTCAAGACAAGAGGAATGTGAGAATGAAGTCTTAGATACCTTTAGAAAGGTAGAAGTGAACATACCCTTGTTGGATGCTATCAAGCAAATTCCGGATTATGCAAGATTCTTGAAGGAGTTGTGCAACAACATGTGGCTCAAGGGAAATGAAACCATTAAGGTAGGAAAAAATGTTTCGACTATGCTCACACAAAAGACTCTACCTGAAATAAGAAAATTGAGCATGCTATGCTTGATTTAGGAGCTTCTATAAATGTTATGCCATACTAAATTTTAAAAAATTTAAATTTGGGTCCTTTGAAAGAAACTATAATAGTATTTTAACTCGTAGACCATTCTAATGCTTGCTTGGTAGGGATTGTTGATGATGTTTTGGTACTGGTCAATGAGCTAATTTTTCCAGTAGATTTTTATATCCTCAAACCAGAGGACACAAACACAATTTTTGCCACAATTTTACTAGGGAGACCCTTCATCAGTCCTTGTGTGCCTCTTAATTTTTTTTCATTAGTTTAGCTTAGGCCATTTCTTTTTGTCTCTCTTATAGTTTAGTTTTTCTCTTAAATTTCAGCAGTCACGTATGCCACCATGAGTGGCTAAATTCTATTTTCTAATTCAAGGGAATGATTGATTTCAATTGCAATCATTGTGAGGTTTTGTTCTTAATTTTATATCTTGCTTTTTATTCAAGTATTTGTTAATTCTTGGTTATAATTCTTATAAATAATTGATGATTAATTAATCTAACAAATTAATGCTTCATTATTTATTCTATTGCTATCCATGAATTCAATGATTCATAGTTGTCATGAATAAATGGACCAAGTAGAAATTATGTTAAATATGTATATGATTTGAAATTTGCATGCTTAGCCTAGGGGAATTAACGGTGCTTTAATCTTGGTTTAATATTTTTCATAAATTTTAATGCTATCATTAAATTGATATGGAATGCTATCGTGCCCAATCAATTACTAGGAAGTTTTGATTTGGGTGCTGGGCTCAGTCAATTCTATTAGGAAAACGAAAATTTATTACAGCTATCCTAAAAAGTTTCAAGTTAAATATTTGATTTTGCAAGATTACTTTTTGTGACCTATGATCAGTGATGCAATTAAATGATATCAACCTTTGGATTGGAAACTCGGTAAACTTGGTAATTTTCATTGTTTTCTATTTTTATTGCTTTGATATTTAATTTTGATAATTTTTAGAATTTTTCATAACTTAGTTAAACATTCAAAACTCCCTCTTGTTTTATTTATTTTTATCTTATTGTTCAAAAACTTGAAACTATACTTTGGTTCCCTTGGGATTTAATCTGGTCCACTTTTTGCTACAAATTTATTTTATAATTCACATTAGGATCTGTGATTAATTTTGTGGGTTTCGACAAACCTGTCATGATACTAGACCAAGGTTTTGAGTAAGAAAAGCATAAAAAAGTTTGGGAGAGTTGGTGAGAAATTAAGACCTTTCTATATTTGGGGGAGGAAAGTTTAGATACAAGAATTGGTGAATGGAAATTCTGCTTTAGGTTGAGATCTAAAGGGGTTTTATAGGAAAAAAAAAATTTTGTTGCTATAGTAGTGCATCGCTTGTTCAATGAATGCAGAGTCGCTAAAGATTTTGTGAACTACTTCCGCCATGTAGGCAAAGATTCGGTCTTCTGATGCTCCTTAGCGATGCAGTGTACAATCTCTTCAAGCTGCTACAATGCTGCTGCGATAGTCTTTTTCCCTGGAATCTAAATAAAAATTCCATAACAATCATTTTCATTTAAGTAGAAGGGGTCTTCTTGATCTTCTACTTCTTCTTTCAATCCAACTTTTATTTGGGAAGAAGTAGAACTTTCGGGAGGCTCCTGTTTCTAAATTAGAACCGTGAACTCCTCTTGGGCCTCATCAACGGACTGTTTTTGGACCATCGGGGACTCCTATTTAAACTGAAAAAGCAAGCTTTCTGGATGTTTGACATAGTCTTCTTTGTTAATAATTGCTGCTAATTTGGATTGGGCTAAAGTTTTTTTGTTGTAAAAACCCAGTTATTTGTGGATTGGCAGCAAGTAAAAAATTGTGGGTTCTTTTCAAACCAGGCTAAAATTTGGTTGGGTTGGACCGATTCAGCCTTGAATACTTTTCACCATTTTGAATATCATTGTCTAACAAGGAGTGGAGGAATATTAGGGCTTTGTTTGAGGAATTCATACTTCCATGAATAAATCCATGAAAGCATTAGTTGAGATACAAATATTCTTGTCTATCCCATGCCTAATTCTTCAAATATCCCTAGAAAGCATTAGTTCAGATACGAAAATCATAATAATGACATTAGTATAATAAGTCGAAAAATGATAAAAAGAAATTTATTAAAAATGTAAAAGTATTTTTAAGAATAAGATAAATATATGAAAAAAAAGGAACATGTATCGTATACAAGAGTGCAATTCTCTTCCTTAATAATTTATTTATATTTTATTTGAGTTTGTAATTTTATAAATAATCACCACGAAGTGATTAGTAAATATTAATTAGAAATCGAGTATCATTAACTTATAAAAGAGTATTAAACAAATGACAGTATTAATTTAATAACTTCAGTTTAACGGTAATTAGAATTTTGAAATTTGATTTTGTAGATTTTTGGGAAGAAAACTAATGGGAGAAAATTTGATCATGACAAATTAATAATTATGCACGATCTTCATTTAAAAATTCTAATTGATCACAACAATTTTACTAATTGATCATATTATTTAATAATATAAAATGTTATACTCCCTCCGTTTAAAAAAAAAAGCCTACTTTTAAAATTTTTTCTTGTAAAAAAAAATCCACTTTTAAACTAAATTACTCAAATATTCTTACTAATAATAATTATGTATACTCATAATTAAAATGTAGTGATAAAAACATAAAATTTATACATTTAATTAGTGTATTAAGTGTCTTGTTTCTAATAAGTAATAAAAAGTTGTACACAAATTAAGGTAGAATTTATTTTATTTGATTTTTTTTATATGGAGGGAGTATTAATTGGCTAAATTTTGTATTAACATATTGAGGTTCAATTGAAAGAAATAAATATATTTTCAGGATGTGATTGAATAAAGTTAGGTTTATTCGAGGATTAAAATTGAAATAGGAAGAAAGTATTGGTATTATTATAATAATAACTATTTTAATTGAGTCAAATTAAGAATAAAGTTAATTGAGGGCTTCTTGTCTCTTCTGCCACCTTCATTCCTTCAAGAAATTTGTCAACAAATTGAATTGATCTTTTAATCGGAACAATAGTTTCTAAGTGAATGTGATGACCTAGGAATCTAATTTTTGTCTAAGAAAGGTTAATCTTTTTCGGAGAAACAGCTAAACCATTTTGTTTAATAACATGAAAAAATGTATTAACTTGTTTAAAATGCTTATCAGTATTTTCAAAGAAAACTAAAACATCATCAATATAAAATTTGAATAAGGATTAAAAATACCATTCATAAGCATTTGGAATTCAAAAGGTCCATTTTCAGACCGAAAGGCATTACGTTCCATTCATAATGTCCAAAAGAAACAGTAAATGCATTTTTATACCGATCAAAAGGATGAATTTGAACCTGCCAGAACCAGATTTCATATCAAATTTTGAAAATATTTTTGAAGCATATAATTTTTGAAGAAGATCTTTTTTGTTTGGAATTGGATATCGAATCCACTGAAGGGCCTTTTTCAAAGCCTTGTAATTAATTACAAGTCTTGGGACACCTCTTTTTATTTCAAAATTTTAATTGACATAGAAAGTAGCACAGCTCCAAGGAGACTAAGTCTTTTGTATAATCTTCTTTTTCAAAAGATCATTTATTTCTATTTCACAATGCTAAAGAAGTTCTTGATTCATTTGAATTGCCATAACTTTAGTAGGATTTTGACGTTCGTCAAAATCCTTTTCATAAGGAAGGTAGACAACATGCTGTTTTCTATTCCAAAATGCTGTTAGAATTTCAGCACAAACTTCCTTTTATATTCTAAACTCAAGATCTTTAATCCTATTTTGAATTAAAGGTTGTCGAAATTGTCCTTCAATTGTTTTGAAATATATTTCTTGAATAAGAAAATTAATTTTATTTTGCTTTAAAGCTAAAAAATTATTTGAGAATCATTTGAAAATAAAGTATTTAATTTTCTTTACAAAGGAGGTTTGACAAGAGGAATAGAAGAATTTGCAATTTTTTGAGGGGAAATCCCTTTAAAATTTCTCAAATAGGGAGTAACTTGATAAATAAATGGAGAACCTAAATAAGCTAATCCATTTAAATCTTTTGCTAAAAGAACAGATGTTTTTACAAAACTTTTTTGAAAAAATTTAAAATTATGTGAAGAAAATTTGGAAGAAAAATTTTGAATTTTAAATTTTAAATAAAAATTTTAGTTTTATTCAATTGTTAAGTAAAAAATTTATAACTAATAAGTCTAATTTAATAATTGCAATACAATGACATTAGTGAAGGGAAAGAAGAAGTTTGTTGACAACTCCAAAAGCGACCAACAAACTGACCAGCTCAATTCGGAGTAAGCCATTTGATGATGCAGCCAAGTGAAAGAAATACTAATACATTTTGGATCCTCCACATATACCAGAAGTAATAATTTAACTTTTTGCATTAATAAAGACGTTTGTTCAAATTTGTATTTCTCATCATGTTTCAATAAGTTTTCCTTCTAATTAATACATCACAGGTCCTATTATAAAAGGACTGCCTTAAATGTGGTATAATTTTCCCTTCTAAGAGGCAAACTTTATAGTAGTTTTATATATATCTAAATTTTCAAATTTCAAATTTTTTGTCCTTTAATTATAATTATTCTCCAGAATACTTGAATTTTTAGTTGTACTATCCGATAAAGGGTAGAGTGTAAAAGAACATCAGTAATTAAGATAATTTTAAATTGCTTAAACTATTGATTCTCATCCCATATTTTGATAATGAAAACAATCAGATTACTACCACTTTTTGTTGATTTAATTAGAATTTTTTTTTTAAATTATGTATGCAATGAAAGTTAAGAAATATGGCCGGAAGTTTTGCCAATTACGAATCTGAAAGCGGCTTATAAAAGTTTTAGGGTTTTAGTTCTTTGGTACTTTTGGGGTTTTTTGTGTAGTTATTTGCGATATGACTGTTTTGCTCTTTCATTACAATGTCGCGGAGTACGCACGTGCACTTCGTAGACAGATTCTATTCAAGACAATAAACAAAGAACAAAAATAATTATATTTGTATTTAAATGGACTAAAAAGATCGTTTTCAAATTTGTGGGACTGAATAAGTTAGAAATCTATTTTTATGAGATCAAATATATGATTTACTCTTTTTAATAAATAATAAAAAGTTGTACATAAATTAAAATAGATTTTTTTTTTTTGTTATGAAGAGATTATTAATTGGCTAAATTTTGTATTGAAATATTGATGTTCAATTGAAAGGAATAAATAAATTTTGAGGATGTGATTGAATAAAGTTAGATTTATTGGAGGATTAAAATTGAAATAGGAAGAAAGCATTGGTATTATTATAATAATAACTATTTTAATTGAGTCAAATTGAGAATAAAGTTAATTTAGGGTTTCTTGTCTCTTCCCCCGCCTTCATTCCTTAACAGTCGACAGTAGGCGGCTATTCAATAGCGGACTGTCGGCCGTCACTATCGTTCGCGTCCAGCTTGTCGACCATAATGATGGAGTACAAGTTTTAGCCGCTTTCATTCTTCTCTCGTCCTTGGTCGTCACTCGTCAGGTGTCACCCGTCGGCGTCTCTACTCTTCCGCCGTTAGTCGTTGATCGTCCTCCGTCCTCGCCTCCTCGGTCTTCAATTCGTCGGCCAGCAGTTGGAGTTGCGGCTTTCAGCACTTAAATCGGCCGTGCCCCTCTTACAGCCAGTCACCGCTTCTCGGCCGTCACTTCCCACCGGGAGTCACCGCTTCTCGGCCATCACCTCCCACCGCCTCTCGGCCGACACTTAATGGTAGGTGTCGTCGTGTCGATAGCCTGCTAATTTTTTCAGATGTACTGATTTGGTTCTGTAAATATTTTTTTGTGCTAATTTTTTTAGTATGTGCTAATTTTTTGGTTATGAAAATATTGTAATACTGGTTTAAAAATTAATTCCAGACTGGTTGAAAATTAGTGTTCATTCCGTACTGCTTTGAAAATAATGTTTATGTGGCTGTTGTGGTGTGGTGGTAATTTCTTTTGTGTACGGGACTGTTGTGGTGATAGAGGCCAATCTGGTTTGAAAATGGTTTTGGTTTCTTGATTTCTGGGTTCTTGTTGAATTCAGAATTTGATTAATTCGGTTGAATTCAAATAGCCTGAATTTCGGATTCGGTATTCAGTTTGAGTTCAAATTCACTCGAATTCAGTTTTATTTTCAGTGTTGGATCCAAAAATGGTCGAACCGATTAAACCTAAAATTTGAGAAAATTGACCGATGAACACCTGTACCTCTGAAGGTTGTCTAGTAAGCCTTAGTACATATATTTATGGTTTATTTGACATTCAATTCAATGCAAGAAATTAAGAGGTTACAAGTATGATGAATGTCAGTGGAAGTGATTTTAGGTTGTTTGGTTGAACTCAACAATAGCATTATGGATTTCAACTCTGGGAATTAGGATATTTCTATCATTCTTTTAAGAAGTTGAATATAGTTTTGAAGATCTTTCATCCAAACAAATATTATTTGTTAAATTTGGGTTACTCTTTATGCAACCAATTTTATTTGTTAAAGTTGGTATTTCTATGGACCTGATTTAGAAACCACCTTGATGGATTTGGAAAGGATCTGAATTCATTTGAATTCATGTCATTGTTTTGTTGGCAGTTCATTAAATTCAAAAATTATAGCCATGGATGATGTTAGAAGTCCAGCATTCCCTGTATGCCAAAAGAAGTTCAATGTGGAAATCGAGGCAAGTCTTAATAAGTTCTTCTTTTGATGATGCTAATGCTTGTGGGATAATCATATATTCATATTCAGGTGCTTAATTTTCATGTGAGAATTTGTTTGTTCTGTAATTAACTCTTGGACTGAGTATATTTGTTGCTGGATGCTAATGATTTTCTCATCTATGTGATGAATGTATCATCAATATTCTGTGAATCAAATGTTCTTAGTTTATGCTTTAATTGTCGAATTCTAGATTCATATAAAATTTTGTTCTTAAGTTTGTCTATAATGTGCTTGGCTAAATATCAAGTCCATTTTTTATTCAAGCATCCAGTTTACAGATGTTTTTGAAGTTTTAGTCTCCTAGATGTTTTATTAAAACTTCTTGTTTGTTTAAATTGACTAAAATTTCTTCACCTGTAAAGAACTTGTGAGTGGCATTTGCTCCGTTTATGAAGATTTTTCGCATGGTTTTTCACTGCTCCTTTAACAAAACTTCTCATTACAAGAATATAGAATTTAAAACTGAGAAATTGCTATTCTGAATTTGGTTTGGTGAGATCATCCTTTATTCACCTAATTTAAAGCAAGGATTAACAAGATTAGCATCACTGATAAAATTTCTTAATAAGTTAACATGTGTGGAACCATGGGTGATAATTTGATTGTTAAGCATTTCAAGTCTCACTTGTTTGCATTTAAATATTTTCTCTATAATTCTCTATTCATTACAGGGTAACAAAACGGATATTGTCATATGCAGCTATGATGATCATTTTTTTGTAAGTTTCAAATCCTCATTCTTTCTGTCAATATATGATTGGAATATTCTTTATATCTTGAGTTCAATTTCAGGTTTTGGCAACTCAAATTGGAAGTATGGGAACAATATTGCATGCCAGGTTTACTTACATACCTTTCATTTAGATGGGTTGTTCTTCTTCATGGAAATGTTTGGTGTTGAATGAGGTATAAATTGGATAAGATTCTTGCCTTTGTTCTCTGAAAATGAAAAACAATAGAATACATTAGTTGAATTCCTTTCTTTGTCTTGCCATATCAGGCTAAGCCTTATCAAAAAATATATGGTATTATACATTTTTCTGACTGTGGACCAGTTATGTGATTGAAGTTTACAGCAAGAACTGAGACATTTTTGTATGTCTATAAGAATTGTGAAATTTTTGAGAATATTGTTAAAGCATTTTGACTGCTACGTGCTTGGAGCATCATTTGGTGAGATAATGCTTGGCTTGATGGAAAGAGTGGTGGTTGTTGGTGCAAGTATATGTCCATTGTAGAAATAAATTTTTTAAGGACCTTTGTTTTTTTTTTTAATGGATTTTATAAGGTGGCAAAGGTTATAGTTTACAAGTTCTGCTTTGGAGATGTTAAATGTAAATACAGAAAGCTTTTTCCTTTTTGGCAGGAAGGAGGAAGTTGTCCTTGCTGATCCAACCTTTGAGGTTTCGATAGTATTTGGCAAATATGATGAAGTAAGTCTTAATTACGTGTTAAGCAAACGCTTCTTACATTACTAGATATCACTCATGGTAACCTGATACGTCTTGCAGCCAATGATTATGTTGTGTGGACGGCAGTTAATTGAGCATATAAGGTTTGATTACAGAAAACAATTTATTTGTTCTTTTCCATATTCTTTGGTTAAGAGTGACCAATTTATTTTACATTTTAAGTTGATTTATGAGCAGCAAATCTGGATCTTCGAAGCCGTTGATTCTCTCTCTTGGTCTCAAAGACCACTCAATGGTAACGCTTAAATTAAATATATATGTGGTCTTGAAACATAGATATTTGGCACCTTTACTAGTATTACTTTTTCATGCAGGCGACTGTTAAAGGCATTATTTCTGCTGTGATGAAGAACTGCCTATGGTAATTCGTAGGCAAACAAGTTCTTAGATTTTGGTTTCCTTATTGCAGACTAATGAAGTATCATACTTGTTGAGACTTTGTTCTCTTAAGCTGGTTTAGCAAGCCGTGATTTCTTTTCATGTAACTTTCAATTTGCAAATTGAAACTCGTTAGACATGAGTTTGAAATATGCTAGTGAAGATCATGTTGGCTTGCTGGGTTTGTATTCAAAGGCAGAAATAGTTTCAAATTTGGGAATTTAGGTTTTTTTTTTTTGTTTTAAGGAAAGACCAATTAGATGTAGATTTAAAATTCTTCTCTCCACATAAACAACATTCTGTGAATAGGGTAACCATTCGAATTGCTCTCGAATTCAAGGAAAGGCAAGATTAACCACGACAAACTAAAACGTCTTAGAAGCAAAAGAAAAAGAAAGCAAAGTGATATTTACTTCTTTTTTTATTTGACATATTTTTTATGTTCTAGATGAAGTTGGTGAAAATCCATGAAAGTGCATGGGAAAAGCTATTTGAAAAGATAATCCGTTTGGATTGTGTTGTATTTGAGAATTTTATATTAGAATATGTGAAAGTTTTGGTGAGAATTTTTTTTAAGAAAAAATGATATGAAAAAGTAGATTTGAGAGAAATTTTTTTTGAAATAATGTAAAAAGGATTTTGAAAAGAATTTAAATTTTAAATTTTAGAATAAAAAGTTATTTAGATATTTTATTCTTGTAGTTAAAAAAAAGTTAACTTTTTTGTAAATAAAAATACAAACCAAACAAAGCTTAAACTTTTGCATTTGCATATTTAATGGACCAAAATTCAGGCTCTATTTGGATTGTGTTGTATTTGAGAATTTTGTATTGAAATGTGTGAAAATTTTGGTGAAAATTTTTTATAAGAAAAAGTGATATGAAAAAGTATACTAGAAGGAAATTTTTTTTGAAATAATGTGAGAAGAATTTTGAAGGAAATTTAAATTTTAAATTTTGAAATAAAAATTTGTTTGAATATTTTATTTTTGTAGTTAAAAAAATATAATTTTTATAAATAAAAATGCAAACCAAGCAGAGCCTCAGTAAAAACCTGTGATAGTCAATGGGATAAGCTATTTTATTTTTTTTTATGGCTTGTCATTATAATTACAATTTTCTATTTTATTAGAATGTGTATGTGATGGAATTAGACTTTTACTTTTTAGCCAAAAGAGAGAAAGGAAGAGGGGAGGAGGAATGACAAAGTGGGGGATCGAACTTCTCATTGGCCCCCTACTTGAAAAGTATTTTTCTTTCAAACTTTTACTTTTGCATATTGCATGGGTAGAAAATTCAGTAGATAAAATTTGGTTAGAAAATAACAAAGAAGAGTAATTTAATCTTAATCACCCGTTCTAACTTTGTGTGCATCACAATTTTATCCTCCCTATGTGCTTGTAGTTGCATTAGGAAAAAATAATTAGTGTTAGTAACAAGAATACAAACAAGGATTTGAAAATCTTGAACAAATGCCTTCCGTAAGAATAACCACGTGAAAATATGTAACTAGGACTGTGTTTAACATTTCAGTCAGTGGTTACTTTAGAGAAGAGAGGAAATAGTATGTTGGAAATTGAGTGAATAGAATAACCTCTCTTAACTTAGGAAGATTATTTGATCCACTAGAACTTTAGATAGAGTATTCGTAACAAAAGAGATACTAGATATGTTGAAGGATGAGAGACAGACGAGCTTTGGTCAACTAAATGAGCCAAAGAGGGTTCAAATCAATTGGAACTATACTTGTATCTAGGGGTGTAAACGAACTAGTACGTTCGGTGAACAGTTCGTGAACAAGATCGGTTACGTTCGTTTATGTTCGTTTGTTAAGCTAAACGAACAATAAACGAACACATTTTAGTGTTCGTTTAATAAACGAACACGAACACGAACAAGTATACGTTCGTTTATTTATGTTCGTGAACAAGCTCGTTTAGTGTTCATGAACAAGCTCGATTAACGTTCGTTTAAAGCTCGTTTATTGTTCGTTTATATTAAAATATTAATAATAATATAATATAATAATATATATATATAATAATAATGTTTGTTGATCATTTATAAACAAATTTGTTGTGGTGTAGTGGTAAGTAGCCATGCTTCTCACATTAGAGACCAAGGTTCAATTCTCAATAATGCTATTTTGTTTTTTCAATTTGCAAATGTGTTTGTTTATTTGTTCGTTTAAGTGTTCGTTTACTCGTTCGTTAACGTGTTCGTTAAGTGTTCGTGAACTGTTCGTGAACACTAATAAACGAACATAAACGAACACGAACACATATTTCAAAAACATGTTTTTTCAATTTGCAAATGTGTTTGTTTATTTGTTCGTTTAAGTGTTCGTTTACTCGT
Source organism: Gynochthodes officinalis (assembly GCA_020080225.1). Lineage (NCBI taxonomy): Eukaryota > Viridiplantae > Streptophyta > Magnoliopsida > Gentianales > Rubiaceae > Gynochthodes > Gynochthodes officinalis. The sequence continues at coordinate 33,172,120 of CM034623.1, forward strand.
TCGTTAACGTGTTCGTTAAGTGTTCGTGAACTGTTCGTGAACACTAATAAACGAACATAAACGAACACGAACACATATTTCAAAAACATAAACGAACATAAACGAACATGAGCGATGCAAAAATAAGCGAGCGATGAAGCAACGCGTTCGTTTATGTTCGGTTCGTTTACAGCCCTACTTGTATCTTTTCACTTTGTAACACACAAAGTTTATATAAAGTTGTTTTTGAAAAAAAAAAAAAAAAGAATAACCACGTGAAATTGTTCGACGCAACTATTGGAATTACAATGATGACAAAAGTTAGAAAAGTTACAACTACAGAGGGAAATAATAAACTTCTGCAAATAGAAACCATAAAGGCAAATATCATGATTATTTCAAAAGTGACATACTTCATAGGAAAAGATGATTGAGGTATCAAAAAGTAATGTCCTGGAGAACTCTACTAGTCATAATAAATCATACTATATCTTAGAAAACTCTAATACGTAAAAGTAATTTTCTCTACCTTTATAAGGTTTTTGTGACTATTATTCATCATGGTTGTATTTTTACTTGCTTTTTGTGAACTAACATATTGAGAATGTAGATAACTCTTGTTAATGTGAATTAAAGTACAAGATAGCTGAATTTTGTTCTTGGTTAAATTGTTGTCTCTATTAACCATACAAATTACTTTCCTTTGTAAAATAACATTTCATTTGATAGTATGGACTAAATAATTATATAAGAAATGGTCATCAATTCATATATGCTTTCGCCGAGAACTTGTTTGGTTACTGAAATTGGAAATCCTTGTTAAATTTCCTCCCATTATTTATACTATAAAGTTTTTGTTAACTATACTTCATTTTCTTGTCAAAAAAAATTGTTTAAATATTGTTAAGCAATTTTTATACTTATTTTTCTTGTAATATGCATGATGTTTAAATATTTTAGTAATATATATGAATACATAATTTATATTTTTAGCTTGTTTTCGTATTTGTAAATTGAAGCATATAAGCAGATATACTACCAAAAATTTTACAAATTTAGTGTTTTTATAGTCTTTCCTTCTTGGAATAAGGGCAACAAATCAGTGTTAAAAATTTTACAAATTTAGTGTTTTTAAAGTCTTAACAAACATTTGCACCAGGATCTAAATTCTCAACAGAGCGTGTCTATAATGCCGCATTAGTCCTTGGGATTGATAATCAGCTTACTACTATACTCGTAACTAAACCTTACATATTTGCTAAGCTACACTTTGAAAGATCAAATGAAGAAAAAAATCATTTCGCATGCTTCTATATATATGTGCAAAAATGGATACATAAACAGATCAAACTAAATGTAGTTAAGAATATATTAAGTATCCATTTAGTCTGGTGGATAGCTATTCAAAGCGGGTGTTTTTTTTTTTTTTCATATTGTGCAAGGAAAGGAAGAATATACCTTTCACAAAATGAACATGCATAAGCTGGACTATCAGATGATGATATATTTTGGGGAAAAGTAACATATAAGTGGAGAAATTTTATGAGGGGGCAAGTGAAAAAAACACAAGGATCTTCTTTGATGAGACTGAGAAGGAAATTGTAGGGTTGAACTCAGAAAGCAAATACCCTCTCTGGTCATCACTATTGATATAACCACAAATCTTGGATTCAATAGAAGCAAACGATTATGACAACTTTAGAAAACGTGCTTTTGTTGGAAAAACAAAGAAACTAATCTCACTTCTAGTGGCCTATTTCAAAGCACTTTCTGTTGTAATCTTTCTTTTTCAAGTTTTTAGTAAATTCTTTTTTTGAAACATCAACTAGAAGTAGCTTTCATTAAAGAACAAGAGTAGGATTATGTATTACTGGAAGCTTGCAGTTGCAAGCTTGTGTGCCTCTACTACCTGCCCTCTAGAGCATTTAACCAGAATGCATTCTTGAGTTAGGCTAAGTGTACATGTCCTTAACTATGTCCATCAATGAGATCGCTGCATCTTGTGGGTTTACCAACATCTGCAAACACACCAAGCAATCAGTTAGGATTATTATTTTGGTGCATCCTCTTTGAATCATTTCTCTTAGAGCATCTAGTATAGCAGTTGCCTCCAGTTGGAGTGCACTTTTAGCCATTATCCTCTTAGCTCTAGAAGCCAGCAGCTGATCTTTTATGTCCCTTGCTACCCATGCTATCGCTGCCTCTCCTCTTTGGTATTTAAAGGATCCATCTGTGTAGACAATCGTCCAATCTTGAGAGAACTTGGACTTCAGATTGTCTTCCCAACTCCATAGAAATTTGATGTTGGAGTTTAAGGTTACAGTTTGAGGCATTTGTTGAGCTCTTTAGTGAGGTTCTTGGCCACTACTTGCTTCCCCACTAATGCACCTTCTGGCTTCTACATTCATGTTCATGGCCTTCTCCATAATAGAATTTGATGGGGTAAATTTGTTGTTCTACCAAACATCACATCTTGCTTGCCAGATATTCCATATGATGTAACCCGAGAGAACCACATCTTCCTTATAATCTGCTAGGTATATCCAGTTTGCAAACCATTCATGAAACTCCATTGGTTCACCTAAGTCAAAATTAAAGCTCAAAGGAGAATATCTCCACACTCTTTTGGCTAAGCTGCATTGGATCAAAATATGTGTTATGTTTTCTTCTTTCTTTCCAAACCTGCACAAAGTTTTGGTACAACAAGGCCTCTTTTCATGAGTTGAACTACTGTAGGGCAGATTTTATGGCAAGCCTTCCATAGAAAGTAAATAATGCTTGAGGATAAATTCAGTTTCCACATTTTTTTCCAAAAAATCACATCCATCTTTTTCCCTTGATGACTTCCCACGTGTGAGGTTGATAGTTGTGCTTGAAGCCAAATAGAATGAGTAAAGTGATAGCCCGATTTGACTGTATAACTTCCATTTTTCTCTTTGCTCCAATTTAGGAAATCCTCATTTTCAGTATCTATCCTTGATAGATAAATAGATAGTATGGAGGATGCTATATCCGGCAGGAATAAAATCCTAACCAAAGGTTGCCTCCAATTCCTCCTGTTATCTATCAAATTGGCCACTTTGAGATTGAGCTTGCTTAATTGCAGCAAACTACTTGTTGTAAGGGGGTTTGACGCATTCGGAATCCAATCATCTTTCACTTGGATTTTGTCTCTCTTACTTACTTTCCACTTGAGCCCTTTGATCAAGAAATCCTTGCCCCATATTATGCTCCTCCAACCACAAGTGGCGCCACTTTTGCTTCAGACTTGGAGAAAATCCTCCTTGTTGCAATATTTAGTCATGAAGAAAGTCGAGAAAAGGATTTTCTGTTGCTATGGATCCTCCAAGCTAGTTTTGCCAATAGAGCTTGGTTAAGTTGTCTTGTAGCCCTCATGCCTAACCCTCCTTGAAATTTTGATTTGCACGCATGCTGCCAAGATTTCCAATGGATACCTCTGCCTTCCTTATCTCCATTCCATATGAAGTTTGCAATGAATTGGTCTTATGGCCTTTGTTATAAGAGCTGGAATCCGAAATGATCCCATCACATATTGTGGTTTGGCTGATAGAACATGTTCAGCCACAGTTATTCTGCCCATGACTGAGATGCTTGCATTCTTCCATCTTGCCACCTTGATTTTCATTTTCCTCACAAGATCACCAAGCAACCTCCTTTTGGACTGAGTGAAGTCCAGATCATGACCTAGGTATTCCCATTAAGAACTGGCTTATTGACATTGAACATTGCAGAAATAAATGTTCTCCACTCCTGGCTAGTATTTGGACTTATTGTCAAGGATAATTTACTGAAATTTATCCTTTGCCCTGCACAATCCGCAAAAGAGTTCAAAATGTTGCCCAGATGAATGGTTGCCTGGCTGGATATTTTCAAGGAAATGATACAATTGCCTGGCTGGATAATTTACTGAAATTTTTTGCAATCTTGGACTGTCGGCTGAACTTAATAATGAGCTGAGAAAGCTTGCTGACAAATGCTGAATAAGAATGGGGATAAAGGACACTCCTGCCTCAATCCATTTTTCAGCTTTCCAATTGCCAACCATTGAAGCTCACCCTGTACGTCACTGTGGTAACACATTGCATTACTAGGCGAGTCCAATCAGAAGGGAAGCCCATTTTAATCAAAATCTTCTCTAAGAAATCCCAAGAGATTCTATCATTTGCCTTGTTCATGTCTAATTTCAAGGCTGCAAAACATGCTTTCCCCCCTTTTTTTCTTTCTTATAAACTCTAGCACCTCATGTGCAATTAATACATTTTCATTTATGGATCTCCCTGGGATGAAGGTTGTCTGATTTGTTGAAATGAGGTTTTGCATTACAAGCCTCAACCTATTCACCATTATCTTTGCAATTCCTTTGTAAATGACATCGCATAGGCTAATAGGTCTGAAATCCTGTGGTTCTTTTGGATTGGGATTCTTTGGTGTGAGGACAATGGTTGTTTCATTCCAATTTGGATTCATGACTGCACTCCTGAAAATTCCTTAACCGTGGCAATGACATCTTTCCCCACTATGTCCCAGAAGTGTTGGTAAAATCACACCGGAAAGCCATCTAGACCTGGTGACTTCCAGTTTCTCATTTGAAAGAAGGCTTCTCTAACCTCTTCATCATTGACTTCTTTGCTTAACCACTCTTTTTGGTCATCATTTAGTGTTTGCTTGATGTGCTCAAGAATGGCAGATTGATCATAATTCCCTCCATCATCCTTGGGAATCCTTGAGTCATCCCTTAAAATTCCTTGCTAGTGTTCATAGATTAAATTCTGCTTTTTCACTTGGTCATAAATCCATTCTCCTTGCTTATTTCTCAACTGGGTAATATAATTTCGGCCTCTCCTTTTCGTTACCCAGTTGTGAAAAAAACTTGTACTACTGTCTCCCGCTTTCATCTAGTGCACTTCTGCTCTTTGATACCAGTAATCTCTCTGATTCTCCCATAGCTCTTCAAGCTTCTTTTGGATTACAGTGTCTTCTGCCCTTTTTCCTTCATCCTGGACTTCTTTCTGATGAAATGAATTCTTCTTCATCACTCAAGCTCACTCTTTAACTCTATAACTGAATTGCTGTTGGCACAATAAGAATATTTTCATACAAATTCAATCAACACTAAAATCATTCATGTTACCATTGAGCAAGTTGCAAACATGTTAGCCTTGAATGAAAATAGCTACATAACTAAAGGAAAGAACGTATTATTATCTCAAGTAAACATAAAACGTTATGACACTCTTTCAAACTAAACCATTTATGAGATTACTTAGACATTCTGAGAAAACCTTCCCTTACTACTCCTACGAGACTCGCCTTTTTTTTCCCCTATCTATTTTCTTCTGTTGTTTCTGAATTCTCAAATACATCTCGCTTCACCAAATATTCTCCAACACATCTCGCTTCACCAAATATTCTCCAACACATCTCGCTTCACCAAGCGTATTCGTTGGTAGAAATAAGAATGAATGTCATACGCCTGTTTTGGGACTTAAATGTTTGCTTCCAAGACATGCATCATCATTAAGGCCTATTGCATTCATATCTGGCTTTTGGAAACGAGCCTTGGATCATAAAGAAGGATAACAGACCCAATCTAAGCCTGTTAAGGTTAAAAGCTAAAGTGATTTGAGATCAGCACACTTAAATTTTTGAATGATTCCATCAGGCTACAATCCTCAAGAAAGCCAATCAAATCTTCATAAATGAAGCTCAAAACAAATATGTGTATATACAGGCACTAACAACAAAATGATTATTGTGGTTCTATCTAATCACTTTCTGGAGATGAAAGAAATTCTAGGCACAACATTGAAGATACTGTCAAAAACATCTTCCATGGAAGAGAACTAAATCCATGGGCCTGCAGATTTCAAAATCATACATTTTAGAAGTACTATTGAACTTCTACATGAGGATCAAACTTATGACAGAATCAAAATACTTTTTAGACCTGATATCAAATAAACTTCCAGTGGTCCTACTCTTCAAATTTTTTCCTTCATTGCTTCTGAAGACTGATGAAACCTGATTTGCGACATCTAATCTACCAAAGCTGACACTTTCTTCAATGATTCTGCTGCTTTTGCTAAGTCTGATTCTGAATGGCCAGCAGATATTAACAATCTTATGCCCACAGGTAGATTGCACTTATCAAGTGTTGATCTTTTAGAAGTTGCAACAAAAACAGATTCTTCCTTCAGCAACTGCAGACATATATTTATTAGAAATTCATTTAAAGGTAAAGATATAAAACAGTGAATAGGTATAAAGTTATACAAGTTAAATACGCCTAGAATTAGAGAAAGTACAGCCATGGGAGTAATAAGATTCGCAGAGTGAGGCTAAGAACAACCACTTACCCTATCAGCAATAACTTCAAGCAACTGAAGGTCACTTTTTGAGGAACCGGTCGATTTCTTTAATCGGAGAAAAACAATGGGAGATTCAGGATCACTAGCTATCTCAAGTCCCCTTATACCAGATAAACCTGCATGCAGGACATATTTCTCATTATGTACAATACATGGTAAATGAAAAGAAGTAATGAAGTTCAACCAAACCTTTCCATAGGGTGACAATATTTTTCTTGAGCTTTGTAATAAGATCAGGATTTTCTTCTAGAACATCAAATGCAGTTATAGCAGCACTTGCTAGGTAAGGGGGTAAAGATGCAGAAAACACATAACCAGAACTGCTAAGCCGCTGCCCAACAAAAACACAGTTAAGGATTAACAGATAGATCTAAAGATTCCAAAGAGAAACTGTTATTCAACAAACAATTGCGGGGAAATTACGCTTTGGCAAGGGATGTTATATCACACAGTCAACTAGAAGTTTTCATACCTGGTGTTCAATGACTCTAGCACTCCCGGTGCAGAATCCTCCCTCTGTAGCCAATGCATGTCCCATAGCAGCTGTTATGATGTCTATCTTCTCAACCTACAATCAAAGACGGAACAAAATCATGTACTGGGAGACTCGGTAACCTACTAAATTTGGAAAAGCCTCAAAACACACCGGCACTTTGTAGCGTTCAGTTAAACCTCTACCAGAACCACCAAGCACCCCTAAAGAATTACTCTCGTCCAGTAAAACACGGAAACGATACTTTTCCTTGAGTCTGACGATTTCATCTAGAGGAGCAATTTGTCCAGAATTCTGTAATTCAAGAAAAGCCTTTTAGAACATAACTCCTTGATGTAATAGAAAGTTGCAGGGAACACCAATCCAGAAATAATTAAATATGACCTAAAATACAGTAAAAGAAAAAGAAAAGAATGCTCAATTTTCAGAAATTAGTACCATAAATTCTGATGCTATGACAAACTTAAATTTTCATTTATTGCACAAAATTCAATTTCACCAAGAGGAAATCTAATAATCACCAGCAAAAACCAAACCAAAATATAGGAAAATCTCAGAGACTGTTAGACATTCTAGTCAGCCACGTTTATTTCTAGAAATTTTTCGAGTCTAGCATAATTAATTGAAGTGCTTCACCATAAATTCCCCCAGATATACTCAGTTTTTGGTCAAACAGGACAACACATCAATTAGGGCTAGAAACCAGTGAAGCGCTAGAAAATGGAAACTTCAAATACTGAATTTGTTGGACCATTTATTTGAAATTTGTTGTGTAGAGTCTTCACTTGTGCAGAAATTGGAAAGTACATTTTCTGAAATTCCACATGCAATCCAAATTAGTACAGAACCATGACACCATCATTTCCGTTGTTATATTTGACATCTTATAGCTCATAATGACAAATATACAGTCATCTCATCATCACGGTAACATCTGGCATTACTAATAATTTTATACAAACATCATGAGAGCAATGATGCTCATGTAACATATTGGCATGCTCAACAGCCACCTCGAGCAGATGGCTAAAAATTACTTGCCAAGAAAGACTCAGTTATGCCGAAAGCATAGGTAATTCTTAGGAACATCTCATTTGATATTCCTACTGGTTTTTTCATGGTGACACATACACATTATTACAAGAGAACCATCCCAAAGGAATTCAAGATCACCTGGTAACTACGGTCTTATGGGCCGAGTCAAAAGAAATTTTCACATCAATTTGTCAGATCCTCTTTGGAACCACATTCTGACCTTCCTTACAAGAGTGACATTATTGCTAAATGTCCTAGCGAACCGCTGTTAGTTAATCAGTTTTATTTCTGCATAGAGAAGTATGGATTAGTACTACCAGTTCACCATTAGCTTACCTGCACTGTATCCACCATAAAATTGACTGAAGTGGTGCTATTTTAAGGAAGATGCCAACACTATCCATTCTGAAAGATTCTTTAGCCTCCAAGGCATCCTTTTTCTTCCATATGAACAACTATCCTATCCCTTTGAAGAGGGAATTCTAATTTATTAACCAAGTAGTCATCTCATCAATTTACTTGGAGGTTTATGAATTTGCGCTTTCTTACTACACTGCAAACACTGCCCCGCCCCCCTCCTCTCTTGAGCTCCTGTATCTTTTGTTTCAGTCAATGGCTTATACAATTGCTCCTAACAACTAAAAACATAACACACATATTGAATTATCCAAGTAATAACAACTTGAAAAAGAACAGGAAAAAAGAAAAGGCAAGTTTTATTTTCAAGTGCGAGATGAATGTGCGTAATCATTCCTGAGATTTTATATTGCAACTGAGATATGATAGTTCTTCAGCAAATTAATAAGCTTTGACAAATCTATAGGATGATACCTGATACACAGCTTCAACCACAATATAGCGCCTGACCTTCTCCGCTCGTTTGTTCTCTTGGGTTACCTTCTCTAGTGTATTTCTTAAAGACTCCATGTCATTGTGCTTGAAATATATTATCGTACTTCTAGAAAGATAAAGGCCATTTTGAATTCCCCAGTGCACACCCTCATCCCTGCAAGAGCAACAAAGGTTTTGAGCAAAAATAAAAATGCCCCAATCAGGAACATAAGAATGACATGATTGGGTTCTGCACCATGAAAGAACTAACATAGTTTAAAAACACAAGGATATTGACAGCATATTATAAGATTAACATCATCCTAGCTCAACAGAGTGATGATAGAGTAAGAAAGAAGAAGAAATGACGAGATGAGGAAGAAGTAATCAGGTAATTAAGGAAGAAAGGGCAAAGAACTATCCAAAGGTTTGGAAAGTGCTTAATATTGGGGCCTATAAAGGGCTTGCAAGGAAAATATATTTATTGTTCCTTAATAAAAACTTTTCCACAGTCATAAGGTTAAACAATTTGAAATGCTGCAAATCAATCCAAAGGTAACCTCTTAAAGATGTCTGCTTGATATAGATCTTATACATCTAAATTCTAAAGTAATGCTATTCGTGAATCACCATTAGATGACAAAGATTAAAAAGTACTCACGCAACAATAACATCTCCCTTCTTGCAAAATGCTGGAATTGCACTGAACATGGTGGAAAGCCCATAAGAATAAAGTATGGAATCAGGAGTTCCTAAAAACTTGGCAATTCTAGCTTCACAATCAAGGTGGACATCTGTACCAAACAGAAAATTAACTTAGGTATAATGTCAAATAAAGGACAAAACTACAAGGAAGGTCATGAAATTAAAGTTCTATAAACAGCTGAAATAAACTTATACCAATTGTTCCATAAAATCCACGAGGCCCACAAGAACCAACACCATATTTCTCCAATGATTTTGTACAGGATTCCTGTTGTGCAACTTAGTTGTGAATACAATAATTAAGTTGAATCCTCAAGACAACCAAAGTATCATTAATGAGAAAGATAGCTTCTGCTTACAAGTAACTTTTCATGTCCCAATAATCCCAGATAATTTGCAGAAGCAAAGTTTAGAACTTCTATGCCATTAATTGTCGCATGTGGCCCAGCAGCACTGCAAGATACTTGCGGAATAAATATGTATTCTAAATATAAAAACAACTAAGTCTTTATCCTAATATGTGAGTTGGCTATATGGATCCTACCTCACCATTGTGCTCTATAAAAACACATATTTTCTTTTAAGTTTAGTTATATCAGTCTTTTTTAACAGTTTTGTTGCAACTCGTTTTAGGTCTTCCTTTTTCCCTCTTAATTTGAGTTAATAATTCTTTATTTTCTACATGCTGCATTGGTGCATCTAAAGGTCCCCTATGCATACGTCCAAAATACTCTAAACGTGTCTCTCGTGTTTTCTCATCTATTAGGGTTAGATGAAAATGCATTTAGAATAAAAATGTGTTCTACATACCAACTAAGCCTTTATCCCACTCTATGGGATAGGCTATATGGATCATATTTCGCCATTGCTTTTTATTAAAACACATATTTTCATTTGAGTTGAGATAATTTGTATATTTTTTAATAGATTCTTTCTAAATCTTTTTAGATCTTCTCCTTCTTTTGGTTTAATTTTTTCATCTCTAAATGCCGTATTGGTACATCTAAAAGTCTCCTACACTCATGTCTCAACCACCTTAAATGTTTTTCTCTCATTTTTTTCATATAATGGAGCTACCCATACTTTATTTCTAACACATTTATTACTTATTTTATCCAGTCTAATATGTCCATACGTCCATCTTAATATTTTCATTTCTATTATCTTTCATTCATTTTCTGATCACAAAAGCACAAAAGCTCTTTATTCTGATGAAATGCAAAACAAAATTTAATATCTCCTCTTCCAGTTGTTCATCAATTTTGCTGTCATTTTTCTTTCCCATCTCTAGATTTGATTTTTTTTTTTATTTCTTTTTATCCCTTGAAAAAGGGCACATATTTCATGATTCTAACACAAATCAAACTAGGAAATAAAAAAAACTCATACAGAGTAAAATGAATTTTTACCTCTCTAATACTGGAGGTTCGTATATCATTTCTTCTCTAATTTGAGGAATAAGGGGTTCAGGAACCCATTCATCACATAGCTCATCAACTTCCTGAATAATGTGAAACGCAAATACATATGCATATGTCAGAGATTTGGTGAAACAAATAATATATTGGAAGAGAAAGAATATAACCATAAAAGCTTAGAGCAAATTTAGTTAGTCAACTCTACTTCAAGAATTCCACATTCAACTCTAAAATTGATTAAAATCAGTTTTGGTACATTAGGTTTGAGAGGATAATAATTGTGTTTTAGGACAGATTTCTAAGTCCACCTCCCTTATAGTTAAAAAAAAAAAAATTTCTTCGTTACAAAAGTAAGAGTCCATGCCAAACACCTGAGAAGAAAGAGAATAAATGAGAGCTAATCATCGAAGAAAGAGAATAAGTGAGAGCTAATCATTGATTATAAGTAAAATGTGAGACACATTGAAGTCAAAAGAATAGTAAGTACAGTAATTTAACCAATAATACCATTCCATATCGTGCAACAAACATTCAAAAACTATGAAAAGAACTTAATTGGGGTGGGAGTATGGGTGGGGGAAGGGGGGAACAGAGAGACATAGAAAGAGGTTCTAACCATAACATCATAACGTCAAATACACAGAGTACATGCTTACCATCTTTATTGGCTCTACAAGTACAGACAATATAATCCTCTCAGAATCCTTCCCTTTTTCCCTGAAGGCCATTATTACTTGTTACTGCAATCTGGTTGGGATTTTCCATTTCTTTCTTCTTTCTTTTTCTTATTCACTTTTTTTTTTTTTTAATGTCTTGTTTTCTTCCTTCCTTCTTTTCATATTTATTTTTTACCACCACAAATAAGTGTCACATCCCAACAATTTTGTGTCTAGGACATGCTTGTTAGCATCCATCAAAATTTGATAACTTAAGAAGCATAATTTTCCCGAAATTGATCTATTAAGTACCTAAATGATGAATTAGGTGTTTTTTCATACAAATGTTCCTAAAGAAAGAGAAGAAAAAAAATGACAACAGCAGAACTCAATTAACATCATCTAATGCTTTGCTTAAAGCAATAAGCCACCACTGTCTAAAATGAGATTTAGCGCAATTCCAGAATAAACAACCTGATATCCGCCTCCAAATATTATTATTGCACTCTAACACAATTTTCCCACCAATAACACTTGAGAAGCATAGGAGAAGGAGAAAGAGCAAAAACTATTTCTTGTTCTATTTGTTATCCTCAAATAACAAAATAAACCAGGCCAAACAGGAAGGCGCAAAAATTAATAACCAAAAACAAGTTCTCTGGCCACAAAGATGTGTTGGACAAACCTTCTTTGTCAATGGTCTTTTAGGTGGTTTATAACTTTTCTGGGAAAGCAGGAAAATAATCACAACAAAGAGAATACCCTCCACAAATAGATGCCCTATATAAAAAAGGCAAATGTTAGAGACCCTATAAGATGATGAATAAGCATCTCAGCAAAGTTTAGCTTGATAGCAAACCTCCAATGTTCACTCCAAAGACAACGGCTCTAGCAAAAGGAGCATCAAATGCAAATGTCAACCACTCGGATGCAGCTTTTAACATATCCATAGCAACTGATGTCATGGAATTAATTTGCTAGGTTTCACATTAACAAAAAGTAGCAGCAACTCAACAGCAAAGAAGAAACAGATTCTTTGTCCAAATGTTAATTAACTGTAACACCAACAATGAGTTAACTCACATCAGTTAAAAGAAGTGTGTGTGTGTTTATATATATATATATGTATGTACGTACGTATGCATGCATGTAAAATAATTATCAAATAAAACCCAGCAAGTACAAGTTAACAGTGGCTTAAAGACTAAAAGACTAGACTACATATGAATTATCTACCAGCATCAACAAGGACAAAGAATATCATGTCACACATAACAATTAATGAGTACCTTCAACTGAACAAAGCATTTATTTTGGGTTAACATATAAAATTGAAAAAAAAAAATCCTACTTCTTGTGGCCGGTATCTGAAAATATTAACAAAGAACACATCATGTCACTCATCTATTATCTTACAAGAAAGAAAAAGTATCTTACTGATACATTTCTTTCTTTTTTATTTTCCCAATATAATGTACCCCAGATATCAAAGGAGCAAACTTTTGATACTTTGTAACTATACAGAAGAAAGATTTCAATAATTCTTTTTCCATTTTAGATGGTAAAAAAGTCAAGAGCTCCATCAAGCACACGTCAACAACCCATCATGCCTTTGTCACATAATAAGTGTGTTGAAGTGCTAGTGTATTTTGTTGAACTCTAGATTACACTACATGTTACCAAGAATTAGAGCTTAAATATATCTTTCTAACAACTTATTCTGTAAGAAAGTACTGGATCAAGTACCACAACCATGATTCTAGAGTTCCTACCAAGCCAATTATCAAGAAAACAAAACAGTAACACCTAAGCACCTCAAAGTATAATCAATCAGGCAAAAAGTATGCTGCTGCAAACAACTCACTGTTAGTTGTAATGCCTTTAAATACCAATTCTTATAGAGAACCAAAAACAACCCCAACCCCTTTCTACATCCTTCTAATATGAAAAAATCCACATCCATGATGCAAAACCATATTTACTGTACGAAATCCACCATTTTTCAATCGGGATATACATTCTTCATTTACATATAGTGCAAAAATAAGTATGAGGTTTCTGTCGATTAACACATATATCTCGACCAGATCAATCAGCTACTTATAAAAAATAATTTAATTACACAAACCCAAAACAAAAAAGCATAATTGAATCAGATCCCGCCAATCAGTTAGCCAATTTAAACAGAAAATTTCACAAAAAGGGAACATAACCATAAACACAGTTGAAACAAAAAGAAATTTAAATTAAAATGGACGCTTAAGCAAAATTTACGACCAAAAGCTTAGCTTCGGATCCAGAAAGGGCTTGAGCGCTAGACCGAGGAGGGATGGAGCCGGCGGCGGGAAGGGAGAGAGGAGGAACGGGAAAGACAGGTGGCGCACCCGGGGTACCTGCCTGCTGAATGGGGGCAAATTGAGGGAGAGTAACTGTTATCCGTTAATTGACCTTTCATGCAGAATTTTCTTGTGGGTTTTTCTCCATTTCCATAGTGCTTGAATTACTTGTACTGTCTGCAATAAAATTTGTTCACGAGCCGAAATGGGTGTTCGAATTCAATGATCCGACCCGATTCGAAATACTCGGATCGAATCAAAATAAATTTCGAATCGAATAAATGGGTTAAGATTAAATTTCAGATCAGACCGAATCTGACCCGTTTGATCCGTCTTGTTTTTGCCTGAACCTCTACTGAAAAACTACATTAAAATGTGCAAAGATATATGTTTGAATGCAAACCAAACACGTCTTACCGCACTTGTCGCTGAAAAGGCTAAAATCGAATCATCCAGAAACTGTGAAACAGACTTAGAGTTCAGAAATCCTGAACCACCGCAGCATGCTGGTGGAACTGCCGCCGCGGAGGGTACGGCGATATTCAGGTGGGAAAAAGCTGTGTGTACATAGGCATGGGCTATTCATGATGGCACCTAATTTCTGGGATCCACAATCCCAGAGCCCTGTTGGTCTCAGGCTCTCAGTCACGGCACTTTGATGACCCTGATCATCTAACTTCAGTAGCCATCGGAGTCTTGCAGCGCATCAATATTCTCATTCCCTCCAAGTTCAAGCCTTTGGCACCAATTCTCCGTCTTCATAACAAAAGAGCAGTCTTTGCTGTTACTTCTTGCTCATTTGGGGTTTTTTAATTTTTTCTTTTATTTTATAATAAACTGTTGTTTCTGCTTTTGTAAGATTAGGATGGTTGGAAATCGTTTTTTGGTTTTGGTTGGAATGTGAAAAGCTAGAAAACGGACGGCGGCGAGCCACAGAGACAACGGCGGCTTTGTTAGTAGTCGGCAGGAAAAAGAAAAAGAAGGATTAGGGTTACCCGACCCGACCCGACCCGCCGCATTAAGAAAAATTAAATTGATTTTCATTTGATTTGATTCGATCCCATCGTAAGTTATTTGAACAGCTCCAGTAATAATTTTACCCTATAAAATATAACTAACATCTTTAAAAAAAAAAAAAACGGCTCCAATAATAATAGAAATTCTAAATATTTTTGTTTGGTTTAAACATGTAATAGTTATTAGAGAATTTTATAATTACTTCCTTGTGTTTGACGAGATGGTTTTGTTATGCTTTTACCAATGAGAAAGTCACATATAATATATTTACATAAACATATACACATTTAAACAAATTTCTAATGAATGGTTATCTATTCTTGTAGGTTACCTTGTAATTATTAAAACCAATTAATTTATATAATTATTAAATAAATTAATTTTTCTACCTATTAACATTTTCAGATTAAATCACCAAAAATCTAAATAATTATTTTTGAAAATAAATTTAATAGAAATTAAATTTAATCCTAATAATATCAAAGAAATTAAATTTAAAATTTAATGAAAAGTGTAGAAAAATTAATTGTAATTATTACAATTGTTGCACCAAAAAATTACAACATTATGAAAATTATTTTATTACACAAAATAAAAGTAGATGGATTGTTATAAAAACTCATTGTATCATTAATAATTAATGATGACACCAAGTTTTGATTGATTACTGCACTCCAAAATGACAAAAAAATATATGGTACTATCATTAATTAAGATTGTACTTTTTAAGTATATATATTTTACCTTCAAATAATTAACATTGTATCATTAGAGTAAAAGTATTGTAACATCATGAAAATTAATAAATTAATTTGTAAATTCAATTTTGAACGTATGTAGGTGAACAATTATACTTGCTAAAATGCAAACGCCAAAACAATTTTGATCAATGACTATATTCCAAAGTGATTGAAAATTATATTGTACCACCATTAATTAAGAATGTACTTTCTAAATATTCATATTGTACTTTCAAATAATTAACATTGTACCACCTGAGAAAAATGTATTATATGGTCACAACAATTGATAAATTAATTCATAAATTCAATTTTGGACTTATGTAGGTCAACAATTACACTTATACAAAATGCAAACGCCAAAAATTCTAATTGATGACTACACTCCAAAGTGACTGAAAAATGCATTGTACCATCATTAATTAAAAATGTATTTTCTAAATATTCACAACATTCTACCATCGGGAAAAAATATTTTGTACTACTACGACAGTTAATAAATTAATTTCTAAATTCATATTACACACTTATAAATGGGAAATTTGCATATATAGCAGGGTTGACCGTTGACTTTGCAAATATAGCACCCTCCTTTTTTCCCTTGCAAACATAGCACTTCAGGGTTGAACAAAGACCAACATACCCCTCTCTCACTTCAGTTCTTCATAGCATCTTCTTCTTCGGTTTTTTCTCTCTAAACTCTCTAAATTCGCAGACCCTCTCTTCTTCGGTTTTTTTGTCTAAGTTCGCAGCTCTCTAAATTCGCAGACCCTCTCTTCTCGTAATAGAATCTAGTAAACAAATTTTCTTCTCACCACATTGTTCACAAACTCCATTGGCCCATCATCTGTAAGCAAGAAGATCGCTACTGTGGAGTCAAAGAATCAGCTGTTAGAGGTTAGTCAAAATTTACTTTTTCGAACTGGGGTTGTGAAATTGAAAAGAATGTCAAGCCCTATAGTCGAGCACTAGGTCGAGCAAAGTAAAGGTCGAGTATTATATCGAGTTATAGGTCGAGTAATATGTTGAAAGGTCAAGTAATTGGACTGTCCTTCTCATAAATGGTCGAGTCTTGTATTAGGTCGAATAAATGGTCGTGCATAAGGTCGAGTCTGGTAATTGGTCGAATAAACGGTCGTGCATAAGGTCGAGTAACAGTGACAAAAGTAAAAACGATCATTGACTGAAGTCGAGCAAGATCAAAATTATATCAAAATTCAATATAACAACAAATTGTTCGAAACACAAAAGTAAAATTGACAATTTCTTAAAACACAATGGTCCTTCAAATAAAAGTAAAAACTAATACAAAGTTAAAACATGTCAATTGTCTTCAACTGCGCTACTACATTCGTCCACTTCGGAAACAGTTCCGACTTCTTCAGAATCATTTCCCATGGCATTTTGTAAACGCCTAATTTTGGCCTCCAACTTGTCAAGACGAGCATCCAATTTGGCCGTCTGCTTCGCAACACGTTTGACGTCCTTATGTTCCAACTTGTCAACACGAGCATCCAAACGGTTGACTCCTTCTTTTAGATCTTTGACGCCCTTTTCTAAAGCGGCGGCGTTTTCGGGCATCTCTGCCAGCTCCGCTATGTCGGAGCCGAGAGCATTCATTGCTTCTTGCATATTCTCAGATACGATAACCGATTTCTCCTGCAAGACATGAAAGAAAATAAAAGTAACATGCTGCTTGATAATTTGCTCGACTATTAACTCAATATGAATACTCGACTTCAGGCTCGACTATTAACAAGACTAAATACTCGACCAACAATATGGCTCGACTAATTACTCGACCTATGATCGACCAAATTGCATTTCTGGTCCAAGCCCTAATTAAACTCGACGGTAAACTCGACTATTAACTCGACGTATACTGTTACTCAACTTCAGGCTCGACTATTTACTCGACTAAATACTCGACCAACAATATGGCTCGACTAATTACTTGACTTAGGGTTCGACCAAATTTCACTTCTGTCGAAAACCAATTACAAATTCAAACAAACCCAACTCAAATTCCAACATTCAATAACACTGCACTCTATCAGTATGAATTCATAAGAATAAAAAGACAATTTGTAGTTCAATTTCGACTGACCTTGTGAGCCTGCACATTCTTACTTGAAGATGATGGTCCTCCTTTTGTGCTTGCCGTTAAAACGGGTGATATATATTGTTTTGTTGTAGAGGGAGTTTTGTAGTGTTAAGAAAATGAAGAATTACTGAGTAAAGCAACTGAGCAAATGGGGTCTGCAAACTTCTACGAACTTAGAGAGAAAAGAAATTACGAGCAATGGGGTCTGCGAACTTAGAGAGCTGCGAACTTAGACAAAAAAACCGAAGAAGAGAGGGTCTGCGAATTTAGAGAGTTTAGAGAGAAAAAACCGAAGAAGAATATGCTATGAAGAACTGAAGTGAGAGAGGGGTATGTTGGTCTTTGTTCAGCCCTGAAGTGCTATGTTTGCAAGGGAAAAAAGGAGGGTGCTATATTTGCAAAGTCAACGGTCAACCCTGCTATATATGCAAATTTCCCTTTATAAATAAACAATTACACTTGTTCAAATGCAAACGTTAATAAATTCTAATTTGTGACTGCACTCCAAAGTATACAAAAAATGCGTTGTACCGTCATTAATTAATAATATACTTTTTAAGTATGCACATTGTACCTTCAAATAATTAACATTGTATTACTTGAGAAAAATGCATCGTACTACCACAATAATTAATAAATTCCGTTTTAAATTTAGTTTTACACACACACACACACATATATATATATATGAGCAATTACACCAAAGCAAATGTAAACGTCAATAAATTCTAATAGGTGACCACATTCCAAAGTGTCCAAAAAATGTATTGCACCGTCATTAATTAACAATGTATTTTTTTAAATATTCACATTGTACTTTCAAATAATTAAAATTGTACCACTAGAAAAAAAAGGTGTCGTACCACCTCAACAATTAATAAATTAATTTCTAAATTCAATTTTGCACTTATGTAAATGAGCAATTATACTTGTGCAAAAGTAAACGTCAATAAATTATAATCAGTGACCGCACTCCAAAGTGTCCAAAAAATGCATAATACCATCATTAATTAATAATGTACTTTTTAAATATTTACATTATACTATCAAATTTTTAATATTGCACTACTCAAGAAAAAGTATTGTACAACCTTGATAAATAATAAATTAATCCGTAAATTTAGTTTTGGACATATGTAAGTGGACAATTACACTTGAGAAAATACAAATGCCAAAAAATTCTAATCGGTGACTACACTCTAAAGTGACTAAAAAATGCATTGTATCATCATTAATTAAAAATGTACTTTCTAAATATTTACAATGTACTGTTAAATAATTAACATTGTACTATCCGAGAAAAATGTTTCATATCACCACGACAATTAATAAATTAATTTCTAAATTTAGGTTTGCACATATGTAAATGAATAATTACACTTGTGCAAATACAAATGACAATAAATTTTGATCATGACCACATTCCAAAGTGACTGAAAAATACATTGTACTATCATTAATTAATAATATACTTTTTAAATATTCACATTGTACCTTGAAATATTTAATATTGTACCATTCGAGAAAATGTAACGTACCACCATGACAATTAATTAGTAAATTAATTTGTAAATTCAATTTTGGACTTATGTAGATGAACAATTATACTTGCACGAATGCAAACAACAAAAAAATTGATTGGTAACTGCACTCCAAAATAATTGAAAAATGCATTTTGCTGTTATTAGTTAAGAATGTATTTTCTAAATATTCACATTGTACCTTCAAATATTTAACATTGTACCACCTAAGGAAAATGCATTGTACGACCATGACAATTAATAAATTAATTCGTAAATTTAGTTTTGGACTTATGTAGATCAACAATTACACTTACGCAAATGCAAACGTCAAAATTTTTTTGATTGGTGATTGCACTCCAAAGTGATTGAAAAATGTATCATTGTTAATTAAAAATGTATTTTCTAAATATTCACATTGTTACCCTCAAATAATTAATATTGTACCACTAGAGAATTAATAAATTAATAAATTAATTTCTAAATTCAGTTTTGTATATATGTAAATGAACAATTACATTTGTGCAAATGCAAACGTTAATAAATTCTAATTGGTGATCGCACTCCAAAGTGTCCCAAAAATGCATTGTACCGTCATTAATTAATAATGTATTTTTTAAGTATTCACATTGTACTTTTAAATATTTAATATTATATACCTCGAGAAAAAGTATTGTACTACCACAACAATTAATAAATTAATCTGTAAATTTAGTTTTGGACATATGTAAATGAACAATTACACTTGAGCAAATACAATTCAGGGTGTATATGTTAGTTTTCTAAGTTGCTTTTTTGTTTTTTCACTTATTATGTTAGTTGACTTTAATGGTCTTTAAATCAAAGGGAGTATTGATAGTTTTCTCAAATATCGAGTTCAATTGGTAGTTTTCACAAATCACAAGAGTAGTAGATATAATTCTCTCAAAAAATAAATGTACTCATAATTATTTGAGTTTATGTCAATAAATTTCGGACTAAATTAACAAGTTTTAATTGTAAGAAATTAAAATATTTTAAATATGTAATTATAAATTTTCAAATATTAGTGGACTAAAATTGTAATAAAAAAATATTAGGGCACAATGTACTAATTAGTGTTTTGGTTTGGACCAAATATAATTGTAGTTTTTATAAACCCTATTTTATAATTAAAGAGAAATTAAATGTTTGAATATTATTAAAATTGTTATTAGAAAAGATAATCAGTATTGGTGTATTATTACCATGTCACTTGTATTTTTTTTTATTTGTTACATCCTATTCAAATCTTTTTCATTGAATGAAATCTAATGGTGTGAAATAAATTGACACAACCATCCAGTCAAAATAATGGAGGGGACTGTAGTCTTTCTCATAGATATTATTGTATATTAGTAATAAAAATCATTCAAAATTTTAACGTTACCCATAGTAGTAAAAAAGAAAATTATTTCAATGGTTATTTAACTTTTACAGTTGTATATTTTTAACCACTGAACTTTGTGAATTAACTTATAACTCATTCAACTTTTACAATTGCTCACTTGTGGTCGTTCCGTCTATTTTGATTGTTTGACTTAACAAAATAACTATTTTCTAGGGTAATTTTGTTCATATATATATGTGTGTGTGTATATATATATATATATATATATTTCTATTTTTATTTCTCTATTTTTCCTTCTTTTCTCCACCGCCATTAATATGACATTCAATCAATTATCTAAATTTCTTACACATTTAGTGGTGCAGGTATAGGGATGGCAAAAAAAACCATCCCGATGAGTTTCCTGACCCCGGAACCGGTCAAAACCCGGTTGACCGGATTTTTTTCGGGTTCGGGGTCGGGTTTGGAGTTTAGATTAAAACCCAGGGTCGGGTTCAGGGAAGGTACAGGGGTACCAAACCCGAACCAGAACCCGAATGGCCGGATTCAGTGAAAACCCGAACCCGAATGTTGGGTTCGGGGAAAACTCAAAAAAACTCGACCCCGATCCCTTTTTATATTTGTAATATTATTTTATATTTTAATTTTTATATTTAAAATTTCATTTGTTGCAATTACAAATTCATGAAGAAGATTAAAAATTTGATAAAATAGAGAGTCACATCACAATGGAACTTTTTCATTAATTTTTCTAAGACAATTTTATTACAAATAGAATTTTAAATAAGAACTAAGAAGTTTTTATTCTATTGTAATTGAAATAGGATTATAGAAAATACAGTATAAATTAAATTGGAAAAAGGTTTTTTTTATTATTACAGATTAATTAGTAAATGAACCATTTATCTCATGTAATCATGTTAAGAAAATAATTAATAAGCATTTTATATGTCCTAACTATGCTTTGCAAGTCTAATTAACTATTTAAAATCGTAAACTATGAGTTATAATCTATACATTTATACATACACATTAAGTAATCATTAAATTTATAACTCATAGAGTGTATAGTTCATAATTCATACAAATTACATTGAGTTATATTTATATTTATACATATAAGAAGTGTTATATATATATATATATAAGATTATGGAGTTAATTAACTAAATGCTAGTGTTTTGAACATTTGACCAATTGATTTGTATTACTATTACATATGACACGTATTTATATTAGTTTTACTCATATATTAGAATTGATTAAATATAATATAAGAAGTGAAGAAATGAACATATTTATAATTTTGAATGAAATAAAATTAAATAACAAACAAAATGTTTTATATAGTGACACCATTTTGTACTTTTAATAATCTTTGTGACATTGTATATTTCCATAAAATAACCATTCGAGAATAGATGTTGATGCTTCAATTTGCAAGAAAACGCAAAAACATTTGAATGTCTTTTATTGAAAGATATATGACCCTAATGTTTCATATACACTAATCTTAAAAACTTTATTAATTTTTTCATTAAATTATTGATTTTTTTTCATTAAATTATTGCTTCATATCTTGTTTATATCTACTTTATCAAAATATATACAAGATTATAGAGCTAATTAACTAAATGCTAGTGTTTTGAGCATTTGACCAATTGATTTGTATTACTATTACATATGACATATATTTATATTAGTTTTACTCATATATTAGAATTTATTAAATATAATATAAGAAATGAAGAAATGAACGTATTTATAATTTTGATAATTATATTTTAAAATTGTAATAATAATATTAATATATTAAATCAGAAAAGAAAAAAAGAAATTTATTAAAAAATGTAAAAATTATTTAAAAATAAGATAAAATAATTCAAAAAAATAGAGAAAATAATATGTATAGATTTGTTAATTGATCATATTAATATAAAATGCTATATTAATTGACTAAATTTTGTATTAAAATATGAAGGGTGAAATTGAAAGAAATAAAAATATTTTGAAGAAATAAACGCATTTTAAAAAATATTTTACACTTAATACAAAATGCTATTTCTAAGCATCAATAGAATAATATTTACGGGTTTGGGGATTCGGGTTCAGGGTCCCCGTGGGGAACCCAAAACCCGATCGGGGGGCGGGAATGGGTTTTAGGGTTAAAACTCGATCGGGTTCGAGGGCGGAGTAAAATTTCGGGTTTGGGGATGGGATTGCAACCCCTGACCCCGAACCCGAAAATTGCCATTCCTATGCAGGTAGCAATTATTTTTTGTTAGAGATTTCCTAATAATATTAGCCACAAGTTTTTAAAGGACACCATTTTCTTGGGATTTTTGTTGGAGTTTTCCTAATAATTTTGTGTATTAGTTTTGTGAAATTTCTTGGTGAAAATCTAGAATGAAAAAAAATTGATATTGAAAATAATGGTAGGAGTAGCTGTGGGATAGTGTTTATGGTAGTGACGGCAGCGGCAATAGCGATAGTGGGTAAAAAAGTAAGGAGGATTATGGGAACAAAAATATCCTTTAGATATGTACCGATTACATAATTTCATTCCGTTAAGTCAAATAATCAAACTTGATAGAATGGCCATGAATGACCAATTTCAAAAGTTGAGTAGTTTATTAGTCAAATCGAAAAATTAAGTGGTCAAAAGTATATAATTAAGAAAGTTTAATGGCCATGAGATAATTTGCTCCTAGTAAAATCCAATATGGAAAAAAGAAGAATAACAAGAAAAGTAATAAAGATACAATATATATTGGGGAAAAAAAGAAGAAAAGGAAAGACAATAAAATATATAATGAAAGCTACAAAATGTAATACCGACACGAATTTGATATAATATATAATGTAGTACTAAAAACATAAAAGAACAAAAGTTGAAATGATAAAATGATTTAATAAAATATATAAAATGAATTAGTAAAATATATAGGGGCATCACAACATCAAAAAGCAAATATATCATAGAGGTTTCACTACTATATAATTGAGGCTTCGCAACAAACTATAAAAGTTTCTAAATAAATATACTATTACCTTAACAACAAGGTGACACGAGCAAAATAGATGCCTCCTAATTAGTCAAACTTTTACAAACATTGATGAGGTTTTTATATATGAACTTTCAAATGAATACCAAGCATAAGACATACAAAAGATGTTACAAGTGTTCATGAACTTTACATGAGTATGTACTACCAACTTAATAATTAATATCCAAACTACAATTACAAAAAAAGTTAGAACATATTCTTTCACTTCAAAGGGATATAAACTAAACAACCAACATTTATAATGTCTTAACAAGTTGCTTTAATGACCTTATACTTATTTTACTACTGAATTTATGCTTGCTAAACTCTTCCAAAAACTTATGGCATTTTTGTATATTCATTTTGCATCCAAGTTGACATTGATTTAGAGTGAGAATCTATATTTTTCATGAATTATTGAACTTTATATTGGGTTGTTTAAGGTTTGATTCAACATTTTTGAGTATAAGTTATGTACAACAAAGCAATTCTTGGAACTTTTTGGGATTCTGTTACACACTATCTCCCTTTTCTTATTAGAACCAGATGTACTGTAGGAAGTGGATGGTAGGTAATGTAACATGGAATCAACTTCAACTTTATTGTCTAATAGGAATCTAGGAGCTCTAATTCAAGAAGATTCAAACTAAAGGATGTTTGGAGGTGAGGATAAAACATGAAAGCTTCTTCAAATGTTAAAGGTGTCAGTCAAATTAAATCCACTCAGTAATATTCATGGGGCAATGACAAATGTTAGAGCCAAGAAAATAAAAAAAATTACTCAATGGGTTCATTAAAGAAATTCAATCTAAGGAAAAATCCAACATAGGTGATCTTAAGCCTAGATTGATTAGTATCTTAAATGTAATTATCAATAGGCCTTGTACTTAAACCCTTTTATTTCTTAGGAACCCAATTATCTTAAAAATTAGTGGTATGGCCAAAATTTTTGATATAAGGTCGACCAACTCGAAGTCTTTATTTTAGATTTTAGTTTGTTAATTAGTTATCTAGTTGTTTAGATTTTTCTTGACCAATCTTTTAAAGGACCTTTTAGATGGTTTTCTAGTTGTATTGATGGTCAAGCAATTAGCATTATTTTCCAAAAGGTTTAGGAAGAGTCTTGTAACAAATAGGTATTTTTGATGCCAACCTTAACCCTATAAATATAGGGGAGTTCAGGCACGCTATTAAATCATCTTTGGAAAATAAAATTTGTGAGGTTTTTCTTTCACTTGTGAGTTCTTTTGTAAACTTATTTGAGTCTTATAAAGTTCTCTTTGTGACCCTCTTTTCAACTTATCAACTAAACTTGATCCTTTTAGTTGTGGCGTTTTATAATTAATGCTTATTCAAATTTTCTTGGGTAAGGGTTTTGGTTCAATTTGAGATTTTCATATCAATTCAAAAAGGGTAATTCTTGAAACTTGATCTTAATAAACAAGGAGTTTTAAGGTCATCCTTAAAGTTCGTATCATTGTTACTAGTGCCAAGGTCCATTATAGATAAACCAAATCAATATTTTCTACATTATGTGCAATAGCTATTAGATATTCTATTATAACACCTGTTGCTCTATCCTTGCCATATACTATTTCCAGTTCTAAGATATAAGGGAATGATGTATTATATAGGCTCTTAGTTTTTTTGTGACTTTATAAGAAATTACATAACAACAATAAAAACAATCCATGCACATTAGCAATTAAGCCTAACAAGTGTTCCATTTAAGCCTCACCATTTCAAAACATTCAAGCAAATCACAATATGAATATATGAATACCAAATGGATATATATATATATCATTACATGCTTACCCTAACCCATGCCTTATATCTTCACACACTATTTTATTCTTTACATCATAACAGGTGCAACCACTTTATTTGCACAATTCATGGATAGCATGAAATTTTGTCTTCAGGAATTTGATGCTAAAATTAATGTGCTTAACTTCCTTTGTGAAGGTGGATAAATTTTACAACAATATTTTTTGTATCTCGTTCATGTAGTTATTTTTGAGACCCCCACATGTCAATAAATTTCACATTTCTTGGTTTAGCCAAACAATCAATCTCTACGCATCAATATCCTTTGCTTATCAGCCACTAAGATCAGTTATCAATTTTAAGGGACTAAAGATAGCAAGATACAACATCACATGCCAACGAAGCCAAAAAATAAAAATAAAACAGAAGAAGAAGAAGAAGAAAGATTGATTCCTTCAAAAGAAAAGAGCTATAATAAATGAGTATCATTTATCATAATGATCCTGACAAAACTTTTGATAGGCACCTAATAACATTGAACCACTTAGGATTTTATAATTTGTCATATTAATTTCATTGGTTCTCACCACATAGAAACACTTCTAATAGAAATAATTTTAAAATCATAGACTCCTTATTTTCCCCTTCTCTATGTAAAACTTTTCTCAGAACCAATCACAGCTCTATTGAGCCTTCAACCAACTGACCAAGTGGTCTTTTATAGTACCACCAAAAATAGAGCCTTTTAAATTTATATTTATTTAAGAAATTCATATTTACTTAAGATACGGTCTGGGGCCTCTTTTCTATTAACCCACTTCCAAATTTCAAAATTTCTATTCATCTTTTTTCCTTAACTGATTAATTTTCTTGCTTTTTATCTTATTTTTTGTTGGATTGCAAAAATTAGGATATGGTAAATGATGTTTAGAAGTGTTTGTAAGTGGTGAGGATTAATGAAATTAATATGAAAGAATAAAAAATTTTAGGTGGTTCAATATTATTGGGTGTTAGACAAGAATTTTGTCAGGATCATACTGATAAATGATATTGTCATACTAAATATATAAATATATAAATATTATATTATTTATATATTTATACATATTATTTATTTATTTATATATATGTTGTCATAATCCTACATAGCATATGTTTGATTGAGCCTTTCAGTAGTAGTAACCCATTCCATACTATAGAGTTTCATGGATGAATCCATGAACACATAAACGTGCATGAATATAGAACCAAAAACCCAATCATTTTAACGTTATCCAGAAAAAATAGAGTGAGAAAAATAATGAAAAAGAAAATAATAATAGCAAGGGATGAGAGAAAACGAGAAGTGACAGAGAAAAGAAAGAAAGAAACATTTTAAAATAATGAGAAATAAAATAGAGTGAGAAAAATGATGAAAGATAAAGTAACGTGAGAAAATCATGAAAGAGAAAGAAAAAGTGACGAGGGATGAGAGAGAAAGAGAAGTGAGTGAGAAGAGAAAGAAAATAGAGTGAGAAAAATGATGTGAAAGTGGAGTGAAAAAAATAATGACAAAGTAGAGTGAGAAAGTAATGAGAAAGAAAGTAATAGTAGTTATAGATAAAAGAGAAAGGGAAGAGGGAGAGAAAAGAGAGAAAAAATAATGTTGAGGAAGAAGAGAGAAGAGATCAATGTACATTTAGTTTTTAGGGTGAAATTAGACTAAAAGAATAAAAATGATTACTGAATTTTAAATAATCAATTATTGCGATGGAGGTAAGTAACTAACGATTACTCAATTTTCTACCATCATTACTGAATCCTATTTCTATTACCCAAACCAAGTACCAAATAACGGAATAAATCCCATGAACTAATTTGATTCCCCCTAAGCAAGGCAATGGATCTTCTATTCCACCTTTATATATCACTTCCTTTGCCACTCTTTGATAATTTGCTATATGTCCCCATTCAAAAAAATTACTAAGTAAAATGCCTTTTAATGATACAATTTAGTTAAAAGGTGAACATTTAGTTAAAAAATTTATCAAGTAAAATAGAATTTTACTGAAAACAAATAGTCTTCTTCCCTTCCCCATCTATTTTAATTTTTTCTTAAACTCTATCTCAAACACGCAGAACCAAATAATACATTTTTTGAAAAAACTATTTGACGTTAATCTAAGATAATATTCAAATCAAGACAAGCAAAGTCCCCTTCTCCTGACATCAGATTTTAACAAAATTATTGTTTTTAAATCCAATATCTAATTCTACAATAAAAATAGCAAAAGAAATTCAATTCATAAATATAATTGAAAAATTCTAATAGATGTAGAAATAGGGTGAAAAAAAGATGATGATATACATATAATGAATTGTATCAAAAGAATTTTGATAGAAGATATAGATTAAACCCTAAGTGATAAAATAAAATTGTATTTGATTTTGGGTACCCTAAGTAATGGAATAAAATTGTATCTGGTTTTTTTTTTTTTTTTTGTATTTGAGATAGAGTTTAAAAAAAAAAAAAGTCTAGTATTTGAGATAAAGTTTAAAAAATAGAGTTTGAAATTGGTAGGAAGATAATAAGACAATTTATTTTTCTATAGAATTTTATTTTACTTAATAGTTTTTTTAGCTAATCATTTTTTACCTACCTTATAACTAACGTTATCATTAAAAAAATATAATATTTGGATTTGTGAATAGAGACAGATGACAACTTATGAAAAAATGTTTTAAAAAGTAGTATATAAAAGTGGGATAAAAGAGAATTATCGAGGGGGAGGCAAAAAAAAATGTCATTCATGATTTCATCATCGAATTGCCCTGCAAAGGTAATCAAGAGAAAGTTTTCTAAGGTTTTCGTTTGGACATAATTTTTATTTACAAAAAATTATTTTTTTTAAACAACAATAAAATATTCAAACACATTTTTATTTTAGAATTTAAAATTTCTCAATCAAATTTCTCTCACGTAATTTTACAAAAATTTTCCTAATATTTTTCCTCCAAAATATTTTTTATATCAAAAAATATCCATAAAAATTTTCACACATTTCAATACAATTTTTGTCAAATAAATCACAATCTAAACGAATCCTAAAATTCTATGGCCATGTTAGAAGTATCTCTTAAACATAAAAAATTATTTTTTCTCACAAAACAAATAAAATATCCAAACACATTTTTATTTTAAAATTTAAAATTTAAAATTTCCTTCTCAAATTTTCTTTACATAATTTTAATTTTTTTTCCTCAAATACAAATTTTATTTTCCCTTTAAAATACCTTTTATTATTAAAAAAAAATCCTATTAAAATTTTTAAATATTTCAATACAAAATTCCTCAAATAAACCATAATCTAAAAGATCATTTCCACCATTAATATAGTTCTGCAAAGATATATGATTAAACAATCGTACAAGCAGGTTGTTGATTTTACATAGTACATGCTTGAATTGAAATTTTTTTGCATTTCATGTAAGTTACCTCCATCATGATACGTTCAAAATTGGAAGATTGTCATTTATCTGCTTATAAAACAACCCCAAAAACACAAATCAAAAACAAAAATTAGATGATATGAGAGCAATTCAAATTGCTTTGATCGAAGAGAGAGTGCGGAATACAATTTTCTATACTGATGCCCCTAACAAGATGTACAAAACTGCGGAAATTAACTGGGATATGACCAGTCTGGATATGGACATTCATATACCCAGTCTGGACCACTATACTTCACACAATGCAGCCATAAACCCTCCTCATGTCCATCATATCTGATAAACAAAAATAAAAAGCAACTTGACATAAATATTACAAGCATCAGAATATGTCTAGATATAAAGCCCCGTTCAAATTACTATAAACGATGACGATAAAATATGTTAAAAAATTTCCCAAGTACAACTATTCAGCAGCATTATGGCTCGCTATTTGATATGAAACAATTGATGGAGAATAAGCATCAGATTATCTTCACTCCCCATATTAGTACATTTCTAGTGCCAAATTATGACAATCTCCCAAAAGTCTGACAATCCAAGACCAACTGCACACAACTATTACCTAACCATGTAATCCTGCTATTTTCCCACGAATCACACCCATTCTCAACTGTCAGATTGTTATCAATTACACATGTACACCCCTCTTAATACTTATCTTTACCTTTTAGTTCCTTTACATTTTCCGCACAGTATGCGTAAGATATAACTCACTCCTGGACAATACTTGAGATAAAGCTAAGAGCGAGCCCATATACTACGTCATGTGAGATCGAAGTTTAAGGATTCAGATGAAGATAACTCTATTCTGCAAGCTTCCTCGGCAACTCCCTTTCAGAAGATTCACATAGTAATAATTAACAGGATGGTGAAAAAACTAATTACTACTGAAATTTGATTCCCTTCTTTTGGCCTTAGAAATTTTTAGTGAATTGCACGGGTAATTCATTAAAGTAAGCACTCAAACAACGTCATTTATGACTGAAAACCATTGAAGTTTACAAGCATTATAAATGTCACAGAGAAGTACATACATTTCCAACTGAAAAGTGCAAGCCAATATAGATCTAACTTAATTACTCCTTTTTCTGTATTTAGAATAGTTTCTTACCCTTTTGGAGCCAAATTTGGACAGTTAGTGCACAAGGGATCAATGCTGAAATCTTGCTCAGAGATGTCATCTGCTTTGTTTCTAACATTTTGATCAGAATTTTGACCTACTAAAAGGTCCATCTTAGTGGTAGCACCATCTGCATTTACATCAGTGCCCCGGTTGAAATTTTCAGATAGGTAAAGCATGTCGTTGGCTATAGGATGACCAGCATATTGCAGGTGGACACGTATCTGTGACAGAAGGCTGCATATGTCAACAGCATCAAAGGTAGGCAGAGTAGAATGAAAGTACTAACATTTTGATGCAAACATCAAACTCAAGGAAATCAAAATTCAATGATTTCCCTAATTGTGTCCAAATTCCATTAGGATTCATGAAGGAAACTGCTGTGTTGGATAACTGAGTTATTCTTATTCATCAGTATTTTATTTCTGAATTTAAGTGGTCAAGGGTATTTCAGTAAATTGACTGCTTTGCAGGTATTTTCTGAATACAATCCTTTACTATTTGAGTCTTTCTTTGTTAAGTTTTAGTTTTGGAAAGTTTAGTCTAGTTAGGTAAAGGATTTCTGAAAGTCTAATTAAGAAGCAAAATCCTATTGAGAATTGGATTTAAGCTCAATCTTACTATAAATTAGAAATCTTAATCTAAATTCTTTTCATTTTTGTAGTCTATAAATAATGTACCTCTTCAAGAGAAGAAATTCAAAGAGTTTTGAGTTCAATAAAATTTCTACAGAAAATTTGTCTTCTTCATAGGTTGTGTGATACAACTTTGCCTTAGGAGTGATGTCTAAAGGTCTCTAGCTGTGACGCCGAAGGGTTCTAAGAGTGATTCTTAGAGATTAATCTCGTTTCTTACAATTTAATTATTAATTTCAGTTTTCAAATTTTTTTTAAAGGGAAAACCCATAGTTTTCTGCTTTCATAAAGCCTAAACAAGTTAATAAGATACATTCAACTTGAACCCACACTTGTGCTGCATCACATTTCCTTGTTTATGCTAAGATCAAATCCAACAATACGCTAACAATCGTATTTAATGAACTAAGAGCACCTTGAAACATTATACGGAATAAAATAATGTGATGCGGGATTGCAACTCAATTTCCTAATACTGGAAGAGATCCAGCATTCTTTTTTTCATGTTTCCTTAGGCCATTAATTAAGTAGGTGTGATTTGGTCATATATCTTTTTTAGTAGAAGGGTTCTTAAATAATTTATCTTTCTTAGGGCAAAACTGGCATCTTATGACTATTTGTGTATCCCTATGAAGGCAATAACATTTTTATTCCATTCAAAATACCATAACTAATGAGAACTTCTGAGATATTCTTCCTATTTTCAACATCTTTATGCAGCTTCCAATGCCCTTTTGCTGTTTCACAAATGATTTCTCTTGATTGGCTAATCCTCTACCAGTTTTCCTCCAGCACCTTGTATACATTTAAATCACTAATAAAGAACCAAATTCTTTACTCTTGACATATCAATTAAAGAAAGAAAAGTAATCCACTTGAAACAATTATAAACTTATCACTGGTAGAACATAAGATAGGCCAAAAATTGATCAAGTCATATAAAGGCAAAAAATTCCTGAAATAGTACCATTCGTTTACCTGATGTGTTCTACCAGTGATAGGTTTACACAAAACTATACTATGAGTCCCATTGGTGCTGATCCTAGTAAATTTGGTGCAAGCAGTCTTTCCCTTCAGCAAATTATTGCCATTTCTACAATCATCTCCTACCTGCATCTTCAAGCCTTACCTGATGAGTATGATTTTTTATGTGCCATCGTATAAGTTAACAATCACATAATCATATGAGAAAGAAAGCAATGGTAACATTTTCTCATAACTTAATAAATCCAATTCAACATCCATCAGCAATGATGCAAACTGAACCAGCAGTGTTGCAAATTGAACCATCTGAGAACAAATTTGGTCCATTTGCAATAAAGGTAAAATTAAAAAAGTGGTTCTACTTGAAATGTTCATTAGCTCATAGATCTCAACCAAAAAGCATAATGAGATCATTAGTTCTATGATGAGTACATTTTCATAATTTCAGCAGCATTGTCCATACTGACTCAAATTGAACCAGCAGCCTTCCAAATTGAACCATCTGAGAACTAATGTAACTTATTTTTAAACAAAAAAAACTTGTCTTTTGCAATAAAGGTAAAATTAAAGAAGAGGTTCTACTTGAAATGTTCATTAGCTCATAGATCTAACCCAAAAATCATAATGAGATGATTAGTTTTATGATGAGTTCTTTTTCGTGATTTCAGTAGCATCATGAGCATAATGAGATCATTAAGCTTTATGATGAGTACTTTTTTTGTGATTTCAGTAACATTGTCCACAATGGAAACTGAGTTACAATCTGATTTGTTACGTATGCAGGCCAAAGAATAAGTAAGCATTTGAATCAAGCCAATTAAAAATATGAGGTCAAATATTTCACTGCCCAGTTTGAAGTGAGATTTGATGCTTCAAACACCAACAAACATGCAAGATCATTCTAATCCATCCAAAAGATATGAAGAAATCAAAATTCTCTATGCAACTTTTCTGTTCTGAAAAAAGCATAATATCAGATCTAAACATCACAATCACATAAACAAGAATTAACTTAATGTCCATAAGAGGTAAGAATGAAGTTAGAATCCTTTGAATTTTCTGCAGACAAGATTAACACTCTATGCTCACGGAAACTCTATTCAATGTCCCACAGCCAAACATAAGAAAATATAGAACTCATTGATCTTCAAAAACTAAAACAGTAGAAAGTAAACTTCTCTCTCGCTAACTATCCCTCTCTTTTTCTATGCCCAGGCAAGGATGCCATTGGCATGCATAGCCACAAAAAGAATAGGAAAAATTAGTAGACATTTTTCTAAAAACTCATATAGGAGAAGATAGGAAAAGAAAAGGAGATTTCTTGCATATGGTCAACAAATTCAACTATGGTAAACATATTCTGTTCATATTTACAAAGAAAATGTTACGATGGCCACCTCACAAAGAACACATGCTAAAAAATATATAAACTAAGAGCTATCTCATTATGTAAAGATTTGCCACAACTTAAAACAAAAAGGTAAGCCATGTACAAGCATACCTCCACTGTACTCATCCCTGCTCGAGCATCATAATTCACATTAGCATGCACAACTTGCTGCGGAAATTTTGTGAAAAGTCAAATCACAATCAAGGAAGCCTCTTTCTGGTGAAAAAGACACACCACTGATCTTAAATTAAAATATGGATAAAGCATTAAATGAGGAATAAGCAACAGATTACCTCACCCTCAGGAAACACTCCAATTACTCTCGCAATGTACTGTTTCTGCACCATTCCCGACTCAATCTACATAACAAGCTGCAGTTTAGAAGCATTTGGAGAACATTTTGTATAAACCACCAAAAAAAAAATTTACAAACCAGCATATAAACATAAGAAAATAAGGATTCTGCAGTTCATCATCATTTATAGCTATAGTCTAAAGTTTGTTTTATGTATAAAAATGGTACCCGGTTAACAATTTATATAGTTTGCAGTAAAGGAGATAGAAAAGAGGCTCAATGAAAACCAATGCATAAATTCAAACATTTCCAATTACAAATCAAAGAAAAAAGAATAGATTTTCCAGAAATTTTGAAAGAGAGGAAGATTCATTAATTTTCAAACTTCAAGTAAACCTTATATCCCATGGAAACAAATACTAGTTTGACATTATGAGAGGATGATCAAGGTCAATCAAAAGAAGGCTAAAGCGAATTATGTCCTGATTTCAAGCAAAGTAGTCAGTCTCAAACTCAATCCAATCAATAGAAGCACAAACAGGGTGAGGATGATAAAATTTCAGTAGAGGCTTAAGATGATGTACAATGCAGCTCAACTCTCTGAAGTGATCTTTTCCCCATTTACAATATAGAAGAGGTTTAAGACTAGCTTGCACCACAAGATTAAAGCAAGGAGTAGATTTAACAAAGACAAGGATCTTTAAATTTTATACCTGACTACAATTTCTGGCACAGACCTAGGAAAATGAGTTCAGTTTTGATGTTATAAAAAGGTGTGTCACCAAAGATTAATTTGCAAAGTACCAAAAATTAATTTGCAAACAAAGTACAGTAATACTAAATCATACAAAGCCATATACAGAATAAGGAAAAAGTTCAATCATTTAAGCTTTATGGTAGCTAAAGTACAGGTAATTCGGTGTCCTGGTCGATTTGAAAACCGCTAGAATTCAGACAGAAAGCAGATAAGAGCTCCAGTTAAATCAATTTTAATCTTTAATGACTCGTTGAAAGGACAAAGAAGGTATGTTTAGTGAAAAGAAACCTCTCAAGACAAGTTTATAGCAGCAGCAAGAGAATGATGGATTCTAATAGTCAGATAACAAGAGATACAATAATTTGGAAAGAATCATATCTTGACACATCAACCGGACTCTCTAACATAAACCTGCCTACTTGCTGCATCAGATTGCTATAGGAAAAAAATTTACCTAAAAGCATTCAAACAGGATTCAAGTTCAGAAAGAAGAAAAGTAAATATTCCAAAATGAATGATGTTTACTAGGTAGAATCTTCAGCATAACAAACATTGTTTTCTGTACCAGTTGGTATGACAAAGAGAAACCAGAAAAAATAGAATAACATAAGGTAAACATAATGACCATGTGCTTAGTGCAAATCAATAATTTGAAACACCTTTGTGAATGCATTTTTTGATCAAGTGTGAAGCGGATCCACTCAAGCAATTTTGTAAAGGTCCACCCACCATCAGCCTCATTTCATGAAGAAATGTGCTACACTCAATTATCAACATAATTTCCAACTTTAAACTGTTGTTGTAATGTGGACCATAGCCTTAATTATAGTCTTAATATGCAGAACTTCATTTAATCTCTTGGAGCAGGAAGAAAGATCAAGAGAAAGCGGACAAAATATCACATAGCCAAAGAAAAACATATGGCAGAAGTTCCGCCATGAGGGGAAAACGCCAACTAAACAATTAGATCATTAGAATTTGAACAAAAAAAGTTAAGTTACAATTTTGGAAATGCAATGCTGGAAGCAAATTAGAAACTAACAAGTTAAGCGAAGGCAAATGGTTCAGCAAATATCTAGTAGTTTTGTACTCTTATAGGAAAAATAAGACTTCTGATTTGACTAGCAAGTGATATAAGAAGGAACACTCACTCACCTGTTGCCTGAAGAGGTCAGCCCTGGAATTAGTTCTGGCCAAGATAAGAAGTCCTGAGACCAGGCGGTCTAGACGGTGAATCGCTGATATCTTCAAGTCAAGGAAATGCTGTTCAAACAAAAATTACTCTCACAAAGATGATGTGGATGCAAGGCGAATGAATATACTTCAGTCCATAATTTTCCAAATAATATTTACACCTTAGAGAAGCAAAATGTGCTTCCCCAAAAATTTGGATACGAAATAATGGTGCCAAACCATGCTCTGCCTGAAGAATACCAATAACAGTATTCTTACGGTATTGTCCACATGGGTGTACCTACAATGTGTAAGAGAATTCAAATCTTGAATCTTGACACTTGAAGGCACCTCAATTTGCATGCAATAAGGTAATACAAGAAAATGAAAACAACCCATTACAGCATGTTTCAAAGGCATGCAATTCATCCAATTTTTGTAAAATAATGACCACACAAATGATGTTTATATAAGTTTAGCTACCATATTTGTCATCAATAAGTCCAAGAAATTCCGAGCTCTTACTTCATACAAACTAACCATATAATATGGAAACTAGGATGACAATCAAGTGCCCTATAAAACTTGGAAATTTTGTCTACATGGCCACAATCAGGGAACAGCCTGTATATTTTTACTCCTTTCCAGATCTGCCATTCAGTATTCAAAATTGATATGATGGCAAAGCACATCTCCTCTAGGTTACTACAGGAAGAAGCCAGCAAAAAGATCAAGATGACATCTTACTGGTCATTGTATTTGATATAGCAAGGTTAATAGCATAAGAACAAACCAAATATATCAAACACACGGAAACAAAAGGAAAGAGGGAATACAGATATAAGGTAAGAGGTCAGGAACACCCAACAATCAAATAACACAGTTTTTCTGGAAATGAGCTGGAAGTAAAGAGCTTCAGTTCATGGTACTAACTGAAGAATAAGTTCAGCAGTTATGTTTTGAAATTAGTGACTCTGTGAATAAACGTTCCAACAGAAGTATTAAGACTGGCTAAAAGAATTCGTTAAAGGAAATCGTCCCAAAAATGAGCAATCACATATAAATTGGCTTATCATATAATATTATAAGAATGTCATCCACCAAACAATGGGGAAAACATACAACATCCTTAAACGATTAAACTCAACTAAAAACCAACATGAGAACTGCCACATAGAGATGTGATTAAGTATTCAAAGAAAAAAAAGTCTTTTCATAAGAATAAAGAATAACATCGAAAGAGCACATTCTAAAAGATGTAGTACCATATTGAACTAAATCAGAAGAAGAGAGAACAAATTTATCTATGTGTAACTTACGGGAACAGATGCGGGCTTACAAACGGTTAAAACTTCTGCTTCTTTATGCAGTATCTGGACATCCCATGCCATCACAGGTGGCTCATGCCTACAATTAGTTAAACTCTCACGACAACATACAACAAACATGAACTAAAAGTATGAAAGCAGATAGTACAATCAAAAAATTCATAACAATACATACGTATCAAAGAATCCACACATTGCTGATAGCAACATGCACAATAAAGAATGTCTTTTGGAGCAATTTACTAACTAGCCAAAGTAGAAATCCTATATAAAACTAACCGGTGCAAAAAGTGGCTAATCTTCTGCGATGGCTGAACCACATATGAAATAGGCACGTTCTGTCCATCAACTTGAATTCGTCCAGCTTTAATAGCAGATACCTAGATTTATATCAACCCATAATCCAGATCCCAAAATCAATGATCCACCACAATACACCTCTAACAACTAATATTCAAGATTGCATATACACATTGTGACATTGCCTTCATATTTGTTAAGAGTATATCCTACTGTAGCAAAGTATTCATCAAGCCATCCTTTTCTAAGTAACATCACTCAACAACTACAACTTGTAGACATTTATCATTCATAAGACCATAAGTCAAAATAGTGTGAGAGAAATTAAGCAGGCGCGCCATGTTATGACATATAAAAGATGTAGACAATGAAATCCTACATAATAATCACGAGGTCGTCCTTTAAATTCCTCTGTGAAGAGATCAACAATGGTCTTTTTCGCCCATCTATTTTTAACCTACAAATGACATAAATTCCAGCAAGAGTTTTTTTATTTCAGTGATAAAAAGAGAAGATTTATAAATGTCCAATAGTTAGAAAGAAATAATGCTTACATGGCAGATGAACTCAAAATAGTAGGGCCTGACATATCGTATACCTACAGAGCAATAAAAAGTAGCATTTGGAACTTGGGAGATAACTTGATGGATCTTAAAATTAGGTGGAAGTGTATACCATCATGAAAGATGTAGTCACGCCGTTCTGGTGGGTTAGCTGGAGTTTGCCAAACAATTTCCATTTCATTCCTGGACCTTTTCATGCTCTGTTTCAATACTCAATTATAAGTGAAGTTTCATTAAAAAATTATTATATAAATAAACTTAACATGTCAGAATACATTATCATTAATGAGTCACAATCAACATTCATTTCACTTTTTGAAGACATTTTAATATAGCTGACTTTCTGCAGTGACACCATCGTCATCAAAGATTCTATTTTAACTATTCTAATCCAATACTATCAGCATATGTTTGCTGATGAAACTTATCTTATTAACCTTTTGAATTATTAGAGCTTTGACAGTCTATAATTAATCTTTAATTTCTGAGACAATGATTTACCAGATTAGCCAGTACCAAAATCCCATGTAGCATTTTTTCAATTATACCCACGTAGACTAAATTAAATTTCAACTGCACAAAGTTCTCGAATGGACTCTCTAGAAAAAGAAAAAACTCTTCAAATTATAGGAAAGCAGGAGGTCCAAAAGAAACTCCTAGGTAGTATACAGCAAATCCACACATGAAAAATGCAACTTCATGTGTTTATAGGTTTGAGTAAGATTATTCACCCAAACACTTTAGCATGAAATCAAAATACTCTTGCAGATTATGAATACATACAGAAATCAGTTGGGCTCAGTTTCGCAAAAGTATCAACCAAAGAAAAGCAAGCAAATTTAAGAAAACATAACGTTAAATTAAATTGATAGAGTACACTGTTGTTCCAACTTGTTCTCTAGTGGTGAAAGGGTTTATAACTCAAGTAATTTTTGATGTGACTTGAGCTTGGCTTTACTCCATCATTTAGTGTTATGACACTTGTATGCATACCAAAATCCAAATGATACCCTCTACCTCATTCTGTCCAATTTCAAGAAATTTGATGTGCATTGAGCTTCGGTTGCTCCATGATTTATTATTATGACTTGTCAATACCAAAATCCAGATGATCCCCGCTATTCACATTCCATCCAAATCTCATTCTTTCTTTCTACTCTATTTCTAACCAAGACAATAACTCCCCGTTTTCGACATTTTATCATGCATTCGGCCATCCTAAAACCCCAATTGGAAAGAAAGACAGAAAAAAAAAAAAAAATTAGGATACAACTTGTAACATTTCCTAGGCCAACCACACGGGCTGTGTGTTGGTTCTCTCTTGAACATGGTACTCCATCCAACAGAAATTGATT
The DNA here is from genome assembly GCA_020080225.1 of Gynochthodes officinalis. Taxonomy (NCBI): domain Eukaryota; kingdom Viridiplantae; phylum Streptophyta; class Magnoliopsida; order Gentianales; family Rubiaceae; genus Gynochthodes; species Gynochthodes officinalis. The sequence goes on from CM034623.1 coordinate 33,210,921, forward strand.
TTAATTTCAACAAAAATATTCTTCTTAAATGGTTTTGTCCAGTCTAGTACAGTCTAGGTTACCATTGAGCAGGATTCCCTCAGTAGAAGTGCAAGCAAAAATTAAGATTCAGATTCAAACCGATTAAAGGCATAGATGCAGAGACGACCGGAGGACGACGGCGGCGGGCTTGGATAATGGGCGGGCCTTGAGCGGTTAAGCTTCGGAAAAAGGCGCGTCAAATGGGAGTATATTTATTTTAACGGAAAATTAAATAAATAGATTCTGTTGGTACTTGTGCTTTTTTCTTTTTTATTTTGGCAAAAGGGGAGGGAAGTTTTATTGAACTAATTTCATTTTGGAGGAAACATAAATTATTTGGTTATGTCATATTTTTCAACATATACTTTTTATCAAAATTTGGACGGAATGTGTAATTTTCATTTTCTATTTGTAGAATAAAATTAGGATAACACATTTTTTTTAGTTTTATCAAACACGAACCCCAAATGTGAAATTAATGTCAAACAAATACAAATTAATATTAGCTCAACATTAATTACTATTATATGAAATTTATTCCGTTTTAAATTTGAGACATATAACTAGTAACCCAAATGACAATGTGTAATAAAGGCTGCAATTAATACTTATATTTACTACTTTCAAAAAAAAAAAATACTTACATTTACCTACTACAATTCCTCCACATATGGATTACAATTCGATTTCGTAATTCATTTCACTTACCTACTTTTTCGGTGGAAGTGTCCAAATGAAAAATCACTCGCAATTCATCATGATTCACAATCATTTCTTCGTTTAGGTGATACAAAAAATATACATTATTAGGTAACAACATGCAATTACCATTGATATTTGTCGAACCATTATATGTTTTTGCATCGGCCCTTTTAATAGTGGGAATCTTTTTTTGAGGACACTAAAAGTTCATTCGATTATATTTGTCACTCATGAATGATGGTGTTTAAATTTTTTTTCCATGATCTAGAATCTCTACCACTTTCACGAAGATTGCATAAATGATATATTTGACCATGCCAAGGTGCAAGAAGACTACGAATATTTCTATAGACCGAGTCAAAAACATAATATTTACCTAGAAAATTTTATTACTTATAATATATTCATAGTAAATATAAAATATACTATAATTTATAAGTACATTAAAATGTTGATAATGTTCGTGACGTGAGCTATTCACTACTATAATTGACTTCATATTAATTTCATGTGTAATATTATAATGTTAACAATAAATTAGGTTAAATAATTAAAAAAACTAATTATTAATTAACTATCATTAATACAACTTTATGTTATAATTTTTTAAGTTAGTACTATATACGTGCTTTATACATTAGTGCATGATTAATTAGTTGTTATTTTGAAGTGGAGATGGAAAATTATTTTTTAGTGCCATACCTGCATCGCCACAAGACACAAGTATCGTGTGCACTACTTTCCTAACCAGCATGAACAAAAATAAATTGCATATCATGGTCACATGCTGCTAATACATTTTGTGAAACTTTTGCCTTATGAGTACAAATGCTTTCCTTCTATCACACAAAATCCAAGTAGATATTGTTGTCCCATTAATTGCATCACTACAATTTTGAATAGGTGACATATGGGAAATATGTGAAAAATATGCATCACTACACATTCATTTTAAATTTGTTCAACGTTATAATGAAATACACAAAAATTGATCTATACCTTAAACCATGGATAATATTTTGCACTATTCAAAATTCGTTGGTGTATATTTTGCTTATTTCTAGGTCGGATTACAACTAATTCCAAAGCTAATATAGTCCTAACAGCCCTTCTAACATTCCAATTGATGGTCTCAAATGAGCATTAGAACCTTTCAACCAATACTTGTCTTTGATTATAACTCATAAGCACAAGGAATATACACCACAGCTTCCTCAATAGACACGTCTATGGTAGTTGTTATCAATGTATACACCCTCCTGTCATAAATTATAGAATAAAAAAATTGTATCCACATCCATTCTATAATTTTCAAATAGTCGCATATGATGCCCCACTAATATTTTTTATACCCATTGACATCTATTAATGCCAAATTACAACAAGACCGTCGTGAAATTTACTGTATTTTTTCTTAGGTATTTAAATTAAGAAAGATCAAAAGTCTAACTCATAAGATTGGTCATCTGAACCTAAAAAGTTGTCATCATCTGCATTATCTCCTTCTTCTTCTTCTTCTTCTTTTTTTTTTTTTTATGAAAATAGTTTCATAATAACACCTCTATCAATTGATACTACGAATACATTATGTTAATATTACGTTAAAAATACAAAATTATGGGTCAATATACATATGATATAAGACATTATGATGGAAAATAGAACAATGCACAAAACCATTTTTGAGACAATTAATCATAATGTAGTAAAAATATCCCTTTAAACCGTTCTATTAAGTGGAGATAAATTTATTAAAAATATACATCCATTTTAAGTTACTTTTTGTGCTGTCTTTTTTTAGTCCAAAACCAAAAAGATCATGTTAAAGTAAAGAGAAATATCATGTGAATGCACATCACAAGAACATTTACGATTGTTTTTAAAAAATCATAAAACAAATTTCAAAAGTAAAAAAAACCTTACATGTAAATTCTCCTTTCCAAAATATCAAAGTGAAATACTTGATAAATGGTTATAAGGAATATGTGGAAAGCAGTGTCGGTAATTTGTTCTAACAATAACCTTAGCCAAAGGTGTTTAACAATTTATAGCCTCAAGATTACATTAATTGGGTTTTTCTTGTAAATTATTGATTTGGAATACATCCAATATTTATGTTATGAAATTATCAGAAAGTTATGCACTAATATTAAAGCAAGATTCGTAATGCTTATACTCATAGACAAACCATTTGTGTCCAATAAATGCATTATGAGAGTGAGAAAAAAAATATGTGAAAAAAATAGAGAAAATTTGGACAGTAGCATACATGTGAAAGGATGGCATCTCAACTTTTGCAATCTAACCATTATGAACCACTCCTTAGTATGCTAACCCAAATGTATCAATTAAATTGATCCAATTCCTTTTTATTGACCAATGCAATTTTGGAGCAATTAGTTGATTCAAAACATTATAGATCATATTTCTTCTACTAAAATAGAATATGCCTTAAGAGTATGGGACCATTATCATCATTCATCCCCTTCTCTGCCAACTTTTTTTAGTTGGAAAATAATGTTTTCCCATCATTTGCCTTTTTCTTATTTTTGGGATCAAATGTATTAAAACAAAAAAAGTAATATGCAATCTTGAGTATCAAAAGTTAAGTGTTATTTCCACTCATATTTTTGGTAGTACAATTTACTACATAGTTAATAAGAACCCATTCTTACAAAATCACGATACATATATGTAAAATATCTGATTAAACAAACATTTTATATATAATCACATCAGCATATTATACATACAATTATGATAACATTGACTTAATACATTCACTCATTAAATAAAAACTAGCCAAATTAAGCATGAACTCACAGTACCAAACTCAACATATTAACCATGACATAAATTTATTAGGATGTACTACGAAGATGAAATGAAGCATAGTCGCATTTTTAGATGCATCATCATAAAAGCTCGATGCATATTATAATCTAAAAACATATGTATGGCTCAATAGTACAAATTTGGATAATTTATTTGCATGACATTAAGGACTTCCATGCACATTGGAAAGGAATAGGGGTAATTTAGATCATATGGATTGAATTGTTACAGTTGCCTTTATGCCCAAAGTTGAGAAAGTATGTCAACAAATAAGCCATGCTTGGATTTCTTTGACCCTCTATCACCACTATGCAATGTCATTTCACTCATCTTTTGTTTCTCACTACCCATTGATGCATCGGACATTCAAGACGAACTAATATCTCGATATTTTCTTGCGATGGACAATTTACCTATGAATGTCTTGCCCTTGAAGTTGAATTCCAAAAATTTCTTATCATCGGAGTTAAGAGATGTTATCATAGATGAGCGATCGAATGTACTAGTAGCATCAGAATTAGCAAACAATTGGGGTAAACTCTTCATAAAAGGGAAGGCTGCATTGACGAAACTTACTAACACCCTCTGTGCCTACATGATGAAGTATAGTCAAAGTTTTTTGAGTTAGTATCTATAATTAGAGAAGAAAATATTACAATTTCAATCAAATTTCATCCAATAGACACTCATACTATATTACAAAAATAGACAAAATGAACATAAAATCGATAGCATGAGCAATGCATATAACCAATAATTGGAAAGAAAAATGCAAAATGCCTTTACATCAGTTGGATAAATAATAATTAAAAAAAAAGATATCCAATGACAATCCAAATTGCGATTCCAATTCGTAATAGAATCAAATATATGGTTTTGGACCATAGTCTAAATTACTATATGAGAAAACTTAATGGCACCATTAATTAGGAGTCAAATAAATGAATATTTACTAAATAAGCCAAGTTTAGGATAGGACACATCAAAATCTAGATTTGCTAAAGGTAGTTAAAAAACTTGTAAATAGACTTTAGACTATGAATCTTTCATGTACCCTTATCCAATACTACATCTATTAGTTTCAAAATAAAAAACATAGGTACTTCTTCATATACAAGCATTATACACCAATTTTCCTACTTTATTATTCCAAGCACAAAAACAGTCACTTTTTCATATATAGGCTCATTAATCTGTCATAAAAGTAGTGAGACATAAAAATTAAATTATACATTCACTTATAGCCTCCAATACTTGCCATTGTTTATCAATCACTACGATTGCACCTGTAGTGAGATGGATGCCTAAATCAGTCTAGCCTTTCAAAAACTTATGCCAATCACTTCTCAATTGATTGAATTTCATACTCGCTTGATGTAGGGTTTTTGTCTTCTCAGTCATTTTGAATAGCTTAGCTTGGATCTTGTTGTAAGTGGAGGAATTGAAGTTGCTAGCAGTGAGTTCATCTTTGTATTTTAGCATTATTCAAATAAACTCTGCAATGGTTTCATCATCCCAAGACCTACTATTAACCATGGTCTAAAATTAAAAGTGTGTCTTGACATAATGTAATTGACATGTATTAAATAGCATATACATTATCAAAAACTATATCACCTCCTTCAAATATAGTAGAAAAAGATCTATGTCATTGGAAATAAAGTTATAAATTATAGATTTACTAGATAGTGATTGAGACAGATTGTCCAATGTGGTAGCTGTACAATACATAGACAACATTACATATTATTAGTAAAATCCTAATAAATCAAAGACCAAAAACCATATAGACATTTAAAATAAATTTTTCTCCTTATAGTGACAAAAAATACAAAAAAGATGTTGTAATAAGTGACATTCAATACAAGTAAAAGTAAATTTCAATCAATTTATATTCTTCATTTACTTTTATATTTAGTAACTGTGGATTTGATAGAGCTTATAACAGGAAAGAAACCAGTAGAATTGGAGTTTGGAGACAATAAGGACATAATAACTTGGATATACAACAAATTGAGAAGCAAAGAGAGCCTAATTGAGTTAGTAGGCAAAAATATATTTGAGGCTTTAAAAGAAGATGTGTTGAAGCTATTGAGAATTGCAATGCACTGCACAACAAGAGTTGCATTGTTATGTCCATCAATGAAAATGGTAGTGCAAATATTGGAAAATGCAAAGCCTTGTAAACTAAGCACTAAAGACCATACTATAGCAACAATAAGGAGGTAACGAATAGAAGTAGCAGTAGTCAATTTTTATATTAGAGGAATTCATGTTGTAAATATCTGGATGAAAAGCTCAATATATGTGTTTAATTAGCTCAAATCCTAGAGGCAAAATGCATTAGAGCTAAAAATATAAGAGAAACCCATCCCTGTGTCCAATAAATCAATTGTGGGCAAATATGTTTTTGTACTATAAAACACTAGAGATTCAATAATTAAAATGTCAGTGGTCTTATTATTATTTTTTTTTGTTGAACTTGCTAGCTTTTACACAATAAAACATAGGTTGTTTGGACAATAAATAGGCAAGGACCAGTGTTGATAAGTCCATTTACATTTTTAATCATTTAGTCAACTCATCATATAAATACAACTTAAAGAAAATAGCCAAAAAATTGAATAATTAGTACATGGAATTCCTTAAAAGTGGCCCAGTTACAGTTTCATTGTTGGCACCTTGCTCAACATTTCATATAAGTTCTTATTCAAAAGATAAACTACCAAATAGAACAATCTGGTCATACAATTTTCATAATGCTGCTTTTGCTTTTCTAATGCATAAGCTCAAGATCAAATTTTTTCAGTTGTGCTACCAAACACACCAATTTATTAGTCTCAAATAACCTCTGTAAAAATTAGTGGTTAAAGTTTGGACATAACCAAAACTGAATCATACATAGCTTTATGTTCTCTATATAAATTTTTTTCAAGACTTTACAAAAAAAAACTCTCTAGAAAAACTGACAATAAAGTGTAATGTATAGTTGTTTTTTTTTTTGGCCAAAGAAACAATAATTATATTTACTTTCAAAATTATCCCTATATACAACTTTGCTCACTGGCTATGATGGGCTTAACTCTCACGATGAGGTTAAGTGTGACATCATGGGTTTCCCCATTCGTTGTGATTGTTATACACTTGAAACCTATTTCTATGCTCGCTAACCTACGAGGCCAAAAAAGAATGAAATATCAACAGTTTCATCAAACAACAACAAAAATACTACCTTTGCTTGATCCTTGTGCTCCTCTTAGACTATAGTGGATAGAATATCCTACTCCCATTAAGTCTGGATATTCTTTCCATTAAAGTCTTAGCTTCATCCTATCAATTTACTTCTAATCATGGGTTTTGATCATTGAACTTAGTTAATAGTTCCTAGCAACTCCCTTAACTTGATTCTCTCTCCACCTTGTTCACATCTTGAAATTCTAGCCATTCTTCCAAAGCAAAATCAACCACCACCTTTTTTTCTTTCCATTCTTGTTGAAAGATCCACAAATTCCTTGATTTCCAGAGCATCCATAGGATATATACTATCAATTCAACTCTATCTTGCCAATGATTGTCCTTATTCTCATTGTAGATTTTAAACCACCATTGTTTGAAACTTAAAACTCTGTCTCCTGGATCTTCCCAACTTACTGGAGTCAATTTCCACACTTTTTCCCCCCGTGGACAATATAGCATGACATGCTTAAAGTTCTCCTCAATTTCTTCACACATGTTGCATATTGGATCCTCTTGTATGCCTCTCATCAATAACTGGTCTTTTGTTGGAATGATGCCATGCCAACATCTCCATATGAAATATTTGAATTTTACTTTGATACCAGGCTTCCAACTACGCTTCAAAACCCTCTTCATTGCTTCCCTGGTTGAACTACTCTAGGCTTGCTTATATATCTCCTTTTGTCCTATGAGTACATCTTGGTATGCTGACTTTACCGTGTAGTTCCCTTTTTTTTTTTTTTGTCAATTTCCACACAAACTTATCTCTATCATCTCTATGATTTTCTTTTGAGCAAGGGATACTTACTATAGCTTTGGCATCTGTTTCATTGAAGGCTTTCCTCACAATATCTTCATTCCAACTATCACTCTTTTCGTTCAAAAGCTCACTCATCTATGTAGCCTTCTCTCTTTGGATGGGAGTAGTTGTTGGCCTAAAGTGTGATCTTCCGGAGATCCAAGGGCTCTCTCATATTCGAATTGATTTTCTATCCCCAACTTGGAACATGGCCCCCTTTTTTAAGTATATATCTAGCTCTCAACCAACACTTTCACAGTCATGATGCATTATTTTTAATGAGGATGTGCAGGAGACCACCATTTGGGAAATATTTGGCCTTCATTACCTTGCTTATAAGAAAGTTTGACTGTGTAATGAGCCTCCAAAGTTGCCTTGTTGTGAGTGCGTCATTAAATATCTGAATGTTTTTGAAGCCCAAGCCCTCATCTTCGTTCGGCCATATCATATCCTTCCAAGCATTTCAATGTATCTTGGCTCGCTTATTTCCCTTATCTCCCCACCAGAAACATATAATACTTTTGATAATATTTTGACATACTTCTTTTGGAAGTTTGAAGCATGCCATCACATCAATGGGGAGGGCATCAATTACCGTTTTAATGAGCACTTCTTTTCCAATAAGGCTAAGAAATCTGTTTTTCCACCTTATCTCTACTGAACTTTGTCCCTCACGTAGTTAAGAACCTCATTTTTTGATCTGCCTATTATCATGGGAAGTCCAAGATACCTTGCCTTTTTCTTCTTCTTAATTCCATCCAACCTCTTACAAATGTCTTCTTTTTGCTGCTTTAGGATATTCTAGCTAGAGAAAATTGAAGATTTTTTCCAGTTGACCATTTGTCCATAGTAGCTGCTATAGTTGGATAAAAGAGACTTGATCCTGCTTGTTTGCTCTATATCATCAGGCTCTGAGGCCTTATTAGGTTTCATGTTGAAGAGATAATTTTTTATTTCAGATTCTTCAACATGTCTTATCAGCCTATGGTTCATCACATCTGTGATAGATAGTGGGATGCCTTTCAAATCTTCATGCCGTAGACTTGGGTTGGATGTAGAGAAGAGTTTGCCATAGAATGTTAGAATTGTAGGAAACCAAATCAAAGAATGTAGTGGAAATTAAAATTTGTTGATTCCCTCCAAGGATCCATACGAAGTGAAATCAAGTTGGTAGTGAAGATTGTTACCTTACCGGTAGTGTAGCCTTGTTGATTGTTGGAGATTGTTGATTGTCGAATCACAAACAAAACCAATCTAGCCTTGCCTCTATGGTATCCACACGATCGTCTCCAAGCCTTAAGTTAATTGTCAAACAATTAACTAAAGAAAGAAATAACAAAATTCTTTTAGTGCTAGCTAAGATTTTGTTACTTGGGTATTCCCTCAAGTTCTCAACTTAAGGATTGGTTTTCTATTTTGAGTTCTCAACTCAAATTTTGGTTTTGTTCTTATTTCTCAAATAAGGAGTGCTGTCTATATTGAACAAGAGAAGAATAATGAATAAAATTCGTGCACCAAGAATAGCTTTTTGGTTTTCTTCAACAATGAAAGCTTAAAAGGAAAACTATCTCAATGAAAGTGTCCCTTCGGTTTCTTTATTGCATCCAACGGTTTTTCTTCATTTGTATCCAAGTGAACAGCTGACTTTTTACATTTCATATACCAGAAATTGAATTGCAATATATTGCACATGGTTGTCTTTTCATTTTCCAACAAATGGCTACCTTTTCATTTTCATAAAATGAGTTACAATGTATTACATATACATTCATGGCTGCCTTTTCATTTTCCAATAACCATTTTGATTATTATTTAATTTATAAATCTAAAACTCATTTTGGATTTATTAATATTAATAGAACCAAAATCTTTGGCCTTAAATCCAAAACCATTTTAAAACGAAAACCAGATAGATTCCTATTCTCAATAGGATTCTTAAATTAACCAAAATTTCATCACATGAATTTTGCACTTTTTTTGAATATGATCTAAGTGTGTGACCCAATAGATTCTCATAACGTTGGCATTGACATAAAATATATTTTATGCCAAAAGTAATAAGCGGTGTCTAGCAACACATCAATACTACCCAAGTCATGAGAATATTAGTAATTCGACATTACTTTTCTTGTGATAGATATTACCGTGTAATTAAATCCCTTTGCCCTAGATATCGTAATTGAACACGAGCCATGGAGCGTGTCATGCTCGTATAGTTCAATCTCTGCATTTCTTGATTCCTGAGTAGACACATTTAAGCAAATGAGCTCAATATCACATATTGACTCATTTTGAGCATGACCATGCATTTTATGGTCTTACTCAACCAAGGGGCCCCCAAAGATATCACTTCCATTATATAGGAGGGGCATATCTTTTCTTGATCACTCAACATCCCACTACATGATTTGTTACATATCCAATTACTACTTTTATAGTTCACCATTTTACGGGTAACGTTTAGTAGTATCAAAACATGTAACTCCTCATGTTGGAATCTCTGAATATCTCAAGTCTAAGGATTATTTACACCATCATTACTATGAGAAATATTATGACACTTTATATAATAATCCATGTAGTATTTCTCATGGCGGGTCGATCCAGTACATAGTTCTCTAACATATACCTATGTGTTGACTTGATATCTCATATCATGAACCATTTCATCAGTCACTACACATACTAGTCTTAATGCATTATCATTGTCCCATTTAATGATAATACTCGATTAGGGATAATTTTAGAATAATTAAATTCTTGGGATATTATTATGTTTATTTCATAAAACGCAGATATAAGATAAACATAATAATTAGTGCCATTAATTATGAACATTATGATACAATATATGCATATACCATCATCATATGATTGGTTCTTAAGGTATAATCCAACCAGAATTTCCTCCTTCACTTCTTGAATGTTTTCACATGGACTACCATTTTCTTTCACCAAACTTTCAATAGTGTTTTGCGTTCTCCTGTTAATAGTCGAGGCATGGAAGAATTTTGTATTTTTGTCCCCTTTTTGAAGTCATTGGATTCTTGATTTTTGTCTCCAATATGTTTCCTCATCTCTATAAGCACCATGGAGTTCTTTTTTCAATTTTCCCCATTCTTGCCCATTCCGATTACCCCCATGTCTGGATAGGATCTCCATTTGTGATTTGATCATTGCAATTTGCTTGGCTAAATTATATATATTTTTCTGACTCCATTTTAATAGATCCACTCTGCTTCTTCTAATTTTAGCACATAGTTGATACATCGGGGTTTCTCTTTGCTCATTTCTCATGAAGTTTCCACTAGTTTGCCCCACCTCCTTTTTCTTCACCTACTTTTTATCGAAGATGAATATTTTCTTAGCCCTTTGCTCTTTCGGTTCAGTGTCCATGAGGATGAGTGAGTGATTTGATGATTATTTCTCCACGTGATAGGCTATTACTCCAAGAAAGCTGAGTAACCAATTGGGGAAGCCAAAGAATCTAACATTTCTTCCACAAATCCTTCTCATTCTCTATTATTAGCCCATGTGAAGCTTCTTCCCACAAAACTTACTTCTCCCATCTCGATTTTGCTAACAAATGCTTTAAAAGGTTGATAACTAGCCTATTCTCTTTTCTTTCCCCCTATCTTCTCTTTTGGGCTTAAGATATCATTAAAATCTCCTCTCAAAAACGAAATGTCTCCCCACTCCTTTCTTTGTTGCTCAAGATACTCTTATTGTTCTTGTCTTATTTTTTTATTTGTGCTAGCATACAAGAAAACAACCCAAAAAATCATGTTCTCATTTTTAGCTCACATTCCATTTGAATACTAAACTAGTAGATATTATTTTGTTAATCCCTATATTATCATTCCAACAAATTAACAGGTCTCCTTTTTTGCTCTTTGGCTCTATTATTCTCCATCTTTTTTGGTATCTCAATCTTCTACACACCGTAGCCACAAACTTCCTATTTTTTTTGTTTCGAATATAAATAACAATTTAGGAAGGTGATAGGATGTATAATTGTATATTTATTAGGTCAATTCCCTTGTATTTTAGTTAATTAAAAGGCTTTTTTATATGAATATTAATTGTTGTGGAGCATTTTTAGGAAAAATTGAACAAATAAAAAGAAAATTTATCTTTTGGCAAAATATTCTAAGGTTTCTTTTATTTTTCTTAGGGTTGAGACTAGCCGCATTCCTTTTATTTCCTGAAGATAGAAGCGCAAAAGCAAAAAGGAAAAGAAGAAGCTATGGCCAAAGGATAAAAAGACAAGAAAGAGCCGCAAGGGAAAAAGACAACATAGCAGCAGCCCTATTTATTTTCGGGAGAGCAGTGCCTTTTTATTTCCTGGAAAGCAAACGCACAATTGGAAAACAAAAGACTCCTTCAGCCACATAAGTAATACAAGCCAATTGTAACAAGAAAATAAAAAGTCGTGTTGTGAAAGAAAAAGAAAAAAGACGCTGCAATTAGAAAACAAAAGCTGAGCACAAATTGGAAACAAAAGAGATGGCTGAAACAACAAGACAGAATACAGCTGAAACAAGAAGACAAAAGACAACTACAATTGGAAAATAGAAAACAACTAAAACTGAAAGACAAAAACTGGGGAACAGCTGCGCAGGAAAAAACTATAAAAACCTAAGAGAAGACAAAGAGAAAATTGGTGCAAATTACTAATACGAATCTGAAACCAAGAGAATAAAATCCGAACCTATATCAGAGTGTTGGTCCTAGTATCGTCCTCTAGGTTGAACTAAATCTTCCTTTAGCAAGACACCAACTCCAACTTGTGAAGAATGACCTTACTTTTGTCCACTTGATACCCAATGGAATTATCAAAGACCCAAGATGTGAACTTTGACTATCCTTAGAACCAACCGGCACACTCGAATTGTTGAGGGAAAGAAACTCAACAAAACAGCTTAAACATGAATCTAAGAGGCTATTCTCAAAGACCCAAAGCAAGTTCTAAACTAGAACTCAAAGAAAAGCACAAAGCTCTCAAGTTTGTAATGTCAAAATTCTGTATTTCATTGTGGCTGAATGCCTCTATTTATAGTTTACAAGTTGTAAAAATTAAGAAAGCCATTCCCTAGTTGGATTAGCTTTTTAGGAAACTAACTAAAGAACTAATTACTAAAAAGAATAACTACTCTAAGAAAAAGGAAATAAAACAACAAGTAGTTGTCTAAAACTAATCCAAGTGTGTTGGCTGAATTTTGCTTGAGCAGAATTTCCCATTTAGCTTTGTGGATTTGGTAATTCCTTTAACCATCATGGCCTTGGATTTGGCAATTCCTTTAATCATCATGGTCTTGGCCGAATTGGAGCTTTTTTACTCCAATTTGGAAGTTTCTCCAATTCTTCATGGCTATGAATTTGGTAACTTCTAAACTTGATTTTGAGCAGAACTTCAACTCCATACCATTGCCTAAAACTGAACCGAAATTAGTTGGAAAATGTTGAACCGAAACTAGCTTGGCTGAAGCTGAACTGTTTTAGCTGCCAGAATGCATAACACTAAATAGAAACTTTAACTTAGAATCGGTCTTCTTTGCTACCTTAACATCTTGAGCTTTAACTAATTCGGTTATAAGTATTACCAAAGCATTTTGCATTTTCTTAGTCTTTGATCTAGTCATTGGTCCTCCAATGCCTTGCAATGGATCAAACTTTAAACGCTTCATTGATGAAGTTTTAGTCTCATCTTTAGCTTCATGCTCACGTTCAGCTACTTGAGGAGTTGTAGTTGTCTTGGATCTTGGATTTTCATCAATTACTTGAGAAAGTAGCTGCCTTTTTCTTTCTTCTCTCTAATACTCACGTTCTTTTTCTTTCTGTTTTTTCATTAGTTTAGCTTAAGCAGCCACCAGTTGTTTGTCACGGACTTCATGTTCTTCTTTTATTCATTTCTTCTTCTTTTCCTTTAGTTTAGTTTTAGCAATTTTAGCAGAATTTTACAAAAAAGCAGCTGATTCTTTTCTCTTTGGAAACATGCAGGAAATAGAAGTAGCTGCTATCCTTTTTTGTCTTTTGTACCTCACGTCCATTCTTTTCTTCTTGTTTGTCTTTAGTTTAGTTTAGTAAGGTGGGCATAAAGCTATCGGTAGGAATTTGGTGCAGAACAATTCTTCGCCAGAACAATTCTTCGCCAGAACAATTTTGACAGTAGAGAGACAGCATATGGCCATATTTCTTTTTTAGTTTTTGTTTTTATACTTTGGATTTTGATAGTTTTTTTTTTTTGATTTCTTATGTTTTGTTAGTAAACTTCTGGTTGTGTTTTATTTTTAATTACCAAATACTCTATAGTTTTTATGTTTATTGAATATTGTTTACTTTAATTTTAAGAATTTATTTTAATTTTAGTTATGTCTATTTTTACTCTTGTTGTTATTAAAAATTTTATTATGTTTTAATTCTCTTTTGTTAGAGTTTAGATGGATCTTAATTATGAATGGTTGATTTTCAAGACTTATTCATACAACCCATATTTCAATTATGAGTTTAATGTCATGCTCTTAATGCTTTTAGGTGATTGGCCACCACTAATTGATTTTTGATGCTTATTTGATACCGTGTGGAGATGACATGCATGTGCTCTTGTGATATTAGACTGTGAATTCAATTTAGACGGTAATAATCTAGGTTGTTCATGTGATTTTGGTAGTAAAACTAAGTCGTGGTTTCTTAGATTGAATACGAAAATTTTCATGGTTCCTAATGTATTTAGAAATCTAAATTCATCTAGACCAAGTGTGTGTTGATTTTAATTTAAATAGGGTTATTAGACCAATGTCGTCTATTAATCTACATTAGGGAAATTTCACTATCATAATTTAGAAATTAAATTAATTGCATGACAAGTTAAGAGAGTTAATTAGGATTGATTAAGTGAAATCAGAAGACTCTAGCATCTTAATTGATTGGCTAAATTTTTTAGTATTTGTTGTTGTTATCGTTTGCTATCAATTTTTCATTCTTTGTTAGTTTATTTAAATTACCATAAAATAAGTTATTTGTTAACTTTGTTTTTGAATTAATCACGTTGGTAAGTAAATGGTTAGATTTGTTTCGATCCTTGTGGGAACGATATTCTATTCACCTCTTTATTACTTATGATATTGTACTCTTGCAATTTACCAAACAGAAGGTGGGATCGAATAATCTCCCTCAGTTAAGAAATTGTAAAAAGTCCTCCCAAACCTCTACAATTCCACGCACAAACCTTCATTTTTCCTTTTGGGACCATTCTAGGCTGGTCACCACCACTTTTGAGGAGGTTCATATATCTTGACCTTCACTTCTCGACCGTTTGTTGCACATATCCCTCTCTTCCTCTGAATCCGAGCTTTCATCTCGGAGCTGCCAAGTTCTCTTACAGTTTAATTGTTCCCCTTCCTGTTGTTCAACCTTTCTTCCAACCCTGTTCCCAATTCGAATCCATCTTCTGCCTTGGCCCCTTTCCTTTGTCTTCCTGGTTAAGAACATAGTGTTTTCATTTTTGTGATCATCCTTCTTCATTTGTTGTAATGACATCTCACTTCTAATCGGTACATTAATCAATTCAGCATCTGCATTTGGTGGGCCAACTTCCTCTGCTTCTTTTTGGCCATCTAATTCCATCTCCTCTATCGGCAAACCATGACTGCTTGATGCCACCGATTTTCCTTCATATATTTGATCATTTTTTCCTGTTTGTTCTGCACTCATGTTCAACGTTCTTGCTCTCTCCAACTGCTGCCCTTTTGTTAGACTGCAATTTTCCTCCTATAAGCCACTATACTCTATACCTTCATTTAGCACGACTAGGGCTAAATCTCCCTCTTTTCTGAATCTTCTTAGTATCCCTTTCTCTATTTCAGAATGGATCCTTGCTGTCAGTAGAGTGTCAAAGATTGCCTAATTCTGCGTATGAACATTCGTACCAGATTTACCTACTCTCTCCCTTGCATTTTATTTGTTCTCTGTAGCCCTCAACCACTCACCAATTTGTCCCTCATTCAATTCATTTTTTCCAGCAATAGCTAGCTCTCTGTAGAGCACATTATTTCCAAATGCCCAACTTTGCCACAATAAAAACAAAAGGCTGCTAAATTCTCATAATTGAATGATATCCAACGCTCTTTATCCTTGAGTTTGAGCCATGTACCTCTTAACAAAGGCTTGCACAAATTGAGTGAAGCAAGAATCTTCATGCACTTTCCAGCATTGCTTCCAGTTTCTTAGATGAGGACATCAAGAACATTTGGAAAAATTTGCTTTAGCCTGAGACCCGTCTCTTTGGTCATCTACTAAGTCAGTAGGTTCCATACTTGAATCCACAACTCAACCTTGTTGAAATTTTCCTCCATAAGCTACAGATTATCCGACCATTCTCCGAGGATGACATAGTGTTGATCACATCCAGCCATTGCTTTGGAGTACCCTCAATTTGTCCTCCTTGTTGTTGAATACAAACTGATATATATTTGGCCCTAGCTCCTGCACTTTGAAGGGATCTCTAGTTGGCCAAAATCATGCTAAAGTATTTTTGAGGCTTGTGAAATTCACCTTCTTCTCCCTAAAGATTCAACCTATTAAGCTCCTGGAGCACCATTCGACACTATTTTTGACATCCTCTTCTTGAATCACCACCTCAACTTCTTCCTCTCTCATGAGCTCCAACCTTTATAGTAGACTAGGGACTGCTAGCGTTGGATCTAGAGGGTTCTCACTGTTTATCCTTAGCTTTGTGAAGCCCACAAGATGACTACCTACTCGTAAAATTAGAAAACAGCAAGAATAAGAGATATGTAGAGAGAAAAAACTAGGATTTTAGATGAGTTACCATGAAAATGATTTGGCAGAAGGTGAGACTAGGCGATGATAACATATGGCTTTTCTTTTGGATCATTGGCAGGAATCAGATTTTCAAAACTTGATCTTGTAGATTATCAGGTGGAGTGATGGATTTTGCACAGATCTAGTATCTGGAAAGTGGCGGAGAAGAAGCAAGCCGACCTTAGAAGATAGAGGGTTTCTTAATGTTGTTTGAAAACCTAAAGAAAGACGACATTACTGCTAATCAATCATGTAATCATGCAGCAAACAACCTAATGATTAGATACTAACTACTAAGTAAAGTCATTGGTACATGCAATTAGTGTGTTAATGGCTATTAAACTAAAACCTTTGCCCCCACAAGGCACTATACTCCTTTTCTCTAGGAGAAAGGAACATA
The DNA here is from genome assembly GCA_020080225.1 of Gynochthodes officinalis. Taxonomy (NCBI): domain Eukaryota; kingdom Viridiplantae; phylum Streptophyta; class Magnoliopsida; order Gentianales; family Rubiaceae; genus Gynochthodes; species Gynochthodes officinalis. The sequence continues at coordinate 33,227,738 of CM034623.1, forward strand.
CACTCCAAAAGGTTAGATTTGGCTTTTAGTTATTAATCTAGACATGGCTTTTAGTTATTAAAAAAAATTATTACTAAAATTTCTATCAATAGGCTCAATTCCAAAAAAAGGAAAAAAAATCTAGCCAAATGGTTAGATTCGATATGGCTTATGACCACAACCTTATTTGCTTATTCAAGCAGAAGTTTCTGGCCATCTGGCCATAACCAAATAAATGGTTCTGGTCATTGGCTAGATTCAAATTCTTAGAAAAAAAAATAAAAATTTGACCAAATGGCCAAAATGAAATGAAGACAAAAAAAAACAAAAAAGCCTTTTTGAAATTGGACTATTCACTTGGAAATGCGAAAACAGAATTGTCTTGTCCTTAAGGTTCCTAATTTGGATATGTTTCTAATATTTAAATTAAAATCAATATCTTCAATTTGCACAAGTCAAGAATTCTTAAGTCAAAAATATCCACTATGCATAGAAACAATTAATACTCCAGAGGAGTGAATGACAAAAACAATACCTTGGTTAGTACAACTATCTCCACAGAACATGTAAAGTAAACCATCAAAACTATAATCTGCAATGAATAAATTCAAGAATGGGTATAAGTCAATTTTTATAATGAATAGAAGGAGAAATTGAGTATCAAATTAGATTATTTTGGTAGAAAAAATAGGTAAATGTGGAATTGTACATGTACTTAAATAGTTCTCTCCTGGAAAATTGGCCACAAACTCAAGCTCAAATATACTTCCATAAATAGAAGGGACAAACAAAAATTTAGATTTATGCTTGTAGTATGTGGATTTCCTAAAATTTTTGGAAATTAGACATCAACCTGTGAAAATCTATGTTGAATAGGAAGAAAAAGTATGAAGGAGTGGAGTGATTCAAGGGTTTACTTTCCAATGTGATTTGTAATTTCAATGAAAAGTTTTGAGTTGCATGTGAAGAGCAGTAATGGTGAAAAACACGTTGCTGGAAAGTGACACAAGTTGTAGAAGCTAGGGTTGTCTTCTTGTTTTCTTTTTCTAAAATCTCTTAAAATATGTGGTCTGACTTGATATTGAGTTTTTGATTGGAAAATACATATTACTTGGGTTATCCAAATAGATTCTGGCAGGTTGAGAAAAAAATAGACAAAATTGGGACCAAACAGAGTTTAAACTTTAATTTATTTTTTTTAATTTGTATTAGTATTAGTTTTGTTTAACCTAAACACAACAAGTTTTGAAAATTTTTCCCAATTTATTATTAATTTTAAAAAATTGATCGACATTATGATAGTCAAATAGCTTGTTATCTAAACACAAGGGTGTTTAGATTTGGCAAATGTGAACTCAGTGAACTTAAGGAAAATAAAGTTTGCATACGTAAAATAGAGACAAATGTTAATATCATCTTCTTCCCCCTTCCTGTCCTTGATGAAAAAAACAAGCCAACTGATTGTCCTCTAGAGGTCTGCAAAATTACAAAAAACATTAAGATAAAAAGAACTTATGAAATTCAATATAAACAAACATGAAGGAATATGTAAAAGGTCATGCAGGGCTATAGGCAGTGGATGTAAATACAAAGTTGAAGGCAGCAGATGTAATCACTACTACTTAATTTATGGGACACAATTTCTTTTTCCTTCTAGTAATTAGTAATTCCAAAAACAAATCCCATTTCACAAAAGTCATAATAAAAGCTCCTTATCGTCATATTCCCACAATTCTCGTACAGACAAACATACGAATTGAACTTAAGTGTGAAAATTTTTTAAGTACCCTTGTCTTTCGAAGTCCATTGAGACAACAATATTGCTCTACTTTTATCTAGAACAGAAGTGGTCTTGATAGGTGGTAGCTAGAGACCCTATTAGAGGATGAAATTAGAATTGAGTGATGGACGATGGATACTGAACCATAGAACTAGAACACATGATATATAGTCTAGGTTCAAAGTGGAAAACTAGATCAAAAAAGCAAAACAGAAAATAAAACTCAGTGATTGTGGAGAAGATGATGAGTTAATATAATTTCATGGTTTTTCTATTGTTGAAAAATCTTCCCTTTTTCAATTTATTTCCAATATTCAAATCTTAACCTTGGGGACTTCAAATCTCAACCTTGGGAAAATTTAAGGGAAAAAAAAGGGAGGATTGAGCTGATTGAGGGTAGGGAAGGGGAAAAAAGAAGACAATAACATTTTTTTTCAATCTTCATTTTTAAAAAAAAATTTAGGGTGTGGAGCAATTCACATCTTACAAATGCGAATTTGTATCTTTTGAGCAGAACATGATACTCATTCATTTGAAATCTTAAAATTGCTCGCTTTCAACTTGCAAGTTTATAACCATTAATACATAAGATATTAAAAATAAGGTAAAAAGGAAAAAAAATAGAAAATAGAACTTTAAGAAGTGATCAAACTTTCCCTTATAGCCTCTAACTACTGCATTAAAAAACCTACAAGCAATATTGCAAACTACAAACAAAAAATATTCTAATTAATAAGCAAAAATCGATAGTAGGTTAAATTTGTTGGGAGAGACACCCAAACAGCGGAATTCTCGTTCTCCTTCTTTGTGTGAACTATTAGAAAATTATCAAGTAAAATACGAAGTAACCATAATAAAATAATAAAATTAGCAGCAACACCAACCCACAAGCACAATAACACAACCAATTTTTACGTGGAAAACCTCCTTAGTGTGATAAGTAAAAACCACGAGATCAAAGTCTACCCAAATCTCCATTATAATCAAATAATGGGTTACACCATTCTCTCTAGATACAACTAGATGTAACCAAATATCAACCATCAAGAATTATAAATTTTTGGTGTTTAGAAACAGCTCAGAGAATTAAATAGAGAAAAAAAAACATTGTGAAAATTCTCACGAAATAGGCAATCATGAATTTGATGTTGTATCTTCAAATTGGAAATTCCAAATGCTAATCCCAGTGTTTAAAATCAAAATTAGTCTCTCGTGAGCCTGCTAACAAAATTTGAGACAAATCTGACCATGGATCGTGCCCTCCAATCGATACTTTGGTCAAAATAGTTCAAGGAAGAAAAAAATTCTGCTTTTCTCCTTTGCTTTTGCCACCGCCTTTCTCCCTCCCTCTTTTTTTGTCCTTTTTCTGCTGTTTTCTTTCTCACGCACACACAACTTTGACCTAAGTTTTCTTTTAATATTTTAAATTGGATTGGGCTTCACTTGAGAGTGGCCCATACCCAACAAATCTCCCACACGATCAAGTGGAAGGCATTACCGTCCCGGCAATTATACGACAAGTTTTAAGCTTTTGTTTTGGTAGAGTCTTTGGGAACATATCGGCACCATTCTCATTAGTGTGAATCTTTTCAAGATACAACTATTTCTCTTTAAGAAAATCTCTAATCCAATGATAACGAACATCAATATGCTTCGACTTAGCATGAAAAGTAGAGTTCTTACCAAGGTGAATCGCACTTTGACTGTAGCAAAACAACACAGCGATTTTGCTTGAAGCCAAGTTCCCGCACAAACTTTTTCATCCACAACAACTCTTTACATGCTTCAGTTGCTGCTATATATTCTGCTTTAGTAGTAGAATGTGCAGCACACTTTTGTAACCTTGATTGCCAAGCCACAACTTCCCCTGAGAAAGTAACCAAGTATCCCGAAGTGGACTTTCGACCATCGATATCTCCAGCTATATCTAAATCTGTATACCCGACAAATGAAAGTTCATTAGTTCCAAAACAAAGTTTAAGTTTAGAAGTACCTCAAATGTATCTCATGATCCACTTCACTGCATTCCAATGCTCTTTCCCAGGTTTTGATAAAACCTGGCTAACAACACCAACTGCATGAGCTATATCTGGTCTAGTACATACCATGGTATATATCAAGCTACCAATCGCTAAAGTATAAGGAACAGTTGACATGTATCTCTTCTCTTCTTCTGTGGAAGGGCTTTGTTCAGTGCTCAATCTAAAGTGAGAAGCAAGAGGAGAACTAATCACTTTAGCCTTATCCATACTAAGAGGGTTAAAAAAGTCCAAGGGTGTTCATCTGTTGATATGCTTACTTAGCTTTGGATATAAAGGCAGTTGCAATGTTCTAGTTCATATGATCCAAATGACCTGTAGTTCACTCTTGAATGTATAGAAGTCCTCAATGCCATGCAAATAAAATAGCTAAATTTATATTATCGGACTATCCACATGATTTAAGACCTCAATATGATACAAATCTTAAACCAAAGAATAAAAATTCGAACCTATATCATCCTCTAGGTTGAACTAACTCTTCCTTTAGCAAGACACCAACTCCAAAATTGAAGAAGGGCCTTGCTTTTATCCACTTAACACCCAATAGAATTATTAAAGACCCAAGATGCGAACTTTGACTATCATTGGAACCAACTGGCACGCTCAGATTATTGAGGGAAAAAAACTCAATAAACTAGTTTAAACATGAACCTAAGAGGCTATCCTCAAAGACTCAAGGCAAGTTCTAAACTAAAACTCAAAGAAAAGCTAAAAGCTCTCAAATTTGTAATTGATAAAAGTCTGTATTTTCTTAGGGCTGAATGGCCTCTATTTATAGTTTACAATGTGTAAGAATTAAGAAAGCCATCTCCTAGAAGGATTAGCTCTTTAAGAAACTACTTTAAGAAACTATTTACTAAAAACTACTACTCTAAGACAAAGATAAAAACATTGCCTAAACTATAGACTAAATATTTCCTAAACTAGAATCCAAGTGTGGCTTGGATTTGATTTTTGGCCTAATGTTACTTGCATTTGATTGCTAGCCGAATGTTACTTGAATTGGCTCTCCAAATGTGAATTGGATTTGTGTGCTGGCTGAATGAAATCCATTTGTGGACTGGAATTCCCGAAATTACAACTGGAAGTGCTGAATGGAATTTGAGTTGAATTGAGCTTCCTAAATCATCATCCAAGTGCTGAATGGAATGAGGCTGAATAGGGCTGGAATTAAACTGGTCTTGAGCTTCCAAAAACATCCATTTGAGCTTCTAAAAATTGGCCAAAAGCTGGAACCTTCCAAGGCCGAAGCCAGCTGAAATCTTCCAAGGCCAAATCGGATTCTTCACCCGAGTTGGATTCTTCAACCGAGCTAGAACTTGTTTTGTTTCTTGCCAAATTAGAACTTTCCAAATTCGAACTTGGATTGTGATGAGAGTGGCCTAAGGATCTTGATTACACAAGTAAAAATTAGCCACACTCGATCCTTCATTCTTGATTCTTCATGGATGACTAGAATGACAAATGATGAGCTAAGTTTGAAAGTCTTCTTTGTAGGCGAATTCTCAACTAAACATCCAACTCGTGCTCTTAGATTTGTCTCTTTCAGATTTGATTGAGCTGTCTTGGCTGAATGGTTGATTGTTTCAACCTTGTCTCTCATATTTTCATCACAATATGCAGCAAACCTTTATGACAATGAACCTAAAAATGCTATTTGGCTTGATTTCATCTTTATAGAACACTTCAATATCTTCATGTTTTGGACAATATATTTAGTTTAGTATTGTGAATTCCAGCTTAATCTAAATAGTTTCATTTATGGAGTGAATGTATGAAATTTATGTTAATCTTATTGTATGCGCAATGTGTTTATGTGATTATATATAGAATGTTGATGTTTGTGGTTAGCATCTTACTAATTTTTCACTGGTGAGTTTGCCAAGTTTCACTTCAATCTTGTTATGTGTACTTGATGAATCCAACATTGAATCTAATCAATTTGCTACTATTAAGCCATGTAGGTGAAATCTCATGCAAATCATGTAGTTCAAACTTCGTCTTCTGTTTCCATATCAAAGTGCAAATGTGTTTTGTATGTTCTAAAAAAGTTTTGATACCTACATGAGTCAGGTAGGATAAGGATAACATTTATTAGTTTTGTTCTTATCGCCACTCATTTTCGAAGTGAGCATGCTTGATTTTCCTGACATAGATGCTTATTAAATTCTAAACTTGGAGGCTTTATAGGTGGAGTTGCAACTTCATGGCTTATTAGTCCTTATTTGAAGCTTGAATATAATTCTTCTGATGGGAAAAAAATATTTTGTGGATAGGCCTCCTATTTCTACCATGTTTAGGCATACAAGACCAATAGAATAGTCCTAATCTATAATATGAGCTTTTTGTATTCAGGTTCACTTCTTTAAGGAAAGCGGATGAAAGATTTTTTACTAGGCCAAATGGATTCTTTTTGTACAATTTATCATTAGCCTACGAATGAAGAACTTATATAGTTCCTGTCAATAAGAGGAGATGAGCAAGTAACCTTTACTTTATATACAACATTGGTCCAAATATTGGTCATTCTTTGAACATCAATTGTGTCACATTCTAAATAAATTAAATTTGGAAGATCAAAAAGGGTGGAGCTAGCCTTGGAGAAAATGTTCTGTGTAATGTTGCAATGTAAGTTGTAAAATTTGGGATCACATTGTTCATCACCATTCAACTTCACATTTCTCCACCATCTTCAAACTTACCATTTGAGTACAACGGAACAAAAATCATATTATAAATAATCAAGTATGGCTCTACCTCATTCTTTTCCATCTCATCTATCACTGAAATACTTTTATTAAGTGTGCCAAACTCACACAACCCTTTAATCATTGTATTGTAAGGTTTAACTTCCAACTTCTCTATTAACTCCCTAAATAGCCTTCAACTTTATCATACTTACATGAATTTACATAGGCTCCCAAAAGGGCATTCATTGCTCTCACAATTCTTTCACAACTCTATTCGAACATCATGTCAAACACTTTTTGGACATTCTCGAATATATGGAATTTTTCAGACAAAGTGATGTGCCCAACAGAAAAGCCTTCCTTGGAGAGATCATGTATAAATTACTTTTGGTATTCAAGGATCTCCTCAATCCACTTGAAATGTTTGGCAGAGACCGAGCGTCAAACAATGTTCTCATAGATGCCAATTTGCATTTGGAAACGGTCGAAAAGAGCATAGATGTGCATAGAAAGAGTAGTAATGCCAATTTGCCCATTTGCATTTGAAACGAGCCTTGTTGTGATATACAATAGGCATTCAGCCCAAAACTCACATTCTCAGTCCACACTAGGGTATTTTGTGATTTTTTTCCTCATTGGGGTATTTTCGGCGAAAGAACCTATGCTATTACATAGGCATTTGATGAAGATTTTTTTTTTTGGGATAAAAACTAACATATTATTAGAAAACCAGCATTACATTACATGTTATCTTGCAGCATAGCATACGCCAGCCTATGAGCTTTCAAAACACTTGATCTAGGAGATTTAACCATTACACAAACATCAAGCTTGTTAGCAAAAAATCTAATATCCTCTGCAATCTCCCTTAACTGAACCTCCGCATTTGCTAGGTCTTCAATTGCTTTCATTGCCAGGATTGAATCTGTTGCTACTACTACTTTGATCCATCCCATCTTGATAGCTTGAATCAGAGCTTCCAGAATTGCTCTCATTTCTATGTACACAGAGGATATTGCATATATTTTCATTGATCGCTCCGATAAATTTTTTCCATCCATGTCCTCCGCAACCCATGCTATGGTTGCTTTTTCTCGCTTCTCCTTGAAAGACCCATTAGTGCATATTCTCACTGTATCAAACTGACTCAACTCTTCCCTTGGTTCCACCCACTCCCAAATGAGTTTCATATTACCCACCACACTATCCTTCCATCGGACCTCATTCAGCATTCCTCTGTTATTCCCTTTCGCCCTCCAGGTGTATTGTAAGTCCCTAAAAGTGTCATTTGATTTTGTCCATATGATCTCTGGATTGCTAACCTTATTCTCCCACACAAGATCACATCTTGCCCTCCATAATTGCCAAATTATACGCACAGACAGCCTTACATCTTCACCTGACGGTGCACTGAGCATCCAGCTTTTAAACCATTCACAAAAGTCCATGGGAGTACCTATATCAAAATTAAACCCTAGCCACGAACACCTCCATGTCTGTTTCGCCTGTTCACAGCTCAGCAAGACATGCAAAATCATCTCATCCTCCTGTGCACAGCCACAGCACAATTTTGGAATGATGACACCCCTTTTCCAAAGTTTATCCACCGTTGGACAAACATTATGACAAGCTTTCCAAAGGAAAAAAAGAAACTTCATTAGTAGTTGTAAACTTCATAATTTTTTCCAGAAAGCGATCTCCTGTGTGTTGACCTCCTTGTTATTTCCCGATGAGATAGATGGATTTCCCTTTTTGTCCAGATTTTGTACCACATAATACCCCAACTTTACCATATACTTTCCTTTCTTCTCCTCACCTAAGTACAACTTGTCTTCTTCCTCGCATCTGACTTTTGACAAGTGAATGGCTAGAATTTTGGAAATTACTTCTTGCGAAAATGTCACCTTGATCAACGGGGTTCTCTAGTTCTCACTGCCATCAATCAAATCTGCTACCTTGAGGTTTAAGTTACCTTCCCTAAATAGCGGATTTGATATTAAGGGGTTGTAGTTGTCTGGAATCCAATTGTCGATTAACTCAATTTTTTTCCCGTTCGCAACTCTCTATTTTAGCCCCTTACATAGTAGTTCCTTTCCCCACATTATACTTCGCCAACCCCATGACCAATGCTGTCCTTTCTCCAACTTTAAGAATTCCTTCTTTCGGCAGTATCTAGCCCTGAAGAATTTAGAAAAAAAATGGATCCTCTTCTGATATTATTTTCCATGCCACCTTCGCCAATAGTGCTTGATTCATCCACGATCGATCTCATTCCTAAACCCCCTATGAACTTTGACTAACAAACCGCATTCCATGACCTCCAATGAATTCCTGTCCCTTCATTATCATCTCTCCAAATGAACTTTGCCAAGTACCCATCAATTGCTTTTGCTGTGGCCTTTGGAATTTTAAACACTCCTAACACATGCAAAGGTAAGGATGCTAAGACATGTTTCGCTAGAGTCACCCTTCCCATGACAAACAGTTGCTCATTTTTCCATTTCTGCACCTTGACCCTAACTTTCCTGAGTAGATCACCAAAAATCCTTGTTCTTGGTTTAGAAAAGTCCAAATTGTGACCTAGGTATCTCCCTTTTCCATCTGCGTGAGGGATATTAAACATGACAGTCAACAGTCTTCTCCATTCTTGGCTAGTGCTCGGATTGACCACAATGGACAATTTTTGGAAGTTGATTCTTTGTCCTGACTTAGCCGCAAACAAATTCAGCCCAATCTCTATACTGCCTCCATTGTCACTTCAAAAAATATAAAGTAATCATCCGCGAACATTAGATGAGACACCATCAGAACCTGTCTTCCCATTTGAATTCCTTTGCACCCCCAGCCTTCCGCAGTGAGCAACAATTTTGATAATGCATGCTGGCAAAGAATGAACAAAAAAGAAGATAGAGGATAACCCTGTCTTAAACCATTCTTTGGCACCATAGTCCTGGACATCATTCCATTTAGTTTTACATTTACAGATACCGTTGACACATATTGCATTATGTACGCTATCCAATTCTCAGGGAAACCAAATCTCCTAAGAATTTTTTCCAAGAAAACCCAAGAAACCCTATCATAAGCCTTGCTCATGTCCAAGGTTAAAGCTGCCAGATATTTATGACATTTTTTCCTTCGCCTTATATATTCAAGCGCCTCATGAGCCAAAAGAACATTGTCATTTATCGATCTCCTAGGTACAAATGTAGTCCCCGGTGATTTCCATTTCCCCATCTGAAAAATCGCCACCTCACTTTCCTCCTCTCCGAACTCCCTTTTCAACCATTCCTTTTGATCCTGATTCAATAATTCCTCTACATGTAGGAGAACCTGCTCTTGGTCACCCACATCCATGTTGTCATCCCTTGGAAAGCACGATTCATCCCTCCAAAATCTTTCCAAATGGGTTGTCATCACCTCCATTATTTCTTGCTAGTCATTGGTCTATTCTCCATCCCCCTTCTTTAGTTGATTTACATGGTTTCTGCCCCTTCTCTTGAATACCTAGTCATGAAAAAATCTCGTATTCTCCTCCCTATATTTGAACCGTTGGAGCTTTGATCTTTTTTGCCAGTATTCATATTGTGCCACTAGTAAGCATTCCAATTCTTTCTTTTTCCTGTCTTCTATCTCAGTGTCATCCTCTTCCGTCACCCTCCACTGGACCAACTCTAGTTATTTTTGCACTTCTTCTATTCTTCTTTCCATATTTCTGAATCTTTTCTTGCTCCAATTTCCCAGTTTTTTTGCCATGTCTCCCAACTTACCCCAAAGAGCTTCCATGTGAGATTGGGCTTGATTTTGCTGATGCTCCTGTTCTTTCCATACACTTAATACAATATTAATTCCTTGTTTCTTCATGACAAGCCCAAAACTTCTCAAAACACTTAACTTACCTCGTGGCCCTCCTTTTAATCCCTACATATGTGTCCATTAGCATTGGGCCTTGGTCAGACCTAAAAATTGAAAGGTTCCGCACCAAAGCCTTAGGGAACATTTGGAACCAATCTTTATTTGCTACCACCTTATCCAACCTCTCATAGACCCTTTCTTTTCCAGACCTACAATTGGACCATGTGAACTACACACCAAGACTCGTAACCTCCATCTAGCCCAAAGAATTAAAAAGATGTCTCATATGCTGTGTCCTTCTTTCCTGAATTGGTCACCCTCTCTTTTTGTCTTCTTCACTCCATACCTAATTGAAATCTCCAACTATAGCAATTGGTATAGTTTGACCCTTGAAAAGACTCCAAACCTCCTCTTACATCTCCCTCTTTTTTTCTTGTTAGGGTTGACCATAAACTAGCAGCAAGCACCATTCGTTTCCCGTAATCTCCTTTATTTTGAGTAAGAAATGGTTATGTGTTTTATTTATTACCACTATTTCAATCTCACCTGTCCAAGCAACGCACAATCCCTCTTAACACCTTTCAGTTCCTGTAAATCCCAAGATGTAAACTTCGACGTTGACAGCCATTTTCTCATCTTATCATTTTTACTCTTTGTTTTCATTAAGAACAAAATATTTGGATTCTAAGAGCGGATCAACTGTTCAATACTTGAACTTTCAGAGGTCGACCCATATCCTTACAGTTCCAACTCAAAAGCCTCATGACCTTTCAGGTGGTTGATTTGGTTCAACCACCCTCAAGACCTCAGATTCTTTGAATTTTACCACCATGATCAGATTCAGAATATCTGTGAGCAATCCTGCCATTGTTACCAGTTCCACGATCCTTCCCATGCTCTCTGTAAGGCTGCCAAGATCATACTTTAATATAATCTGCTTCAATTCCTCATTTAGTTCTCTATTGTCCAATTTCCTTTTCTAGAAACTAACCACCTACAGCTCACTCACTAACTCCCTTTTCGTTTTGTCAAGCTTGGTGTTGGTACCGTAGGCGTCTCCCTCAAACTCTATTCCAGTGCCTCTCTTTGAAGATGTTTTTGAAAATCCTCCCTCATGCTTCCAACATCCAAGGTTTGTCCTCATTTTCCCCTTTTCCTTCTCTATAATCCCCATATTTGTCATGTGAATATTACTTCCTGATGCCCCATTATTGTTGTTGCTTTGTTTCCCTATATATGAGCTAATATTCTGTTTTGGGTAGTTTTCTTTTCCCCCCCCACCCCTTATCTATATCATCTCCCAGTTTTATGGATTTTCATTTCTGGAATTGGATCTTGGTAATCCCACGTCTGATCTTCCTCTTTGGACCTTTTCATTTTCCCCCTATGTCTTTCCTTTTGGCCTGGCCCAAGCTTTCTCTTTCCCCTCCGTATCTCCCTTGTCTTTTTTCTTTCATCACTAGATAGCCTAATTTGTTTGGCTTGATTTTCCCTATCTAACTCACTTGACCTTTCGGGGCTGGAATTTGGCCCACTTGTCCCATTAGACTCTGTCTTCTCAACCTGAAATTCTCTTATTATTTGATTGGGTTGTCCACCACCAAATGTTAATATGTCCCTTCCACTTTTATCCCACTCTTCTTTTCCCCATTCCCAAAACTTTCTCAGCGTTTCCTCTTTCTTCATTTCCACATACAAAGACAAAGCTTTAATAGATTTGACATCCATTCTACCAGCCGCTGCATCCAATCTTATTCTCAGCTGGATTTCTACCAAAACTTTCAATCCTACTCTGCTACTATCAATCATTGCATCCTTGTCACAATCATCATTAATTACTATCGTCCCATTTGTCACAATCATCATTAATTACTATCATCCCACCCTACTACTATCAATCATTGTATCCTTGTCACACCCATCGTGGCGGTCGCTCCACCGGGACTGATACTATGGCCTGAATTTGGTTTTCTATAATCTGGAACTACTCCTCAATTATTTCCCCATCCCTGGATTCAAACACTCTAGTCTGAACATGTTGGTTGAACTATGGTTTCGTACGAACCATCCCTATAGCTGGAAAATCTTTTGGTACTGCCACCTCCATTGTATCCATATCTTGCCCTGGTGGAAACTCTGGGATCTCCCTACCCTCATTTCCTTGTGGAAGATAATCTTCATCTTAAAGCTGCATAATGGCACCACTATGTTGTCCCAACTCGCTTTGCAGCTGATTTTGTTCGATATTTTCCATTTGTACATCATTTTCCCTCCCACTGTGTAACTGCGACTCTTTTTCCTCTACCTCCTCTTCCTCATTTCCATTGTTTCCAATTGGTCCTTCCACCCCGTGGTGGGGTTGTGGATAGTGTTCCAGAATAGTTCGATACCTAAAGCCATCCGTAAACAGCTCACTATTTCCAGTCTTAAAAAAAGTACTCAGCTCTTGCATGTAGTTGTCTGGGATCCTTGTTGATCTTCTATGGGGCATATGCCGAAATGCTCTAATACTTCCTGGGTATAAATCTTGGTTTTCATCCAAATGTATTGGCATACCCAAGCTTTCTCCTATTCTCTCAAATCTATCCTCCAAGAAATTTCCAACAGCTTATCATCCCTTAATCTGCATATGAGAAACGTATGCCCTATTGAGCCACATCTTCTACACAACTTTAACAATCTCTCATAGGAACAAGACACCCATGCAATATTTCCATTCTCCATGCTGAGATAACAACCAGGTATTAGTGGAAGATTGGCATCCACCCCCACTCTTGCTCTAAGAAATCTGGTGTGCATGGCATGGATCACACCTAACCTCACTTCTTGTACTTCACCCACCGTACTGGCTAACTTTCTAGCTGCTTTGAGCTGAAGCATTCCCCCGGTAATCCCAATATTCTCACCCACAATAAAACATGGGTTCCTCTGATTCTACTTAGTATCATCCCTGGTTCCCACCTTTTTAGTGCCAGAAGAGCGCCCGCCACTGCATACGGACCATTATGCAGAATCGTATGCATTTGGCTCACGTTTGGAAATTTGAAAATAAAAAAATTCCTCTCCCGACCCACAACTAGGGTGTCCTCACCCCAAAACCACCTGACATATGACTGCATTCTGTTAAAACCGAAATGCCTATAATCCATCAAACAGCCAACTAGGTGGTTTCTATAATACATCAAGCCCTCTTCTATATCCAATGTTGCCAACTGCAATACTAGGCCCTGTCTAAAGGATCTATATACGTTTGCGAGCAGGTTGTTATTTTGCGAAATATCCCTCCTTTCCTCCGAATACTACGACCCATGTAAAGAAATGCTACTATCTAACCACTAGTCCTCTCTGAAAGTGCTGTCCATGAAGACTACCACCCTGCTTTTACTTCCTTGAACCTCGAGACTTTTGTTGACACTTTGTTTACTTTACTGACTTCGTGATCTGAACTACAAGAAAAGTAGATAGTGAATAACTGAGAACAAACCTACAATCTGATGGCTCACTGTGGAATTCTTGCACTGTTTGGAGAGAGAAAAGTCTTCCATTAAAAGCTAAAACCTCTGATGAAGAATTGATTTCCGTTTCCATAAGAATATTGAAAATGACTTTGGCACTATTTATTGTTTCAATTCAGATTTCATCAGGGCTGGGGACTACTTCTGTACAAAGTGGGAAAATGAGCAACGTCGAAGTCGAGAAAGGTAAATTGATTGGACTCGGAAACTACGTTAAGTGCAATACATAGTGGTAATAAATCTGGCATTAAATAAATTTTTTTAGTAAACATGAAGGATTGAAAGAAAACTTGTCACCAAATTGAGAATAATTCATTGCATTGGCCTTATAAATAATGGATGTTGTGCTAGTGTATGATTAAAGTTGTGGATTGAAAAACATATATGGTAAAACTTGTCCTTTAAAAAAAATAAGAATAAATAATTGAGTTTGTTTATAAGATAATAAAATGGTCAAATTACCTCCATGCTACTAAATTATTGGCATTGATACTTTTGCTCATCCAATTATTTGGATGGAAAAATTATTCACCCATCTTTATAAAATTGTTATATTTAACTATTCCTTCAAATGTTATGGACAATCATACCCAACTCAATAAATTTCAAAATCATTAAGATCAAATAGACAAAGTTTAAAATCAACACCAACGTAAATGTCAAAATAAATAAAATAAAAATTAAATAGTTAAATTAACAATTAAAAGAAATTTTCTCCACCCCAGTTGTTCCCACCACTTTCTTTGTCTTTCTACTTTCAATTTTTTCTTTACGTCATAATTCATATGGAAAACATTTTATTTTCATTTCCATAATAAAAGTGTTCACCCACATATTCTAAGAGAAAACATTTAATTCCAAAAAATAGGATAAATGTCAAATGATAAGAAAAGTTGGAGAACATGCTTGTCCAACTACAAAAAGTTGTCAGGAAAGAGGACAAATGATGATGATACTCTTATAAGCTTAGCAAAAGAAATGTGAACTATGCTCTTTCAATCAGTCAACTACTCAAAAAAAGTAGTGGTACAGAAGAAAAAGAATTCAACCAATTTAATTGGTCAAATTGCATGGAGTGTTCATATAAGTTAGAATATAAAAGTTGATAGGTCATTCTTTCACATGCATGCAACTGGCCAAAATGTGTGTACTTTTTTTTTATGTGTATTTTTTCTTACTCTCATAATGCATTTACTTGACACACATAGTCAATCTATATAAGTACAAAATATTACAAATCTATACTCTAAAAAGGGAGACTTGAGTGGTGGCCTACTATCCTAGTAGGTTTTTTGTAGGTTGCAGGTAATACTTTAGTAAAAATGTAATTTTGTAAAATTTTGAAATTATTTTGTATCACTTTTAGTATACTAATTCACTATAAAAGCTTTTATTTATTTTCTTTATTTTTAAGTTAAAAAATCATTATTAATTATTCAAAATTTACTTCAAATGCAATCAACTATAAAATTTCAAATTAATCAAAAAAAATTTCAATTTATATTACCATATAAATTTTATAACTCACACACACTTACATATATATATATATATATATATATATATATTCCCTTACCTCTATTTTTTTAATAGAAAAACATGATGCTTTAATTAGAAATGTAATTATATAAGGTACTACTAAATTAATTAAAAAAACATTGTAGTTCATAAAATATAGTAAAATTAGTTAAAATGCCAATTAAATAATTAAAAAGTTACACGAGATTTTTCTTGAAAAATTAATACTCATTAATATTTTATAATTGAAAATTTATACTTAAGACTATAAATTAAAAACAATATGAAGCATAACATTCAAAATAACTTTATTTCTTTTCCATTTATTAATTTAAATATTCTGACTCCAAAATGTTAGTACTAACCCTTAACATTATTCTACACTATTCAACATTATCTCAATTTATTATTTCAAAATTTTATAAGTATCAAAATATTTTATTAATATCCAAATTTACATATCTTCATTTTAATATTTTATATTAGTTTCAATTATTTCTATATATTAAGCTAATCATGTATTTATAAAAAATAATTTGCATAATAAACAATAAATAAACAACAAAAACTAATTTTTTATTCTACTATGTGGAATAAACAATAAATCAACAACAAAAATCAATATTTTATTCTACTATGTGGAATAAACAATAGATCATTAAAAAAAAAAAATCAATGTTCAAATTGTGATATTATGTATGTGTGTGTATTAATTTCAATATGTGAGTGTTAATTAAATAACTAATTATATGAACTTCTCTACTAATATTTAAATATAGACGTATTAATCAATTTTAATCATATATATTATTTTGGTTAACTTTTAACAACATATCTTAATTTTTTTATACTAGAGTACTTATTCCACATATAATTAAAAATGATAAAAACCATATTAAAAGTTAAAATTAAATTATATATACATATTAAAAACTAATATAACTTTTATTTTTAATGCTATTGATAGTAAGATATATTTTTATTTTGATCATTTTAACATAAAAGATTCATTATTAAACATAATTTATATGTAAGATGCAAATCTAATACATAACATGAATATTTGATTGTTTGAACACATAACATTATTATAATAAACTTAACTATTTATGTGAAAGTGATTTTTTTTTTTGTAATAGTGATCTTAAATTTAAAAATTACCATTTAGTATTATTTTCAAAAATACAAAAATACAATTTTAATTAACAAAATTATTATATAATTTATTGTAATTTAAAATTATTTTCTAAAAAATTATATGGTTTAGAAAGTAAAATAAAAATAATTTAAAAATACTTGAATTAGAAACATTTGAAACATACACATAGAGATATTTAAAGAAAAAAAAGTTTTAAAAGTTTTGTTAGGGATAAATGGGTGGCAATTATTTATAATTTTACTGATAAATTGTAATGAGTAATGAAAAATATACTATCAAAATAAATTAAACTTATATGCAAATATAAAAATTAATATTAATATCAAATTATTAAAATTTGTGAAACAATTACATCAAACTGTTGTTGGATAGGAATTGCTATTTGTTTAATAGTATTCAGGATTGATAATAGTTTTAGTTATTTATAATTCACTTGCAATGTCCAAAATTTATATATATTTAGAAAAAATGCATATCAAATTGTATTTAAAAATTTTAAATTATTTAAATATAAAAAAAATTTGGACATTGCATGGGGTCCCCAAAACTAGTCTTCCTTTAACATTAGTACGTAACTTTTTGACAATTTCATAACATGATTTTTGGGCATATTCCAACTCAATAATTCACAATAGAAGCCTAAATAATGCAATTCTGAGGTTATAAATTATTGAGCACCTATGGTTAAGGTTATTGTTAGAACAATCTACTAATAGATATTTTGGAAACTATGGTTGAAGTTTTCATGTATTCTTTATAACTAGTTATCAAGTATTTCTCACTAGTATTCTAAAAAGGAGAATTTACATGTAACTTTTTTTTTCCTTACAAATTTTTTTTTAGGATTTTTTTGAAACAATCAGAAATATTTTGTGAGATAAATTCTCTAAGATTTCTGTTTACTATAATATATTATTTATGTTTGTTTTGGACCAAAAAAGTACGCGCAAAGAGTAATTCAAAAAAGGATGTGTATTCTTTACAATTTATGTCCACATTATAAAACGGTTTAAAAGTTTATTTCTACTATATTATTATTAACTGTCATCAAAATGGTTTTGTGAATTGTCCTTTTTTCTCATCTAAATGTGTTACATCATATTTGTGTCGACCCATAATTTTGTATTGTTATTGCATTATTAACATAGCGTATTCATTATATTGATCGCTAGAAGGGACACCGTGAAATCATTTTCATAATCAAATTGGAGACAATGCAGATGATGATAACTCTTCAGATTCAGACGACAAATCTTATGAATTAGAACTTTTGATCCTTCTTAATTTAAATGCATATGAGGAACAATTATAGATTTCACGACAGTCACGCTGTGATTCTGCATTAACAGAATGTCAATTGGTACAAGAGATATTGGTGGGACATCATATGCGGTTATTTGAAAACTGTATAATGGATGTGGATACATTTCTTCGATATTTTAATTTATTACGAGAGGGTGGATACCTTGATGACAACCTGCATAGACATTTATCCATTGTGGAAGCTATGTGTATGTTTCTTGTACTTATGAGTCACAATCAAAGACAATGAGTATTGGCTGAGAGGTTTCAACTCTCATTGGAGACAATTAATCGAAATGTTAGAAGGGCTATAAGGGCTATAGTAACATTGGGATCAGTGTAATTCTACTGAGAAATCAACAAAATGTACACCCACAAATTTTGAATAATGCAAAATACTATCCATGGTTTAAGGTATGGACCAATTTTTGTATATCTTGTTAAAACATACAACAAATTTTAAATGAATGTATAATAATGCCTACTTATTACATATTTGTCGTATGTACACTATTTAAGATTGTATTGGTGCAATTAATGGAACAACAATATCTGCTTGGGTTTCGTGTGATAAAAGGGAAGCATTTCGTGATTGTAAGGTAGAAATTTCACAAAATGTATTAGTAGCATGTGACTATGATATGTGATTTATTTAGGTCCATGCTAGTAGGGAAGTTAGTGCACATGATGCTCATGTTGTTGGGGATGCATTTTTGAGATCAGAAAATAATTTTCTATTTCCATCCCAAGGTAACAACTAATTAACCGTACATGTATGTACAAAGTACATATTTAGTACAAACTCCCAAAATTATAGCATGAAGTTGCATTAATGATATTTAATTAATAGTTAGTTATTGTTAATCATCTAACATAATTTATTGCTAACATCATAATTTTATATATGAAATTAATATGAAGACAATTATTGTAGTGAGTAGTCCATGTAAAAAAAATTATCTATATTTTTAATGCACTTATAAATTGTAGAATATTTTATATTCATTATGAAAATATTTGTGAGTATTGAATTTTTAAAGATAAATATTATGTTGTTGATTCGGCACATAGAAACATTCCTAATTTTCTTGCACTTTATTGTGGTCAAATATATCATTTACGCGATTTTCGTGAAAGTGGCAGAGGTCTTAAATCATGGAAGAAACTATTTAATCACCAGCATTCGTCGGTGAGAAATATAACTGAACGGACTTTTGGTGTCTTCAAGAAAAGATTTCCCGCATTAAAATGATCAATGTAAAAATATATGATGGTAAGACAAATATCAACGGTAATTGCATGTTGTGTACTGCATGATTTTATTAAGGAGTAATTACCTAGTGATGCATATTTTTCAGAGCATCTAGGCGAAAATATGATTGTGGATCATGATGGATTGTCAATAATTCCTCATTTGGCTACTTCCACTCAAGGAGTAAGTGAGTGAAATGAATTTTGATATAAAATTACAATACATATGTGGAATTATGGTACGTAAATACAGGTGCTAATTGTAACCTTTGTTAGAAATTTCCATTTGTGATATATTATGTTTTTGATTAGTATGATGTCAGTTATATGTATAAAATTTTAGAATTGAATAAATTTCATATAAGTTAATGTATTACTAACATGTACTTTTGAGCTATTAATTTCGCAATTGAGGTTCACGCTCACTAAAAGAGAAAAAAAAAACGTGTTATCCTAATTTTATTACACAATTCAAAAATAAAAAATTACACATTCTATCATGTTTGGATAAAAAGAGTATGTTCAAAATATTATTTGACCAAATAATCTAAAAATTTCCTTCAAAACAAAATTAGGTCAACAAAAATTCCCTCTCCTTTTACCAAAATAAAAATGAAAAAAAGCTTACCCATTTTACATATTAGGGTTCACTGGACTTTGCATAACACAACCCATAGCTTTCTGTAGTGTGTGTATATATACAGAAATCATACAAGAAAATTATTTTTAGTTATGCATATCATTAAAGTGAGGAAGCATTGAGAGGGATATGGAGTGAATGATAAGCACTCTCAATTCTATCCCATATTTTAGAATCTTGCCTTTTTTTTTCTTTTATTATATACATATATTTTTATATTATTATTTTTAATTTCTTATGGAAAAATATTGAAATCCCTATTAATTCAGACTTACTTTTCAATACTTGTCAATTTAATTTCAATTTTATAATTCATCATACACTCTTTGCTTGGTCCAGCCTAAGATCAAGATTAAAAACAAAAAATTATAATGTCAAATACTAATATAATTTCATCTAATTGAACAAATTGTATTGTACAACATTCTATTAAAAATGTGCTGTTGACAAATATTGGCGGGCTAATATAATGTTAGAAAGGGATAACAGTTATGAGCCGTCGTTACATTTTCCTCTATGACTATGATGGAAGACCAAGGAGAAGAGTTACCTTATTTTGCCTAAGTCATATATATAGTTATTTTCAATGACTAACGTTATAGTTATAATAACGTTAGAACTTTCATTGATAATGGGTAACTGTATATATGTTAGCTATCAAAACAGAAGCTAAATTGCTCTCCCTGACATTTTTACCTAATCATGGAGGAAAATACAACAATAGATCAAAACTATTGTAACGTTCAAATCGACACTATACACTTTAGAAAGCCAAAAACAAAACCAACAACTTAAAAAAAGTTTGCAACAAAAAATTGACGCACTAACTCCTAAACATCACTCGCAACCTTATAACTGAGTTTAGATGACAACCATATTTCAAAACAGATAAGACTCCAGATCGAAGAAAATCAAGAGGACCCACATGGCCGTGCAGCAACAAGTCACGGAAAACACCTCACGTGATATATTATACTCAGACATATCAGAATTCCTCAATCTCCAGTTATTGGAAATCATCCTAAGATTTCATTTGCCTCAATTCGAGCTAGATTTACTCAAGCCATTGACTCAAGATGAAGATTGTGAGGCAGCAGAGAATCTGACCTTCTCTATATCACTGTTCTGGGAACCCGTTCCCGTCTTTGGAAGGTAAAATTTGTAGAAGTCGCTGAAAATTGCTTCTGAGAGGCGTGGTGCCTCTAAGAACTTTAGATGAAGTGAAGCTGCTGTAATGAGTAACTGCTCAACACCTTCAAAAATGTGACACAGCCGTTCCCGAAATTCGGGCAGCATCCATGCCTCTACTGCAGTGATGAAAATGCAGATGCAGCGTTTCTGGGGCAATTCATATCTCCACCAATTCACACTCTGCAGCATCCAATTCAATGCTGCAAAAGCACCAAAAACAACTACCAGCAGCATACAAATGAAGCCCAAGAACGCCACCATTAGATTAGCTTTCACCACCAAATTTTGAAAAAAGGAAACCAAAACTGAAGTCTTCAGCAGCAGGGATAGAAGTAAAAAAACAAAGATAGCCACAATAGTACACAAAGACTTGTTCACAGAAATTTGAACGGAAAACACTATCCAGCAAACTGAACCCACGCTCTATTAGACTTGTTCCCTTTGCCATGTAAGCTTAATTTTTCTCTCAAGACTTTTGTCAAACAGTGTAAAGGCAATCATAAGTTTGGAGAATTCTTGAACAGTGGATGACATGAAAACAAACCCAAAATCAAACCTTGGCCAACACTCACAATCTTTCTCAGCCTTCATATATTCACTTTGCAAACAGCCGCCCTGATTATGCTTGAAGATTAGAAGATAAGAATATTAGAAGATCAGAAAATTGGAAGATTGGACGGTTATCCGTATCCTTGTAATCCTCTTGATGAAACATCATAAACGACATTCGGCCCTGAGACTCCCGAACAGCAAAGGTGTGAGCCCTGGCTAAATCACCAATGTGCCCCAAATAGGTTCTTTTTTTTTTTTTTCAAAGAAACGATCGTTATATTAACTACCAAAATTGTATCATTTACAAGTTGTCCACTGACATAAGATGACCTTAGCACTTGCATTAAGGTTAAGTGAAAAACAGTTGGTGGAATATCCAATCCTAACTCAAACAAAACAAAGACTATCAACTTGTACAACAAATTATATAAAAACCATACTTTAGCTTGCTTCAAATTATACCTCTCTTACTAGAATGGATCAAAAAGCACTTGTGATGGGTGTCGAAACCACCAAAAATAATCCTTCTCTGGGCTAAGCTTTGTAGATAGCAGTGAGAGGGTTGAATCCACAGAGATTGGTTAGATTTATTCCTTGAACAAAATAAAATAAAGAAGGGGGGATTTTGTATTATGAAACTAAGCAAGAATCAATTAAGACAACTAAACAAATTAAATAACCAACTAAAAATATGAGGAAAAATTAATAAGAAGAAGCTTCCAATCAAGAATTAATTTCGGTATTGATTCCTCAAATTGATCATTGATTCAAAAGATAGGTTCTTTTATCTTGAATAAATTGGTTATAGTTGTTGAAGATCCGTCCTCTAACAACCAATCTTTTCTTACTTTTTCGATAACCTTCGGATCCGTCCTATGAGTTATTTCTCTAATTAACAAACACAACCTTCGGATCCGTCCTATGAGTTATGTCTATTAATTGCATTAAGGTTCAAAAAGACCCAATTACTAACCAGTAAACCCGGAAACGCCTTGTTTATTTAAGCTAGATTATATATTTTCATAACATACAATCTAAGGCGTTGATTACCTTTCGATGTTGTTATTTGTCACTTGAATTAGAACAATCAACAAAAGATTAATTATTCTAATGACTATATATTGCAATGAACTAGCAAACAAAAGGGCTCGTGTCTAACAATTCAATTCAATAATATAACGAAGCATAGAAAATATATAAATACTCAAGACTAAAAGAAACAATATAATTACAGAACCTCACAATTGTTGGAATCAAACCTCAATTAAACTTGATTGGAAAATAAAAATTTAGCTAAACATAATTAAAAGAAAATACAAAGAAAATCAAATGATCGCTTTTTGTCGATCCCGCGGCTCGCCTTCTTCTAGTAGCTCACTCCATGAAAGGATGAATTGTGACTTGAGAATTCCAAACCTTGTTTTCCTCTCCATTGAACTAGGAAAGCCTAAAATGGGATGCCTTGATTGTCTCAAGCCTTGCCTATTTATAGGCAAGGATTCAAGACATTTGTTGTGCTTTTCCTTAAATCAAGGCTTTGCTTTCCTTAATTCAAGGCTTTTCTTTTCCTTAATTCAAGGCTTTGCTTTCCTTAATTCAAGGCTTTTCTTTTCCTTAATTCAAGGCTTTGCTTTTCCTTAATTCAAGGCTTTTCTTTTCTTTAATTCAAGGCTTTGCTTTTCCTTAATGGCCAACATTTTGTTGTGGAATTTGGTGGCCTCAATTGTGTCTTTCTTGTGCCACTTGTCTTGTGAGGCTACATTCTTTAGGAAAAATGCTTCATCTAACCATTAATCACAAAAATAATTAATATCCTTATAAACAAGCATTTTAATCAATTAAAACACAAGAGAATTGATCCAATAAATATGCAATTATACACTCTATCAACTTGGTTAGGGTAGCTCCCACTGAAACATTGGTGGTTGTTCCTAGTGCTTCCCTTAGGGTGTATCTCTTTCTTTCCTACAAATCTCTTGATACTCCAACCATTCTTCCATAGCTAGATCTACCACTTCCCTCTCCTCTTTCCATTCTTGTTGGAATAACCATAAGTTCCTGGTTTTCCAGAGCATCCATAAAATATAAACTGTAAGTTCAACTCTGTCCTGCATGACGAAGTCCTTCCTTCCATTGCAAATTAGGGGCCACCATTGTTTGAAGCTGAAGTTTTCTCCCTTCCACCCATTCCATCTTACCGGTGCCAATTTCCAAACTCTTTGAGCTCTAGGGCGCTTGAATGTAACGTGCTCTAAAGTCTCATCAACTTCTCCGCACATAATACAATTAGGATCTTCCTAATGCCTCTCTTTAGTAATCTGGTCTTTTGTGGGAGTATATTATGCCAAAGATCTCCAAATGAAATGTTTGAGTTTCCTTTGATGCCTAGTCTCCAATCGCTTCTTCCAAGCTTGTTTTGTTGTTTCTCTAGTTGAACGCTCTCGGCTTGATGGTGTCCCCAAGTTGTGCCTTGATAACCTCTTGGTATGCAGATTTGACCGTGTAGTTCCCATGTTTTGTGAAGTGCCACACAAGTTTATCTCTACAATAATTATGAATGTCACATCGAAGAGGGATACTTACAATGGCTTCGGCATCTATGGGATTGAAAATTTGGCGTACCAGTTCCTCATTCCACTGGTTTCCCCTATCCAGTATGAGCTCACTAACCCATGAAACCTTCTCCCACTGATTCGGGGTGGAAGTTGGTTTGAAGTTGGGTTTACTGGGGATCCAGGGATTTTCCCATATTCTGATTGATTTGCCATCTCTGACTTGAAAGATCATCCCTTTGTTGATCATATATCTTGCTCCCATCCAGCACTTCCATAACCATGATGCATTGTTGTTAACCGAGGCTTTTAAGAGACCTCCGTTTGGGAAATACTTGGCTTTCAATACCTTGCACATGAGTAGATTCGGCTGGGTTATTATCCTCCAGAGTTGTTTTGCTATTAGCGCATCATTAAAGAGTTGTAGATTTTTGAAACCCATGCCTCCCTCCTCTTTTGGCCAAGTTAGATCCTGCCATGCTTTCCAACGGATTTTGGCGTGCTCACCTTCTTTGTCCCCCCACCAGAAGCTTGAGGTCCTTTTGACAATGTTTTGGCACACTCATTTGGGGATTTTGAAACACGACATCACATAGGTGGGAAGAGCATCTATGACTGCTTTGATTAGCACTTCTTTTCCAGCTTGACTGAGAAACCTATTCTTCCACCCAGAAATTCGTTGATGCACTTTGTCCTCAACATATTTGAACACCTCTTTTTTTGCTCTGCCAATAGTCATTGGGAGTCCAAGATATTTGGCATTTTTCTGCTCTGTGATGCCATCTAAGGTCTGACAAATGACCATTTTTTGCAGCTGGGGGATATTCTTACTAAAGAAAACTGATGATTTCTCCCAATTGACCAGTTGGCCGGATGATCTGCTGTAGTTGGATAATAGGGCTTTGATTCTCTGTGCTTGCTCTACTCCTGCTTCACAAAAAAGAAGTGAATCATCTTCAAAAAGAAGATGAGTTATTTGTGGGCCCTTCCTGCTTACTCTCAAGCCCCTATATTCCCCCCTTAGGGTTGCCTGTTTAATTAAATTTGAGAATGCCTCAGACACTATTAAGAACAGATAAGGGGATAGTGGGTCCCCCTGTCTAATGCCTCTAGTTGGTTGGATATACCCACATTTTTCACCATTAATATTAATAGAGAAAGTGACAGAACTTATGCACTTCCATACCCAACCAATAAAAGTTCTAGAAAATCCCATTCTCTGCAGGACCTCGCACAGAAATTCCCACTCTACCCTATCATAAGTTTTAGCCATATCAAGTTTAATTGCCATCCACCCTTGGATACCTCTATGTTTCGCATTTAGGGCATGGATACACTCATGTGCAACAACTACATTGTCTAGAATTTGTCTTCCCGGTATGTAGGCCGCCTGGAAAGGGCTTATGCAATTGGGGAGGCAAACTTTTAACCGCTCAGCCAGTATTTTAGATATGACTTTGTAAACTACATTACATAGGCTAATAGGTCTAAAATTCCTCGCAAATTGAGGGTTTTTAATTTTTGGAATCAGTGTGATCAGTGTGTGGTTGATTTGTTTCAGCATTCTATGATTTTCAAAAAAATATTTTACAGCTTTACACAAATCTACACCAATCACATGCCAGTAAGATTGAAAGAAAAGGGGAGTCATACCATCTGGCCCAGGGGCCTTGTTTGGATTCATTTTAAAGAGAGCAGCTTTGATTTCTGATTCTTCTACAGGTCTAGTCAGCCTTTGGTTCATCGTTTCATTGATCGACAGTGGGATACCATCCAGATCTTTGTGCCGAAAGTTTGGGCTACAAGTCTCAAAAAGTTTCTCATAGAATGTGACAATTTCATCTTTCACTTCTTGGATACTTCCACACAGGCTTCCATCATCTTTCATCAACCTTTCAATTGTGTTTTGCCGCCTCCTGTTGATAGTCGAGGCGTGGAAGAATTTTGTGTTTCTGTCACCTTCTTGCAGCCATTGAACTCTTGATTTTTGTCTCCAATATACCTCTTCATCTCTATAGGCACAATGAAGCTCTTTTTTCAGTTGTCGCCAGACATTCCAATTCCTGTTGCCCCCTTGTCTAGATAAGCACTCCATTTGTGAGTTGATCCGATTGATTTGTGTACCTGAGTTCTGCATGTTCTTCTGGCTCCACTTTAAGAGTTCCACTCTGCTTTGGCCTATTTTGACAAACAGTTCATACATTGGGGTGCCTCTTTGTTTCTTTCTCCATATTGTCTCCAATACCTTGCTTACTTCTTCCTTTTTGACCCAGCGTTTATCAAAGATGAATCTTTTTTTTCTTTTTTGCTCTTTTGGGTTTGAGTCCAGCAAGATGAGTGAGTGATCAGATGATTGCCTCTCCACGTGATACGCCTTTGCCTTTGAATGACTTAGTATCCAAGAAGGGGAGCAAAAAATTCTATCCAACCTTTCTTCAACAAAACCTTCTCCTGCTCTGTTATTAGCCCATGTGTAACTTCTTCCTTCAAAGGTTATATCTTCCATACCCATTTGGCTTACAAAGGATTGAAATTGTTGACGAATATTAGCCCAAAATATTTGATGCTCCTCTATACTTTCACACTCCATCTGAAAACAAAAGCTAGTTGACCTTATTTGCTTAACATTGATATTTTCATTCCAACAGACAAACAATCCTCCTTTTGTGCCATCCGGTTGCACAATTCTCCACCTATCTTGGCACCTGAATTTTCGACACATTTTGGCAACAAATTTGTTGTTTTTTTTTTGTTTCTGCTAAAAATAAAACTTCTGGAAGATGGGATCGAATAACTTCCTCAATCGAAAGCAGAGAGGCCCTCCTGCACTTCTACAATTCCACACACATAACTTCATTTATGGGGTTGGGACCACTCACGGCTGGCCTCCTTCACCTTTGAACTGATTATGGTATCTTGACTCTCACGTCTTCTTTTGTTGAACTCTAAGCTCTCATTCTCCTCTAACTCGGATGTTTCATCTTGAAGTTGCCAAGGTCGCTTACACCCCACATTTGACTTACTTTGAGGTGCAATCCAATTTCTCCTCTGCAATCCATTTCTTACCCACTTCTTGCCCTGTTTTTCCTTTTTTGTTTGCATCACTAAATGCTCACAACTGATTGGTATATTAACCAAATCTAGATCAGAATTTAATTTAACATCTACCTCCTGCTCTTGCCGAATGTCAAGCTCCATGAAAGTCGGCTGAAGAATTTTGATTGGTCCAGACAAAGACAATTTCGGTTGACTAACAATGTTCCAATTTATGCTCGGTCCCTCCCCTGATGTCTCCTGCACACTTCTTGAAGAGCTTGGTCCCGCCAGCACTTGCTCATTTCGGATTTCAAGGGAATTGGAATGCTGTTTGGTTTGGTTGCTTTGTCCCTCCAAGTCAAAAACTGATGGCTGACAATTGCCTTTATTATTTGTTTCATTCACACTTAAATCAACCACTTGCAACATGTCCTTTGTTTCCTTGTGAGTTTCCTTCAACAATTTCTTCTTCCCAATCTCAGCTTCTACATACGGGTCTTCCACACCATTTTTTTGTTCCTCCGTTGCCACTTCTAAGGTGTGAATTTCCTCTCCCTCAACTTGGTTCTGCAGCTGCAAGTCTATTACTTGATTTTGGGTCTTGACAGGCCACTTTTCTTCTCCTTCAGCGTAACTAGCTAGCTTCCTTTCAGTATGTGAACTCCACCCTCTTTCTCGTTCGTAAGCTCTTGGTCCAGTAGCACATAGCCACTCTCCATATTGGCCAGCCCGGATTTCATTCTTTTCTGCATCTTTTCTTCTAGTTGTGCACATTCGCTCAACATGCCCGATTTTGCCACAGTAGTGACAGAAAGCTGCCATATTTTCATACTTGAAGTTGACCCAACACTCTTGGTCTTGCATTTTCAACTTTGTCCCCCGCATAAGAGGTTTGCTCAGATCAATTTCTGCCAAGATTTTCATGTATCTTCCTTCTTTGCTTCCATTTTCTGGGATGAGGATGTCCAGCACCTTGGGAAAGATTTGTTTTAGTTGAATACCAGTATCTCTCGTCAACCATTGAGGAGGGATGTTTCATGCTTGGATCCAAAGCTCCACCTTGTCAAAACTTCCAACTGGACAATGAATATTTTTCTCCCACTCTCGAAGGATAAGATATTGTTGGTCAAACATCCACCATTTTCCTTGCAAGACCCTTAGTTTATCCTCTTTGCTTCTGAAAACAAACTGATAGAGATTAGATCCAATCTCTCTCACTTTGAAAGATTCTTTAATCGGCCATACTTTTTCCATAGTGTTCTTGAGTCCAGTGAAGTTCACCTTCCTTTCTCCAAATATTCGGCCAACTAGACTTCTGGAGCATTCTTCCAAACCTTTTTCAATGTCCTTTTCTTGAATCAACACTCCGTTTGTTTCTTCAGTGGTAAGCGCCAATTTTTCCATCAGATCTGAGACTCCCATCACAAGATCTAACGGTTTCCCACTGTCCATCCTTGGCGTTTGCTCCATTAGTCATCGTCACTGGAAGGAAACAAAAACCAAAGAAGAAAAAGTGAGACTATGATAAATGTTTGAAAGAAAAGAACTGCACTAGATCTATTTTAAAAGCAATGGGTTCAAGACTTAAAACAATGGGTGAATGGTTTTGATGAAGGAAAGTGATGAAATTGATGGTCGACGGCTTCAAAAAAAAAAAACACAGCAGAAACAGTAAATTCTAAACTGGGAAAGCAATGAAGAAATCTAATCTAGATGTTGTTTTAAGTTTGATGAAGAACGCAGGACTATCACTGGCTAGCAGACAAAATTGCCCACTCAAAGGCACAGCACTCCTTTGAAAGGAACCGACACTCTGGAGAGGAGCCCCAAATAGGTTCACAACAGATTAGTCATTAGTGTATTTCATCAGTTGATGACCCGATTGCCCATTACCAAATAATTTCAATGACCCGACTTAGAGTGCGTACAACACTAGCAGCCGGTTCAATAACATGAAGAAAGCAAAAGATAGACATGGCCAAATAAAACAAAACCGAAGGCTGCACACCAACTACATCATTCCGCAAATATTTTACACCAAGAAAGAGAACCACGACATTGGCCGAAAGAGAGCCACACTACAACCACAGAAACACACAGAATAACACACAAGATCAAACCACTCAATAGCCAGCACCTAGCCATAAGTTGCAACCAAAAAACACAAACAACCGATTACAGCAATGAAAACCATCCATGAACCACATAGTGACAAAATTAGGCATCAGTGCCATGAACACAACACTTGAACAATAACCCAACCATAGCATATACACCTAAAAAACAGAGCAAAAAAAAAATTAAAAATTAAAAAATAATATATATATATATATATATATATATATATAGGGTCGTTAAATGTAATTAGCCCAAAACTTTAATTGGAGAAGCAATTAACACGAAAAGAAACGACCAGATACCTCAGCTCTGAAGCAGATCGTGTTCCTCGCGCTGTCCTCTACCAATGGCACATCCCTCTTCTTCCACCTCCTGATCTCTTCCCAAAATCAAACCCACAAATCATCTTCTCATTTAACAGTTCCCATTTAGTAAGAAAGTATTGTAAACACAGGACATTTCAATGTAAGTTGAAAATCAAAATCCATTCTTTTTTTTTTTAAACCATTGTGTGTATCTTATTTTTGAATGATTGAGGGTTTAAAAAAGTAATTGAAATAGAGTGTTATTTTTGCACATATTGTTGGTTTTGAAATATACTTGTTAGAGGCTAACTCCAAACTGAACTGAGGGATTAGTTGTTGATGTTGGTTTTTGATGTAATGATTTCCTGGTGTTAGTGCTTCCTTTCCTTCTTCAACATTTGATTTTGCTGATCATCAATAACAATCTATTATCTTGCTATGGAGAAGAAAAAGAAAATTTTAATTTGCTAATGTACTTGTTCTGCTCGATGAAATGTCCAACCGAATGAGTTCTGAAAAACTTATAATATTTACCTTGGTTCGCATTGATTGCTGAATTTGGCGCTTGACCTGTCTGTTACTTTCTGTGCTTATTTAGCTGATGCTGTGGATATGTACATTTCGATATATGGTTGAGTATTCTCTATGTGTGGGATTATTATTTATGCTTTTTGGTTATGTACTAGTCATTTGAAGGGAATTGAATTTTGCTGTCTGATCTGGCATTTTAAGGTATTGATGTAGATATTTGGGTGAAAAATGTTAGAATGTTTTGTCAAATTGACTTTAAAGTTGGTTTTAACTCCATCAAAGTATGGATTTTACTAAATCCAAAAAAAAAAAAAAAGAAAGAAAAAGAAAAAGAAAAGCAATGTTTTAATAATTTTAATTGAAAACGATGATATCTGGGTGAAAAACTCTCTTATCCAGGCCATGACCTTTTCTTTTTTACGGCTATTTCTGCATAGAAATTTCTCATTTTGTTGATTAATTTTATCTATTTCTTGCTGTTCAGGATCCTTTGAAGTTGTCATTGTAATCTCTTGTACCTTCAAGCATCAGTTATATTGGTTATCTACATTGATTGGTAATCTAAATCCTATGAAACCTAGTGTGGATCATTTCCCTCGTCAACAGACTTACGCAGCTTCAGTGCCTCAGAAAACAGAAAAGTGGAAAGGTTAAGATCCTTGTTCATACCCTATAATGGATGTATTATACAGTTCCATAGATATCCGAGATCTTCTCTCATCAACAAACCTAGATGATCCATCAACACCATTATCTGCACCTGATCTCCGACTCCTAATTGACCGCCTTCAAGTCCACTCTGTCCGCATTAAATCGAAAGTCCATGACTACCTTCGATCTCACCTATCAGACTTCTCCTCCCTTTTCTCCCAATGTTTTGATGTAGTTACAAGGACTGAACTGCTTTCGAGTGAATTATCTAATCTACTTAATCTGCTCTCGGATCATCCTGTTGATACCAAAATTAAGTTCACTATTGAAGAAATTGTTGGAAAGAGGAAAGAATTGAGAGAGAAGAGAGAATTATTGGAGCTTTTAGGGTTAATATTGGAAGTCTATGAGAAATTGAGACTTGTGAAGGATGATATTCGAAATGGGAGAATTGAAGAAGCTGCAGAGGCATTGAGAGACCTGAAGATTGCTATCAGAGTAGATGATGATAGGGAAGAAAGTGGACTGGTACTATATGGCATATTGAGGAAAGAATGGACAATTTGTTTTGATCAGGTAACAAATACTATTTTAATTTTCATGGGTTTTTTCCCGTCTTAATTATAGGGAAGTTAGTATTTAGAAGTTTTGATATTCTCTGCTTCAAAATTTTTGTTTTTCACAGCTCTATCAGCAAGAATTTGTCTGTTGCTTATGTTCTTGGACAAGCTGTTGGTTGTTTTATATGTAGGTTACAGGTGTAATCTTTTTAGAGATTATGATTCTTAGTCTGTATATGTTGCATCTCATGTGTAGATGCAAGATGCCCTAGTGATGTTTATGGAGACAGCTGTGCGATTTGAGCCAGATAACAATTCCGTTCGAGTGAAGCGTTGGTTGAGCATGAATGGAGCTGATAAGATGGAGCTTTGTACAGTTCTGAAAGCAATGGATGTAAGTTGGACGTTATCACTGGAATTGATTTAGGCATTTGCATTTTGTATGAACAGAATGTCGTTTCTTCGCCTAAAGAGATAAGGTGTATGAGTTTTGAACATGGAGAATTGAGACCATATGCATCAGTATTTACATGTGCTCATACATTACTGAATTATATTAAATGGATCATAAAGTTGATATTTCACTTTAATGGAACTACGCTTGTTATTAGATCTTTGTATCAATTTAATTGCTCAGTAAATTTGAAAATTTGGGGATAAGATTCATTAAATGTTTGTTCTTTTACTAGGCAGTTGGCGCTCTGGATTATGGACTGGCAAGAGTAGCTGACTTGATGATTAAACATGTTGTTAGTCCAGCAATTATTTGTAGGGCATCTATAACTGTTGGGGAGGAAGTTAGTGAAGATGACGTGAAAACCGTTGATGCAGTTCTTAATGTAGTCTCATCTACTCTTTCCACGGTAATGATTTTTGATTCTCCTAATTGTACCAATATATTCTCATAACACTTCCTTTTTCTCCTTTTCTGGGTGGAACAGATTATGCATTTCATTTGCATAATAACTAATGAACTTTTTTGATTAAATGTATATAAATCTTGATATTAACTTTTGCAGACAGACAGTTTGGATAGTGAAACAATCTTTTCAGCTCTAGTCCTAATTGTTGAGTTCATTAGCAAATCTATATGCTTTCAAAGTGGATCTTGGATGCGTTGTCTTGGAAGATTGATGTGGCCAAGGATGTCAGAGTTGATCATTTCCAACTTCCTTTCCAAGGTTTGTTTCAACCTAGTTGTTCATTGATTTTGCCTAATTTCAAGCCTTTTTAGATTCAACTATTTTTCCTTTGTTTTCATTCAGTTTGGCTATATTCCTAGATGTATTTATCCAATATGCCTTGAAATTCCACATGATATGTCTACCAGTAGCTTTTAATATGTGGTAAAGACTTTTTGCACGCGTATGGGGATTGAAAAACAGGGTGGTTTAGGTTCTTGCAAAGGAACACAAACAAGGGCTTTTATATGTCATTTTTCATATTTGGAGAAAATACTGATAGTGGAACCAAGTACACAATTAAGAAACTCAGAAGAGCTTGACTAACTGAATTTATTTGAGTATGATAGCTCTATAATTTGCTGGTAGAACCCTACTTGCTTATATATTAGTTTCTTAGTATTTCTTTCTAGTAAAACATGAGATGGTATGGAAATTGTATAACAAGTTGAATGTAGGAAAAAGCGAATCAAAAGTGATTAGGAATAAAAGGCTGATCAGTGAGTTGAAAAGAATTGACAGTGCAGGAAATAATATTGTATCAGAAGTGAAAAGTATTTAACTTCTGATTCTTTCTGGTGATAAACTTCTTGAAATTATTCAGGCAATCTTTTGATAGGTCATATACTTGTATAATCTCTAAAGGGTACGAGCCCAATATTATAATTAAGGTGATGGCCATTGACTTCTGTGCTTGGAATTCAAGTTTTGGGTTTAGAATTAGTTCTTCGTACAAAATATTCAATAGCAACTCTTAAAAGAATAGCATACATTTTGTTGATCCATAGTTTCTTTCTGTTGTTCACTCTCTATACTTTTGCTTCTTGTTGGCCATGGATACCTGTTATTATAATGAATAGCATACATAGAATAGTCCTACAATTTGTTTCAAACTTTTGTGTTCTGCATGGAGGCATCATCAGTTTCGTTATTCTAAAGGCATGTGGGCTTCATGTACTCCTTTGCCTGGTGCTGCTTTTTTGACAAAGGATGTTTGTTTCTTCATTATTTATTGGTTACGCAGCACCAACATCCCAGTTATTGTTCCAAATCTAGAGAACTTCCCATGGTTTTGAAATTGCCCTAACCTCACTTGTTATCATTTACATGGTTCAAAGTAAGTTATATTTTACTGTTTTGGCTTATTTCTATGCTTATCTTAATGTTTGTCCTGTATGTCATGTTATATGGTTATCAACAGTCCCAAATTAAAAATTCAATTGCCGTCAATCAAAATTCAAGAGTTTTAGTAACAAGAAACTGCTGCACCAAAAATCACTCCATACTCTTTGGTACACTATCTTTTTCGTTATCTTTTCAGATGGAGTGCCATAATTAGTGCTGTATATGCTTTGCTGTGGCTTCTTAAGTCAAAGCTATAGCTATCCTTTATGGTTTTTTGGCCTTGTGTTCTTCAAGAAAGTTGGCAGAAACTAGAGCAATATTGTTGTTATCAACAAGATAGACATTCACAAATCAGGTAGAAATTAGACTAATATAATTGTGAACATTATGATTATATGAACATTAAGTTTTGCATTAAATTTATGAAAATTTTAATATGTACTCTCTTAGATGTACTCAAATATAAATAAATTATTTGCAAACATCTGCATTGAAGGTAAACATATATTAGAAGATATGTGCTTGCATAAGTCCAAGTGTGAATGAGAAATCCATGTGACTTTCCCTATGACTATGATAAGAGTAATTGCATATCTGTGTGATCCTATCTATATCATTATAAGGACTGCTCTATTTTTTCTTTTCGTGTTATTTTTTTTCTACCCATTTTAAGGACTGCTTTTATTTTGTCATGTTATTTATTTTTCTACCCCTTTTACAAAGACTGAAGTTTTGCTTTATATTCCTGTCCTCTTATGATTCTTACCCTATTTTTTTTTCCTGTTAGTTTTACAATTTCACTATTGAAAATTGAGGCACCTTGGTCATGATTAATGATAGATTTACCTTTATGGCTAGGGGAACTGAGAGTACTTAAGTTAAATAAGAAATTGTGAATTGCAAGAAATACATGGAATCTTTGTCATATGAAAAATACTGATATCTAGTTTCATGCTGTAATAAGTTAACATCCTTGGTGTCAGTGGAACACTTTAGTATGTGATCGCCCTTTTGCAGCAATCTTGAGGCATATGTTTTCAGAAAATCTACATGATACATCTACTAGACTGTGTTCAAAATACATATGCTTTATTTGTATTTTACTGTAACATTGTAAATGATGAAAATTAGTGTTTGATTTACACAATGTGATGTAGGGTCCATTCTTTGTCAATTGATATGTTGGTGACTTGAGATCATTGGATCAAGAATTGCTCCATTAGGACCTGACTTGTCTTGGTAGTGTTTGAATTTTTGATATTTCAATAAAACTGATGAGATTCTAATTAATGTGTTTGGTTAAAATTTTTACCTTTAGTGTCAGGATGGAAGGCATTTAATAAGTATGCCTACTACTATTTTCCTGGATCATTTTGGAGCAGTTGTTTGTGGGGCATTATTGATAATCTCATTGCTAATGTACTTCATTGTGCTCTTCCTCAAACGAGGAAGCTATCTGAGAGCAAGCTAATTTCAGAACTTATAGTTGTTCAGCTAGCTTAGTTGTGCAGATCACCATCATTGCAACATTCATTCCTGTTCTTTCATTAAGCTGGTGATTTGTAAAATCTATTTCTAATGCCAACCTGGAATTTAAAATTGATGGTTTATAAGTTCAATTTAGATTTTATTGTTTGTGTACTGATAATATTATGCATAAGAGTTCTTCTGCTGGGTGAGTATTTTACTTTAAGAATGTTTTAATGAGCATTACTTGTTTCTCATTAAAACACTTTCCGGTTTTCATAATGTTGTATCTAGAAAATTACAATATTCACTCTTAAATTGCGGTGGTCTCTGTAGGCATAAAAACTTGCAGAGGAATAAAAACTTTATTGTTAGAACTATTTACTTTTAAGTTTTCTATGCACTGAGTGGTAGTATTATCCATTTATTTCATGATACCTTCTCAAGAAAATCTATTAAGTTGAATTTAAGTATCTTTTAGATATTTACACAGAAGCAGGTATTGTCTAGATGTATCTTTTAATTAAGAAATTGGGGCTTATGATCGTAGTTTGTTTATTTTAATAAATGTTATAAGATTGCAAATTTGCAATTATCAGCACAAGTTAATTATTCATTACATGCTAGGATGGTTTTCATTGGGGCTTTTTCTGAGTTTTTTTCTTGGAAAACTTTGTGATTTAGTCAATGTATTATGTAGCTGATGAAAACATCTTAATAGAAAGTAACATATGTACATTTGTAGCACACAGAGTTCAACGGGCCTGTATGGACAGGTTTTCAAAACATATTTTTGCGCTTTCCAAGACACTTGTTCAGTTTCCAATACATTTCTTATCTCACAACCACTACCTTGAAAAATGCGAAAACACATTTTGAGATGCTGTCCATACAGTTTATGTTTGCTTTGCTGTTATAAAGAATTGATTGTGCTTGTTGTACACGTATTCAGTAATTTATTGGGCAAGCAGTTTGCTATGTGTGCATTGTGGAAATGCCAAGAGGCAAGAGCTAAGTTGTCATCAGGTGTTTTTGTGAAGAAGTTCTTATTCTTTGCATTAATTCTGGCTTCAGGTTGTACCAGATGATGCTTCCAAATTTGCTGACTTTCAGAAAATTGTAAACCTTTCAGCAGATTTTGAGATAGTTTTGAAGGAGCTAATGTTCATTTCTTCCTCTGATAGCAAGGATAAAAGATTAAGTGAGTTCACTGACAATGTGGAGGTTCACTTTGCATCAAGGAAAAAAGTTGAGATTTTAGCCAAGGCTCGATATATGCTCCTACAATCTGGCTTTACTCTTCCTCAAGTGAGTTCAACATGTGTAACATTTTTCATTCATAGCCTTTTACCTTTTTGGCATTGAGATGATCCTTGCAATTCCTAGGACTACAGAAAGATAGGTGGCGGACTGAAGAATGAAGAAACTGCTGAAAATCTTTCCAATAATTTGGTCACCTTGCTTTTTACATCTGAGAAGTGTATTGTGTCTGAAGCAGCTTTGAAATTGATGGAATTAGTGCACAAAGCCCTTAAGGTGAGTAGACCAAAAGATTAATGATTCAGTGAGTCAAGAATGCTATATTTTCTATTTCCCTTTCATGTTTCATTGAATATCTTTTGTACTGTTCATCAAAATTGTCCCAACAGATTCTTCCATCCCTAGTAAGACGCTGAAGTATTTCAAGCAATTTTTGAAGTAGCATATGTCTTTATGCACTTGTATAATAGTATGCTTCAATAACCGGACCAAACTTTCAAAGATTAACTTTTTATGTCTTGCCCATCAAAATTCTCTCATCCTTGGTATGATTGTCAAGTGTTTATAATTAATTTTTGAAATAGAGTATTACATTGTGCTTTGGAATAGATTATCTTCTTCTCAATGGAAGGGGAATGGGGAGATCATTATCTTTCCTTGAAGCTTTAATTTTAAGTTTATCAATTTATATTAATTTATCTAATTTGAAACTTTATGTCCTGGATTTCATGTTAAGTTTATGAATTGGGTCATTTTATGATGCTGCCAAATCTTATGCTTGGATGACCAAAATCTGAAAAGATGGTAATTATTTTTTTGCTCATAGAGAAAACCAACAAGATGATATTTCTAGGGAGACCTGAAGAAGAGAGAAAATGCGATTACTAAGCTACACAGTATAAGTTAGGAGGCTCCTGTTTGTTCATTATGGTGCTTGTTGAAGTGAAGAAGTAGGAGGAAAACTTTGATGGGGTCATAGATAGACTAGTTCCTTCACAAACTAAATACCAATTCTTTTATTGCTCTATTGTTTTCGGTTGTTATCTGAGTTGTCAAGTCAGCAGAAGTTTGCATGGAAGAGTAGGCTTTCCCTGGGATTGATTTAATTCTGTGCTTGCCATACTATTGAAACCTCAACTCAAAGAATTTATTCAAAAGTTGGGGCTTGTAAATTGAACCTACATGCTTTCATGTGATGCTGCAGAAGAATTGATTAACCTTTATTCATTTGCCAGTTCTTTGAATCCCAGTGTCTGGCACAAGATTCAGGCATAATACTTTTGTTTACAGGGGACTTATCCTTGGCCTGATTAAGGATAGATGCTTATTGGATCACTATGCTGAATTTCTCTTTGCTGGAAAATGAAGAGACTTTAGTTTGCTTTTTGTGTTCAATTTGTCCAGATAACTAAGAATCAACATTATTTTAATATACTCTGGTTCAGTTGCTGGGAATATTTCATGCTATTATTTCCAATGTGCAAAATGTAGTTGTTGGATAGAAGTGCTAATATTAAACAAATGAACTCCCTCGTTAGATTGTTGCTTAAGTTGCTTGATATGTTGGAATTATACAAATATAGCAGATACAGTTGACTCAATCTGTATATAGGAATATCTCCTCTTGTTAAATTACCATTTTTGGTGTGGTAAAATTCAATCTGTAAAACCTAAAATGTGATAGTCTGAGTATATGCACCTTGATCTAGGGCATGGCAGGTGTTGTTTATATTTTTCATTTCTTTGGTATGATGAGGGTTATTTGTTCATTTATCTGTGGAGTGACATTTTGGGTCTCTATACATTTCGTGTTTTACCTGGACTAGTATGTTACTTTCATATTTCTATATTGCTGAACTCCTCCCTCATAGAACCTCTTCTTGCTGCACTGCAAGAAATTTTAGCAGTTCTTTTGAGATATTTTATTTTTAAATAGTTTTTAATAGAGTGGTATATCCAGGATGTGTGCTTGTCGTCACCAAGAGTTGGATTGGAATTCTATCATGCTGCTAGAGATTCTTTACTTCTTTATGAAGCTGTTATACCTGTCAAGGTTAGTATATAAAAAACTATCAAGTAAGCGTGCATCACTAAACTGAAGAGTGGGTTGTCTCTTGCAAAGGAGCTCTGGAATCTTTCAACCTTGCCATGTAGCATGAAAATTTATCTTGCACTCTTGAGATTGAATGACTGTGCCTTTTATTAAGTAACACAACTATGGGAATAATATCATCTTTTGGTTTGTGTAGCTAGAAAAGCAGCTTGATTCCATTAACCAGGCGGCTGTTCTCATACACAATGATTGTTTGTATCTTGATCAGGAGATCCTTGGTCTTGCATTTGAGGTTTGTATATGCCTTTCCTCATTTATTTATGAGCATGCCAGATTTGGAACTCTTCATCTTCAAGGAGTTGATTCCTATGCCCTTTTCATTGGTGAACTATTGTGTAAAATGTTTGTATTGTTTTGCTGTAGACCTGAAATTAGAGTTTACAATAGCTATTGCTCTATAAATAGAACTCTCTGGGATCCCATATTGCATTTTGTGCACTCTAGTTGGTTTCTAATGAATAATAGGCAGGGGTTGAAGGAGTTAACCACTAGAAGTACCAGAGGAAAACCTGAGAAAAAGTGCAGTTAAAAAGCAAGTTTTCATCATACCATATATCTCTAAATTGTGATCAAGCCATGTTCATACAGTAAATCATGGGGAATTTTCTTAAGTGTGTGGAACTTATGTGTTTTGGCTGGATGTCAATATGATTTTTGTCAATGTCCACATGCTCTGAATTTTTGTTTGGTTTCCTTGGAGAAGATAACAGGTTCCCTGGAACAAGCATGTCACAGAGTATTTTTGGATCTTCAAGTTGTCAGCCCTGGGCTTGGCTTGTCATGGATTTGGGAAATCAAAATTTCTGCAATAGTATTAACTTTTAGTGGGCTGTTTCTTTTGCGATTTATTTTTTTTATCTTCCAAACTGGAATTTTGAACCTAATAGTTATAGTTGTATATGAATAATTGTTTTTTGGTGATTTCTTTTTCAGTGCTAAGTGGAATCAGTATGTTCAACTTTATGCTTTCAATTACAGTCTAGGTTGCTATTGTTACTATCAAACTTTTTCCATATCTACCACAGTTGCAGTTTCTTTTAATTTTTATCCAAATAAATCGAATTTTACAGTATCGTCCAGATTTTCCAAAAGCTATCAAGGAACATGCTGTTTTTGCTGATTTGGCTCCAAGATTCCATCTTATGGCAGAAGGAATACTGCAGAGGCAAATTCAACTTGTCATTTTCAACTTAAAACAGGTACTTGGGTTTGAAACATAAACTAGATATGAATGGAAAGTAAGCTTATTCCTTTTGAAGCTGGTATTAAATTTGACATTAAAGATGTTATGATTTAGTAGGCTATTGATGGTGCTGATGGGTTTCAGAACACCCACCTAACAAAACAGTACGAGTCCGCTAAGTTTAGTATCGACCAGGTAATGTTGATGAGTGGATACAATTCTACTCCAGGAACCTTTATCTCAATGCCTTCCTGAATGAATAGGACATCAAAATTAGTCAACAAGGGAGTTATCCTTTATTTTGTTTTACTTACCTTATAGTTAAGTGATTATTGGTTAGGTGGCATTTATACTTGAGAAAGTACACATTATTTGGGAGCCTCTATTGATGCCTTCAATCTACAAAAAGAGCATGTGCATGGTTCTGGAGGAAGTGTACTCAAAAATTGTAAAAGACATACTCCTTTTAGATGACATGGCAGCAGAAGAAACTTTACAGGTACAATCACTGAACTGCTTTTAAAATTCTGTTGAAGGAAACTGCTTTTGTTTTTTAATTCTCAAAAAGTTTGTATCTATGTAATAGCTGTAGTTTTTTGTGCCTTTTTTTTTTTTTTTACCTTTTTGCAGCTTCAGAGGCTGATTCATTTACTGTTTGAGAACCTCTCATCAATATTAGCGTCACTATCGCCAATAAACCAGACAGGGAATTCAGAAGGTCGCCTTGCTTACTCAGTTAATGAGCTCATTCCATCCCTTGAAAAGTTGCGCAAACTGGAAGGTAATCTATTTTCTAGTTTGTTTTAGTTGTCCTTTTTTTAAGATTTTTTTTTAATCAAAGAGTTATAACTTCTATGATTTAGTAAATACGATGCTTTTTTTCAGATCTTTTGGACATGCCTTTGAAGTCTATAACTGCGGCCTGGGAGAGTGGTGAACTGATCCGTTGTGGATTTACATCATCTGAGGTAAAGTTTCATGCATTGAGATAGGACACCAGTTATTAGCATTATACTAAGATATAGACATCTACTTGGCCTGAAGTTATTTTTTTTGATATGAAGAATGGATCTCAGATCTCCGTGATCTTGTTAAATTCTTCATAGACCAATATTACTTTGTGAAAATTTAGAATCTCACTTTTAGGGTACAATAGTCTGCTAGTTTTGTTCTTTTTCCTTGGATTTCTGTTTAACTGATATCATGATTTCCATCTTGGGATTGAAGTTAGAAAAAGTCAAGTCATTTGCGAGCTATTTTCATTTTTGTAGGTGGAAGACTTCATCAGGGCCATATTCACAGATTCACCTTTGAGGAAAGAATGCCTGTTTAGAATTGAAAGTTGTGGCTTGTAGATGTTGCTGACGATTTTCAAAATGC
Organism: Gynochthodes officinalis; assembly: GCA_020080225.1. Lineage (NCBI taxonomy): Eukaryota > Viridiplantae > Streptophyta > Magnoliopsida > Gentianales > Rubiaceae > Gynochthodes > Gynochthodes officinalis. The sequence goes on from CM034623.1 coordinate 33,268,674, forward strand.
GATAGAATTTCTGACCATTTTTGTTCTTTTTATTCAACAGTACTCTAGATAATGCAAATGGGATCTTGGGTAAAAAATTTTGGGCTTCAATTGATCATTACAAGTTCTCTGTCCACTAGAAATTATGACATTTTCATAGTTATTCTATTGAAAGATGAAAAGCCGGACGTGTTGCAGAACACAGTAAAGGAATAAGCATGAGTTTGAATGTTTGATAACTTTTTTTCTTTTTTTTTTTTTGACTGATATTAGATTGATAACTGGGTATAATGGCTAATATATAGAGCCGCAAGGCTTAGAGAGTTTCGTGGAGTCGCTACTGAAAAACAGCGCTGTAACCCACGAAAACAAATGCCCTTAACAGGACTAGAAGCCCTCAAGGGGCACAAACCACCCGCAGCGCGGGACAAAAGCCGCAAAGCGACACAGGTTGAAAACCTAGACAACTTAGGATCAACCAAAAATACAAAAGATCGGTTATATCATGTCACTAATACTATATAAAAATGATACTACACTCAAGTGGCCCACTACAAATGACTTATGGTGAAAGAAATTAGAACTTAATCTCTATCTCTCATCGCATGCCGTTGCGTGAAAGTCAAACTACAGACGTTGAATAGTACCGCAGTCGAATTACTGCCGCAAAGCGTGGAATAGCGAGACGATTTGACTACTACCGGCTGGAGAGAGTGCAATACCTAAAATTTAAAAAAAAAAATACTGTTCATGAACAATAAAAATATTGTTCATGAACGTTAAAATTTGAAAATTTTAGTGTGTGATGAACAGTAAATACTGTTCATCGCACAGTAAAATTTTTGCACCGTTTTCACACTTTTTTCGCCCGCAGGAACAGTAAAAAATGGGAAAAAATGGCCTCTGCGGCCGAAAAAAATTGAGAACTTTTTTTCTTTTGAAAATATGAATTGGTAACAGTAGGGACCGATTCTACTGTTAATCTATCCACAACCGCAAGAATCAAGAAGATTATATCTGGGGGATATGTTATGTGGAATTAATAAATTTTAATATTTTATTTTTTTCAGAGGACAAGGGAATAACATTTTTTTTTTTTTGGAACGAGAATTATATTCTCATTATGTTAATATAGATTTAAGTACATACTATTAGAAGTACACACAAGCAAGATCATGTGCTTCTTTTACATGTCCTCTGGGGTACTTAATAAAAATAGATGCCTCTAATAAATTAGCAAAATATATAATTCCCCATTTAGTCTTTTATTATTAATAAATTAAATTGCAAAAATAGTCCCTTACATTTATTCCTATGATCTTTTTAGTTTTTCACATTTTAAAATGATCTTTTCAATTTTTTATATTTAATTTTATAAATCTTATCGTCTCGTAGTTAAGTTAGTTCTTGGTTAAAGAGAAAATGAAACACACTTATGAAATAAAATTCAATGATAAAAGGAGAATCACAATCAATCACACCATTGAATAGAAGACAGTTAAATCAATTTAGGCTAATTGTTAACAATCCACCTATGTTAATCACTTTTTTTCCAAGCATGCATATATGTAGGTTCTGTGACTTCTGTCCCCATTCAGCAAGGGTATTCAGGTAAATTAACATCAACTTGGATGTGACGTTCCACAACTACTGGAATTTGGTCATAGTTAAATCAAGTCTCATGGTTTATTCGTCTACCAAAGGGATCATGCATGTGGTACGATTCTACAAGAAGAAGTACATCCTTGATAGACCCTTTCATCTACAAGTGAAAGCTTCCGGAATGAGAAATTTGCAAATATAGCAGGTCTTGTAGGCACATTTGCAAAAATAGCAGGTTCAAAAATTCCTTTGCAAATATAGCAAGTCAAAGGTATTTGACCAAGTAAAAAGCTTAAAATGACCCTATTCGAAAACTTCATCGTTTCACTTCATTTCACCATTGTTGTTCAAATTTCTCTATTCATTTTTCTTCATTTTTCATCGATTCAACATCTCATTTCTTGGGTTTCTACTTGAAAATGGTCGCCTAGTTTTAATGTCCCGTACAGGTTGATAGTTGTGTAGATATTTTGTAATCATCAAATCTATTTAATAAACTAGCAAATTAGCAATTGTCACAAACGAGCAATTATGTATTTTATAGCCGGCATCCATCCTATGGCCGGAATCTTATTAAAGTTCAATTGACAAGTAATGAAAAAAATTCGACATTTGTTCACGTATTCGACAGAAAATTCAACACAATATTTATTTGACATTTTATTCGATGTTTTATTCCACATTTTATTCCACGTTTTGCTCCATGTCGATATTTTATTCGACGTTTTATTCCACTTTTTTTTTCACATTTTATTCCACATTTTTTTCCATATTTTGCTCCATATCGACATTTTATTTCACATTTTATTCGACGTTTTATTCCACATTTTATTCCACATTTTATTCCACATTTTGCTCCATGTCGACATTGTATTCGACATTTTATTCCACATTTTGCTCCATGTCGACATTTTATTCGATGTTTTATTCCAACCAAGTTTTCTTTACGTTCTTGAATTGGGGAAGTACAAATTCATCTGCAAAAAGATTGCCCATGAATTCTTTCATCATGAAATTAGGTATTTTGGTGATTAATTTGTCTTTTCATACCGCTTCTCTGCACCTCTACGTGCTCAAGAATTAGATTTTTCCCTCTACTATTGATGTAAACAATTACAGATTGTGTTATAATAGGATGTTAAATCGATGAAAAATGAAGAAGAATAAGAAAATTCGAATAGCAATAGTGGAATGAAGTGAAACGATGAAATGAAAAAGAAGGTTATTTGAGTCTTTTTGCCTGATAACCTGCTATATTTGCAAAGGTTTTTTTGGACCTGCTATTTTTGCAAATGTGCCTCCAAGACCTGCTATATTTGCAAATTTCCCCTGCAGCTTCTGCTGGTTGGTCTACAACAATGTTGAATTTCATAACCTGTTTGGACTATATGAACTTCTTAGTGTCTACTACAAGGGTAGTGCAAAAGTTCAACTTCCAAATATATGTAAATTGGCCAAAACTCTAGTGAAATGTAAATAAAAAGAAGACTCTAAAGATACAAGATTCACTGATTTTATACAATGGATTTACCTACAAGCATGGACGAGAACAATGTGCAATAGCTGTGCAAGGCATTCAATTAGAATTAGGGCTAGAGTACTATTTGGTGAGTTAAGAGGAAAAATTAGGTTAAATTGATTTTTTTTCCCCAAAAGATAGTATTTATATTAATCTTACCAAAAAGACAACCATTACAACATTGATTCAAAATTGGATCCTCCTTAACTCTGTATGTCAGTTAAGGCAACAACAAAAACAAGAAAATAACAAAAACAACAAAAAAACTTAGCTTGGAAGCTTCCCTTGTTAATACCTTGAAATTGCAAACTGCCATGAAAGCCACCAAATCAATGCCTGTAGCTCCGCCTATGCATTCCTTGATGATGTCCAGTTCTACCTCTCAAACTAGTACCAAACACCTTGCATGAAGACACAACCCCAAATAAATAGAGATATAAACAACTCATTCAGTTCCTATTACAATTCTCTCTCTCTCTACTGGTTTACTTCATTGCCAGCATTTCTCTCAATCGTTTCCAATTCTCTTGTGAACAGTTTTTATCTTCTCATCTAGCTGGCCATATGTCATTCTATTCCATCTATTCAAGTGGAGAATTGTTGTTTGAAGCTTTGTGGTTACTTCTTCCATTTTGTCCATCTGCAAACTAGTTTGTTGTTCCTATGATCTCCTGATGCCTTGCCTTGCTACTTCATTTCTAGTTCAGTAGCTTTCTGATAGGAATCAAGGAGCACCATTTCAAACATTTCAAAGCAATTCAAGTGAATAACGGACTCGAGCTTATTCAAAGGTTGAAGGTGCAATTCAACACTTTTTTAGCAATATTCATGGGGCAATCACAAGAATTAGGGTAAAAAAGATTAAGGAATTATTTAATGGGCTCATTAAAGAAGTTCAAACCAAATAAGAGTCTAAAATTGGTGATTACAAGTCCAAATTAATTAATATCTTAAATATAATTACCAATGGTCCTTATAACTGTTAATGTGTTAAAAGCCCGCTTATTTTAATATTTTTGGGCTTGGCCGTATTTCCTAACTTGTAGGTTTGCCAAGACAACTTTTCTAGGGTTTTTTATGTTGTTTAATTTCGTTTTAATGATTTTTAGTAGTTAGTTTCCTATTTGTTTAGGGTTTTGCTTGACCAACTTTATGGGATCTTTCTAGATGTTTTCCAATTTTTTTTAAAACTCAAATAATTCATATTGTTCCCTTAAAGGTTTAGAAAGAGTCTTGTAACAAAAAGGTAATTTTTGGACCAGCCTTTATAGGAAACTCTTTTCCTTAAAGGTTATATCTTGTGAGGTTTTTCTTTCACTTGAGAGTTCTTTTGTGAACTTATTTGAGTCTTGCAATTTTTTTTTTTGTGAAACTCTTTTTGACTTATTAACTAAGCTTGATCTCTGACAAACCATAGGTCTTGAGGCCATCCTTGAGGTTTGTATCACTTTGAAACCATCTCTTCTTTTTCATTTTTTTTCCTTCCAAATTCATGAATTATATCTAGAATCATAGGTCCATGATTTGATATGAATATAGGGAGGGTCCTAATTCTTGTTTTCGGGAACATTCTAATCCATTGCTAATTTGCTACCACCTATCCAGTTTCTCATGGATTCTATCATCCCCTTTTTTGCCATTTGTCCAAGTGAACCAGACTCCCAGTTGTTGAATCTCTGTCAAGCCTAATGTGTTTACAATCTCCTTCATTTTTTGCAGATCCTTTGGTTTGAAAGGTTTTTCTCCCATTTTGTCCTCTTGACTCCAAATTTGATTGAAGTCACCTGCAACGGCTATTGGAACATTCTTATCTTTGATTTATTTATGCACATTTTCCCATATACCACTCTTTTGCATGTTTCTAGAAGGCCATATATTAGAAATAGGATCCATTCATTTCTTGAGGTTTCCTTTATCAGAGACAAATGTAATTTTGGGAATCTCCAATACTCTGATTTCTGTATTATCACCCCATGCTATGTAGAGTCTACTTTGCAATCCTTCTGGATCTACAACTTCCCACTTGGTGAAGTTAGATACTGAGAGCCATTTTTTTGCGGTTTGTCTCTTGCATTTTGTCTCCATGATGAATATGACATTTGTATTATGGGAAAGAGTCAGTTGTTTAAAACGTCAATTGTAGAAGACCTATACCTCTACACTTCCAACACAAGAACCTCATTATGTTGTAGGTGGTTGATTTTGGTTCAGCCACCTGAAAACCTTCTCATTTTCTACTAATTTTGACATCAAAAGGTTTGTAAGCTTTGTAAGCATTGAGGTTAAGGCAACCACTTCAAGAACTTTTTGTACTTCTTCTTTTGGATCACCTAGTCAGTATTTAATTACTAATTGTTTTAGTTCCTTTAGATCTTGAGATTTCTCCACTCTTCTTTTCTGAAAGCCTATAACATACATGTTTTGCATTAATTCTCCCTTCCTTTTTGATGACTTTAGTACTGCTAACGATTTTTCATCATTTAAACTCCATCTAAGGGCTCAAAACTGGAGTTCCTATTGGTACTATTACCCTTTGCTCCAGTCATGAAGGTTGGTGATCTACTCTTGCATATTTCTTTTTTGCGAGCTATTTTTTTGGACTAGATACTGCCTTGTTGGTTGCTCAGTTTTTGCCTTCACCAAAATTGGATGTTGTGGCATCTCCTATTGCCATATGATGTGTGTGTCAACTTGTTGCAAGCATTGTAATCACTTCGTAGTTAATTTGTGTTGAGTCCCAGTCTTCATTTTGATCTAGGAAAAGAGATTGTTCCAACCTTCCTTCGGAGTGGATGATAATGATCATGGTTTTTGCTCTCAGGCTGTTAGCTATTGTGGATGGCCTAGGTTCCATTATGTGAAGCTGGTCTTTTGGTTTTTTCCTTTTTGCCACTTGACCATTAATCTTTATTTAGGCCCAGTTTTCTTTTCCCTCTTTTTATATCCCTTCTTCTTCTCATTTCATCTGGTGTTAGGATCATTTCTTCTATTCTCACTTTTGGGTCCATTTCATTGGATGATTTAGAGCCCAATTTTGCTTCTTGGGCTTGTTCTTGTTCTTGGGAGGTATTGTATCTAAAGGTGTGTTAGGACTTGAAGATCAAATCTCGAAAATTGGATTCATAAACAAATGCAACTCTGAAATTGTCAATTCTATTAACTGAGAATAAGAATAATTCAGGAGGAAGAAATCAGAGGAAAGAACTAAGAAGAGTAGGAGAAAGAGAGAAGTATAACAGAATTGAGCAAGGAAGATACATTAGAACAATCCAAATTTTCCTTGCTAGTACTACCTGCTCAGCTCCAAGATATAACCTCAGCTTCTAACAGTTTTTTGCATAATTCTAACTAATCACAACTTAAATGATTGTGTTTGCTTAACTGTAGTAATTAGGGTACCAATTGAAATCAAAACTAGAATTAGAAACTTTTAAGTTGAACGACACTATTTCCCTTCATAAGCAACGACATTGTTTTGATTCCAAACTTGACATTCCCCTCTTGTTAATCTTCTGCTTGTCCTCAAGCTACAAAGTTTGGATATTGCTACTTAATAAAATTATGATCCTCCCACTATGCATCTTCCAAATTCAATCCCTTCCAAGAAATCAGCCGCTGCACAACTTGCTTCTAGTTATCAATGATGATCCTTCTTTGCAAGACTTCTTCAGGCTCTAAGAGGCAAATGTCATCTGCACTGAATTCAGGTAAATCACCCGCTAAAATTGGAGTTGTGCCTAAGTGCTTCTTGATGAGAGAAACGTGGAACATAAGATGCACTCTGGCATTATTCGGGAGCCTCAATCTATATGCCGCATTGCCAACCTTCTCCAAGATCTTGAATGGTCCATAAAATTTAGCTGCCAGTTTCAGATAGGTTTTTAGAGCTATAGTCTGCTCCTTGTAAGGTTGCAGCTTTGGGTATGCCCAATCACCAACTTCAAAGTTCCCCTCAGTTCTCTTTTGGTCTACGAAATGCTTCATCTGACTTTGACCCTTGTTCAAATGATCTTTTAGTAACTTCAGTACATCTTTTGTTTGCTGAATTAAGTCAAAAGCAGCAGGTATAATCACCTCATGATGATTCCCTAAAGGAAGAAAGATTGGTTTCACCCCATAGAGTTCTTCGTGAAGAGTCATTTTATACCACCTTCAACCAAGGGAATCCAAAGTTTTCAGCTGGATGGTTTATCATTTGTGAAGCACCTAAGATAGGTTTCTAGTTTTTGATTCAGTCTCTTAGTTTGTCTATCCGTCTGAGGATGATAAGAAGAACTCATTTGCAACAAAACTCCAAGTCTTTTAAACAATTCTTGCCAAAAGTGGCTTGTGAACAACTTATTCCTGTCACTGATGATCACATCTGGAAGTCCATACAGCTTGAATACATTGTCAAGGAATTCCTGAGCTGCTGTCTGAGCAGAAAAAATGTGCTTAAGTGGTATGAAATGGCCATATTTGGTTAGTGAGTCCACAACCACCAAAATAGTATCATAACCTCCAGAGTTAGATAGCTTCTCAATAAAATCCAAGGATATTTGCTTCCAAGACTGTGTAGGTATAGGCAATGGTTGCAGTAGCCTTGGGTATTTCACATGTTCATCTTTAGTTTTTTGGCACACCACACACTCCCTGATTGCTTCTGAGATATCCTTGCTCATGCTTGGCCAGTAAAAAAGAATACTCATTCTCTTAATACAGGCTTTTTGTCTTGAATGATCCCTAAGTGGATCCGCATGTATAGCCTCAATCAGCAACTTCCTTGTTCCTGTAGAGCTACCACCCAAATCCTACCATTCTTCTTAAGGATCCCTTGCACATAGGTATATTCTGGTTCTGACTGAGCATCCATCAAAAGTTTAGCGATCAGGGCTTGACAGTCTTCATCGTGCTCATAACTAGCCTATATATGTTGCATTCATAATGGTCTGACCATTGACATAGCTTTAAGCTGTCTTTCTGAATCTTTAGCAATCTCCTGAACTTCTTCCTCCACTCTCTTGGACAAGGCATTAGCAGCATGAGTATCCATCCCTTTCTTGTAATGAATCTCATAATCTAACCTTAGCAACTTAGTAAGCCACTTATATTGCAAGGGAATATTAAGTTTTTTCTCTAAAAAGAATTTTAAAGGGTAATGATCAGTCTTAATAATGAAGTGATTTCCTACCAAATAATGCCTTCACCTTTCCACAGCCAATACAAGGGCCAAGAGCTCTTTTTCATAAGTTGATAAATCCAAGTTCCTTTCACTGAAAGCTCTGCTTATATATGTAATAGGTTGACCTTCTTGCATTAACACTGCCCTCATACCTACTTCACTTGCATCTATCTCAATAACAAAAGGTTTTGCAAAATTTGACATTCTCAAAACTAGTGCAGTAGCTAGAGCCTCATTCAGTTTACAAAAGACTGGAAAGCCTCATCTGTCCACTACAATGAGTCTTTTTTTGATAGGCTAGTTAATGGTTTACTAATTGCTCCATAACCTTGAATAAACCTTCTATAACATCCAGCCAACCCAAGAAAGCCTCTCAAGGCTTTAACAGTTGAAGGAACAGGCCATGACAAAATACATTCAACATTTTCCTTGTCCATGCTAACCCCATTTTCATATATGACATGTCCCAAATACTCCACTGTGTTCTTTGCAAAGGTACATTATGAGAACTTAGCAAACAGTGAGTGCTCTTCCAATGTTCTAAGTATAGTTTCTTGGTGTTTTACGTGGGTGTCTAGGTCAGGGCTATAGATTAATATGTCATCAAAGAAATCCAACACAAACTTTCTGAGATAAGGTTGGAAAATGTGATTCAGAAAAGCTTAAAATGTGGCAGATGCATTGGTTAATCCAAAGAGCATGACCACAAACTCAAAATGGCCATGATGGGTTTGAAAGGCAGTCTTGTGTACGTCTTGAGGCTTCACTCTAATTTGGTGATAACTTGACCTAAGGTCAAGTTTAGAGAAAAACTTTGAACTAAAAAGTTCATCCAATAATTCATCTATATTAGGTATGGGATATCTATTTTTAGTAGTAAGGTTGTTTAAGTGTTCATAGTCTACACAAAACCTTCAAGGACCATCTTTTTGCTTAACCAAGAGCATTGGAGAAGCAAATGGGCTATTATTGTTTCTGACAATTCCTTGTTGCATCATTTCAGAAATTTGTTTTTCTATTTCTGATTTCTAGGAGTGTGGATACCTATATGGCATTTTAAAGGGCTATGTGTTTGCTTTTAAGGGAATTTGGTGGTCTAGTTCTCTGGTTGGGAGTAAGGTGCGGGGTTTTGCAAAGACACTAGAAAATTGCACTAGAACCTTAGAAATATCCTCTGGTAGAAAGTTTAGTACATAAACAGGAATTTCTGAAGTTGGTTCAATTTGATCTTGCGTGGAATAAAGTTGTTTACTTTCTTCCTTTATTTGTACATCACCTGTTTCCTCCTAGTACAGTTGTAGTTTTGACTCTTGTGCACAGCCATGAAGAACACACTTCTCATCATCTTGCTCAATTTGAATATGCAGCTGCTTAAAGTCAAAAGTTATGGGACTGTGTTACACCATGCAATCAACACCTAAAATCAAATCCCAACTTCCCATATCCAACACTTCCAAATTGAAACAAAAATTATATCCTTGAATCTCCCATTCAGTCTAAGAACATATAGCAAACCCTGAGACTTTACTACCATTAGCTATGGTCACATAGAAGGGTGCTATCCTCACCTGAGTCCCAACTTTTTGGCCATACTTTGATCCAAGTAGCTGTCAATGCTACCTGTATCAACCAGAATATGTACAGGATTTCCTTTTATACTTCCATGCAGTGTCAATGACTTCCTCTTCAGGCTTTCAGACAAAACATGCAATGATGTATCCAATTGTAGCTTTGAATCTCCTCCCATCTCATCTGACTCCTCCTGGACTCTTTCACCTCTTTCCCTATTTTCATCCTCGACTATTATATAAGAATATTGCTTAAATTTGTAGAGGTGACCCAGTCCAAACTTCTTCCCACATCTGAAACATAAATTATTGTTTCTCCTATATTACAATTCTTGAGGGGATATTTTTTCAATTCCTTCAGTTACAGTGTTAGTCCCAATTTTCCTCATCACCTCTAGGGGTATTCATTATTCGGATGAACCCGAATATCCGCCCGAACCGAAACCGATTTTTTTAATATGAATTCGGGTTTTTCGGGTTCGGGTCGATTTTCGGATTAATCCGATTTTTAGATTTCGGTTTCGGTTCGGGTTTCGGGTTGTTAAATATTATTCGGGTTCAACCCGAAACCCGAATTATTGTAGCAAATTTGGATTTCGGTTTTCGGGTTGAACCCGAAAACCGAATTATAATTCGGATTGGGTTGAACCCGAAAACCGAAACCCCACATATAAAGAATATGTTTAATTATATAAAGAATATGTAAAGAATATATGTGATATATTATATATATATATGTGTAGGAAATTTTAAAAATTATAATAATTTGTAAAATTATCAATGTGTGATCTTAAATTTGCATTTTATATACAACACATATTTATAAGTTATATACAAATAATGTGCACCTATTATATATATAGTTTAGTAAATTAGAAAATATTAAATGTTTGAGAAGGTTAAATGTAAATTTATTTAAAAAGTGTAAAGATTATGAAAAAAAAAAAAAAACATATATAGTATACATATACTTATATACGAGAGCTCAATTCTCTTCGTTAATAACTTATTCATGCCTTATTTGAGTGTATAACTTTGTAATTTAAAAATAATAAGTTAATAACCACAAAGGAACAAAGTGATTAGTAAGTAATAATTAGATATTAGTTATTATTAATTAATAATTTCAAAAGTTTTACTTATTTATTAATTTTTATTTGTAATTTCTGTTAATTATTAATAATTCAAAGTCAAAAGTTTGAAATATCAAAAATTGTCAAATTATCAATGTGTAGTTTTATTTACTTTTTAATCTACAATTTATTGTATAGAACATATGTTTATTTCTAGATGTGTATTGGGGTTATGCCAATCCCATTTAATTCGGAAAATTGCTTTAACAGTTTAACCAACCCCTACTGTGTTTAGGTTAGTTGAGTAACTTGAGTTAGGACCTGTCCAGTGAAAGCCTTGAAGGCTATGCCTTCTCAGGTCTCTACTTGTACTGTATTAATTTAGGAATTCCCATGTTAATATAATCAATTTCTTTTGGACCAAAAAAAACTATTTACTTATTTATAAAACTATATGTGTGTGTGTGTGTGTGTATATATATAGATATTGATAAGGCAAAGATTCGACATTGATGGTTATAAATTTATAGACTAGTATCAAAATCGAATCATAAAAGTACACACATATGAGAGCTCAATTCTCTTCTTTAATAACTTATTCATATCTTATTTGAGTATATACTTTTGTAATTTGAAAATAATAAGTTAATAACCACAATATCAATATTAATATGTAATTTTATTTAATAATAAGTTAATAACCACAATATCATAAACAAGTGAATCTAATTTGAATAACTGGAATAGTAACAATAAAAATGGCTCTCTTATTGCCTAATTGGTGAGATTATATGATTAAACATCGTAATCAAAATATATTATTGCTGACATTGCTATTGAAACATGTACAATTTACAAGAGAGATGTTTAGTAAGGATTCTTATAATACTGTTTGAAGAATTGAAAACTATATATTAAAATCATAATCATAGTATTAGTATATTAAATCATAATAGAAAAGAAAATTATTTATAAGAATGATAAATAATTGAAAAAATAGGGAGAATAATATGTATAGATTTTATTAATTGATCATATTAATATGAAATATTATATTAATTCTCTAAATTTTGTATTAAAATTTTGAGGGTGCAATTGAAAGAAATAAATATATTTTGAGGATGTGATTGAATAAAATTAGATTTTTTGGTTTAAAATTGAAATAGAAATAAATTATGGGTATTATTATAATAATAACTATTTTAATTGGGCCAAATTCGGTTTGGGTTGCCAAATTCGGTTTGGGTTGCCGATTTCGGATTTGTCTGAATTCGGTCAATTCAATTTTCGGGTTAATTCGGATTAACCCGAATTCGAACCGAAAACCGAATTATAATTCGGTTCGGTTTTAATTCGGATTCGGTCGAATTCGGTTCGGTTTTCGGATTGAGGTTTCAAAACCCGAAACCTGAAGAACCCGAACCGAAGAACCCGAAAAATCGAAAAACCGATCCGATGAATACCCCTATCACCTCTGGAACTTTATAGCCCCCAGCATTCTTATCCCCTTTTATCTTAGATATCCTCATTTTCCTTACCTGATCTCCTATACTTCTGTTCATTATCTTATTCTTCTTGACTGCCAAATCCAGTGATTTTTCTTGTAGCTGAGCAATTTCAAAAGCTTCTATCAATGACTGTGGCTCAAGCATTCTCACCATGGGCTTCAGCTCCTCTTTTAATCCACTCAAGAAACTAGAAATAAAATATTGCGCAGAAAACTAGATTCAGAAACAAATGCAACTCTAAAACTGGCAATTCTATTAACTGAGAATAAGAATAATTCTATAGGAAGAAATTAGAGGAAAGAACCAGGAAAGAGAAGGAGAAGAAGAAAGAGAAAGAGAAGCAAAACCATAGTTTTCAAAATTCCAATCCGATCCCGATCTTACAATTTTACGATTTTACGATCCAAATTTTCTAAAACGATTCCAATTCTAATTGCGATCCTACATTTATTATGTGAATAGAAGATAGTTAAATTTACTCAAAAATTTTCATATCTAAGTAAAATAAATATTTATCATTATATAAATAACTTAATTAATTTAATCATACTTTTATTAGCTTTTAATAATAAATAAATAAATTAGACATTAAAACTTTTCGATCACGACAGCAACTGAAATATTGAGAAAATCATGTAAAGTGTTATATGAAATAAAATTTGAAGTAAAATTATTTAATTATAAATTATATAGGAATTTTCTACATATCTATTTATATATTGATTAATAATTCATTTAAAAATAATTTATAAATTATATTTTCTCGAAATTTTTAAGATTTTAAGATTTTACGATTTTATGATCCTACGATCTGATTCCACCGATCCAATCTTACTATTTTAAATCTTACTATTTTAAATCGATTTTGTGTAGAATTTTGATTCTATAAACTATGGGTCTAGTCTAGCTAAGAGGCTATTCTTTTTTTATCCTACACCTTTAGCTATTGGAGAGAGAGTAGTCCAGTGACAACCTATAAAGGAAAAAGAATTCACAGTCAAATGGATATTGTTTTTCTTTCTCTTTTTCTCATTCCTTTTCATTTTTTTCTTTTGCCACTTGGGATCTAACTAAGAGGTTTTTTTTTTCTTCCAAACAAAAAATATATTTTAATCCTACCTTGAGGTATTGGAGATAGAGTTGTTCGGTAACAATCTAAAGCCAAAAAAAAATTCCATGGATGACTATATTTTCCAGCAATATTACTAAATGTAGTTTTTTCTCTCTCTCTCTTTTTTTTTTCATTTGTTTTCTTTTGCCACTTGTGATCTAACTAGAGACTTATACTCCTTTCGTCTTTAAAAAAAAAAAATTCACTTTAAAAATTTCTTATTCAAAAAATAAGTTTACTTTTAGGGTGAAATTCTTGTATTACTCTTACCAATAATAACAATGTATAATTCAAATTAAAAAGTAAAAATAAAAATATAAAATGATACATTTCATTGTATATTATGTGTGTTATATTTTGTAATTTAAAAAAACTTTATAAAATCTTAAGTGAACTTTTTTTTTGGGATAAAAAGAGTACTTTTATTAATTGATTCTTTTTTTGGTTTTACCCATAGCCCATTTAATGAAGTTGCCCAAGACAATCCAAACATCTCTCTACTCGATTATTAGAAAGAAGGGGAACAGAAAAAAGGGGAAGCAGATATAAATACACAAGCACAATTTTTTCACTCAAGTTAACAAAAAATAAAATCAGAAGTTACTCTTAAATAAATGAATTAAATTGTTCCCTTTTGAAGATTAACTCGATTTTCATCAACTAATTAAGAGTAAAATATCATTAAAAAAATCCTTAAAGAAACGAAGGAGATGGAATAAAAAAAGAGGGAAAAAGATTGGTTTGTAGAGGGGGAAAAAACAAACAAGAAAAAAGGAGGGAAAATTAAATAGGGGGAAAAAAAACTGAAAAAGGGGAAGAAGAAGAAGAAGCTGACTGTTCAAACGTTTCAAGAAGGTATTAGGGATAAGTCTGATCGTAAAGAGGGAAAAGAAGGCTTGGCCTATTCCTTCCTACTCAAAGTTCGAATCTGTGAGACATAATTTTATCTTAATTAATAAGATATGATAAACATAAAATTTTATCCTTAAGAATCAAACATCGAAAGTTGATTTTACATAATAAATATAAAAATGCATTGGCAGGTGTTTTGTTTATTTTTAAGAACAAAAAGAGTAATTATGTAATTTCATCTTCTCATTTACTGGGGAGCAACAAGTTTCATTTAAACTGCAACTAATTAATATGGTAGGGTATATATTACTAAAATTAAATGTTACAGGATATTTTGTAATATAAAGAAAGTTTAAGGTACTCTTTTGCAGTTAGCTCTAAATTGTATTTCTTTTTTTGTTTTTTTTCCAAAAATGATTAGTATATTAATACAAACAGTGTTATATACAAAGTATCGTCCACTGACGATGAAAGCCTTAGTTCTCGCAATGGGACTAAGTAAAGCCTAACTGATATATTGAATCGGTTAAAACTACATCATAGCGCAAAAACAAAAAGACCAAGTTTGAATGTCATTAGACTAGCAACAGAAGTCGCATGCACCAGATGGAACTGAACACAGATACGAAATGTCATCGATGGTCCCTAGTTTCTGTCCATGCCACTCGACACGCTACCTAGCTTCTGCCCAAACTGGCCGCATCCACCTCCATATAGAAGGAACAGTTGCCTAATTTAGGGAGTCCACGACGCCACTGAATAGGCGCAGACAAGTACCTAAAAAAAAAAGAAAAACAATTTATGTTTCTCTAGCAGGTTTTTTGGGTTCTTATACTTTAAACCAACAAATCATCATCACGATGGATAGCAAATTTATGTTTCTCTCCTTCTCTCATTATTTAATATTTCATTCATCTCCAAAAAAAAGTCAATTTTCAAAAAAAAAATTATTCCAAAAAAAGTCCACTTTGTAATGAAATTCTTCTAATACCCTTACTACTAATAATAATTATAAATGGTAATAATTAAAAAAGAAGAATAAAAATATAAAATTGTACACATAATAATTAAAATATTATATTTAATTTAAAGTGGACTTTTTTTTTTTTTAGGAAAGAGGGAGTGTAAGTTTTATGGTTTGTACAAGACACGAGCAAGGCTTATTATTTCCCTTTGAATTCTATTAAATATTCAATTTTGTTTTTTAAAATTTTGGTGTTTATTTATCAAATATATTTTTTATTTTGAGAAAATTATTTTTTGTTTACTTTTAAGCTATGTAATTTTATTTTTTAACAATAATTTTAAAGCATATTAAAGTGTATACTAAGTTTTTAATTAAAGTACTGGATTTTTTTTTCAAATAAAAATTTCTACTAAATTGTTAAGAGCTCTACTACAACAACATGATTATTTTGTCAAAATAATTAAGTTTGTTGCAATAGTAATACATTCTAATAATTATGTATTTAAATGATTTTTTTTGGTTTTTAATCTCACAACCAAAATATTTTTAATAGTGCATGTTGTGATATTACATTGATCGATAAAAATACATTTTTCTATTAATAAAATTTGAAAAAAAAAATACATTATTTTACAAGATTTATATATGAAATGAAATCTATATTCTAAAAATAGTTTCTATCATTTTTAAATGTATGAAATATTCAAGCATAAAATATTTTTCAATATAGAAGGGATAAACTTACTGTTTGCCTTAAAAGAAGCTTTACTATGTGTTGTCTAAAGTTTTGCTATTTATTTTCCAATGTTTATGACTATTTAGTTATTTATTCGCTTATTATAATCTATTATGTAAATTAATTTATAAATGTTTATATAGCTTAATAAATAAAAAATAATTGAAGGTAAATAATTCCAAAATATTAGAATTAGCCTTTGTAAACGTAAAGTATGTACATTTCTTTATGAATAAATACGCCAATTATATATGAGCATATTTTTTTTTATAATTTACTTGGATAAATATACATTAAAATACCAAATGAAAATTGAAATAATTTTATATAGTTTTATGTAATATTTAGAAATATAGATATTTTGAGTCAACAATCAACATACTTAAGATGATAAATGGGAAGCAAGTTATGTTATTTTTAATGGGAAATTTGCAAATATAGTACATTTTTTACTTGACTTTGCCAATATAGCACCTCCCTTTTTTTTTTTTTTGATGTTATAGCACTTCAAAGTTGTATAAAGACCAAAATACCCCTCATATTCTCTTATAAAACGCAAAGACATAGCACTTCACCATCATCTTCTTTTAAAACGACTTTTTTTTTTTCCACAAAACCCATTAGTCTTCTGCTTCATCGATTCAACAATATTTGTTCTCACACTTCATTGTTTGCATACCCCATCGTTCACACACTCCATTGGACCATCATCTTCAAGCAAGAAGGCTGTGGCTGTGGAGAAAAAATCGTATTAGTGAGATATTAGTTGAAATTTGCATTAGTTGAACTGGATTTGTAAATTTGAACGAGAAACTAGTCAAGCCTAGATCTAGTTTTAGGACGGGTATGTAGTCGATTAAACGAGAGTACTAGGTTAGGTCGAGTTTTAGGTCAAGCACTAGGTTAGGTCGAGTTTTATGTCAAGCAATAGATTAGGTCGAGCACTAGGTTAGGTCAAATACAAAGTCGAGTTTTAGGTCGAGCACTATGTTATGCTCGACCAATTTCTCGTTCAAACCCAATTCAAATATAAATAAAAAACATCGCGGACTTCTTACTTGAAGATGATGGTCCAATGGGATGTGCAAACAATGGAGTGTAATAATGGGGTGTGATAATAAATTTTTTTGAATTGATAAAGTAAGAAGACTAATGGGTTTTGAGAAAAAAATAGTCATTCTAAAAGAAGATGAGAGTGAGGTGTCTTTGCGTTTGAGAAGAGAATATGATGGCCATTTTGGTCTTTATGCAATTTTGAAGTGCTATAACAGCAAACAAAAAAAGTGAGGTGCTATATTTGCAAAGTCAACTAAAAAATATGCTATATTTGCAAATTTCCCATTTTTAATACTTATGTTCAACGTTATTATTTAATTTATGATAAATATACAATTTTTTTAATATAAAAAAATTCCCATGCATGGCCAAAAAAAAAAATTTAGTTTTTAACCATTGATTATGTTTAAAAGTAAAATTTAAATAACTAACAACAATTTTTATGTTAGAATAAAGAAAATAATATACAAATTTTTAAAGCAAATTAAAACTCATAAAAGTATTAAAAAAATAGTTTTAAATTTTCACAGAAGTAGGGTTATACTAAAACACAACTTACAACCCAAAAGAAACAAATCTCTGGTATCAAAATATAATACCTAACTCTCCTTTTTATATAATGAAAAACTTCTTTCTTTCCTCTCGTTTGCTTTCACCTACTCCTTTTTCTTTCGTCTGGAAACCATCTTCCACAACCTAGGTCGTGGTTTCCTACTGATAAACCACCATCATTTCTTTTGTTCTTCGATGAGGTATTTTTTCCTCAACTTTGGAAGCTTTTTCTCTATTAAAGAAGTGTGAGTTTCATCTCCCCCTGGCCTTGAATAAGTGAAAATTTTGTATTTTGAGTTTTTGTTCAGTTGTGTAACCATTTGAATATTCAGTCTTATATATGATATTGTTCATATTAGAACCGAATTTTGGTACACGATGTGTTGAACAGGGCGATTCTTTAATTCTAGTAGGTTTATATCTTATTAGATTTGTTTGATCTAATAAATGTTGTATTTATAACTATATAAGCTCTTAAAAACATGATAAGATGGGTTTTTTTTTGGCAAGTATTTCATGATTTACATGACAACACTCGTAATTCATAACCTTCTACCTCTACTTATTGAATAGTCAATAAGAATATCTAGCACTAGTGCACTGTGTGTACATTAATGAAAATATTAGTTTAGAGAGAAATGTTAAACAGCCAAAACTAAAATGATGCACATTTAAAGTCTGACACAATAATCATTCAATTGAGTACAACAAATATATTAGCTTCCACATAAAATAGCAAAATTAACACAAATACTTGCAGTCACCAACAAATGCAACAATTCAACAAGTTTAAGTTGCTTACAAGCAGAAAGGAATCAAACTCAGTGCGAAATTCATTCCCAAAGACTCCAAGGAACTTTCAGTACCTCCATTCCAATTCCGCAGTCTTATCAATTCAGCAGTGTCTGCCAGAAAAAAAAAAAGCTACAAAACATGTCTTCAAAAGGTAACAGAGCAGAGAGAACCTTTTCAAATTTATCCGGCTGGAATCCTTCTCATCCAACAGCTTCACAGGGTACTTACTTCATTGCTAAAGCTGATGCTTTGTTGGCTGTTGTCTACTGAAAAACCAGAAAATCAGTGGCTGACTCAATAAGATGAGGTGCAGAAGCAGATTTTTATAAAGCCTAAAATTTCAAAACAGTTTTAACATTTTCAAGTAAGATCATATCAATACTGTGCTAAAAAGATAAAAGTGGCAGGAGTCTCCCACAGGAAACTCGAGGGTTCACATTCTTCATTAGAATGATTAGTCTTTTAGACCAGAATAGCATATGTCTACATGCAATAAAATCAACTTCCAGGCTATGAAGACACCAAAATGGTACTTGTTCTTTCTCGCTCACTGCAACACATAAGGAGACACGACCCATGAATTCACAGTTGTCCACATATATGATTCAAGCACCCTTTGGTTTATGAAGAGAAGAAGAGAAACATAATCCAGAAAAATAAAAATAGAAAGTGAAGTTGTGAAATACATGGATGTAAAATCAGTCTCTTCAAGGCTTTCTCTAAAATATTAAGCCAGTAGGTCTTATAAACTTTGCCGTATAATTTGATGTACACATACATATGAAAGATCGATCCTCTTAATCCGAAAAATAAGACACAAAGATTTATTATCATTCAAAGGAAACGTACTATAAATTTTGGTTACTGAAAATTATGTATTTATGTTATCAAGGCTTGATCGTAACGCTTTAAATGATGACATGAGAACATATGTCAAGGCGGGCACATGAAAAAACACAAAGCAAAACCAATTTAAATCTATTAATTTCCGAATCAATTGTTTTTTAATTTTATATTAAAATGTCATCATCAACTTTGATTATTTATTTTGTTACAAAATATGGCCTGATATGATTGATTTAATATTCATTATAATTAATTTATTTTAAACTTAAATTAATCGATTAATTCATTCCCTAATTTAATCTGATAACTTCGCAATTTCTCTGGGGAAAAAAAAATTTAAAAGTTTTGTCCTTTTCAATGGTAAAGTGATGCTGGAGACAGAATCTAGTTATTCCTGAACACGAAGCATTCATCCTCCACTCATTACATTTTACTTAACTAGTAAAGGGCAGCTAGTACTTAAATGTTTTTAGTACCAACATTAGATATCGCATAAGCTACCTAATTAATAGGATTAGAATCACTTACTTGTGAATAGAAGAATATCCACAATCAAGAATGCGCAGTGGTGAAAACAATATTTGTGCCCATGTCCAATGCTTCCTCAACAATTCTTCTGACCGACTCTTCAACAGAAACTCCACATTGGTGAACTTCAATTTTCTGCACGGTGAAAATATATGCGAATTCCGAAGGAACCTCCTCAAGCTGCTTGCAATTTCGCAACTCCAGGTGCTCAAGGCAGGGCAGGTGATCACCGGAGGCATCCCAGCGGACGAGGTTTAGGGTGTCTAATTTCAAGTACTTAAGTCGAAGGAATTCCCCTTCTGTCATTTCCCAACTTGTTCCCTCAAAGGCTCCAGAAGTCAATTTGAGGACCTCAAGGTTCGGTAATCTCCCGATTGCTGAAATGTGGTTCCAGGGCATGCGGAAATTTGAGAGAGACAACTTCTTTAGACTTGAAGGCAAGCACCGTTGACCACCATTCTTGAGAGCCCTGCCGTGGTATAATATGTTGAGCGACTCCAGGTGGCGAAGAGATTCCAGTACAGGCAATCGGATGGGATTCATGGAAGCATCTCGTGACTCTAAAAATATGCATCTCAATTTTCGAAGATTGGGAAACCTCATTATTAGGTTATTTGTTTGCTCCCCGTAAGAAAAAGATGGCAAGGAAAGTGTCACCAAGTCATATAATATAGAGTAATTCCCATTTTTGTCATCCGGCAAGGTGAAAACAGTAAGTTCATTTACATGAACATGTCTTAACTTTGTCATGCTCCACAGGGTATCGGGTAGAACAACCCTAGTCATCAAACTCTTCACGACCAAAGTTTCCAGATTCTGCAGCTTGGACAAAGATGACGGAATAGAGTCCATTTCACCACCAACTGCTAAATACCTCAAATGAATTAGTAAATCAATTCCATTTTCCAATGAATTACCTATATTGACAGATTCCAAATCCAACACCCTAAGAAGTTTAAAGTTGATGGAAATGAATGAGATATCACTGGAGCATCCAGTATACATTTCCGTGGTGGCAAAGAACAGTAGAGATCGAGCATATGGTCCAGAAGGCCTTGATGAAATAAATTGTTCTTGATCCCCACGAATGAAGAGACGATGCTGCTCATAATGAAGTCCATGACAGAAACCATCAAAAGAAGAACAACGTTCATCATCACTAGATATCAGCTGCAAAAATTTGGCATCTCTGGCTTTTAACATGCACAAAGTAAGCAGTAGATCATGAACTCGACATGTCTTAACCTTACCATTTGATCCTCTTTTGGCAGCTGTTACCAGGCTTCTACCAATTAGATCCATCAAGTAATTCTCAGCAATATCTTCTAAGCTTTTATGCTCCATTTTATGTATAAATCCTTCGGCAATCCATAACCATAGTAACTTCCGAACTGGAATATCCTCGTCCATTGGAAATGCTCCAAAATAAAGAAAGCACACTTTCAAATGATTAGGCAGATGCTGATAGCTCAATTCTAAAATGTCCATGCACATGCTTTCTGGATCCTTGTTGAACTCTGAGCTTAGACTTTCCGCAATTTGTTCCCACCTGTCCTTGCTCTTATTTGTCCTATCAAGAAGACGAGCAACTACAACAATAGCAAGAGGTATTCCTTTGCAACTTTGAGCAATTCGCTTTCCAACTGCCAACAAGTCCTCAGGGCACCCTTCTCTACCAAATATCTTTATATTTAGCAGCTGCCAACTTTCGTCATCGGTGAATAGACGAAGACTGTAAGGTTCACTAAATATTGACACCACATTGTGAAGACGACTTGTCATCAAAATTCTACTTCGCCTTGAGTCGTCTGGAAATGAGAACCTCAAATCCTCCCATGCTTCAGCACTCCACACATCATCCAAAACGATGAGGAAACTATTTCCCTTCAAGCATCCACGCAACGTTGTAGTTAAATCTTCATCAGTCATGTTAAGGACCTCATCTGTGAGCCCAGTAATTTGGCTTAAAATATCAAGCACCAACTCTTTCCTTTTGTATGTATCAGAAACACAACACCACGCACGAATATGGAAGTGATTTACGACGCTGGAACTGCAGAACACATTCCTGGCTAAAGTGGTCTTACCAATGCCTGGCATTCCAACGATCGAGACAATATCTAGCCCTATTGTTCCTCTTGTAAGTCGGTTGATTATCTCGTTTTCCTCGATAATGAAACTCACCATAACCTCCTCCTCAATGTTTGGGCGAGTAACCTGTGATTCCAAAGGCATGGAACTCTGGTGAACACTGTCAACTCCAATATTATAGGTGCTTTCGTGAAATTCAGTCAAACGCATTTTAATTTGTGTAATCTCTTCTGACAGATGATAAAGCCATAATAAGTGTTGCCACGCTGAATCATTTTGGCTTACCATTGAGTCGATCACATATTCTGCCTGATACGCTACATCGACAAGCCAGGTATGAATATTGTTGCATTCCTGGTTCTCAATGCCTTGATCAAAAGCATGCCAGTGCCTAGATATTATGAACTCCAAATCTGAACAAATGGCCTCAATTTGATGGGTCGCACATGCTACAGAATCATGCTTGCCGCTAAGCAGATGTCTTATATTTTGCAAAAGAAACTCAATGGAATAGGACCCAGGAATCCTGGGGAAATTTATTTTGGGAATTTGAAGATAAAGCTCTTTGAGCTTCGCCTTCAGAAGCTGAACCTTCACGAACAAATCATCAAGCTGAAATTCCATGTTCTTGACAGCTTCTTCTGTGACTCTGTCAGCTGGACAAGAGTTACAGAGAGATATTACTCCAGTAGCCACTCCTTCAAACTCTGTCAAGATCATCTTCTCATCCTCCATATTCTTCTTTGGTTGATTCATGTCTGATTTTATCAACAAGATCAGCCCCTCCCGCAGAGTTCTGATGTGGTGCTTCAGAGGTAACATTAAACTAGACTCATTCTTCAGTAACTCCAATAAGAGTGTCTCTGCCTTGAAAAGCATGACCTGTACAAGGAACTTATAAAGTAAGTCCCTTACCCTGGTTCCCACCAAGTCCTCAGCATCAGAGGACTGATACAGAGCTTTCACCTGCCCAGGAAGTTCTTCAATAAGCTTTGAGATCTGATATTCTGACTTCTCCACTGGCGGAGAGAAAGCTTGTTGCAGAAATCCAGACCCGTCATGAAGGACTTTACTAAAATCTTCCACAGACATCGTCAGCGGGGTGCTGCTCTTTTTGACAAAAATCTCAGCCTTAAGAAACCAAATCCTTGCAAACAAAATCACAAGGTCATATTTATATGCTCTCCCATTTTGATTCCTGAGATGAATGGCTTCCTTGAGCACATGTTTCACATCCAAAGAAAACCTATGCCAATCCATTGTCACGGAAACACGAACTTGTGAGAGAGGTAAATATGAAATTCACAATCAGTACGAAAACTCAGAAAGAAGAGAAAAAAACAACACCGTGGAGGTCAACAAATGAGCCCCAAGAAGATGGTGAACATATAAAGTAAAAACTAGGTGGCATCCACCGAAAAGAAAAACCTCACGGTGGGGTGGGTTGTTGGTCAACAAATGAGCCCGAAGAAGATGGTGAACATATAAAGTAAAAACTAGGTGGCATCCACCAAAAAGAAAAACCTCACGGTGGGTGGGTTGTTTCAGGATCGAAAGATTTTTCTTAAAAGAGAAATAAACCATAAAATTTCATAAGCCCACATGAGCGGTGTTTCTTCTACCCACCATTTGGGGAAAACAAAATGGTCGGTCCTTTCTCGGCCTAGAAACAACACTGGGCGGGTTAACGTCCTTGGCTAACGTATCCTATAAATCTATCTTTTCATCGCAATCTATCCTATAAATATTCTGTTTTTTCCCTTAATTTTTAATTTCCCTATTTGATTGTTTAATCTAGCCGGAGACATTGACTGGAACTTACAATTATTGCTAAGCATGTGATTTCACTCACTGGCCCCCGGAAATATCATTTTTTAACTTTTGATTAGTTTGGCCGGAGTGGTTTTTGTGTCGTCTCTATTATCATATTTATTTTAGAGTAAATGGTATATTTAGTCCCACAAAAATAGGTCTTTCACTTATTTGATATCACAAATTTAAAAATAATTTTTTTAATCCTTTAAAATACAAATATGATTATTTTGGTCATTTGTCTGTTATCTCAGATGGAATCCATTTGTGAGGTGCACGTGCCCGCAGCATGACACTGTAATGAAGAGCAAAACAGTCTTATTACAAATAACTACACACCAAAAAAAAACCAAATTCCTAGAGATCCAAGCTTATATTGAGATATTTTATCAAACACCTTACCTTCATTTACAAGACCTTTCTTGTTATCAAATTTTCTAACGTTGGTTGTTTCCTTATTTACAAATAGCAGAATCACCCCAATCATTATCACCAGAGTTAGAAAAATCAGAATCAACATTAGATAAATTACAATTTAAAGCAATTTTAGCCACGGGTAGAGAAAGTGATAAAATAGAATATGATCACTTCACCCACTGCTCATTAAATTCGGTAAGACAGCAAAGCAAAATGATGAGTAGTTTTGAAAATGATGCAAATGTTGATAAAAATTTTAGATATGAGGGAATCTTTCTCTTTCTTTTTCCAAAATTTTTATGTTCTGTGTTGTAAAGTTTGGATGGATTTGGTGAATTTGTAATCCCGCTCCGTCGCAGCAGCTTTTGATCTCATTTTCATTGTTCCTCGTACTTTTCCACTTGGCAAAGTTAACTGAGCCTCTACCAACAGTGGAGGAGACTGGAGAGTGAAGAGAGAATCTGGGAAAGTTCAGAGTACCTTCTTCCTTAAGCATTCATGTTCAGAATTTTGTAATCTCTGATGGGCGTGCCAGATTGATGTCTGAGGTTTCCCCCATTCCACTTTATTTATCTGCGAAGGCTTCTCGGGTGGAAATATTTGTTGGTGTTGCAGCAGAAGCTGTGTTTATTTTAGGCTCAAATGTAACCAAGTTCTGTGACAAAGAACATTATTTGTTACAGCTATTTAACATTAAGGATTCCTTTTACCTGCAAAATTTTTGTGGGAATTAAGAACTGTGCAATTACTATATTTTTTCTAACTCTGGTTCATAGCCTATGTAGGGAAAAAAAAAAGAGTTTCATGCATATGACAAAGGTTAATGGTGTTCTTGAACGACCACTTTTAATTGCCAACAAAGGGATCGATCTTTGCATGGATGGATTTTTTTTTCTAAGAACGTTAGAACTTCCATTGATAATGGGTAACTGTACATATGTTAGCCATCAAACAAAGGCTAAATTGCTCTTCCTGGCATTTTAACCTAACCACGGAGAAAAATACAATAACATATCAAGACTGTTGTAACTTTCAAAACAACACTATACACCTTCGAAACCCGAAAACAAACCCAAAAAATTCAAAAAGACTCTAACAAAAAGATTGACGCACTAGCTCCTAAACATCAATTGCAATCTTATAACTAAGTCTAGATGACAACCATAATCCAAAAACAGAGAGACTCCAGAAGGTAAAATTTGTAGAAGGATGCTTCAAAGTAAGAAATGTGATGAACAAGTGCTCGTTTCAATCAGTAAGGAGCTTTGCAACTTCAAAGGCTGAAAATAAATGACCCGCCCCATGGTACTTGTCAACAGCTTTCTCTGCACCAGAACCACTAATCAAGCCACGGGCATATTCATCAACTTTTACTGCAAGCTCATGCACTGGACCACCACTCTGCTTGGTAACTGCTCAACACTTTCAAAAATGTCACACAGCCATTTAAGATCTTCAATAACAGATGAGGCGTGGTACATTTAGGAATGCAGTTCAACAAGTATAGAACAAAAATTCTGAGGCAATTCATATCCCACCAATTCAGACTCATGCATTTAGAAACTCAACTACCAGCAGCATGAATTTAGAAGCCCAAGAACGCCACCAGGAGATTAACTTGTACCACCAAATTTTGGAAAAAGAAAACCAAAACTGAAGTCTTCAGCAGCAGGGATAGAAGTAAAAAAAAAAAAAACACAAAGCACAAGTTGCAATAGAACACTGTCGCCTAAAAGTACCAAAAAGCCAGACAACAGTACGGCACAATAAGCAGGCACAAAACTACAGCATTCCACAAATATTTTACACAAAGAAAAAGAACCATGACATTGGCTGAAAGAGAGCCACACTACAGCCACAGAAACACACAGAATACCACACAAGATCAAACCACACAAATAGCCAGCACCAGGCCACAAGTTGCAACTCAAAGAACACAAACAACCGATTACAACAATGAAAACCATCCGAGAACCACGGTGAAAAAATTAGGCATCAGTGCCATGAACACAACGCTGGAACAATAACCCAACCATAGCATATACACCTCAAAAATAGAGCAAGGGAAGAACACCAAAAATAACTAGAATCAGATTAAGAGAACTAAAAGAAGGAGAGCAACCATGAACTTCACTAAACTGATACAAATACCCAAATTGCACTGAACCAGCCATAGGCTGTGCAGCATTGTCATTAACATTAGGATAAAAACAAGTAGCCAACTCCAACAACCAGTTCCTGCCTAAGCAAGAAAAGAAACATTAGTATGGGGAAATTCAGGATTAACCAAGAGGAAAAAAATGCCTCAACATAAGCTTAGAGTGAATCAAGCTGGATGGACTTTTAATTGGCACATTATGTACAACAGTACTAGTTTGCCAGATCACCTGCTCTTCTGTCACGAGTACTTTTTCATATTTGCTATAAGGCTATAGGGACCAAGAAACCCTATAGAGTTAGCTAATTAGAGATCTCCATATGCCAAATCCCGCCTTAAAGAACCGCTAATCACTGCCCCTTACGTTACCCAATGTTCTTTCCTCACCAAGGCTAAGAACTACGCAATATCAAGTTCTTCTCAACTTAAAGTAAGAAAATCCATCACTAACAAGCTAGATTATCCACTAGATAAAGACGAAAAGATTCCAAGAACTAGAAGCATAAATTTTAAATCCGTGGCTGAAATTGCTTTAAATTGTAATTTATCTGATGTTGATTCTGATTTTTCTGACTCTAGTGATGATGATTGTGGTGATTCTGCTATTTGCAAATAAGGAAATAATCGGCCTTAGAAAATTTGATAAGAAAAAAGGTCTTGTGAATGAAGGCAAGGCGTTTGATAAAATGCCTCAACATAAGCTTGGAGTGAATCAAGCTGGCTTCTGGATTTGGTATTTTTTTGTATCTTTTAGACCTTTTTGTGTAGTTATTTGTAATAAGACTGTTTTATCCTTTATTACAATGTCATGCTGCCCACACTTGCATCTTACAAACGGATTCGGTGTGAGATAATAGACGAAAGACCAAAATAATCATATTTGTATTTTAAGAGATTAAAAAAATTATTTTTAAATTTGTGATACCAAATAATTTAAACCAAATACACCATTTACTCTTTATTTTATTCACCACCGTAGTACAATCATTCTGGTAGAGCTGTAATCAGTATTCTGAGGAAGAGGGGAAACTAAAGATTGTGATCATAGAATAACAGAGCTTATAATTAAAAAAGAGAGAGTCTGTCATGATCAAGAAGGGATCCCAACCAGAGTGTTGATTCTGGATTAGAGGATCGTCGAGAGATCCCTGATCGTCCTCACCCGAGTGGCCTCCAATCGGTATGGTTGACATTCCTAAAAGCATTTACGAAATGTATTCCAATGCGGAGTGTTTCGATGAGGCTATCCCACATCCTGCTCGGTGATCCCACTCGAGTGTTCGCGATGACGGTATCCTGCTTCCATTCGGATGATCCACTGAAGAAGATAGAGACGGAATGCAAAGCCTCAAGAGAAGATGTGTCAGGAACAAGATGGATCCAACTTCCACTTGTGTCGATTACGCTTTGGAGACTCTAGCGCGTTGTGACTAGCACCGGTGGACTCGATCACGGCGGGTTTGGATTTCTTTAGAACGCGTTTCTAACGGTTATTCCACAATGGAATGTTCTCGATGACGGTGTTAAATCGGCGTCTCGAGATCTCCCGAGCGAATTGAGAATGAATTTGAGTAGAGGATGGGACATTGAAGATGCCATTGAGAAAGGAGATACCGAGCACTGGATCTTGTCAGGTCCACTTCTTTGGAAAAGATCGACCATTTCAAGATGGGAATCGAGAGAAGCATATGACTTCTTGCCGAGTACACACTTCGAACCACCCACCCTCCTCTTATTCCCGGTAGTCGGTATGCAGTTTCGGTTGTATGGTTGTTTGCTTAGCAATTCTCGTAATCTCAATGCATAGCGGTTTAAGTACTCCTCTGTACAAGAAACTCGAACATGTTCTAAAGTTTCTACAAGGTATCGAACTACGGAAGTAATATTCTGGTCAATTCAGTGGAACTCTGCACTCAACATGGAGGTGTTGGCATCTGTTTTGCACGCCTCTTGTTTTTGTCTTTGGGTAGACCAAAACATGGTGGCTGAAAATATGATATTATCCTCTACGATGCTACTGAGAGAATTAAGCCCACTACTCCAAGGCTCATGCGCATGTACTTCGAAGCTATCAGGACCCAACGTTACTCCCTTCAAAAATCTCTTGTTGAAGAACTGCTGGGAATCACTCTCCTTTCAGAAGAATCACTCGAAACGCTCTATGATGGACTGGTGTTCCTCATAAGACATCTAGTCGAATCGCCTGACAAGCACGATGAGAAGATAAGAAGATCAAATATTGAAAAAGTGGTTTGTGATGTAGCTTCTCTCAGTTACTCCTCAAAGAAAGCTCGTGATGGTGATGAACCTGCACTTCTCCAGTTGCTTCAAAAGGTTGAGCTTCTCACGATAAAGATTCTTCTAATGCAGCTAGGAGAGAGTGACTCAATTTCAAAAACAAGATTTGAATCCATTCAACAGGGGGCGAGATTTCACAATGCATACTCAGAAAAGTTGATGCTGATCCTCCAACGCATAGAAGCATTGACCGGTGGGCGAATCTTTCAATAACTCATCAAAAGCGGACAAAATCGAAGAAGGATGGCTTTGTGACGTACCCTACGCTAAGTTGTCTCGGATTTCTATCTTACAGTATTCCGTGCTTTCTTGATGGAGCTAATGAGGTGTAGTCAGTTTAATTGTCCTTGTGAAGGACCAAATTCAAATGCTAAGCGAGGGATCCAAACTCTTTTACAAGTATTCCTCAATACTTCCACTAAAGAATGCAATTGACATGAAGCTGATCTTGACCTCTATTGATGGAGCAGTTGGAGAGGCAGAAACTCTCTGCAACTTCTATCATTCCACTCGATTCTGAGAAAACAACATCAAGGAAATGTCATTGTTGCTCTCAAAGTTCCTGGAAAAGTTCAATATTCTCAATGCAAAGATGAAAGGCACTTATCTCCAATTTCAAAGATCGTCGATGCTTACCTTGCCAAAGGCTCTGCCTGTATTGGGTTTTGTTGATTTTTTCTTTGAAAGGCTGAGTGATTTGATGAATCACTACACCGATTCAATTGAATATTCAAGAAAGAATCAAATCGAGACAGTCCAAAGCAGAACTTGATTCCTGCACATCTGTATTGAAGAAGGTTGGAGAAAAGGAAAGCGAAAATCC
This sequence comes from Gynochthodes officinalis, assembly GCA_020080225.1. Taxonomy (NCBI): domain Eukaryota; kingdom Viridiplantae; phylum Streptophyta; class Magnoliopsida; order Gentianales; family Rubiaceae; genus Gynochthodes; species Gynochthodes officinalis. The sequence goes on from CM034623.1 coordinate 33,298,126, forward strand.
AGGTGAAAGATCTTTCCAGCGTGTTATGTGGGCGGCATATCAAGCGGACTACATAATTGACTCAATTTCTTTGTTGAATGGTGATGGCTTTCATATCTTGTGGCTTTCGATGTTATAGAGAAGTTGAAACTCATCAAGTCAGAGTTAATCATAAGTATTAAATTGAACAATGACCTCGGTAAAGTCCCAACAGATGTCCGGACTTCAGGCGGGGCGGCCTGGCGATGCTCGAAGTTGAGGAAATCGTGGTCTCATTGGAGGATCAAGAAAAAAATCATTGATCACCTTAAAAGAGGGTGGTCATCCGAGCTTGAAGTTCTCACAATAGTTGGCATGCCAGAATTGAGAAAACAACTTTAGCCAAGAAAGTCTACCATAATCCTGCTATCAAGAACCAATTCCACGATCTTGCATGGTGCTGCATTTCTCAAGAATATAGAAAGAGAGAAGTGTTGCTTAAGCTTTTGAGTGACACCGTAAAACAATTGATGAGATCTATGAGAAGAGTGACCAGATTTGGTTGCGATGTTACGTCGAGAATCTGAAGGAAGCGGTACTTAATTGTCATGGATGATGTATGGGGCATAGAAGCATGGATGATTTGAGAATTGCATTTCCGGATGATTCACGTGGAAATAGGATCTTATTCACGATCGCTATGACAAAGTGGCTTGATTTGGGAAGTGCTCATCCTCTTCGTTTTCTCAACGATCGTGAAAGTTGGAAGTTATTACGAGAAAAGGTATTTCATGACGGTAAATGCCCCAAGGAACTAGTGGGAGTTGGGCGGGTGATTGCAAAAAGCGTAAAGGACTACCTCGGCGGTTGTTGCAATTCTGGTCTCCTCAAAAGAATAGGGATAGAAGGCGATCGTTGGAAGCAAATTAAAGAAGATTTGAATTCCCGCATTCTTGAAGATCCGGAGAACCAGTGCAAGCACATCCTAGAATTGAGCTACAATCATTTACCACATGACTTAAGACCTTGCTTTCTTTACTTTGCAGCATTTGGAGAGGATGAAGAGGTTCCAGTTAAAAAGTTGATAAGGTTATGGATTGCAGAAGGATTCATAAGAAAAGTTGATGAGAAGGCATCGCTGGAAGATGTTGCAGAGGGTTATGTGATGGATCTCATTGGTAGAAGCTTGCTAATGGCTGCTAAAAAAGGGTCCAATGGTAGGGTCAAGGTATGCAAAGTTCATGATATGTTACATAACTTTGTGTTTGAAAAAGTTAAGGAAGAGAACTTTCGAGTCCATCAATGGGTATGAGAAACTCTTTCCCTCTTCTACTATTAGTTTAGACTATGGCATTGATCGATTTATCCTTCAAAGTCGAAGCATATGAGAAATATCGATGAGCATTTGTTCTAAAAGAAACCATTTTGTTGCGTTAAAGCCTTACAGTTTACCGTCCGTACTCTCTTGTTTTTGCCACTAGTGACACATACCCAAGATATCCTTATGATGTCTCTTTCATTCCTCGCAACTATAAACTTCTTAGAGTGCTTGATATTGAGAGCATCAATATGGTTTCTTTTCTGAGGAATAGAATTACTAGATTCATTGAGATACACAGCGGTTAGTGGACATATAAATTACATTCCATCAACCATATCAAAGCTCGGAACTTAGAAACCTTTATTGTGAAAGGATTGACAGAAACATAAAGTTACCTAACACTATTTGGAGCATGTCAAGGTTGAGGCATCTTCACGTAAACAGTGGTGCTACTTTCAACTTGATAGCTGAAGATCATAACCTTTGCTCTCGGTTAGATAACCTGGTGACCCTTTCTTCACCTTCTTTTTCACGAGCGGAGGATGCAGAGGAGATCATGAACAAATTTCCGGAACTAAAGAAACTAAGGTGCACATTTTCCCCAACACAAAGACTGGGAGCAAGTACTTTCTAGTCCTAGACTTCCTCATGAAACTTGAATCACTCAAGATACTTTACTATGGCGGTGCGATAATTTCGTGAATTGACTTCCCAAAAATCTCAAAAAGTTGTCACTCTCAGGCTTTAGCCTGACATGGGATTGCATTTCTGCCATTGGAGCGCTATCCAAGCTTGAGGTTCTCACATTAGTTTCTGCAAACAGAAATTATTAACTGGTTATATTTCTTGGTCAGTACATGTACAGATTTAAAGCTATACAAGAGACTAAAAATAAGGTAAGAAATCCTAGAGTCCTAGTGAATAAAGTAATTACAGTTCTAATACAACTGTACAACAACTATTCTAGGAAACTAAATCACATATCCTAATTTACCCGTAACTCTTGCAACACTCCTCAAGTGGCTTAAAGATGTCTTCCATAGCTAGCTCGCTTACTAGATATGTAACCTGATCTTGGTGTAGCCCTTTGGTTAGTATGTCTCATGCGATCTGTAGTTGGCACATAGGAAAGACAAATCAATCCACTTTCAATCTTCTCTTTGATAAAATGTTTGTCAACTTCAATGTGTTTTGTTCTATCATGTAAAACTGGATTGTGAGCGATTGAGATGGCTGCTTTATTATCACAATACACCTTCATAGGATGAGATACCGAAACCTTTAGTTCTTCAAATAATCTTTTTAACCAAATTGCCTCGCTAATCCCATGAGCAAGGGACCTAAACTCAGCCTCGGCACTACTTCGAGCCACTACATTCTGTTTTTTACTTCGCCATGTGATAAGATTTCCTCCAACAAAAGTGCAGTAGCTTGAAGTAGAACGTCTGTCAATAGTGCAACCAGCCCAATCTGCATCGATGTAGATTTCTATTTGTAAATTGTTATTCTTCCGAAACATAAGACCTCTTCCAGGGTTCCTTTAAGATATCTCGTAATTCTATATCTGCATCAAAGTGTTCTTGACTGGTGAATGCATAAAGCGGCTAACCATACTCACAAAGAAAGGCAATATCCGACGGGTATGTGACAAATAGATTAATTTCCTACAAGTCTTTGAAATTTTCCCTTATCAACCACCTTTTCAAATTGTAGCTAGATTAAGTCTCAAATTAGCATCAAGTGGAGTATCCATAGCTTTACACCCTAGAAGACTGTTTCTTTGAGAAGATCAAGGATATATTTCCTTTGGTTTACAAAGATACCCTTCTTTGATCCGCAAACTCCATACCAAGAAAATACTTTAATAATCCCAAATCTTTAATCTCAAAATCTTGTGCCAACTTCTTCTTCAAGTCCGCTATTTCATCCACATCATCACCGGTCAAGATAATATCATCCACATAGACAATTAAGATAGATATCTTACCTTTCTCCGAATGTTTATAAAACATTGTGTGATCACTTGGCCTTGCAGATAACCATGGTTTTTACCGCTTTTCTAAAACGTTCAAACCAAGCTCTTGGAGACTTTAAGGCCATATAGAGATTTTTCGGTTCTGACTTTATCTTGTCCCATCATCATCTCAAATCTCGGAGGTAGGCTCATGAACACTTCTTCCTCTAAATCTCCATTCAGAATGCATTCTTGACATCCAAGCGATGTAATGGCTATCATAGTTAGCGACTAAAGACAATAGTACTCGGATGGAATTGATTTTTGCAACAGAGAGAAGGTTTCGATAATCAATCCCGTAGGTTTGAGTAAACCCTTTAGCAACTAATCTCGCCTTGTATCTTTCAATACTCCCATCCGCTTTAGTCTTTATCAGAACACCCATTTACACCGACAATTTTCTGCTCTTTGGGTGAATCAACAACTTCCCATGTCCCGTTCTTCTTAGAGCATTAATCTCTCCTCCATAACCTGATTTCCAGTCGGGATCATCAAGTGCTTCTTGTATGTTTCTGGATAAACAAGTTAGATAATTTAGATATAAAGGCAATATGTTTTATTGAGAGGTTAGCATGTGAAAGATAACGGGATATAGGATGATGGGTGCGTTTAGCTTTCCTAATAGCAATAGGAATATCTAGATCACTAGGCTCAGTATTAGGTACTTGGAAAGGAAGTGAATCAACATTTAGTTCAATATGAACTGAATTAATGTTATGTATACCTGGAGTTTCGTGTTCTGTTCTCGAGAAGTTGATTGACACAGTGCTAAAGAAACCGTGTCCTTCTTGTATTTTTATGACCTTTCTTCCTTGAATAAACTAGGATCTGCATTTACCATGTTCGGTAGAAGCTTTGGGTAGTATTTCTCCCCCTGTCGAGGATCCAGAAAGGTTTGGCAAAGCAGATTCTTCAATATTACTGATTTCTTCTTCAGTAGAGTCAATGGTTTTAGGTAAAGGAGTAGTAGACATATCCTCCCAAAAATTTCCTTCTTTTCCTATCTCCCCCTGAAGAGAAATTTTCTTAAAAAAAGGTTTATTTTCAAGAAAAGTAACATCCATAGAAACAACGATTTTTTTAGTGTTAGGATTAAAGCACTTATATCCCTTTTGGCTAGAAGCATAGCCAACAAAAATACATTTTTCAGCCCTTGGATCAAGTTTAGATCTCCCTTTAGGATTGGTGTAAACATATGCTATGCACCCAAATATTTTAAGAGGAAGAGTAGAAGGGAGACGGGATGCTGGAAAACATGATTTCATATGCTCAAGGGGAGTAATAAAATTGAACACGAGTAGGCATTCGATTAATAAGGTAAGCTACATTAAAGCGACTTCCCCCATAAATATTTAGGAACATTCATGGAAAACATAATAGCGAGAGACTTCAAGAAGATGTTTATTTTTAGTTCCGCAATACCATTTTGTTGAGGGTATTAACACAAGTGGTTTGATGATGAATCCCTTTCTCATAAAAATCTCCAAGAATTCCTTTAAAGTATTCGATTCCATTATCTGTTTGAAGAATCCCAATTCGGTTTCAAAAGATTCTCAAGCATAGAGTAAAACATTTTAAAGAGTTTTTCAACTTGATTTTTTCGACATCAAGTAAACCCAACATAAACGGGTATGATCATCAATAAACGTCACAAACCATTTCTTATTTGAGGAGTATTGATCCTTGACGGCCCCAAATGTCACTATGGATTAAGTAAAATGGTTTGGAGGCTTGATAAATTTTTGGACGATAAACGGTCTTATGACTCTTAGATAAAATGCGGTGTTCACAAACTAATTTAGAAACAGTCTCGCTTTAAATAAACTAGGGAAGATTTTTTAAGATAAGGAAAGCTAGGATGCCCTAACCTATAATGCCAAAGCATAACTTTATTCATAGTGGATTGGATGAGAATACTACTCAACCCATGAGCTCCTTTATTCTCGGACTTGTGATCTTCAAAAATATAGAGGCCATTGATTAATTTAGCACCGCCAATCATCTTCGCCGAGTTCAGTCCCGAAAGACACAGATAGTTCAAAGAATATAATACAACGCTTAGTGTCTTTGCGTAACTTCCTAATCGATAGTAGATTACAAGTAAGTTTGGGAACATGTAAGACATTCTTTAAGGAAATATTTTCCGTAAGATTTACCAAACCTTTGCGGCTATAGAAGAGTAAGAGCCATCTGCGATACGAATTTTTCATGGCGAGCAGGGATAGTAAGAAGAAAATAAGTTAGACAAACTTGTCATATGGTCGAGGCTCCCGAATCTACAATCCAAGAAGCGAATAATTTAGGGAGGGACGGATAATGCCTTAGAAGTAGTACCGCTTGAGCCACTAAGCATTAGGAGCACTTCTTGAACTGAGTTGACCTTCCCAGCTTGAGTAGTTGATCAATTTGCTCTTTGTCGAGGTGGTCAAGTTGGCCTCATGTCCACTAGGATTCTTATTAAACCGTCCCTCATGAGAGCCTTTCCGGTTCTTTGGTTTACCATGAAGTTTCCAAAGATGTCTCACGTGTATGACGTGGTTTGTTGCAATAGTCACACCAAACACGAGATTTGTCATCCGATTTCTTGTGTTGGCTGAATTCTTTGCGTCGCAAGAGCGTAGTTTTCAATAGAACGCTTGAGGTTCTCTTGCCAAGCATAACAAGGCGACGACTTTCCTCACGGCGGACTTCAGAGAACACTTCACCAAGAGGCGGGAGCGGTTGTCTTCCAATGATCCTGCCTCTAACCTCATCAAACTCCACATTAAGTCCAATAAGAAACTTAAAAATACGATTATCCTCCACCATTTTTTTATAATGGTCAAAATCATGTGTACATCGCCATTCATGAGTATTGAACATATCCAAGTCTTGCCACAGACGTTTCAAGGAGTTAAAATACTTAGTGATAGAATTCTCACCTTGACGAATTGCTTCTAATTGCGGGGTTAACTCATATACTTGAGATTGATTCCCAAGTCCGAGTACATTTGACTAACATTGTCCCAAAGCTCCTTGGTGTATGATAGCACATATAGTTGGAGCTTATATCTTCCTCCATGGAATTCACCAACCATGTCATCACCATCGAGTTTTCTGCGTCCCACTTCGCATAGCTAGAATCACCAAGTGCGAGTTCCGTCTTTTCCCAGTCAAATATCCCATCTTGCCCTACCACGGACAAACATGCGCAGTGATTGGGACCAGCGCAAGAAATTCTCTCCATTCAGTTTAATTGTGGTAATCTGAATAGAGTGAGATTCAGAGGGAATCTGAGTAGGGTGTGTGGAGGGATGAAGAGTTATAGTATCGGTTGTCCCCGAGGTTTGGACATGATAAATAGATAGAGAAGAAAATTTGAGAGGTTGGGACTACTCCTTGCGCACAATCAAAAAAATTTCTTTGTAGGAAAAAACTGCAGCAAATAAAGTTTGATAAATCAAGTGTGGCTGGTCGATGAAGGCTACTGCAAAGATGCAGGACAAAATAGGTATAGATGACGGCTAGAGATGCAGAAAATAGGGTTTCTGGGCTCTGATACCATGCAAACAGAAATTATTAACTGGTTATATTTCTTGGTCAGTACATGTACAGATTTATAGCTATACAAGAGACTAAAAATAAGGTAAGAAATCCTAGAGTCCTAGTGAATAAAGTAATTACAGTTCTAATACAACTGTACAACAACTATTTTAGGAAACTAAATCACATATCCTAATTTACCCGTAACTCTTGCAACAGTTTCCATAGCCTTTGAAAGTCCAATATGGGAAATGAGAGATGACGAGTTCTGTGAACTTAAGGTTTTGAAATTAGACTCTTTGGACATTGCTCAGTGGAATGCATCCAATGATCACCTTCCCAGTCTTCAAAGATTGGTCGTGCGGAGCTGTAAGCAACTTCAAGAAATCCCTTCCAGTTTTGGGAAAATCTATGAACTGCAGATGATTGAATTGATGTGGTGCAGCACCTCTGCTGAAAGTTCACTGGAGACAATCAAAAAGCAACAGCTGGAAGTAATTCAAAACTCGAGATTCAAGACCATTATCAATGATCCAGCTGCCGGTTTCAGATCTTCTTTTTGATTGTTGATCAAGTTATGGTTCATTTGTCCTGCTTCTATTCACATGTAAGAAAATCTAAACTTTGATGCAATGCTGTTATTGACTAAAGAGAAACATACTAATATCTACTGCAAAATTTATATGAATTAGGACTATCAGTTATTCGTCAAGGTGTTTGCATCTGTATTTCAGTGCTTGAAAATTAACCGATAGACATCTTTTTCAAAACTCCTTAAATTCTGAATTTAGAAAGTAAAAGTAAGCATCAATATCTCTCTATGTTATTTTACACTGGGTTATTAATTGACCAGCTGTTGGTATAGCTTAAGAGTAAATCCCTCAAGTCTGTTATATATGTGTGCTCATTAGTTAACATGGGTCTTATCTCACAGACAATAAAGAAGTTGCAAGCGTTTGAGAGGCATTTGGTTTGGAAGGCATTTAAGCTGGCTTTTCCCGGGATTTTGGCCCGCAATATGTGCTGAACTTGAAATATTTCCTCCTCATACTGAAGGAGCATCCTGGTTCTGCATGTTTAATTTTGAGGCTTGTTAATTTCTTGAAACTAGGGATCTTTTGAAGGTTCCAAGTTCTGCGATTGACAAACATGCAATGATTCAAAGTGTCACTGGGCTATGGCAGTTCCTCTAGTAGATTTATCTTTTAAGACGTTCATATTTTGCTGGCTTTTATTTTACCCAAAGATTTCATTGGGTGTTGAGGTTTGTAAGTTTAATACCCTGGTCCAATCTACTGTAGTTGTTAGTCCTTTTCTATCTTCTCCTAAGAAGAAAGTTAATGGAATAATGAATTTTTTTGCCATCTGATCTGAGCACTATTCTCTTCACCTACTGTTTGCCATGTAGAATATGAACATTTGATATGTACGGAAATTCTGCTTGAATCATTAGGAATGAACAGTTCTTATGTGATCAACTCTAATACTTATATATTAGAGGTTTTCTTTTCCCCATTTTCCTTCCCCTCCCCCAGCAAACAAAGGTTCTGAATCACTACAAATTAATCAAGGAACAATTTTGAGTAATTTACTTTTGGAAATTCCACACAGAATCTTTAAACAGGCTTTTAACAAAGCTTGCTAAATGGGAGAGGGATAAATGAGGTGGTTTGCATTATGGGGATGCAAACGCCAGGTAATGGTAGTTGTGGGTTTTTCACTGAATACCCAAACCCCAGGTGACTCCAAGTTTCTTCCACTGTGTTAATTAGCCTTTATCTGTTTCAAAAACTCCGGGACCTTTTTCTTTTTTCAAAAAGGAAAATTTTCTTAAAAGGCAGTAGAAATTACTATCTAATTAATAAAAAGGGCACAATTTTGTCTTAATCCCTAAAAAGAGCAAAGTAATATTACCTTCCACGCCTGAATATGACATTAAATGGTCATAGTTCTTAAATTTAAAAGTTCCAAAATTTAAAAACTAAGCAGTTGCAAATAAGTAATCTTACAATAATAAAAAGTAATTTGAGACTTTTCGTTTTAAATACTTTTTTTTTTGTAAACTTAAATTTTACGTTATGTAAAATATCACCAAAATAATTACATCATTAAAAATTACTAAATAACTCAATGTTTTGATATTCCATCTTTAAATTTTTTTGTGAATTTTAATGTTAAATAATATTAAAATTCACACAAACAAGAAAAATGAAATTTTTTTTTACAAATTTCTTAACTTTCAACAGTTTAGAATTTTTTACAACATTAGAAGACTAGTAAATGCAGTTAATTTCATGGGAATGTTTTCTCTTAAATTAGATATTTAATTGCATTTAAAAAAGTAAGAATTTTTTATCTAAAAATATAGAGTTATGTTTGAAAGCAAAACAAATTTTGCCCTTATTAGAAATTAAAAGGAAATTATACCTTTTTATTAATTAGATAACTTCTATTTTATTCTTAAGTATTTTTCCTAAAGGTATTAATAAATTATGCAAATAAATAAAATAGAAGAAAAAATAAATTTTACAAAAAAACATTTAAGTTATTCACATAGGGATTAAAAAATAGTGAAATATTCCAAAGAATGAAGTACATTATATTAGAGTACAAAAGGGAGAGAAAATTGGAGAGAATAACTTATTGCTCAATGAGCACTAAATGTACATATATATACACACAAAAATAATATGCACATTTAGAAAAATACCTTCTACATCTATATATGCACTTTATATATTAACATTCCTTTTCAAGTTAAAATGTGTGTCTCTCTCCATATATATGCACAGATACCCAATATGAGTTCCACGCAATGACTTTATAAAAATATGAACAAGTTAAATGATCATGTAAACCCACAAATATAGTAAAAACACTTTATTGATAAATAGTTTATGAATAAAATTGCAATTTATTTCAATATCTTTAGTTTGCTCCTGAAAGACAAGACTTGAAGTATTATGTTTTAATATGATAGGAGTGGGCAATCGTTCACCAATTTCATCAAGTAAATGTTTTAATATATGTTGTTATTATTATTTTATATAGCATATCAGTATGCAATGAGGATTGATCTCTAAGAATTTAAAAATAAAAAATAAAAGATAACATAATCAGGAGAAAGAATATTAAAATTATGGACAATATAAAAAATAAGAAGGGTGTGCCATTAGAGAAACAGAGTAGAATAACCTTTTTTTTTTTTTTTTGCAGATATATAAGATAAATTCTGGTAATATAATATAGTTGAAATCTTATTCAAATGAATTCGTGTTGGCGTGGGTGAGCCATAAGATTGATCAAAGGAACAATCAGGTATTGCTTGAAATGATTCTATATATTTATTTTATATATTTTAATACAAAGGATAATCAATTTTACCAACAGCACAATGACTGTTTGAAAAATAAGATATGTTATTGGTTGAAACGAAGACGTAAGAAATTTATAGGAACTGATGATGGTTGGTGGCTAAGATATGACATTAGGAACTAAGTACCCATTTCTTAATATAAATTTTTGTTTAAAATTAATAAATTAAGAGATCATTTTTTAATTATTTGATAAAAAAAATTACGTCCAGTTAATTAACTAAGCACTATTTAAATTGTATATAAAAATTAACTTAATACTTGATACTTAATATACTCAAATTAGTTGTTTAAAATTATTTAAATCAATATTCAAAATTAGTCTCCTTTGAATAAACCGGTTTTTTTAATAATAAATAACTCTAGTCTTGCGTTCACTTCTTAACCTTCTTCTTTTCTATCATAGCACATCTTTTCAAGAATATATATTTACTTTAAAAATTTTTCTTCATGAGGATGTTCGATAAATTTTAATTATTTTTTTATTAAATAACTATATTTTTATGCATTTTCATAAAAAATATTTCATCCTTAATGAAAAAAATCAATACAAGGACAAAATAGTACAATTACAGTAATTCAACATTCAAATTAATATGTTAATCAAACATCTATTATATAACACACACACACACACACACACACACACACATATATATATATATATATATATATATTGATATGATTTTGACAGGTTTACAATTTTATTTAACATAATGAAGCAAACTATCAAATTATAATTAAACTCCACCAATCAAATTATAACATAGTTAATTCACACTAATGTAGTATTATTGGACTAAATTTTGGCATCGTTATCAAATTAGAGTTCAAATTATGTACCATCTTTTATAAACTTTTAATTTAATTAAATATTTGATTCACTTATCTTATTAAATTCAAATTACTTACCATCTTTAATAATTGTATAATAGAATTAAATAGAATTGAACAGAATCTATTATTTATCTACACTCATCCATTACCACAAACTTATTTTATTTATAAAATTTATTTAATTTTTTATAATTATCTATAATATCCATTAAGAGACTTATCATTATTTAAAATTTAAAATTTTCATTCTTTACCAATGTAACTAAAATGATTATATTACTTCAATTCATCTTTCTTTTTTCTCCTCCCAAGTTCTTCATTTTCATAGTGTAGTTAAAAAAAAAAAATCTTGAAAAAAAAATAATGCTAGAAACATTCTCTATTTTCATATTGAAGTTTTGAAAAAACAAAGAAAAACCACACAAAACGAAAAAATTGTTAGTGGTACATTTTCTCCTCCCGCAATCTTCATTTTCAATCTTTGTTTTTTTAATTTTTTAAAATTCTTTTTTTTTTGTTAAATTGATAATAATAATAACAAATTGTTTAAATTTCTCACTCAAAGTCAATCCACGGTTTTATCCATCACCCATATCTTTATTTTTACTGTTTCAATTTATTTTTATGCTTTATCAAAGTGACACGTCTGCTCCCCATAACTTGTGAAATAAAGAAGTATGAATTCAATAAAGAAGTAATATTCAAACGGAGGCAATTCTATATTTAAACACTCTATTTATTGAATATTTTTATTGTTTTACAAATGCCGAATTTTACTGGACAAATGTCGAATTTTATATCGAAATTTTTGTCGAATACATGTTACAAATGTCGAATTTTATGTCGAAAACTTCTCTTTTTGTCGAATAAAATATTCATGTTTAGTTCTTGCATACATCTCATTCATGCAACGTCAAATGACTAGAATATTGAATCGATGAATAATGATTAAATAGGTAAGGAAATTTAAAGAGAAAAAATGACGGGAAGAAAATGCCATTCTATGGCGGTAATTTTTTTCCTTGAAAATGCTTATCCTCTTAGCGTACATGCCTTTGATGCAATTTCGAATAAACGAAATGTTGAATTAATGAAGAATGATTAAATGGGCAAGGAAATTCGAAGTGAAAAAATAAAAGGGAGAAGTCTTGAACAATGTTTTAGTTGTTTTTTGGTGAATAAAAGGGTCTTTATGTTTTTTCGCTTAATCAAAAGTATTGACCTGCTATATTTGTGAAGAAAATTTTGGAGCCGCTATATTTGTAAATGTCAGTCCAAAAGGTGCTATATTTGAAATTTTCCCATATATAAGAGTGAAAAAAAGAAGAACAAATAAGAGAACAATGGGGATTATAAATATATATAAGAAATAAAATTCAATATAAAAGTAAAATCCCCTATACATCTAGAGATTCAAGTAATCTTTATGGCCACCCCATCCAATATACGGTGATGGACAAAACCCTGATGCTTTGCCTTGCTGCTTCATTTCTGGTCCGGTAGCTTTTTGATAGGAATCAAGGAGCACCATCTCAAACATTTCAAAGCACTTTAAGTGAATACGAGACTCGAGCTTATTCAAAGGCTGAAGGTGTAATTCAGCACTCTCTTAGCAATATTAATGGGCCAAAGGCTGAATGAATTATTTAATGGTCTCATTAAAGAAGTTCAACTCAAAGAAAAGTCTAAGCCTTCATTTAGACATAATTTTTATTTATAAAAGTTAATTTTTTTTAAACAAAAATAAAACATCCAAATACATTTTTATTTCAAATTTTAAATTAAAAATTTTCCACTCAAATTCCTCTTATATAATTTTAAAAAAAAAATTCCTCATATTTTTCCCTTCAAAATACTTTTTCTATCAAAATACTCACTAAACTTTCCACACATTCCAATACAACTTTTTTCAAATAAATCACAATCCAAATGAAGCCTAAGATTGGTAATTATAAGGCCAAATTAATTAATATCTTAAATATAATTACCAATGGACTTTGTACTTAAGCTATTAATGTGTTAAAAGCCCACTTAAGTTGTTTCCTAGCTTGTAGGTTGGCCTAGACAACTTTTCTATGGTTTTTTTTTTTATGTTGTTTAATTTCCTTGGAATTATTTTTTGTAGTTAGTTTCCTATTTGTTTAACGTTTTGCTTGACCCGCTTTTATGGGACCTTTCTAGATGGTTTCCAATTTGTTTAGGAGTCAAATAATTAGTTTTGTTTCTTTAAAGGTTTAGAAAGAGTCTTGTAACAAATAGGTAATTTTTGGACTAGCCTTCATCCAATAAATAAAGGGGGGGATTTCAGCCACAAGAATAAAGTCAGCCAAAATAAAATTTTGTGAGGTTTTTCCTTCGTTTAAGAGTTCTTTTGTGAATTTGTTTGAGTCTTGCAAAGTTTTCTTGGTGAAACTCTTTTTGACTTATCAACTAAACTTGATTCTCTTAGTTGTGGTGTCTTATAATCAAAGTTCTTATTCTAACTTCTTGGATAAGGGTTTTAATTAAATCTGGAATTCTTAACTCAATTCAAAAAGTAGTTTTTGGGACTTGATCCCTGACAAACCATAGCTCTTGAGGCCATCATTGAGGTTCATATCTCTTTGAAACCATCTCTTCTCTTTTTTTTTTTTTCATTTTTTTCCTTCCGAATTCATGAATTGTATCTAGAATCATAAGCCTATGATCTGATATGAATATAGGGAGGCTCCTAATTCTTGTTTTCGAGAATATTCTAATCCATTGCAAATTTGCTACCACCCTATCAAGTTTCTCATGGATTCTATCATCCCCTTTTTTGCCATTTGTCCAAGTGAATCAGAATTCTAGTTTTTGAATCTTTGTTAGGCCTAGTGTGTTTAGAATCTCCTTCATTTTTTCCGCATCCTTTGGTTTGAAAAGGTTTTCTCCCATTTTGTCTTCTTGACTCCAAATTTGATTGAAGTCACCTACAACGGCTATTGGAACATTATTATCTTAGTTATTTATGCACATTTTCCCAAATACCACTCTTTTGCATGTTTCTAGATGGCCATAGATTAGAAATAGGATCCATTCATTTCTTGATGTTCCTTCATCAGATACAAATGTGGTTTTGGGATTTCTCAAATGCTCTGATTTCTGTATTATCACCCCATGCTATGCAAAGTCTACTTTGCAATCCTTCTGGATCTACAACTTCCCACTTGCTAAATTTAGATACTAAGAGCCTTTTTTTTTGCGGTTTGTCTCTTGCATTTGTCTCCATGATGAATATGACATTTGTATTGTGGGAACGGGTCAAGTTGTTTAACACGTCAATTGTTAGAAGACCCATGCCTCTACACTTCTAATACAAGAACCTCATTATGTCGTAGGTGGTTGATTTTGGTTCAGCTACCTGAAAACCCTTCTCATTTTCTACTAATTTTGATATCAAAAGGTTTGTAGTGTTTGTAAGCATTGAGGTTAAGGCAACCACTTCAAGAACTTTTTGTACCTCGTCATTTGAATCACCTAGTCAGTATTTAATTACTACTTGTTTTAATTCTTTTGGATCTTGAGATTTCTCAACTCTTCTTTTCTGAATTGGATTAATTCTCCCTTCCTTTTTGATGACTTTAGTACTGTTAACGATTTTTCCTCATTTAAACTCCATCTAAGGGCTTGAAACTGGAGTTCCTATTGGTACTATTCCCCTTCGCTCCAGTCATGATTGGTGATCTAATTTTGCATATTGCTTTTTTGCGAGCTACTTTTTTGGACTAGATACTGCCTTGTTGGTTGCTCAGTTTTTGCCTTCACCAAAATTGGATGTTGTGGCATCTCCTATTGCCCTCTAAAGGCTATAATGTGCGTGTCAACTTGCTGCAAGCATTCTAATTACTCCCTGGTTAATTTGTGTTGAGTCCCAGTCTTCATTTTGTTCTAGGAAAACCTTCCTTTAGAGTGGATGATAATGGTCATGGTGTTTGCTCTCGGGCTGTTACCTGTTGTGGATGGCCCAGCTTCCTTTTACGTGAAGCTGGTCTTTTGGTTTTTGCCCTTTTGCTCCTGGACCATTATTCTTTATTTAGGGCCAGTTTTCTTTTCCCTCTTTTTATATCCTTTCTTCTTCTCCTTTCTCTAGTGTTAGGGTCCTTTTTTCTATTCTCACCTTTGGGTCCATTTCACTGGATGATTTAGAGCCCAATTCTGCTTCTTGGGCTTGTTCTTGTTCTTGGGGGTTGTTTTATCTAAAGATGTGTTAGGACTTGAAGATCAAATCCTGATAACTGGATTCAAACAAATGCAACTCTGAAACTGGCAATTCCATTAACTGAGAATAAGCATAATTCTGCAGGTAGAAATCAGAGGAAAGAACTAAGAAAGAGAAGGAGAAAGAGAAGGAGAAAGAGAGAGAGAGAGAGAGGAGGATAACAGAATTAAGCAAGGAAGATACACTAGAACAATCCAAATTTTCCTTGCTAGTACTGTCTACTCAGCTCCAAGATATAAGCTCAGCTTTTAACGGTTTTCTGCACAAGTCTAACTAATCACAACTTGAATGACTGCGTTTGCTTAATTGTAGTAATTAGGGTACCAATTGAAATCTAAACTGGAATTAGAAACTTTTAACTTGGACGATACTGTTTCCCTTCACAAGCAACGGCATTGTTTTGATTCCAAGCCTGACATTCCCCTCCTGTTAATCTTCTGCTTGTCCTCAAGCTGCAAAGTTTGGATATTCCTGCTTAATAAAATTCTGATCCTCTCACGATGCATCGTCCAAATTCAATCCCTTCCCAGAAATCAGCCACTGCACAACTTGTCTTAACTTTAGTCACCACATTTTTTTATTTTTTTTGTCTCATATTTGGTTACCGAATTCGCTTCAAAATCAGTAACTCCATCGATTTCCTCCATCTATTTCCTCTGTTATGTGTGACAGAAAGTCCGACGCGCGCAACACACCCTTTTTGCCATGGACAAAAGTATAATTTTATTCATTTTTCTCATTTTTTTTTTCTTCTGTTTCTTCCTTTATTATCCCTTCTTTTCTCTTCTTCTTCCTTTTCTCTCAGATCGGATCTGGCTGAATTGCTTTCTTCTTCCTTTTCTTTCCTTGTTCTCTCAGATCCCTCGCCGAATTGCTTGCTGGGTACACAGCCCTACCTTATCTTTGTTTGTTGTTCATGTTTCATGGGATGGTCATCAATTCTTGAGTCAGTTGAAAGTTAAGAGGGTACTTTCTGCCATGGAGGAACCGAAGAAGAAAGTGGAGGCGACTGTTCTATAGTGCATCCCCATTAATTTCCCCCAAATTTTCTAATATTTCAAATGTTAAAACTTAAAAACATGCCAGTTTTGACTTTGCCTCCTCTGAACTAAAATTTGAGCAATGATTGTCAGAGCTTTGTGTAGAACGTTAGGATAGAAGAAAATAACTTGAAAAAAGAAAAGGGCCGAAGGGAAGGAAGGTGGCAGTGGCGGTAACGGCCGGCATTTTGTTGGACTTTGGTTGAATTGCTGTGAGACTTGGATATAACGCCTATATTATGTTGACGAGAGGCATGGTTTTGTATTTGTTGACGGGTTTTTTGGTGGCTGTTCTTTGAGTGCTGTTCATTAACAACCCTTCAAATGCTTACTCATGCGCTTGCACCATCATCTTTTCTTTCGTCTTCTTTATCATCTTTAGACTCTAATCTTTTGCAGCAACAGTGAGAAGAAGAGAAAAGGAAAGAAAAGAAAGGAAGAAAGAGAAGAAGAAGATGAGACCAGGAAAGAAAAGAAAAGAGAAAAGGATGAATGATACATTATGGTGGTATCGACAGAGTAATTGACTTTGAAATATTTTTAAATTAAAAGAGTTTATTGATTAAAAGTGAGATAAAAAGTATGACGATTAAAAATAAAATTTACACTATTAAAAATAATTTTACAGTTCTGACATGTGTTTAAACAAAAATTTTCCTTAAATTTTCAAATCAAAATTACCTTAGTAACTACTTTCTTAATTTAAAAAAAAAAGTTCACTTGAAATTTGATACAAAACACTTAATATATTATTAAATGTTTTATTTTTACTTTTTGATTTTAGCTACTATATAATTATTATTAGTAAAAATGATATAATTCTTTTATTCAAAAAATAGACTCTTTTGGAGACAAAAAAAAAGTTTTAAAATTAAATTATTTTCTTAAGATGGAGAGAGTACTAAAGCAAATAATATTTGCTTTGATCTAGCTACATTAGAGTATTGAATATATTTTCCTGGCAGTTGTTTAACTTCTAAAATTGAAAAACATTTCATTCATCTCTAACTACTAAGCAACACTACCACTGCCACTGCCACCATACTATTTAACAAGGCAAAACCACTACAACCAAATTCAACATTGATCTTTTTTTTAAGGAAAAAAAAAAAAAAAAAACAGCAACATCCTCAAACACAACAACCACCACCACCACCACCACCAGATCTACCACTATACAGCACACCTTGGATTATCCAAGTCATGCAAATCAACCACCATGAAATCTACTCCCCAAATAGTTAGGAATCTAGAAAACACAACCAACAAGAACAAAAAGAGATCCAATAATGATTCACATCTACATCTCTTTACCATTACTTGTGTAGGGTGAAAAGACAAGTTGGAGAAAAAGATAAAAATGTTAAAATTTTATTAGTAGCATTGAATTTTGCAATACCACTAATTTAGTCATTAAAATTATTTAGGAGTGTGTACGATTTTCTAATTTAACTAGTTTTGGATTCGGAACGGAATCGAACCGAAATTTAAATCATAAATAAAGTTCACTTTTGAATATGAATTTAAATTTTTTTTTATTTAACTTCAAAAAGTCGAATAAAACTAATATTAATATATATTCTATTTTACACATATAATATATATTAGTTTTTGTATATGATGATTGAAAATTAATTTTATATGTTACTCAAATAATTCATCTAATTCATAGAATGATTTCATGGTATATCAAATAAATCTTTATAAAAATATATTTCATTGTTTTTTAATTAATAGAAATGATGAATTATTAATTATTATACTCTAAGTACATAGTGCATGATGATTTTGAAGTTTTTATTTCAAACTAATTTCATCAACTTTCAAGTGAATAGTTAAGAAATTAATATTTAAAACACACATAATTTAATAAATATTTGAACCAAACTTATAGGTTATAAATCACATAAAATAGTAAACACGCACTGTTTGGACCAAAAAAAGAGAGAGAGAGAACAAATTTTTTTTTAAATCAATTTCAAAATATTAACAACGGATGAGTAAAGATTAATATTTAAATATCACACAAGAAAATTGATGTTTTGAAAAAAAATATTTACGTATATATGATTGGTCCATATTTTTTAGTTTCCTTCAAGTAAAATTTTTCTGTGCGTCTTGTATTCTTTTGTTGACTAAGGAACCTGCAGCCGCTACCAAGAGTGCACATTGGGTAAACCCTGCTCATGTGTAATAGCCCGCAAACTATACAAGATAGGTAAACCACACTGAGCAAACCCAATGCGTCTTGTATTCTTATTTCTATATATTGTGCTTTCAGTTAGTTATTAGAAGAGATTATCTGAAAAAATTATTTATCATTTATACAAGAAATTCCAAATTATTTTTTATGTGAGCTTAACACGATAGAGGAAAAAAACACTTTTATCATTAATTAATATTCAATATATATATATATATATATATATATATATATATATATATATATACAAGTTAATATAATTAATTTGAACTTGTTAATTTCATTTGGAAATTACCTAATTAGGTAGAGTTAAATATTTATTAACTTTTGATAAAAATGTATATATTTTTTTGAGGTTTAAATTGTAAAATGAGTCCACATAAACAGTTTTTACCATTATGCAAATCTCTATGGCTATTGTAAAATTCTTTTATGAGGGTTTTTAATGAAAATAATGAAAATAATCCATTTGGGCCACTATTGTTGGGCTCAACTTGAAAAAGAAAATCCAAACTAACTTTAAGGGGGCGCTTGGTATAAATGGTGGGTTTAAGAATGTAATGGATTTGATGAAAGGAAAGGTTTGGAATAGAATAAAATGATAATAATTTTGTTGTTTGGTAATATTTTGTAATGGAATGAAATAGATTTTATATTAAAATTAAAATTTAATATTAATATTAATAAATTTATTAAAATTGTAATAAAGATATTATTATTTTACATTATATGATATTTTGAAAATTATATCTTATTCAAAAAATAGTCAAAGTGCATGTCATTTTGTAGAGAAAAATATTTTCTATAATTTAGTGAAATTTATTTTTTTAAAAAAAAGAGGTAAAATGGGGGTTGCAAACCATTGGACAAGTGGCCCGCGCCTAACATCAGGCGTTATTACCTTTTTTTTTTGTTGGCCTAAACGTCGTCGTTTTGAGTCCATTTGAAACCCAACAACAAGGGTTTAATAAAAACCAAAAGAAAGGGGGGGGGGGGGGGGTTTGTAAACTCACCCCCAAAGGGTTCTCAAAACCCATCCAAGTCATATCAAACGTTCAATTTTTGTCAAAACCAATCCAAACCCATCCCAAACCCTTGAAACAAACGGCACCTAAAATTGTTAAAAAGTAATACCATTTAGGTCACTATTATTAGGCTTGACCCAAAAAAAAAAAAAAAACTGGTTTGATTGACAAATCAATAACGGAAAACCGAAAAATCGAAAATCTAAAACAAAACAAAAATATAGTTTAGTTTCAATTTGCATTTTCATAAAGGAAAAACCAAATAAAAAATAAAAAATAAAAAATAAAAAAATAAAACTGTGCACACCCTCTAGATTAAAAAGAAGTCAAAATTATCCACGAAAATCATAGAGATATATACTTTTGAAAGAAAGCTATGATACTAGTTTTGTTAATGCATTTAGCTAAATCTATTTGACAAATCCAATTAGACATGTAGGTAACGCAAATGGAATTAAGATGATTTGCTCTAATTGCAATAGAGTCATTCAAAAGTATAAATATATTGCTAGTTACTATTGACAAAAAGCAAAGATCCTAAAGTGCCACAAAAAATTTGGATGAAGGAAGTGCATATAAATTCATTTTTGAGAGTATATTAAATAAATAAAGGAATCACTACGTATTAATATTGCAGTTGTTTGAATTTGAACTTTTTGAGGTACCAAAAATGTCAGTTGAATATCAATTGTTGAATTATTGTTTGGATCTTTGCCAATTGCCATGATCATTAATTACTATGAAGAGATGTAAAATAAATTTTACTAACACATTAAAATAAGCTGTACGAGACGTGCATTCATGAGGCAAGAATGCTTCGGCAAAGACAAATTGAGCACGTTAGTAACATCTAAAAACGCTTTTGACTTTTTAAAAAATACAAGTCTAATGTTGGATTGCCTTGTATTTTCTTAGACTTTTATGTCTATCAAAATTTAATGTGATATGGGAAAATGACATATTTGGTCTATTAATTATTTTTTTAAGAGTTAATTTCATTCATTTTTTTTCGAAATTTGGTAAAAGTACAAAATGAATCTGATTGTTTAAGAAAATCACAAATATCCCTTTTAGCTGAAACTCAATCATTAAAAAATAAAATAAAAATAAAAATACTCATCAATTTACTAAACTAAAAATAGAATTAAAAATAACATTAAAAGTGAAAAAAATAAATGATATTTGATTGTAAATAATATATAATATTAAGGTTTCAAAATTTAATTGAAATTGTGCACTTTTTTCTTCCTTAAATTAGAATTTTTATTGCTGTTTTTTTTATTTATCAATCCTCAAATTCAAATTTAAATACACAAAAAATACATCTATTTAATTAATCATATGTACTATATATTTTGCATATTTTTTTTATAATAAAAGTTACGAGTGAGTGTAGATTTATATAAAATAATTATTGAAAAAGACTAAAAGATAAATTTATCTACACATATAACTTTTTTGACCAGTAGGGTTTGTTTTGTAATTTTTATTAGTCAAAGGGGTATTTGCAATTTTTTCAAACAATAAGTTTTATTTTGTAGTTTTACCAAAACTAGAGAAAGATGGATGAAATTAACTTTTTATTCACTATTTATAGGATAGTTTGCTTACTATTTTTTTGGTACTAATTTATTAATTCAAATTGAAAAAAGAAAAAGAATTAAAATGACATAAAATGAAATTAAAATTTTAAATAAAAATATATATTTAATAAAAAAAAAATACAATATATGATTCATATAACTAATCCTAGATGTCGTGGTTGTTTTCTTTCACCAATTTGGTCCCAACAGGTAAAGGGAAAGAACAAGCAATTAGCCCGATTTTAAATCATACAATGGGGAACGATTCAACGCTAGTAGCCTATCATGTGAAAGAATGTACTACTAACATTTTAGATTACTATTTATTTTCCTTTTAAACCATCAAAAGATTGTCAAATATCACCAGATTATAGCCCAATCTTTTCACTTGTATCTTTAGTTTTGTTGTTCTGTCACTTCACTTCATATACAATTTCATATACAAAAAGTAAAATAATTAATTGGAGCCCGAACAAATAATGTTAACAAGCTGAAAACTGAAATGAACGATTTTATTTATTTATTTTATTGCAAGCCATTATCCAAATCTCACAATATAGGAATTTTCTTTTCGGGGTTAAAATTGGGGACAATTCTATGCGAAGAATTTACTTTAACACTGCTATTACAGGCAATGTTTTCCTCTTTTAAAGTTCCATACTTTGTCTTATTCATATCTTTTAAAACATAAAATGTGGTTCTTTAATATTCTTGATTCTTTTAACACCCTCCTAGAAAAAGCAACCTAATTGAATAGAAAGACTTAATTATAAATTCAACTTTGTTCTGACACTCCATTTCTTCAATGCCATTATATTGGTGGCCGACTTGAATTGATCCATCCTAAAGGAATGTGACAACTACTGTAACCTCAGCTTGCCATGTTTGGACCAGAAATATACATGAGAATATCAAACTCCTTAAAGAGATTTTAGGGTCTTATTAAACTCAATTAATTTGCAATTGCTGAGCTAAAAAGAAGGGTTGACAGATTATAAAAAAAAAAAAAATCGTAATATCTGATGTTTGTTTCAGGATGCAAAAGTAGAGGATTTTTTATTTATTTATTTTACATAATGGATACCAGAATCTCCTAAGGAATGATAAAAAGTAAGGAAGGTTTACCATTAAAAAACATTGTAAAACAAGGGTTAAAAAAAGAAAAAATTAATCAATTAATATTTTAATTTGCTTGATTGCCCCTCCCCCACCCGCAAAAAAAAAAAAAAAGTGATTGGATAAATGCAGCCCTGATGAAAAAGATATCCGCTATCCAATAGAAAGTAAATAGCTCTCGAATTCCCTTGCGGCAAGGGAGCCTGCAAAATAGATTTCGTGATAGTTTTTGAAATAGATACTCCAATACTTAAATCACTTATAGAGTTTTTGAATAGATGAAAATAATAAAATGCAAGAATTAGGGGTTTTCCTTTTTTTACCTAGTGTCAACATGAAGTATACATACTTTGTGTCCGAAATCATAGGAACGTGTTGTAATAGAAGTTTGAAATCGAATATATTTGATCGTCCATAAAACTCATTATGGGCTGGACCTCTCAGACTTTATCCAATAAGCCGAAGTCCCATACACATAAGCCACTATATCCAAAAGAATTATAATTACTTTTTCCCTCAAGAAATATTGTCTTAGTTCCTCCACTGAGAGAGTTCTATCTAGAGGTGGTAATATTTTTATAGTTCCAATGGATATCCAATTAGATGGAAGTTATTTTACTTCTTATATCCATTAAAATACTTATTGGGAATAAATGGGAAGGATGTTATTGGAATAAAAATTTATTGGGTGGGTAATAAGATACCTATGAGTCTCAATGAAAAAAGTTAAACGAGTCATTATTGAGTAATGTTGAATAATTAATAAGTAACTATAATTTGATTATTTTTCAATTTTTAAATATATTTATATATATTATTAACAAATACAATTTATTTTTTTCTTTTAAAATCATGACGGTAGCAAATGGCTAGACCACCACCAAATTGTTGACCGGTCATCACCAACCACTATTGACAGGTCAGATTTCGATAGTCTGGTGATAGTACGACTACTAGCGGTCACCATTTAATTTCTAATGGAAAATTTTAATGGATCTTAATAGGAATTAAGAAATTTCAATCCCATTAAATCCTATTCTCACATAATCCCTAAATTTAATAAAAATTACATTTTTTATTCCTAATAATTCCCTACCCATTAAAATCTCGTCCAATTTCCACCCATTCCTCCCAATTGCACCCCTAGTTCTACCAAAAAGAGCAAATATATTATCATCTACTCTTGAACTTGCAATTTCAAGGATTTCTACAATATAAAAGTTACGACAATGTAAAATATCAAACTCGAAATCTGGACAAATTTGAGAACACAATCTAAATTGGCTAAACTCAAAAGAAAATTAGTCCAAATTTTAACATATAAATTACTAGTTTAAATGAAGACTACCTCGATATAAGGGGACTACTGAAGTCAAATGTCCCGTTTCAAATGTTGAAAATGATCATAGCTAGTTAGATATTTTTAACATTTCATTCAGAAAAATGGCTATAATTGTCCCTGTACGACATGCAGCAGGTAAGATTGCATTTATTATGCACATGGAAACACTCCAATGGCAGCCACAAAAGAATCGTCCCAAACACAATAAAAAAAAAAAAAATCTAAGGTAGTTGATGCCATTAACTATAATAGTAACTTTGAAAGCCAACTTGGCACTTACTTTAAGCTACCAATGTTGAATGCACTAATAAACAAACTCATTTCACACGAGTTGGGCAGTGATTGACTTTAAGAAAGTTGTCACTAATAAGTTTTGAGCTAGAGTTAAAAAAATTCCAAGGGGTGCAATTCAATTTATACTTTTCCTCTCGTCTAGTCTCTCATGCTCTGGTTGGGCCTTCCGTAGTATAGATTGTAGAGGTTAAAATGGATTAAATATTGTTATGTGAAAAGAAAAACGTTTTTGTGGTCGAAATAGAATGGATTAAATATTGAATGTACAGTGTCACTTCTTTAGTAGAGAATTTTCCAATTTTTTGTATGACTTATCAAAAATTAGGACGGCTAAAAATTAATGATAACATTCTATAGATATAAATGAATTTGTGGCGTTAAAAGTCGCTGCATTCAATATTTGTTGTAATTAATTATGATGTAAAGTTCAGCACATATCATGATGTTTGGATAACAATATACATTTTAGTCAAAATACACCACATGGGTAAATTTGAGCATTTGTTTTAACCAGAAAAACCTTATCACATGGAGAAGAGCCAGAACCAAAAAAAGAAAAAAAAGAAAAAAAAAAAGGGGGGGGACCGGGGCCGGGGGGGGGGGGGGGGTTTGGGTGGTGGGTGGTTTTCTTTTCTAGGTTTTTACGTGCATGCAACCTACACGTAACCTCATCAAAATGTACGCAGGACAACTTTATTCAAAAATGTTACATACCTAAAACCGCCATTGGCTTAGAAAATGACTTGTATTGGATACCAATTGTCATGCATAATCAAAAGTTTCTTCCTTTCCAATCACTTTGAATTGTTTGACGAGAGAATTCAGTGTTGAACACGGCAGCACGCAATCATACACACAATTAAGACAATAAACCATGGGGTCCAAGAGTAGGCACCGCCCTTTATTGACATGAAGGCATTAGTTTGCTTTGCTTTTTGGCCATGTGATGGAATTTTAACAACAGTTTTGGTGGCCTTTTAGGCTACTTAAAGAATGAGGAAAAAGTACTTTGTCCTAGCTAGGGTTTAGCTCATATATTCGTCAATAAACTAATGCATATATCATTAGAGAAAGGGAATTGCGGCTAATTATTTCCTGGAACATTTTCATTCTTGTTTTGGATGATTATGCACAAGATAGATGGCTGTGCCACATCATTGAGGAAAAATTCATTAAAATTATGACCCATTCAGCACTATATCAATTATGGACGTGCTGTTAGAAAAATGTTTTCAAACATATTTTCCATTTTCTATTATTTGATACATAGGAGAGCAAGTATATTATAGTACCCTTAACTTAGATCCATATTTCTTCCTTTTTTTTTTGTTGGGGTGGGGGGAAGATTTTGTGTACTGTTTGAAGAAAGTATGAAAATTTGCTTAGTTATGAAATTAACGACATTAATTTCGTCTCCTTTTTTTTCCTTGGAACAATGAGATTCAAAACCTCAAAAGTAAGCATTTGCAGGAACCAAATTTGTACGAAAGATATCTAATCTACTATTGGAAAAGTTTGTTCAAACCAATATGGTCTTTTGAAATTATTAGCCGTACAATCAACTCAATAAATTCCAACAATGAATTTAGTCAATTGAATTGAATCTAGAGGCACTCTTCGTTTTGACCATGAATATATTTCGGCGTCTATTCAATAAGCCATGACGTTTTCTTTTTAAAAATCAATCATTTCCTCTTAGCTTCCTCATCACATCTTTGTGGGATTAATGCGAATATTTCGCCTAGGATTTCACATCGCTTTCTTCGTCGACCGCAATCTTTATCCCTGAATGTTTTTAGAAAATACAAAAACTTATTATTATTTCTTTGTGGTGCTTAATTACAGAGAAATCATGAATACTGTAAAAGGAAAACACCATGCAAGAATTTTTGTGAACACAAATTCGTACAAATGGAAAAAGAAAAATAAAAACTAATGACATGTGAACTCCACTTTTTGTTGTTGACACTTTTTATCCTTTGTTAAAAGTACTGAAATTCATCATTAATTATACTTCCTATGATAAAAGAGTGGAACTGTTAACACCATAAAAAATGAATATTAGAAATTTTTGTACATTCTAATATTACCTTCTTTTTTCTTTCTCATTTCTCATTTTTTTGGGTTATCAATCTACGGATCCAAATAATAGCAATGTTTGAGCAAGGTACGACATGTAATTAGAAATCCTGACAAAAGTAGAACGTTTGGCCGGTACGTAAGGTTATTCTTTGACTGACAACAACAATTAAAAACTTCAGGCTCTAGTTCAATTGAATCTGTTGAGTACAAGGAAACAAGTTTTGAATGATTCGTCTACTAGCATGATAAAAGTGGAAAATTTCGACTAAAATACCGTATAACGTTAATAAATTTAATATTATGGAAATGGCGCATTTGACAAAGTTCAATGCTGTATCCAAAGCATGTATACAAAATATACCATTGTTGATGTATACATTAAAATACTGTATAACATTGCCTATGACTGAAATATTTTCCAAAATAAATTACCCATCAAAATGTTGAGAACACAAAGTCAAAAAAACTGTAGGCTTGAATATTACTCTTGTAAATAGTAGTAGTGTATTAGAAAGTCCAATCGAATGCACCCAATTTTCAAACTAATAAGTAGATAATAATATATCTAAATACTTCCTTTCATTCTTTTTCCCCTTATGTGGAGGCAACGGGGAATGTTTTAGCAAAGTCTGCGGGGGCTGTAACAAAAGTCTATGCCCCCAAAGCATCCTATCTCTTTCCCATGTGGTAGGGGCTCTATTTAGCTAGCCATAGCTTGCATTCTTTAATATTAATGTTCAAATCTCTAAGTAAACTTGCAGAAATATATGGAGAACTCTAACAAGGCAAGTGTTAGGCACTACAAGAAATCTGCTCTTCCTCGTCTCCGATGGACGCCGGAACTCCATGACCTCTTTGTTGCAGCTGTTGAACGCCTAGGTGGAAAACATAGTAAGTTTCAATTATATAACATACTGGGATTGATCCTTTTGGTCTAGCTGAAAAATAAATAAGTACAAACTGAGCTTTTTACAAGCATATTATTGAGATCAATTCTAATAGTCTCTGGATTGCATCTAGTTTTGTCTATATTTGCATATATGGAACCGATCATTGTTGATGACTAATCAATTAACTTTTCAGAAGCAACTCCGAAAAGAATTGTGCAAATGATGGGAGTAAGAGGACTTCAGATGCCTCATGTCAAAAGTCATTTGCAGGTATATATATGGTATCCATGGGATCTTTTATGTTGGGGAATTTTATGTCCTTGCATTTTCATGAAATGATTTAGGCACCCAAATTTGGTGGGAGTTAGAATATTAGATTTTTTTTCTATACGATTTTTCGTTTGTCTTGTCGACTCTTGAAAGAATTTATAGGCATATGCTACTTTAGAAACAAAAATGCGGAGAACGAAATGGTATGTGTAAATATAAAATGACAAGGTAGTATAAGATAGGACAGAGAATAAAAACTTAAAGATTGACAGTACTTTTTGCAAGTATAAAGCATATGTCCAAGAACTCTAAGGAAAGTTAAGGGCTAGAGGCTGATAGTTCAAGGAAGAGACCACTGTATCATTAAAATCTGAAGCTTGTTAACATGCCGGAGCCATGGTATCATTGATCTGGTCCATCCTAACATCCTCTCACCTAAAGAAAAGAAGGGGTTAGAAGCTTGATCTAGATCAAGTTTAGTATTAGGCCTAGCTAGCTACATTGGAATATGTATCTTGTTGATGCAGTAGGTTGTCTAAAAATGTATTATATCTATTGATTGCTTTGTTATTCGTGGAGACTCTTGAGAGCGTTAACTTCCCTTACCCTTTCTTGTTTTCTTATTCCAGTAACTAGCTAGGCACACATAATTTGTCAACTGTGTAATTTCCTGAAAATTATTTCATTAATTTGATCTATTCTTGCTGCTAATTCACACTGTTTCCCAGTCCAGCTTTAACGTTGAAGACTTCAGATCTGAATTACAAGTTAGGGTTTCCAGTATTTATAATTAATAATCCTTTCTGAATATATTTTGTTTTAGGGTTTCTAGCTAGATTTATATTTGATCACATCCCGCACATATTTTCATACATGTCCTTAGAGAATCAGACAATAATAGAAATTAAAAAGGAAAAAAAAATCAATCACCTAACAAAACCAAGCAAAATTCAATACTCATTTATATGAAGGCAATTAATTTGCTCTAATATTTATATCCACGTGCAGCCTTTAGTCAAAAATTTTGTGACCCTTGTTGGCAAAACTAATGAACTTCACATTATAAGAGATATATATATATTATATTTCCTTAGCAAATCAAAATACAGCTTGTGATGACTTGCATGGGGATCCTTTTACCGGAACCCGAAAACCATGCAAAACCATGTCAATAAAGCCTCATGTATATGCAAATAAAAGACATTATCATTTTTCTCTCTCTCTCTCTCTCTTTTTCTTTTTTTCTTTTTTTCCGGAGAGTTGTTCTGAATTACATAGAATTAACCGATGAATCATGAATGTTGATCAGATGTATCGAAGCCTGAAGAAAAGGAAAACTATTAACCTAGTGGTGCCTACGAAGGATCATGCGGAGGAAATTCTTGATGATGCAGCTTGGTCCTCCCAGGTATGTATTACGATTTTTAGTTCATCTTCTTTGTCACCACCGATGAACATGTGGTCAGTAGTGCTTTTGTGTTTGTGTTTGAAGTAAATAGACTTGAAATGTTTAACAAAATTGAACAAGCCGTATACGATAAATATCCATGTTTACCTCGTAAAGGCATCCTAAAATTCAAATTGCTTATTGTATTATGTTCTTAATTAGTACATGTACAGAATTATGACCGTAAGTTCAAAATAAAAACAAAGACTCTTAATCTTACCCACTAGAATATATTTGAATTTTTTAAAAAGAAAAACTGATAAATTTTTAACTGGCATTAGAGTTTAAAACATATATTATTTGTAGCCTTAGGCATTGTGAAAATAAAATTACATTAAATTGATCTAAAGTGGCCAAATATGGCATACGAAGGTACTTTAGATCAACCAAATTCATCTAAACTTAATAGCTGAAAAAAAAAAAAAAGAGCTGAAAGACAACATACATTATTTTTGTGGCTCTAATGTTATAATCACAATGTTGGTTAATATAATATCGACAAATTCCAATAAAAAAAAACAATCATAATACTAAACATTTTCGGCGTATGCAGGAATGTTGGCAAAAATCAAATGGAGAACCGAGAGAGGGAGGAAACAAGAAGCCCAACCATCTGCAACAGCGAAATTCTAAATGTTGAAGAGGGGACAACCATGTACAATTCACAGGTTAATTATCAATACCTCCTATTCATGGTATAGCATATGTTTTTGAATATATTTCAACATATATACCGTTGACCTAAGAGAAATGCAAGTTTTCAAATCACATGCATGCCCATTAAATGTTACAGATCAGTATGGAGTCTGAACTAGTATAAGTAAAACAACCTACTTTACTCGCCTTGTTTGTTAATTTGAATGCTAATGACCATTGCCCAGATTTAGAAGGGCCAAAAAAAAAAAAAAAACTTGTTCTGTTTCCTAATAGCCAGGTGCAAGAGCTACAATCTATATGTTTAACAACCCCGCATGGTAAAATAATGAAATTCTTTTTTGCATGACTAATATCAACAACGATTTCACAGACGATAATTCACATTAACTTTATATATTTGTTGAGCTTGGTATAGATCAATAATTCTTGATCAGTTTCAATAAATTTAATTTTGGCAGGTAATGCAAGGCAGTGCAAACTTTGGTGCGTCAAGAGAAAAACAGAGTGAAATCGCTGAATTTTTGCATGAAACAACGGGTGAAGGTTTAAAGGAGAGAAGTTTATGGTCCTTTGATGATCATCTCATCTCCCATTTCAATGACTCAAGCTATCGTTTTGACCTACTTCTTCGGTCTAAGGAGGACAGTTATGTTAACCTAGACTTAACCATCTAATCGTATTACTAGTTACTATATATAGTAAGCTAAAAATGCAAGATTTAGATTTGCATTACATATATTCAGAATAGCTCCATGTATAACATTAGTGTATCTCACATCAAATCATTTACTGAATTAAATTTTTGAAAGATCTCTCATGAATTTCTTTGGAGTGTGATGTTTTTGGAAAAAGTTGTATTGGAATGTGTGAAAATTTTGGTGGGTATTTTTTGATAGAAAAAGTATTTTAGAGGGAAAAATAAGAGGAAATTTATTTTTAAATTGTGTTTGAATATTTTGTTTTTATTTAAAAATTTACTTATTTACAAATAAAAATAGGCTATCCAAACAGACCCTTAGTACGTCATATAAAACACACAAGTTCAGATATAAGTTCTATTTTTGATGTGGAGGAATCAAGTAACTTTGAATAAAATCTTTCCCAATCTCAATTAATTATTGATTATAAAGCGTAATTCGGAAGAATTTTATCATTTCTTGGGGTTGGCGTAGGTCTGGAGAGAACTTCCGGACACCTTTCTGATTCCAATAAGCAAATAAATTACTGTACTGTATGAGGTAAGAATGCTTCAACAAAGACGAAGCACCCTTTATTTTTCTTTTAATACCATCAATAACACTTTCAACTTTTGAAAAATAGAAGTTTAATGTTGGATTGCCATCTGTTTTGTTTTAGGCTTTTATATCTATCAAAATTCAATATGCTTATGGGGAAGTAACATTTGTGGTCTAGTAACTGTTTTATTACTATATAGAAAATATTTAAGGTGTGGATAGATTGTATTTTAAAAAATATATATTTTATTATTTTTTAAGACAAATTTTTATAGTTTTAAGATAATTATTTTTTTTCAAAATATTTAACTCAAAAATAATCAAAACATTTTTTAAAATGTAATACATGTCACCCTGATGTGTAATGGGCCACGAGCAATTATTTGGATGGCAAGATCAATCCAAAAGGGAAAAACGTGTAAAAACGCATACTTAATTTTGAACGGTTATAATTTTTAATTATAGTGTCAAAAATGTTATTATTATATATCGTTTCAAAAGTATCGACGATATTTACAAGACTAATTGACCGTAACCTTATTAATCCCCAGGTTTGGCCAAAAATTCATTCATTTTGGCCATTGTTTGACCTCTTTTCTGTTTTCCAATCAAATTAAAATTTATTCCTAATTATGTTCAGAGTTTATTTAAATTATAAATATGCATTTAAAAACTTTTTTCATTCATTCTGATCGATATTTCAATTTTAATCAATAAAGTTTCTCCAAATTCTGCAAGATTTGTTTTCTTTGCAAAAATTGTTTGTTTTCCTTTATCTCTCGTGTGTTACACTCTTAGCCTATGGACTTTTTCTTTTGTGCTTATTTGATCCTAACACTCAAAGGGGGCAACATGAGAACAAATAAATAATAACCATCCTTCAAAATCTCACCTCAAAATTACGAAACTTAAAATTACAAGACCAGGCAATTAGGCCGATTTCTAATCACATCAAGTTGGTTGAGAAACGAATTCAATGCTAGTAGCATAGCATCAAGAAGTATGTAACATTTTAGATAGCATTTTGTGCCTAACATTTTGTTCTGCTAGCGGGTTCAAAAGGTGGCTTCCACACGCAACACTCAAATTAGGTCAGTTTTAATACTAGGTTAGCAATGCCAAGGTGAAATCAAAGAAGTAAAAATTTTATTTTTTTCCTACCCGTTACCTAATATAAATAATGCCCGGGTTACCAAAGTTTCTTTTTGATACAATCAAATCAAATAAGTAAAAATCTTGTTTTTCCCCCTAATCATTACATAATATAAATAGTGCCTAAATTGAAGAGGTGGCTCCCGCATGTAACACTTAACTCCCAATTCTTACTTGTTACATATTACAAATAGTGCTCGAGTTCAAGAGGTGACTCTCACATATAAACCTTAGCTCCCGAACCAAGTGGGATCTAATACCAATTGCAGTGGCTTAATCAAACGGACTGGTTCAATAACTTTTGAATTTTGTTTTCACTAACCCAAAGTATTTAAGTCAAGTTATTAATGATCTATTAAATAGGATTTTATATACACTTATTTTATTTTTTAATTTTCTAATATAGGACTAGAATATCACGCACCCCTTTCAAAAGTGGTATTTTAGTTTGTCGATTTCTGAAATTTTAATTGAAAATACAAATATGTACTGCTTGTAATCCCCTGGACTTGCAGTTTCCCGTACTTCTGCACCATAAGAATTACATTGATACATTAATAATCTATTCGATAAGTTCGAATATCAAACTCAAAATTTGAACGTATTTGAGAACATAATGAATTAGTGGCCTAAACTAAAAAGAAAATTAGTCGAAAGTGTGAAAGACTAGCATTTAAATTGTTAGTTTATTAAAATTAAATCACAAAAATCGGTCTCATATTTAGTTGTTTAATTTTTTTTTTTTTGTCCTACATATTTAAAAATATTTTTTTATCCCTAACATTATTAATCACCTTCTTCTTTTTTTTTTTGACTGACACAGCCAATCTTGAAAATTAAATTCTTCAATGAACTTATACTAAAAGGTAAAATTGTAAACAAAGTTGAACTAAACTACATCCCTCATTGTAGTTGAATTAAACTAAGTATCCTATTGGGTTTATAATTTGTAATTTAATAATTCTATTAGATTTAGAATTATTAATCATATTGGGTTTTGGTTTAGTAGTTACCAAATCCAATAGGTATAGGGTTTAGTTGAGTCTTATAAAATGGATATGTTATTCATGATTTTAATATAGAGAGAGAAACATATAAAAAATTTTCGCCAACAATTTTTCAAGAAATTGGCTGCACGGTTTTTTCCAGCCAAAGTCTTCTTGCTTGCTTGCTTGCTTATTGGCCTTAGTTTTCTGTACTATTCAAGCAAATTGCTTTGCTTGTTTTTTCCTTGGCCGAAAGTCAATTCAACAAATTCAAATTCAACCGAATTGTTTGTTTGTGTGGGTCCATCGTAAATTGGCTTGTGTTATTTTAGCGGGCCAGAGCCAAGTTTTGGCTAAATCAATTGGAAAAGAATTGCTGTTGGTTGTTTGTGGCTTCCGTTTCCAAACCTTCCTGAAGCTTGAAGTTCAAATTCTTCATCGCGGGCCACCCTGATTAATTCCAACCTTGTGCTTCGGTTTTTTTCTATTTTGTGGGATTTATTTATTTTTTATCCCAACACTCATCCTAGAACTTCATCTCATTAATGATTAAATCAATTAATTATATAACTGAATAGAAAATTAAAAGCATTCATGCAACAACAGGTCTCACAAACCACACCCAAAGCACACAATTGTAGGCAAATAATCTCCATGTATGTGGACATTGATGATAGAGAGTTTTGGAAAGAGAGAAAATAAAAACAAAAATAGCCGGAATTACTTAGAATCGATCGCCTACTATGATCTTGAAAATGTATGTGTGCGTATGTATGCATAAACTAAACTCCACCGGCATCCCTTTTTCAAGGGTGAGAAAGTGCGTGACTATGGCCTATGGGCACAAACAAGATTGCCTTGGGCACCACACACTCTAAACACCAACAAGAAACTAGGTTTGTTTGGACTAGACTTTCTCATTTGTGAATAAGTAAATTTTCAAACAAAAACAACCTATCCAAATACATTTATATTTCAAAATTTATCTCACATAATTTTAAAAAAATTTCCTTCTCATTTTTCCCTTCACAATACTTTTTCTATCAAAAAATACTCACCAAAATTCTCAGACATTTCAATACAACTTCTTTCAAATACGTCACACTCTAAACAAACCCGCGCGCAAACAAGAAATCTAAGACTTGCCCCAACTGAATTAAAGAAAGTGGTCACAAGCTTGACCGGAGAAGAAGAGAAATCAAGTTCAACTATCTCAACTAATTAGATTTCTTACTCGTGCAAATGCACGGATATCTTATTGTTAAATTTTTTTTTTTATTATAGTATCAAAAATGATAATATATTTTAATTTTTTATTTAAAAAATTATGAAAAAAATTGCTAATATTTGAATATATAAATTTATTAAGTTACTCATTTATAATATCCAAATAGAATTCATAGTATTATCTAAAAAAGATATGCATATTTTAAACTATTATAAATCATATACATGGTACTTGGTAATTTACATTTTAGTAGGACTAAATTACGTAATATCAAAAAATTAGTTGTGCATTATCTAAAAAATATAATTATAAATAATATTTATGGTACCATGTAATTTTCATTTTAGTGGCACTAAATTTCTAAACACCAAAAAATTAGGTAGATTTGTATTATATTATCGAGCCATACAATAACTATAATTTGCATTTTTTTGGACTTATTAATTGGGCCTCAAAAAATATTAATTGATGAGATTATGATAAATTGATATAACAAATATAGTAAGAATTTAATTCAAAATTATTAAGATTTGAATTAAAATGTGAACAGATAAGGATTAAAATTAAAATTAAAATTAAAATATTAAAAAATAAGATAATTTGAAATATAATAGCAATATGACTCACATCAAACAGTGATGATAAGATTGTAAAAATATATATTTAATGGTGTATTATAAATATGTTATACCTTATAATTTTGAAAAATTATATTATATCAAAAGTAAATTTTAAAAGCTAAATATTCACTTTATTAATATATCTAATTCAAAATAAGGTCTATTTGTTACTTATATAGGTACTCTTATCGAACCAAATCCTTTGTCAAGTTATTGTTCCTTTAAACTTATGGACGAAAGATGTATAATAAAAGTTAAGGGTTCGTTTGGACAAGATATTTTTATTTACAAATGAAAAAAATTGTATTAGAATATGTGAAAATTTTAATGGGTATTTTTTGATAGCAAAAGTTTTCTAGAGGGAAAAATAAAAGAATTTTTTTTTAAAATTATGTGAGAGTAATTTGAGTAGGAAAATTTAAATTCTAAATTTTGAAATAAAAATGTATTTAGATAGTTTGTTTTTGTTTGAGAATTTTCTTATTTGTAAATAAAAATAATGTATTTAAATAGATCCACTATTTTAAAAATTATTTTTAAATCTGAAAAAAAAATTATAAGGACCGAATTTTGTGTTTCGGCCTTTATTGAACGATGACTACGTCGATGTTTCAGCCTTTATCGAACGATGTAGAGGAAAAATTGAAGTCAAATTCCTGTTTTTATGGGTTGAAAATCATGCTAGCTAGCCAGCTACTTGTGTCATTTCGTTGAGAAAAGCAGCTATAATTTTCGCGTACGACATGCGGCAGGTAAGTTTTCGTTCATTATGCACATGGGAACACTCCAAATTGCGGCTTCAAAAAGGAACGTGTCCACTATGTAATTTCTAATCTAAGGATTCTCATTTTATACGAGTTGGGTAATGATTGACTTTAAAGACTCATAAGTTATAGATTAAGGGCATGTTTGATAACATTAATTAATGCTTAAAATTAATTAATTAAGAAATTTTAGATTTTGAGTTGTTTTGATAACAAAATTTTATTTAACTTAGTTGCTTAAGTACTGCTTAATTTCTATATAAAATTTTCAATAATAAAACTTAGTTTAATACTTATCACTTAATGTTATTAGCAAAATAAATTTTTTGAATTTATGCTCTTTTATTAAATCGTTCTAACAAACTAATTTATTTTTCTTTTAACTATAAATAACCCTTTTTATATACTCTTTTTTCTTTTATTTTCATAACACATATTTTCGAAAGTGTTTTTTTATTTTTTATAAAATGGTTAAATAAATATCAATTCATTTAATTTCTATTTTATTTGGTGTATTAAATTTTAATTTTGATAGATTGTACCATTTACATATTTTCATGAATAATATTTGTATATAGAAATAAAAAATAAATAAAAGGCAAAGTGATATAATTTGTGTAATTCAACATTTAGATTTAATATTTATCAAACAGTATTAATTGGTTCAGTATTATAATTCAAACATTCAAAATTAAATTTTAAATATTCAGATTTTAACAAGTAAATTATTTCAGCATTCATATTTAAGTTTTCACCATTCAAATTTAAACATTGATTTTATCAAACAAACTCTAAATATTTGAATGGTTACTATTGTATTGAGACTTTTACTCTTCCAATGGGATCTTTCTCTAAGTAGATTGTGTAAGCTAAAGAGTTCATTTTTTAAAAGCATAATTTGTAAAAATGAACATTGGATGAAATCTCTCCTTGGTTGTTCACAAACGTAAATAATCTTCTCCCACTAACTCATTGACAATTTCAAATTATATTATTCAAACTTATATCTTCATATTTGGTCGTAGATAATGTATAATTATTAATACATTTTAACCTTAAAAGAGTATAATATTCATGATTTCATTGTCATACCTCAAGTACTTGCATACGAAAGTGTAAAAATAGTGTGTACGTAGCATCCCACATATATGTAGGATTTGTGTAGTGTCCCTAGGTAATTCCGTAGAAAATTTCCCAATTTTTTTAATATATTATTCAAAATTAGGGAGATCAAAACTTAAAAATCAATTAACAATCAATATATATATTTATTTTGTCGCTTTAAATCGTGCAGGCATGTAATATTTAGTGGTAATTGAGGGGTAAAATTTACACTGTATTTAATATTTAGTTATGATAGCAATGTAAAATTTAGCACATACATAATATTCCAATAATGGTATATATTTTAATGAGAATACACCACGTGGTCTATACGTTAAAGTTATTATTTAAACTAGAAAAACCTTGTTGCGTGGATAAGAACCTGAACAAAGTAATTCTTTTATGTGTGTAGGTTTCAAGTGCATGCAACCTACGCATAACTTCATTCAAATAAATAAATATATATAACCCAATTAACTTTGTTAAAAGAATGTCAGACGTATACCTAAAACAACCATAGGCTTAGAAAATTGTTGCATATTGAACAACAATTGTTTGAAACAAAAGCATATAATCAAAAGTTGCTTTCCAAAAATTCCGGTTTGGCTTTCTTTCTTTCCAATCACGTTGAATCTTTTGACAATAGAGTTCAGTGTTGAACACGGCACCACACACAAGACACAGAAAAATGGGGTCCAAACTCCAAAGGTAGGCACCGTCTTTTATTGACATGAAAGTGATGCCCTTTCATTTGCATGCATTTTTTGAACAAACACTCATCGACTAATTTGTTTTGTTTTTTGGTCATGGATGGAACTTTAACTGCAGTTTTAGTAGCCTCTTAGGCTAACTAAAGAATGAGAAAAAAAGTAATTGTCTTGGGCTTTAGCTTGCACCATTGTTTATAGGATTGAGATTCTACATAAAATCGATTTAGAGTAATAGAATCAAATCGTAAGATTGTCAAATTGTAGAAAAAATAAGAAAATATAAATTTTAAATTATTTTTTAAAAAATTATTAATTAATATATGAATAGATATGTAGAAAATTTACGTATAATTTATAATTAAATAATCTTATTTTAATTTTTATTTCTTATACTTTTTTATATAATTTTTTTTAATATTTCAATTACTGTTGCAGTCAAAAGGTATTTATATCTTATTTATTTATTTATTGTTAAAAACTAATAAAAAATTATCAAATTAATTAAATTATTTATATAATGATAACTCTTAATTTTTCTTAAATATGGAATTTTTTTTGGGTTAAATTTAATCATTTTTTATTAATATAATAAGATAGAATTGTAGTTAGGATAAAAATCATTTTAATAAATTTGAATCGTCAAATTGTAGAATTGATAGAATTGGATCGAGACTCAAAAAAGTATGACTTGTACATTAGTCAATAAACATGTTTGCCATATGAATTGTAATCATGGTGTCACTAGAGAAATCAAATTGCCATAATTATTTCTTGAAACATTTTCATTCATACGTTGGATGCTTATGCACGGAGATATAAAGACTGATCTACAACTTGTGCATCATTCAGGGAAGAATTCGTTAAAATTGCGACCTCTGTAGGACAAATATCAATTTTGGACTTGCCTCGTACAAATTTTCTTTCCAAAATTATTTTGATTTTATATTGTTTGATGCATACGATGATATTATAAGTTGTAACGTAAACTGAGATTTTTCTTCTTTTTTTCAATTAATTTTTTTAATATTTTGTTTGAGGTAATATCAAATGAAAGAATAAAAGCATCTCCCTTGAATTTATATATATATATATATTCTTTACCCAAAATATTTGAAGAAAGTATGAAAAATTGCTTGCTTATGAAATTAATGATGATGAGTCTATGACCAAACCAGCTCTTCCTGAACCGGACTGGTAGATCTGCAAGAAAAAAAAGGAATAAGAAGGAATTTGGGTTGTGGTTTGGAAAAGCTAATCTGACGTTCAAGTTATATTATAGGAGAGAAAAATACTCGGTGATAGAAAAGGTAGTCTCAAAAGTCCTCGAGTCATGCCCGATTGAGAGATATTTATAATTGTCCAAATCATGGCATCCAGACAGTGATCATAAATCCTGTTAACAAAATGCGACTTTCTATTAATGGTTGTATTCGTATCACCCAAATTTCTTATTTAAACAGTATTTCTACATTACAATGCTTTTTTCTAGGGACGGTAATTTCTGACATGACACGAAAACTTGACACAAAATTATGAAACAAAATGTGACCCGAATCTAACATGAAAATTCGACACGAAAACAATCGCACTGGTTCAACTTTTATTGCTCTCTACTTTTTTTTGTAATTTTGTTACTTTTTCAAAATATGACATCTAACTCAAAACCGACCTATCACACTACTTTTTTCTTATGTAGTACACAACCTGCCTAATCACCGCCTCACAAAGTGATCAGGGGGCCTACATATCTACCACGTCCTCATTTGTCACTTGATAAATAATAAATATTAGTTTCCCATATCAAATGACACTTCATCCCCTTTGGTTTTTTTTTCTTGGAACAATGAGGTTCAGAACTCAAAAGCATGCATTTTAGGAACCAAAGTAGTATGAAGAATATCTAATCTAAACAAAAATGGTCTTTTGAAATTACTGGCCGACCAATCATGATATTCAATACACTCCATCCCTTCAATGTAGCGTTTCGTCAGTTGAATTGAATATAAGCATTCTATGGTTTGACTGGATCTATATTCAACCATTCATGACGTTGTCCTACGAAAAAGTGGCTATATTTGAATTGTGATTTATTGGAAAAAAAAATTTATTAGAATTTGTAAAAATTTTAATAAAAAAATTTTTGAAAAGAAAATAAAAAGAAATTTTTTTAAAAATTATGTGAGAAGAATTTAGAAAAAAAATTTTAAATTTTGAAATAAAAAGGTGTTTGAATATTTTTTTTTTGTTTGAAAATTTTTAATTTTTGTAAATAAAACATAATCCAAACATAGCCAATTTCCTTTTGGGTTCTCATCATATCTAACGTGGGATTAATTCAAGTATTTCGCCTAGGATTTAACATTGTTTTTATCCTCAACCACACACTCCTTTATCTCCACGTGCTAAAAAAAATAAACATAATATTTTTTTCCCTTTCATGAAGACAATAAAAGGAGAGCACTATGATTGAAATGTTTGGTACATTTTAATATTCCACATTGGGCATTAATTAAGAATAATTAACGCACCCTTTTTCTTTTTATCCTTTCTTATTTACAGATGGGAAATTGTTGACAATAGTGATCACAATGTTGGAGCAAGACACGTAATGTAATAAAAATATTCTGACAAAATGAGAATGTTTGGCAGGTAGGTTAGATTATTGTCTGACTGCAACAACATTTATTAAAATATAAGTTCTAGCCCAATTGAATCAGTTGAGTATAGATTTAGAAATGATCTTATTTGTCTACTAGTATTCACTTTGCAAATTTTGATATTATTGAAAAGAGCACATAATAAATTTAGTGCTAAAGTAATCGTGGACAGTGTCCATTCTAAACATAAAATGGTACATTAGGTTTTTTTGTATGGAGAATCGTATGAAATGATATCAGTCCGTTTTTAATAATTGTGAAATTTAGCAGGCTCATGTCTGAAATTTTTCAAAGCTTGAATTACCCATCCAATTGTTGAGACTTGAGAATACAAAGTCCAAAAGGAACTGTAGGATTAAGCATATTAAAAAGTCCAATCAAGTGTAACCAATTTTCAAACTAATAATTCGACAATAATAGAGCAAAATATATTTTTTTTCCATTTTTTTTTTGCCCTTTATGTGGACGCAGTGGAGAATGTTTTAGCAAAGTCTGTGGAGGCTACAACAAAAGTCTATGGTCTCCAAAGCATCTTATCTCTTCCCTATGTAGTAGGGGTCTATTTAGACAGCTATAGCTTGCTTTCCTTAATATTAACATTGAAATCTCTCAATAAACCTGCAGAGATATATGGGGAACTCTAACAAGGCAAGTGTTAGGCACTACAAGAAATCTGCTTTTCCTCGTCTCCGATGGACGCCGGAACTCCACGCCCACTTTGCTGAGGCTGTTGAAAACCTAGGTGGAAAACATAGTAAGTTTCAATTATATTACATACTGGGATTGATCCATTTGGGCTAGCTGAAAAATGCATAAGTACAAAATAAAGTGCTGTGGATTTTATTAGGTAGCTTTTAGAAGCATATATAATATATTATATGGAAGAGCATCTTGATTCCATCTGGTGTGTGTATGTGTTTGTTTTGTATAGATGAAATTGATTGATGACTAATTAATAAACTTTCCAGAGGCAACTCCAAAGAGAATTGTGCAAATTATGGGAGTAAGAGGACTTCAAATGTCTCATGTCAAAAGTCATTTGCAGGTATATGGAGTAGTATTGATGGAATCTTTTATTTCTGGCGTTTTTTATTTCAAAAAAACCATTTTGATTGGAAAAAAAATTTTGCCCTACTTTTGTAAGGATGAGAATATTAGATGTTTTCTTCATGATTATAGGAAGTTTTGAGTGATCTATTGATTTCTACATCAACAAAAATATGTGCACTTGCTCTCTAAGAAGCAAAAGCCTTGAAAAATAAGGAGTAAAGGACTCAAAGTTAATGTAAGATCGCAAAAAATATTAGTGTAACTTTTTAAGATTGAAGAAAAGTTTATTTGTCAGGTTTAGTCAAGAAACAAAGCAAAAAAAAAGGAGAATGAGATCAATGAAAACCAAAATATTGTACTGTGATGAGAGACAAACACAGTCTATAAAAGAACACCAAAAAAAGAGAAAACAACAGAAAGAAAGAAAGAAAGAAAGAGGAAGACAATAAGTAATTAAGTTTTGATAGAGAACGATACTAGAATTCAGAAGAAAATTGTGTGGATATAATCAAAGGGCTTCAAGCTAGAAGAAGGTAAAAGAAGTTATAGTTTGATAAACAAGTATAGGATAATCAATGGTATCATTATTCCTTTCTATCCTAAGATTTATCCTCCTCCCTTCCCCCTGGGTCAAGTCTAAAATTAGGCCTAGCTATCTATCTGTGTGTCTACCTTGGAATACTTTATGTAATGGCTAGTCTAAAAATGTATTGTATTGCTAAAATTCAATTAATTATTTAGTTGAGAGCATTCATTTCCCTTTTATTCCTCATTGTTTGCTGATCCCAACTAAGCACACATTTTTGTCATTGTACGTGTTTCGCTTGATCTATTTTTACCACTTTTTACTGTGTTTCAGGCCCGCTTCAACCCTTGGAAACTTCAGAACTAAACTAAAAGTTATGGTTTCCAATATTTGTTATTAACATATGCTCTGTTGAGGTATATTCTGTTTGTAGGGTTTGCATCTAGATTTATTATTGGTTACAACCCATAAATACTTTATTTGTCTACTTCGAAATTAGAAAACAAATTCAATAACACTTGCCAACAGAATATGCATAATTGCATGCCTATTTTATGCATTGAAAAATACTAGTAAATTGAGAAGCTAAGGATATATTTTTCCTCTCTCTTTTTTTTTTTAAAGGCAATTTTCTATAATCATTGTTACGCGCGTCATTTTGAGATCCTTGCGTTCAAAAGTAATGAGCTTCACATAATAAAAGATTTACTGAAAAAAATTTAAAAAAAAAGGATTTAGTAAGTGATGAATTACGTGGAGATTCCTTTAAAGAAACGTCAAAATCATGCAAAGCACTTCGGATTCTTTGTCTAATTTTTCCCTATCTTATTCTGTTCAATTTACTATACGGTGTTATTCTCACTTGAAAATAGTGCAAGTTGTTGGTTTCAATATTTTCCCACAAGCTAAGCTAAATAAAATCCTGTAAAAAAAAAATTGGAAACCAAGGGTGTGGTTCATACACAATAACCTTGGCTTTTGAAATTTTATAAAAAGCACCAAAACTGATTTTTGCAAAGAGGAAAAACTGTAATTTCAT
This sequence comes from Gynochthodes officinalis, assembly GCA_020080225.1. Classification (NCBI taxonomy): domain Eukaryota; kingdom Viridiplantae; phylum Streptophyta; class Magnoliopsida; order Gentianales; family Rubiaceae; genus Gynochthodes; species Gynochthodes officinalis. The sequence continues at coordinate 33,340,409 of CM034623.1, forward strand.
CCATTCATCACAAGAAGATGATTAGTTTTTATGTTGGCAGTGGCTTGTGGAATTTATTTATTTATTTATTTATTTTGAGAACACTAGATTTCCAGATTTTTTTTTTTTTTTTTGGGTTGATGGTAGATTTGCTTTGCTGAAAAAAAAATTTTGGGGTTGGTTTGGCTTGGAGGAAAATAGTGAAAGGTAATTCTTTTAAATGAGATGATGTCGTATATGCAATTAGAAAGAGTAGGACGGGTAAAAATTAGACAAAGTGGTAGCGGTTGTCATTTGTAGGATTTTATTTTGGGGGTTGGTTTGATTTGGTGTGGAGGAAAATAGTGAAAGGTAATGTTTTTAAGTGAGACGATATCGTATATGTAATTAGAAAAAGTATGACAGGGAAAAATTAGACAGAATTTGAAGTGCACGCAAAGGAAAACATGTACCTGAGGCTTCATCGCATGCAGACAAAAAAAAATAATTTAATGTCTATGTTTTTTTACTCTTTTTCCTTTTTCTGAGTTGTTATGAATTATATTCGACTGATGGTTCATGAATGTTGACTAGATGTATCGAACCACGAAGAACAGGACCACTATTGACCTAGTGATACCGACCAAGGATCGTGAAGAGGACACACTTGATGATGTAGCTTGGTCCCCTCCAAGGTATGCACTTCGTTCACCTTCTAGCTAGGTCACAATTAATCCACGAAAATTGTGTGGTAGCGAATTTGTTTTTGTGTGTGTGTGTGTGTGAATCAAATGGACTTGAAATGCTACTAAAAATTGAACAAGCCATATATGATTAAATATCCAGGTTTATCTCGTAAGGCAACCAAAAGTACAAGTTTGCTCATTGCATTATTTCTTTTAATAACATGAATAGAATTACGGTAGAAAAGTTCAAAAACAAACAAGAAAGACTCTTTAATTGCTGGAATATATTCGAGCTTTCTAAAAATGAAAGATAAAAAAACAGAAAAGCTGAGAATTTTTCAACTGGAATAAGAGTATAACAGTTTTCATTGTGTTTATGTTATGCGTACTAAATTGTACCCTCAAGTGACAAGTATACACACACACACTTGATTACCCCTTTATTGGCCAAACATGAGGGTACAAAGGCACTCTTCTAAACCTATGATACATAGCTTCAAAAGTATTTTACGAAATGATTGTTAATTTGTCTGATGGACGTCTTAGTTTTTCCAGCTCATAATGGACATGATTTTGTGAGTCGAATGTAACTCAAATGTACTAATCATGATAATTGTCTTTTTTTCTTAACAAACCAGTATTAAACCAAATTCCTGCCAAAAGCTACAGAAAATAAAACATGCATGTAGCTATCATTGCTTAGTCAAATCTTTATTTTAACTCTTTAAGAAGCATATCAAGCCTATTAAATGAGTATGATATTCATAATTTGTTGTCCAGACTAGAATCGGTTATGAAATTGAGCAATCTCTAGATGCCATATATATTGCTCATTTAAGGAAAAAAATAAATATCATTACTGTTTATATATATATTGATCAAGTTGCGCCATACTTTCTCTTGTTTGTCTCACTAATTAAATTTTAGGTTCTCACTATGCCAATTCGCAAAATTTTAGTTCACATAGAACCATGGAGGGGGAGAGGGGGGAAGCATAAGAAAAAACATTTTTTTTTTTTTTTGACAAGCCAAGGCGGCGAAGATTTTTATTAGAAATTTAGCGCAAAGTTTACAATGAAAAGGACAGCAACTAAGGGATGCATACCCTATTCCGCATGCTACTGTGAAAACAAGAAATAGTAAATAACTTGCAACCGAGACATACACTTATTTCTCAATAATCGCCAATAGGTTTTGCAATCTGGACACTCCTGACTTTGCCAACCTATCAGCCACTGCATTCACGGTCCTTGGGATATGATAGCCCTCCCAGTGCTTAATTTTCTCCTTCAGCAGGTCTAGATGATTGGAGACATTTTTTAGGTGCCAGGGGACATTCATTGGGTTGTTCAACCAGTTGATTGCATTAGCCGAGCCACTTTCAATTACAAGTACATGGGAGCATTTCCAAATGGACTCAGCAAATACCCGAAAAGCTTCACATATAGCATAGAACTCTGCCTGGTTTGAGTCTAGTATTCCAACATGCTTAGAGAACACGGCCTTTGTTTTCCCCATTTCATCCCTTAGAATTCCTCCAATCCCGGCCCTACCTGGTTTCCCGATAGCTGAGCCATCAACATTAAACTTCATTTTACCAAGTTGAGGCCGAGACCAAGTGACACTCTCTTTCCTACATCCTTGTAGCTGCCTGACTTCTGCACTATTCGGCTGTCGGAATATGTCTGCAATAGATGTTGAAGCGGATGGCCACTTCACCTTAAACCAAGTAGCAAATCTGATAAAAATCAAGTCCATGAGCTGCACGAGATCATAGCTCTTATTATTGAATGTGACCTGATTCCGGCACAGCCAGATGGACCAAGTGATGACATAAAACAGTAGAATCCAAGGCTGCCTTCCTTTGAACTCCGGGGAGGACTGCTGCCAGCTGCTCAAGAATATGAAAGGATCTCCCGGGCAAACCCAGGTGATACCCCAAATTTTCAAACATCTAGTCCACACCACCCAGCAACACCAACAGTCGAAGAATAAGTGTTGGATAGATTCCTGCTCAGAATTACAAAACGGGCACATCGCAAGCTCTGCTCTAATAATACCCCTCCTAAGCAGATAGCTTTTGACGGGAAGCTTTTGATGGATTAATTGCCAGACAAAGACTTCCACTTTAGGCGGACCATATCCTTTCCACACTAGGTTCCAGTTAACTGGCCCTTGCTTCTGAGGTATTAACATAGATTTGTAAAATGAAGAAGTGGAATACGTACCATTCGGGACCGCTCGCCAAATGATCTGATCTTGGGAGTTTCGACTAGGATATTGCCCTTTCAGAATATTCAACAAATCTTCCCACTGCTGGCTTTCCCAATCAAGAGCATTCCTACGAAGATCAATCTTCCATTCCCATTGTCCATTCCTCCAGTTTCCGAACTCAGCAACATAGCCGCCCTTATTCACCGACAGAGCAAATATGCGAGGAAAGCACATTTTTAGAACCATTCCTTCAATCCATTCATCATGCCAGAAAACAATATTGTCTCCCTTCCCAAGCAATGCCCTCATACCTGATGAAACAACATCATAAAATTTGTTAGCGGGGGTAAGGGGGCCTGTGATAGCTTTCCATGTGTTAGAGGCAAGTCTATTATTACAAATGGTGGGAAGGAGACGCTTCTTGTCCAGCCCGTATTTTTCCACCATAAAAGTCCTCCATAGCGAATTAACCTCATTGCCAAACCTCCATAACCTTTTTGATAGCGAAAAAACATATTCTTTTCGCAATTTTTCTCCTTTTCTGTTGATTAAATTGGAAGACTAACAAGTTTGGAAAAGGAAATAAAATCTCAATTAATATTTACTTTTCCCTTCAGAAAAGTGTCCTTAAACAAACAAGAATTATTTTAATTATTTTTTTTTAAGCTAAAATTTCCTCTTTTCTTCCAATCAATATTTTCTTGTCGGAGTAATTATACATGTGACACGAAATTAGCATTGAGTTCGAAAGTTCTACCTTAATTTACTAATATATTGGTTCAAAAAATCCTTTAATAGAGTGGGTTCTTATTGTAACATTATGCCGCAGTCTCAGCATATGTTGGTATGTTTTATTATAAAAACACACACACACTCACACCCAGTACGTCACTTGCATTTTTAGGTATTGACTTGAAGGCTCTGTAGATTGTATTTATTTTGCGTTTTTATGTTTGGGAAACAAAGATTATAAGAGAAAAGCTATTTCCAGATTGTAAAAAGTTATCTTCTTAATATGTGAAAAAACAAAATCAATGGCTAATGATATTATATAATAAAAATCATATGAATATAAAACGTGGACGTCAATATTCAATGATATATATATACATACTAACATTAAACTTCTTTGGCATACGCAGGAATGTTGGAAAAAATCAACGAGAGAAGCAAAAGAGGAAGGAACCAAGAAGTCCAGTAATCTGCAGAAGCCAAATTCTAAATGTCCAACAGGGGAAAACCATAAACAATTCGCAGGTTAATTACTTCCCAGTCATAGTACACCATTTTTTCTATATATTCAATAGCATATGAACTGAAAAAAAAAAAAGAAGCAAGTTTCTCCACCAACTACCAAGAAAATGAAAATTACATGCGCTCTCGTTTCTGATGTCTTTGAACTCTAAACTAGCTAGTAAATAGGGTGGCAAAATTAAACTCAACCCAAAAAATTAACCCAACCCACCTAATATTTTAACTCAATGGGCCATTTGGGTCATAGGTCATATAATGACTTGTAGTTTTTGGGTTGGGTTGAGTTGGATAAAAATAACTCATTGGGTTTATTTTATTTTATTTTTTTTGAAATTTTTTCAAATATGCTGGGGAAGTTATCTAATAAATAAATATGGTATAATTTTCTCTTAATTTCTAAAATGACAAAGTAATTTTGCCTTTTGGGCACAACTTTACTTTTTTAGTTTTTTTTAATCTTACGCTTAATTAAATATATTATTTTAAAAGGCAAACTATGAAAGTAACTGATAATTGTTTCTTAATTTTGAATACCAAAAAAAATAAAAATGTAAAAAATTTTAAATAAATAATTACAAAACTAAACATTTCATTCAAAAATTTTAATTTTAATTTTTTTTCCTTGTTTATGAACCTAAATGTTATGTAATAAAAAAATATCAAAATACTTACATAATTACAAATTACTAAAAATAATTTACTATTTTGATATTTTATTTTTAACTTTTTGTGAAATTTAATGTTAAATAATATTGAAATTCTCAAAAAAAAAATTAAAAATCTTTATATAAATTTTCTATCTTTTGATAGCTTTTTGATTATTCTAACTTCCAATTTTCCATCTTCGAAAATTTTGAATTTTAATAGCCAATAAATCTTTATTTTTATATGGAAGATTTGCTTTTAAAATTAGATATTTGGCTATACTTAAAGGTGCAAAAAATTTTCATTTAAAAGAATAAAATTCCGTTTAGAAAGTAAAATATCTTTATCCTTATTAGAAATTAAAATAAAATTATGCTCTCTTTATTAATTTAATACTTCTACTGGCCTTCTTAACAATTTTCCTTTTTTTTTCGTTTTTAAGGCAATTAGAAGAATACGTGATGCATTGCTATTGCAAATAGCAGCTGGAACTAAGTGTTCATAATGCATTGAATATAAACTTTGCCACATTAATAAGCCTCTCAAGAAGTTGGCTTTTACATATCTTCTCAAACCCACTAATGATTTTCACAATTATTGCCTTATTTGTTTTAGTGACTTTGACAATGTCTATAAAGTTTAGTTGAAAAATGGAAATGGATAGTGGCCATTAAGAAATTAATACATGTTAATAGAGAAACTAAATAAGATTAGTTTATTTTCTGGTTTTGGTGAAAAAATAATAATAGTCTTTTTATAAAAAAAATTAAATAAGATTAGTTTTAAAAAGTACTCAAAAAAGATAAAAATATATAAATTTAATTTCCTTAATTAAATAAAAAAAATTGTTAAATTGACCCATTAGGTTGATTGGGTTTAACCCCACTCAAATATGACTTGTAACTAAATAAAATGAGTTAGATTATGACCCGTTAAATCATAACTTTGATATCACTAACCCAGCCTATGAGTGACCCAACCTGCCCAAATGTGTTGCAAAAAAATGGAGTTCTATGGCTAGTAGCTACCAGGTTGTACAACAAATGTTTTGGTATTAATATAGATGATCTGATGATTGTAGGAATAGTAGCAATTGTTACTTGTTATTGATGAAGTTGATATAAAACTTTTCAATGATTATTTGATGTTAGTATTGGTATTGGTGTTAATAGAGAAATTAAAAAACATTAGTTTATTTTTAGTTATGGTGAAAAACATAAAAATAATTAAAAAAGGAACTAAATAAAATTAATTTAAAAAAAGAAGTGATGTTAATAGAGAAACTAAATAAGATTAGTTTATTTTTTTAGTTATAGTGAAAAGCTTAAAAATCATCTTTTAAAAAAAGATTAATTAAAAAAGTTAAATAAGATTAGTTGTTAAAAAGGTATTTAAAAAAGATAAAAAATGTAAGTTTAATTTGCTTAATTAAATAAAAAAAAAGGGAAAAAAATTAGTTAAATTGATCTATTGGGTCGATTGGGTTTGACCCAATCCAAAAGCGACTCAATCCTAAACTAACCCATAACTAAATAGGTTGGATTGAATCTTAACACGTAAAATTTTAACCCATTAATAACTTAACCCATAAATGATCCAACTCGTCCATTTGCCGCCCCTACTAGTAAATAACCTACTTTACTCGTCCATTTGGTTGGCGGAAAGTAAAGTTAAATGGGAATATGATTTTTAGGAATTTAATTATAAGGAAAATGAATACTTTCCAAGGGAATTTGAATTTTAGAAATTTAATTATGAGAATTCTGAATACTTACCTATGTTTGGATAAAATAAAAATATTTACGGGAAAGTTAATGTAATAATGAATCACAAATATATTTTAAATATGATTTATTTGGCATGTACATCTATCATATTATTTCTCTTATTTTATACTAGTGCAGGATTCCCATGCAAGGCATGGGATGTCCAATAATTTGTTAAATAAATATTGTTAAAAGTTTAGGGAAAACAAAAATTTTAAAATGTTTGTTGAATAAAAAATAAAATTAATAAAAGTATAAAATAATATTTGTTAAATAAAAATACAGATAATGAATTCATAGACTATCGTAGGAAAGTATTTTAAAATAAAACTACTAAATAATGATTATAATTTAAAAAATAATATAAAATGTAAAACTCTAAATCATGATTGCATATAAATCATAAAACTAATTGTAAGTTTGACTTTATCGTACTTTGATAATATATATTTCATTATAATATTTTGAAATTTTATAAGTAGATAAATTGAATAATTATTCCCTAGAAATAAAAATATAAAAAAAATTAAAAAATCATAAAGCAAGAGAATAAAATTCTTATAAATAAATGTAAAATGACCCTATAAAAGTACAATTCATAGTGCCCAAAATTCAAAATAACAAAAAAAAAAGAGTCAAATTAGGGTGGGTAGGGGTGGGGAGTAGATAAGGTCATAAAAGAAGAAAAAAAGAGTAATAGTAATTTAATTAAAGTTATAAATATTAATGCCAAAATTCTTCTATAATTACTACAAAAATAGTAAAATAATTAATTAATTATGAAAAAACATACCAATGAAAATTAAATTATTAAAAGTAATCATAAATTTTATCCATCTTCAAATTGGTAAAAATGAATATATAGTAAATAGATAATCTTCTTAAAAGTTTGTAAGATTTAGAACTTTAACTATATTCTAATTACTAAATATTTATATTAATATTAATATTACGAGACTGTAAAAAGATAATTTAATCCTTAATATTTATAATAATTACATTGAACTGACTGACAAACTTTTTCCTTTTATATAATAGTGATTAATGATAAAGACAACTATTTTTAGTCTTTTAATCAAAATATAATTTGAAATTTGTTAATTTTGTCAATTGTAATATATAATAATATTTAAAAAAAAAAACCTCATTTAAAATGAAATCAAACCACAATTTCAAAAGATTTAATGAGAAAAAATAAAAAATTACATAATTTTAATTTTTAATAAATTATGAATTTGAATAGAAAAAAGTGTTGAAGTAAATTTTTTATAAAAAATTTAAAATTTAAAATAATAATAATTAAAATAGAAGATTACATGACTAATAATTAAAAAAGATATGTGAGAGCCAAAAGAGAAAAAAAAAAGGCAAAATAATATAGAAAGGTAAAAAATATGTTTATTTAAACTAAAATTCTAAAAAAAGTAATTAGAATACCAACTTTTAATAAGGAATTAGAATCCTAGAATATTGCACTTATTTTCCCTATTTTAGGAATCTAATTACTTTTCCAAAAAATTTAAAACTGAAACAAACACGGTAAAGTAATTAAATTACTTTTCTAAACAAACCAAACATAGAAATTTAAAACTAAGGAAACAAATTACTTTCCAAATCAAAAATCCTTGCCAACCAAACAGGCCCTCAGTGTTTTTTTTCTTTTTTCAATGCTATTGACAATAGCTATAAACTAAATTGGTGACAACAAGCGAATGTACAGTACCATATAAGATTGTGCGGTCTCACTCTATTAAAAACGAAACTTCTTGAGTTAAAAGAAAGTACTATATGTTGTTTTTTTTTTTTTGTTATTAATTCGTTGCGCTGCAGTATATATAGTCAATATTATTTTAGCAACAATGCATGATATCGGAAAGAGTGAAATTCTTTTCATATGATATCAACGGCTACAAGTTTCATAGAAGTTAATTTGCAGTAATATTGTAGATTTGTTAATATTCGTTTAGATCAATATTTGATCAGTTTTAATAAATTTAATTTTTGCAGGTGATACAAGGCCGGGCAAACTTTGATATGTCAAGAGAAAAACAGAGTGAAATCGCTGAATTTTTGCTTGAAACAACGGGTGATTGTTTAGAGGAGAGAAGGTTATGGTCCTTTGATGATCATCTCATCTCCCACTCCAGTGACTCGAGCTATTGTTTTGACCTACTTCTTCAGTCCAAGGAGGACAGTCATGTTAACCTAGACTTATCTATCTCATCATATTACTAGTTACTATATATGGACAGCTACATATTTTTTTACATGAACATATGGATCTAATTTACATGCAGACTCTATTAGAATAGAGTAATGATACTTTTAATGACTAATCATAGTGATTTTTTATAATGACTGATGTGACAAATATAAAAAGACAAAATTCACTTGTCATCCTCTTTTAAAAAATATAAAATAATGAAAGATGGTTTTATTTTTTCATATTTGTCATATCTGTCACTATAAATAGTCATTATGAATATCATTACTCGTTAGAATAACTTTGCGAATACGTTTGTTAATTTTGTTTTTCTTTTCGTGAAATATCTTCCAAGTCAATCAGAGCAACTTTGCCAAGTATATGCGGGTTACAAAATTTATATGTTAATATAAATTCAAAAATCCATTCCCCATGCATGACAAATAGTTCAATTAATTTTAGATTTTATCTATTGATTATACTTGCAATTAAAATTTCAATAATTAATAATAATTTTTTTAACTTAAAAATAAAGAAAATGCACTAAAAGCTTTAAAGCAAATTAGAACATAAACTATCTAATAAGGATTTGTAAATATCAAGTATGTATGTATGAATAAATATATCAATTGTATATGAAAATAGTTTTCATAATTTACTTGTATAAATATAAATTAAAATATCAAATGATAATTGAAATTTTTTTATATAATATTTAGAAGAGGCACTATTATATTTGACCAAAAAAGTTAAAATGATAAATGGCAAACAAGTTATATTATTTTTAATACTTCTGTTCAAAATTACCTTTTAATTTATGATAATGCATATTTTTTTAAAAAAAAAAAAGTATGCATGTGCGTGTTGGTAGTTAACAAAATTTACGTGATAATATAAATTAAAAAATAAATCCCCATGCACGACCCCAAAAAAAAATGATCAATTTTACACTTTATTTCATTTCCAAGTCTTGTTTCTTAATTTGTTTATCAATTGTGTTTCAAGTTTTTTTTTTTTTTTTTGCCCTTTTCTTATTGATTTGAGATTCCACATTTGAGTACAATCAAGAATAAAAGGATATTTATTAACATATTTTACAATGTTGTTACTATTGATCATGGTCCACTAGTAGATATTAGAGCTTTTGGGTAACAGTATTGTTCATTTTGTATTGTTCACAGTTACTATTCACGGTACTGTTTTACGAGTATTGTTCATATGTACTATTAACACTACTGTTCATAACTCTTTTTTTTTTTTTTCCTAATTTGCTATAATTTTGTTTTCCTTTTTCTTTTCTTTTCTTATTGTCAACCCTTTATTTCATTTCCAAGTCTTGTTTCTTAATTTGTTGAACAATTGTGTTTCAAGTTTTTTTTTTCTTTTCTTATTGATTTGAGATTCCAAATTTGAGTACAATCAAGAATAAAAGGATGTTTATTAACATATTTTACAATATTGTTACTATTGATCATGGTCCACTAGTAGATACTAGAGCTTTTGGGTAACCCATCGAAATTGTGCATATTGTTAATATTGTAAAAGTTTTTGCTTGAATTTTTGTTTTAAAAAATTATTTTTTGGATTGTACACCACTGTTCATTTTTACTATTCACAATTACTATTTATGGACTGTGTTACAAGACTGTCCATAAGTACTGTCCATGCAACTGTTCAAAATTTTTTTTTTTGTTTCCTAATTTGCTATAAATTTTTGTTTCCTTTTTCTTTTCTTTTCTTTTCTTTTCTTATTGTCAACCCTTTATTTCCTTTCCATGTCTTGTTTCTTAGGGAGTGCTTGGTTCGAATTCCTCAATGGAAATAACAATGGAATTTATTGAGGTAGTTAATCACAATGGGAATCCTTATTGCAATGTTAGGTGGCGCTTGGTATAAATGGTGGGTTTAGGAATGGAATCGATTTAATCAATGGAAAGGTTTGGAATAGAATGGAATGATAGTAATTATGTTGTTTGGTATTATTTTGTAATGGAATGGAATAGATTTTATATTAAAATTAAAATTTAATATTAATATTAATAAATTTATTAATAAATTTTATATAAAATTATAATAAAAATATTATTATTTTACATTATATGGTATTTAACAAATTATATGTTGTTCAAAAAATAGTCAAAGTGCATGTCAATTTGTAGAGAAAAATATTTTCTATAATTTAGTGAAATTTGTTTTTTAAAAAAAAAAAGGCAAAATGGGGGTTGCAAACCATTGCAGGGTTTGCAACCCCCCCTCCCCTTGCCATGTGGCGCAAGCCCATTGGGCGCACGTCACATCAGCGCTGGCAAGCGCGTAAGCACCTGCCAGCGCTGAATTTTTTTTTTTTTTTTTTTTTTGCTCAAAACGACATCATTTTTTTAGCTTTTTTCAAACCCATTTGGATGGGTTTTCAGAAAGGAAGAGGGGGGGGGGCGGTTTTTGCCAAAAGTCACTCCGAAGGGTTTCTTTAAACCCATGCCCACATACCAAACATTCGCTTTTTGTTTAAACCTTTCCATTCCCCTCCCATTCCCTGTAACCAAACGGCTCCTTAATATTTGGTTCAAACTCTATAATAGATATTAATGTGAATGATGGTGCTTCGTTGAATTCAATTATGAGAATAGGAATCAGCCAAAATTCTAATTTTACCCTCGTTAAGAAATATACTAAAAAAATAACATTATATAGTGATAAGAGAGAGGAGAGAGAAAATTGATGATAGAGAAAGTAGAGTTAGAAAAATAATAAGAGAGAAAGTAGCAGTGGAGAGGGATAAAAGAGAAAGTAGAATAAGAAAATAAATTGAGAAAAATAATGAGAGAAAAAGTAACAATGAGAGGAATTAGAGACAGTATATTAAGAAAAAGGATGAGAGAGAAAGTAGAGTAAGAAAATGATGAGAGAGAAAGAAACAACGAGATGAATGAGAGAGAAAGTATATTGAGAAAAAGGATGAAAGAGAAAGTAGAGTAAGAAAATAATGAGAGACAAAGTAATAATGAAGAGAGATGAGAGATAAAGTATATTGAGAAAAATGATGAAAGAGAAAGTAGAGTGAGAAAAAGTAATAGTGACTACGGATGAGACAAAAAGAGAAGTGGGAAGAGAGAGAAAGTGAAGTGAGAAAATAATAAGAGAGAAAATATAGTGAGAAAAATAATAATTGTTTAGTATTGATAGTAAAATTGAAATAATAGAATGAAAATGATTACTGAGTTTTGGGTAATCAATGATTATAGGGGGGAGGTAGGTAATCAATAATTATCCAATTTTCTACAATTATTACTAAATTCTATTTCTTTTTTCTCCAACCAAACACCAAATAATAGAATGAATTTTATTAATTGATTTCATTCCCCTTAACCAAACACCCCTTAATTTGTGGAACAATTGAGTTTCAAGGTTTTTTTTTTTTCCTTTCCTTATGGATTTGAGATTCCAAATTTGAGTACAATCAAGAACAAAAGTCCTAATCTTGTTACAATTTGGAATTGCTAATCCTTCTTTTCTTGACTTGTGTTGTTGTTCTTATTTAAAAACAAATTGTTGAAATTTTATTCGTACTTGGACTTGGATTCTTTGGGGTTGTAGAATATTGTTTTCAATTTATAAAAAGGATCCTACTTAGAGTTGGATTAACCAAATTTGGGTAAACTTCATCCAAAAAAAAAATAAAAAAATTCTTGCTTTCTTGTAAATTTTGTCCTTATTTTTGTTTCTTTGTTGAGTCTAGTTTTCCTTATTTCTTATTGATTAAATCACATTTTTCTGTCACTAACATTTAAAACATATCTTTTTCATCCATCATAATAATAAAAATTCCAATTTAAATCTAATGATCAGTAATAACTCATTTCCGTAGTTGAGTCATACACATTCGAGGCACACCTTTATACATACGCAAGGTACATTTGGAAAATGCAATTTTTTAACTGCTTAATCCCAATTGGTTTTTAGACAAAAAAAACTAATTTAAATTCAACCCCAATCAATTGAAAGAATCAATCAACCCTATGACCCAAATTCTAATTAGTTCGCTATGAAATCAATTAACCCAATCAGTCGGACTTTCTTAGCAGTGAAGTTTGACTGATTGGGTTAATTGATTTCTCAACAATGAAGTTCGAATGATTGGGATCTATGAGAGTAGTGAGGGGTTCGGGTCTGGTTGGGGAAGTGAAATGGCCAATCCTGGTGAAGGGGTTGGGGCTAAGTTTGTGTAAGTGAATCTTAATAAGTCTTATGAACAGGCAACCATCACCGGTTATGGCGACAGTAGCTGCAACAGTAGCTGATATAGCCATGGAGATGCAGAATAATGTCGATTTGGCCAAAGATAAGAAAGCATCTGTTATCGCTCATCTTCTTGCTTACGTGTCAATAGTGGATCCTTTTTTGGTTGAGGCACTTAAGAATCCTCATCATCGCTTAACAAGCCAACTATTTCCTTTGTGGCATTGATTTCAATAGTGGTCCAACTAGACATTTCTCTAATGGTTACACCATGGTTGATGAAATAGCTGAGTTGCTAGGACTACATCTAATTCCTCTCCACTCTAAGGCCTAAAGTGATCAAGTGCGTTTTGGAGTCAACTATACCTCTGCAACAGCTGGGACACTTGATGACACTAGCAGAAACTTTGATTTAGTGTTGTAAATCAAAGTTGCTGTGGCATTGGGTGAAATAGAGGACAAATTACTTGCCTCCTATTTCAAGTACCTTGCCCCATTCAAATAGATTCATTATTGTCTCTTTTGTTTCAGAATGTTAAGCGAATGATATATTGACTTTTATTTTGTGTGGTGTAAAGTGTTTAGATACTATTGTTCTGTCATGTTCCTAGTAGGATGTTGATACATTATTTTTCGTGTTTTCTAGGAAATTAAGATGTTTGCCCTCGAACTAATGAAATCTAACTTTTGTTTCATTCAAAAAAAAAAAAAGTCTTTGGACAGACTTCTCATTATAATCATCAACTTTATATGGTGGTTCTTATGGGCAAACCCCTGTTGCAAGTAGGGGATGATCAAGGAGTGATGGTGGAGAAAGTGGGGGAATGGTGATTCTGTAGCCATTGCTTTGCAAGAGAAATACGTTAGTGATAGTAGTACTTAGATAGAGCCAAGTGGGGGTGGAGTTAATGGCGAGAGTAGGCTCAGTAATGCTTATCTGCCACCTTTAGCTCGGTCCAGTGGGTATTGGGATTGCTACTTTATGTGGTGGTTCTATTAGACCTTTGTCTAAGCCACCTGTCCTGGTTTCAAATATGAGCTCTGGAATCACTTCACCCACCTTCCCCTTCGGTTAGTCGCCTTCTTCTATTAATTTCTTGTTGTATTTCTTAGATATTTTTCCTATTGCCTGCAACTTTCCTCTAGATTCTTGTTTTTGGTGCCTATGCCCATATCTATTTTTCCATAATTGCCTTCCGACTGGGACTTGGAAAAGATTCTGATGCTGATAACGGATTAATCCCTAATTGCTTTAAATGACTAACCGTGAAAGGCAATTGGGGATTAATCCATTAAAAAAAATTGCGCTTCCAAAAGAAACCTTGCATATATATGAGTATGTGTCTCACATGGATCATTTAACAGGGAAAATAGGTTGTTATCGGTTATTGGATTTAAATTTAAATTTTTGTTATTGTGATGGACTAAAAAGATACATTTTAAATGTTGGGGATAAAAAAGATGTTTTTGTCAAATGTAAGAGACAAAATTTGTGATTTAATATTTCTTATTTTTCCAAGATAAGTTGAGAATTCACAAGGGCTTACCTTGGTGAGAATCTTGAGTTCCTTGAAAGAACTAAAGTGGTGAGAATCTTGAGTTCTTTGAAAGAATTAAAGTGTAAAGAGGAACCTTGGTATGACCAAGGGAAGAATGATGCTATAATCTAGTGGTTCAACCTAGATCGATCAGTTAAGAATGTCACAAGAACAAACATTGACAAGTTCAAGTCCTCAAGAGAGAACAAAAGTAAGGACAATTCTCACATATTTTATTCATCAAATTCTCAATCTCCCTTATTACAAAATTATGAGGCACAACTTCCTTATATAATTAACAAACCCTACTTCAAATAATCTAAGAAAAGGAAATAACTACAAAAAAAAAAAAAACTATTCTAAGAAAAGGTAACAAATTTAAACCCTAAAACTTTAATTACTCCAAATACAAGGTTGGACCATTACATACCTAATAAGGCCGAATCATACCTTTTAAAAGGCCCAAAAGTTTAGAACATAAATAATTCAAATAATAATAAAATAAGCTAGTCGGCTTACAAGTAGCCCAAATTACAACTGAAAATAAATATAAATATATTTGGGCCTAATGAAATTAATTACATTCCTTTAAACCCACTTGAGTTTTGAATTATATTCCCTTGATCCATGCATCCACAAAGTAGTAAAGCATGTGCCAATATTTAATTTCATCATTCCCCCTCTCGTTAAGAAGATTCGTCCTCGAATCTTGACCTTTGTAAGGTTGTTGACTCCTCAAGATATGAACAACATGGGCGTAGCACATGAGTAACACATGGGCTCATGCTTGCTCTCATTAATTCAAGTGTTTGGTTGGACCTCCTCCATTATTTTTTTGCTATTGGGTTTCCTACAAAAGTTAGTTCAAAAAGAGAAAACACCTCACAAGTTTCTTTCTCCTCAAGTGTTACCCAATAAATTTTCACTCACCAAGTGTTTCACTCAAATATTTGGCTTTCAACTTCTAATATAACTCTCTACCTTTTATCACTCAAGTCCTTACACTTTAGTTCTTTTAATGACCTCAAGATTCTCATCAAAGCAAGCCCTTATGAATTTCTTAACTTAGAAAGAAGCAACAAATACTAGACTCAATCAAAAGAACAAAAATAAGGACAAATTTTACAAGAAAACAAGAAAGAATAATTTCAAATGAAGTTTTATGGTATTGCCCAAATTTTGTTAATCCAACTCCAAGTAGGATTAGGTTTTCACAAATCTTTTTTAGAAATTGGAAACAATATTCTACTATCCCAAAGAATCCAAGTCCAAGTAGGAATATAATATCAACAATTTGTTTCAAACAAAAACAATAATACAAGTCAAGTAAAGAATAGGATTAGCAATTCCAAATGTTAACAAGATTAGAATTTTCTTTCTGGATTGTACTGAGATTTGGAATTTCAAATCAGCAAGAAAAGGGAAAAAACTTGAATCTCAATTGCTCAACAAATTAAGAAACAAGACATGGAAAGGAAATAAATGGTTGACAATAAGAAAAGAAAAGAAAAATGAAACAAAAATTTATAGCAAATTAGGGGAAAAAATTTTATGAATAGTCACGTGAACAATACTTATGAACAATACTCATAAATAGTACTGTGAATAGTAACTATGAACAATACAATGAACATTACCGTGCATAGTACCATGTACAGTACGAAAAATAATTTTTTAAAACAAAAATTCTAACAAAAAAAACTTTTACAATATTAACAATATGCACAATTTCAATGGGTTATCTAAAAGCTCTGATATCAACTAATGTGAACCTTGTAGAGAAAAAACCCTAAAAACTCACATGATGTGAACCCCATAGGTAAGAAAAACCCACAAATAAGATGAACATGGGCCCAAAGAACGAAAGCGACAAAACGAACCGATAGAAAACTTCAACCCTTCGCTCAGCAAGGAACTAAGAACTTTGATATGATCAATGGAAGAATGATGCCACAATCTAGTGGTTCATGCTAGATTAATAAGTCAAGAATGCCACAAAGACAAACCTTGATAAGTTCAAATCCTTAAGAGATAACAAAAGTAAGGACAATCCTTACATTTTTATTAATTAAATTCTCAATCTCCCTTATTACAAAAGTGTGAGGCACAATCTCCTTATATAATTAACAAACCCTACTTCAAATAATTTAAGAAAAGGAAATAACTGCAAAGAGAAACTATTCTAAGAAAATGTAACAAATTTAAACTCTGAAAACTTTAATTAGCCTAAACACAAGGTTGGACCATGACATACCTAATAAGGCCCAAAATTTTGAAACATAAATATTTCAAATAATAATAAAATAAGCTAGTGGGCTTACAAGTAGGCCAAATTACAACTTAAAATAAGTATAAATATATTTGGGTCTAATTAAATTAATTACATTCCTTTAAACCACTTGGGTCTTGAATTATATTCGCTTGATCCATGCATCCATAAAGTAGTAAAACATGTGCCAATATTTAATCTCATCACCATGAACTGCTTTTTTAAACTTCTTTGCCCAACTCTTATCATTGGCATGTGAATACCTTTGAGTAGATTTTGATTCACGCCTTTTAAGTTTGAAGGTTCGTAGATCATGCCTTTGTCTTGATCATTCATGCCTCCATTAGCCTCTTTCACAATTTCCCCTCTCCTCAAAAAGATTCATTTTCAAATCACGATTATCTGTATCAAATTCAAAAAGAGATGAGTCAGTAAAATTAAAGGTAGTACTAACACCATACTCACTATGTAGGTGAAGAGTATTATAATTGATGAGAGCCACCACTAGAAAGATCTATCTTCTCGATGATGTAACTTGATATGCCTTGGAGTAGAGAACCTTTCTTTTGTCATATATATACAAACCCAATCACCAAATTCAAATACAACTTGTTTTCACCCTATTGTCACTTTTTGCATATTACTGAGTTTTTTTCTCGATGTTCATCATGCAAACCTTTTTGGGCAACTTCTTCACCACCCCAATTTTCTTGATTCTATTTGATTGATCTTTAGCCATTAAAGGAGTCAAGTCTAATGGTGTTAAGGGATTAAAAAATATAAACAATTTCAAAAGGTGAAAGGTTAGTAAAAGGGCAAATTGTGCGAATATATAAGCAAACTTAGCTACCATTAAACATTCTTTCTAACTTTTCAAATTCCTTTTAATTAGGGCAAGAAATAATGTACCAAGTGTATGCTTGGTTACCTTAGTTTGATTATCAGTTTGTAGATGACCATTACTAAAGAAAAATGTAGCTTCTAGGTATTTATATTATACCATCAGATAGCTAAGATTATACCATCGAGAAAATAGTATTGATAGTGCTCAAAAATAAACAAAATTAACCTCAAATTGATTTAAAAAATTATTAACTCTATAATTATGTGGCTTTGCAACATAATACCATCAAAAATTAATATTAAAAGTTAAATATTATATATGGTGATTAAAATTGTGAAAAAAAGTCTTTTTTCTATAACTAATAAAGGACGTATTTCCTAATCTTGTACTGAACTTTCAAAAAGCTAATATTCTACCATCTTAAAAGATGTATTATACCACAAGAAAGGTTTATATTAAATCTTAGATCAAAATTCACATTTTAATAATATTTATGAGTTGAAAGATATGCAGATGGAGTTGTTGAATATGTTGTCATTTATTGAAATAGAAGGGAATTATACTTGTCAAGGGTAACTAGTAGTGGTTTTACTAGTATTTGTTAGTAGTTTTTTTTTTCTCCATTTGATACATTTTGTTAAAAATTTACCATAGAATATGATCCAATGGTTCACGTACAACCAATGAAATCATTCCATTAAATTAAAGAATGAAACTCTTAAGGTTCATAGGTTGATGTAAAGAATCTTACATCAGTTTTAGAGAGTAGTATAAAATACTTAATAAGTAAAATTGTTTCAAAGCCTAACAGGTCAAACTTTTAAGTCCAAAATGGGTTACTTATTTATTTGGGACTATTGTCTCTTTGGGTATTGTCTCTTAAGAACGAATTTCTAATAGTGATATAGAATCAGAGCCCAAGATTGATGAACTTGGAAAAAAAGTCTGCATGGAATATGCATGAGTGACTTCTTAATATTGATTTGGACTACTCATTGACAAGTACTGTCAGGCCCAAGATATTGGGTCAAGTCTTCTTTATGTTGGGCTTGGTTATTGGACACCTTGGAGGTTCAGAAATAAAGTCTTTAAAGAAAAAATATATTTGTATAGAATTTAAATAAGGTCAGTTTTTAAAAAAAAAAAACAAAAAGATTTAGGTTTGCAAAAAATACTAGTCACAGGCTAATTGACCTAGATAAAATATAGGTTTGATGTGATTGTCTATTCATAAAAGGCAAGATTATTGAGATTTATGAATATGAGTAAAGAATTCCACTTTGATTTTAAAGGGTGATATAGAAGATTTAATAAATAAAATAGATTCAGAATTTATTAATTTAAAATTTTAAGTCTAATTTAAATTTTAACTTATATATTAGTGGCTATTGTTCCCTAATAAAGACTATAGTCGCTCTCATTGTATTAATTTGTCTTGTACTTTGTTTGAATGAAGGGCCATCTATATATTTATTGATCTCATTTTATTGATTTGTGTGGCGGTATGGTCGCTCTCATTTTGTTCATTTGTCTTTGTTTGAATAAAGGCCCGCTATGTACTTATTGATCTCATTTTGTTGATTTGTCGTGTCACGTGTGCCTTGTTTAAGTAAAGGGCCATCTATATATTTATGGATTTGTCTTGTGCCTTCGAATTTGAGAATATATGTTTGTTTGTGTTTTTATTTGCAAAAAAAATTAACTTTTTTTAATTACAAAATAAAACATATAAATAACTTTTTATTTCAAAATTTAAAATGTAAATTTTCGTCAAAATTCTTTTCACATTATTTCAAAAAAAAAATCTTTCAAATCTATTTTTTCATATCACTTCATCTATGTGAAAATTTCTTACTAAAATTTTCACGCATTTTAATACAAATTTCTCGAATATAACACAATCCAAATATAAGATTTGTTTGAATGAAGGGCCATCTACATATTTGCTTGTCTTGTGCCATCGAATTTAATATTATTTTTTGGACCACACTATTGCATGCCTAAACCATTACAATTGTTTAATAAAACCATGTACAATAGTAGTGCACGTCATTAAAAAACATGTAGAATAATAGGACAAGTCTTTAAATCCTACAATCTTGTGATTATATTTGTTCATTTAAACATGCACTCCCTTAAAACCATGTAGAACAGTAGTCCCCATCTTTAAATGCAACAATCTTGTGTTTGGCAAATACTCAAATAGCATGTCATCATCTTACTATTTCTATGAGTGTTTAAAATCAATGATCCAATCGGAATATGATCCAATCTAATTTGATCCACATTTGAGTATATCGTGATCCTATCTGATCCAAATATTTTGATTAGATTAAATCAGATTGGATAAAATTCGAATCGGATCGGTTTTGATCCGATTTGATATTCGTTCTTCTTCTTCTTCTTCTTCTTCTTTTTTCGTTTTTGCTTTCCTTTTTATATATAATGTTAGATAACTTGACTTAAATTTGAAATTAATAGTTTTATGTTAAAAAATTATCTATTTTTTATGTAAAAATAATAAATAAATTTCATGTAAATATTTTTATTTGTGTATTTTTCATGTAAATTAATTTGTGTATTTTTATGTAAATATTTTAATTTATTTTGTCACAATTTGACTAATTTTAATTAAAGAATTATTTGAATTATCAAAAATAATTTAGCTATTTTTAGAGAAAAAAATTATAATTATTTTTTCATTTAGATCAAAACGGACCAGATGAGATCAAGATTTTCATACATAATATTAAGTAGCCTACCATAAATTTAAAATTAATAGTTTCATATTAAAAAATTATCTATTTTTTATATAAAAATAATAAATATATTTCATGTAAATATATTAATTTGTGTATTTTCATGTAAATATTATAATTTATTTTGTCACAACTTGACTAATTTTAATTAAAAAATTTATTTAAATTATCAAAAATAATATTAATTTATATTTTATAACTAATATTAGTTATTTTTTGAGAAAAAAGTTATAACTTTTTTTTTTTCATTTAGATCAAAATGAATCAAAATCGGATCGATCTACTAATTCAATCCAATCTGGAAATTAATTGATCCGATCCAATTCATTTTTGATCTGTGAATCAAAATGACACCCTTACGCATCTTTAGTTGGATTATTGAATGCTTTGAAGAAGAAATGCTATCATGTACTTAATTAACACAGCCTCGTGTACATTGACTACGTACAATCAATAATACTTTTGCAAACTATTTTGGTAAATTTGTTTTATTTGTAGAAATTGAAAAATAAACCTACTAGCTAGGTAAGCTCAAAGTCATAGGAAATTAAACAGTATTAGACTTCGTTTGGACAATCATGTATTTGAGAAAGTTGTGTTGAAATGTGTGAAAATTTTGATAGGTATTTTTTTTATAGAAAAAGTGTTTTGAAGGGAAAAATAAGAGGAAAATTTTTTAAAATTATGTGAGAGGAATTTGAGTTGGAAAATTTGAATTTAAAAATTTGAAATAAAAATGTGTTTGAATATTTTATTTTTGTTTGAGAAAATTAACTTTTTGTAAATGAGAAACTTGTCCAAACGAACCTTATTCTTAACCAGTTTTTTACACACACATTGCAATTGATTGTCTCTTATTTTATGTTTATGGGTTTTTTTAAAAAGGTTGAAACTTAAATCTTGCAAACTGTAAAATAATAGAAGGTTGCAAAAAAATTTAATAAGTTCGAAAGTAAAAGCAATGATTAAAGTGCATAATGTGTGGTACATTCAACTTTTATCTTCATCTCTACTTGAAGCTAGCTATGTTTCGATTGTGTTGTATTTGAAAATTATGTATTAGAATATATGAAAGTTTTGGTCAGAATTTTTTATAAGAAAAAATAATAAGAAAAAGTAAATTGAAGGGATTTTTTTTTTTTAAAAATAATGTAAGAAGAATTTTGAAGGGAATTTTAAATTTTAAAATAAAAAATTATTTGAATATTTTATTTTTATAGTTGAAAAAGAAAGTTAACTTTTTACAAATAAAAACACAAACCAAACATATTGGCTATTTTCACAAGATGACAAAACGACAAATAAATTTTAATAAATTTCAAAAATAAAGAAATGATTAAAGCGCATATCAAGTGATGTATTAAACTTTCTTCTTGATACTGTAACCTTTTTGGAAAAAAAAAAAAAGAAAAATCACCTATACTATTCAACCAACGCATAACTCATCCAAATTAAACCAACACATTACTTCACATAATTATGCAGTAAATATACCTAAAGTGCCCTACCTTCCAAACTTAGGGGAAAAAATAATTATTTTTTTTAAAAAAAACTCTTATAAAATAATAAAAATTTGTTATATTACGTAAAATTGTGTAATTCAATACTTGAAGAAAAATTATTAATTACCCAAAATAAGGGACAAAAATGAATTGCTAATTTTTCGCGCGAGTTATGAAAATTAAGGGTAAATAATTCATTCTCTTTAGTAATCAATTGCCATCAATCCACATTTACTCATGAAACCGTAATCACTAATGTACTTGGTAACTCTACAATCCAACTTTAAAATTCCTTGACCATTAAATGTATACCAAGCCCCCTTGGGGTAGCCAAGTTGGTTGGTGTGGTGGGTGAGCGTGTAACCGTAAAATTACGAGTTCCAATCTCCCTGTTAACACCTTCTTGGTTGAACCCGTCACACACAAGATTTAGTATGACATTTCTTGTGAGGGTTTGTGGGCTATTCCATTGGAATTGGAGTCACACATGAACTGCTTAAGGATGCATTTCTTCTATGAGGGTTTACTGCTATTCCACATGAATGAATTTACCTAAACAGATACCTTCTGTGAACGGCTGCAGGTTTCCTTGTCAACAAAAGAATTAGTATACCAATGTTGTAACATACTAAGTATTAAAACAAAAGTAAAGCACTCAAACATATTTAATTTTCATAGGTGAAAATTTTGTACCAAGTATTCTAGAAAAATTTCCTCCACGTTTTTAATCCCATTTATTTCCACTTCTTTTTAATTGCCAAAATGATACAGATTAAATTGCAAAAGTAGTCTTTTATATCTAGTTGTTTAGTATTTTTATCCCCCACACGTGTTAAAATGAAGTTTCTAGTATGAGTGGCAATTGAGTGGGAATTCAATGGGAATGGGTAATTAAATACTCAATAATTTTAAATATTAGATGAGATTGGTAGATAATGGAAATGGATAATCCTATTACCTATTCGAATCCGAATTAAATGCTATTATTGGGACCCCACTTAATTACCTAATAAATTCCCAATAAAAAGCTACTAAATAATTCTAATTAAACCTCATTAAATTAATATTTTTTATTAAATTATCGAGTAATGATAGAGATAGTAACAAATCATAGTGACTTTATATAGTAACTGATGTGATAACTATAAAAAGACAAAATTATCCCTCATTATTTTGTATTTTGTATTGAAGATGAATGGATAATTTTATATTTTTATGGTTGTCACGCCAGTCACTATAATTTGTCACTATCCCTATCATTATTCTAAATTATCACTAATCATTGATTATTCAACATTACCCAAAA
This sequence comes from Gynochthodes officinalis, assembly GCA_020080225.1. Classification (NCBI taxonomy): domain Eukaryota; kingdom Viridiplantae; phylum Streptophyta; class Magnoliopsida; order Gentianales; family Rubiaceae; genus Gynochthodes; species Gynochthodes officinalis. Next base: position 33,363,589 of record CM034623.1, read on the forward strand.
ATTACCAATTTAACCATCTCATTAGAACACACGAGTATCCCATATCTCATCAAATAAATTCTCATCCCAATAGCGTCCTTCCCATTTATTTTCAATGGGTATTTTTAATGGGTATGAGAAACCCAATAACTTTCATCCTATTGGGAGTATAAAAATATTGCCAAATCTAATTTCCAGTATCTCATAGTTTGTATATTATTTCCTTCGTCCCAAAAAAAATCTAGTTTTAAAAATCTTGTATATTTAAAAAAAAAAAGTTCACTTGTAGTGTGAAATTTTTATACTACTCTTACTAGTTATTGATACTATATAACCTAAGTTAATAAATAAGGTTAAAAATGTAAAAATATAAATTTAATGATACATTAAATATGTTATATTCTGCAACTTAAAAAAATTTTTATCAAATCAAAAGTGGATTTATTTTTTTTTAGGATGAAGGAGTACTAACTCTTTTTTTTCGCTTTTGGAGTTTCCTTGACTTGTTTTGTAGTGAATTTTGTTAAAAATTATCACATATTCATCATCTCAAATTACTTTTAATAATAATAACAATTATTATTATTACTATAATAGCTTACCAAGATTTGATTTAATTTGTTAGTGGAATGATTCGTTTTTAAGTCAAAAATTCAAAAGTACAAATATCATATCAAAACGCGTTTTTACACTTTTTGAAGCAATAATTGTGAAACAAAAAATATATTAAAAGCGAAAAAGTATTTTAAAAATATAAATATATTTTGAAAGCCTATCATACAGGTCCTAAGTATCCTATGATAATTTTTTTACCCTTAAAGTTAACTTTTAATAAAAAAAAAAAAAAAAGAAGAAGAAGAAGAAGCTAATATTCAATTGTGATGGACTAACAAATTTTTTTCAATTTCTCCCAAAGTAAAAAAATTCACTCCCCAAATGAATGATTGAAGTACATATGGGCCCACCAATATTTAACAGCTCTCCCTTGGATAAGGAAACGGTGACGTGTGGAGCATAAGAAAATTGCAGGTTTGGCCTCATTACTGGTTTGCTTCCCAGTGGGGTTTAGCTTGTGATGATTTGAACAGAATTCTCATTCGTGTTGCCCGAGACGCAGATTCTTTCCCCCTTCCTGGCTTCCTTCCTTCCTTCCTTCCTTCCTCCCTCCCGAATTACTAATATTGATTGAAGTCGATTGAAATACAACACATTTTTCTTTGGCCGTTTCAAATTCACGTTCTTAAGGTAATTCCAGGAAGGCCCTTTTGGTTTCAGTTTCTTTTCATGATATTTATGACTGGATTGGATAGCTTCAGCAATTTGATGGGTTTTTCATGTTTCTTTTTCTGGTTCTATATTGATGAATATAATGAACCCAACGGGTATCTAGTTGATTTTGCTTGATTTTCGTTGAGAATCTTTATCTGGGGATGTTCTTGGGACAATGAGCTTACTGTTATTGATGATTTTGTCGCTTAAATAATTAGTGTTTATCTTATTTGGTGTTGAAAATTGGTTCTTGAAAGTAATTGAAGTAAAAATTTGATCTTTAATCTGATTTTGTGTTCAGAACATGGCTATGCTGAAGAACTATAGGGGCTGAGGAAAAAACAACATATTTAGTGTTTGTTTTTACCATTTGAAGTGGAAAGTTGGAATAAAATTTGTTTTTGCTGGGGCAATCATAGCTATTGTTGAGGAAAGTTCCAATTTTGAGGTTGAAAAAAGGTTACAATGGCAAACTTTAGGTTGACATTGTACCTTGATGGGGTGCTATTTATCAAAATTGATTGTCATTTATCCAGATTATCTTGCTCTGCTTGAGTCAAGCCTTGGAAGGTACAGTAATCTCCTATGAAATACAAAACTCTTGGGTATTACTGATCATTATATTCAAAGGTTAAGTAGTCTTTCAAACTTATTTACCTAGCAAGAATTAGAGATCTAATAAAAAAAAAAAAAAATCTTTGGGCGTGAGATGACTCCTTTTCGTGTTGTTAGGTTCAATACTGAATGCTTAACATAAGTCAGAATGTTTCAAACTGCTTAGAGATTGCTTGCTTAAACCTGTTATTTTGTTCAATATCTCTCACCTAGTTTGAAAGGATTAATCATCCCTGTTTACCATAACAAGAGGAAGCAAAGGATGTACTTAAGTAATTGAAATCCCAAATGCAGGTACTGAAAGAGGAATTTTCTGTCCCAGTCTTGTGTATTCAACTTCAGAAACTAAGATGGCAATCAAATCCTACACTTCCCAAGTTGAACTTCTTCTAAAGAGCTATATGCTTGCAGACTCTTCTGTCATGTACACATCTATCATTGGCGGCATTTGTGCCTGCAAAATGGTATGAAACACAATTGCGCAATTTTTGAATCATTGCCATGATCTTTGGCATTCTTCAATACAATAGGGCCAGACAGCGACGTTGAACTGTCTATAATCAGATACTGACGTTTATTTATTGGGAGGATTTTTGTGAATGAAAAGAAAAAATCTTTCCATAATTTATATTCAGCTCTCATTCTTTTGTTGTTCTTTTTTCATTTATTCTGTGCCTTTCAGGTTTATGATCTCAGCCAGGTGATTAGTCCAGTTTACTTCAAGAGCTATGCTAAACTTTCAAATTCTCAGAAAATTGAGTGGAACAATCGGTAAAAAGATTATTGATGTGCTCCATTCTGCTTATGTATTCTGGGCCATCAAAATTTTTCTCTGTATTCAGATATGCTGGTCTTCCTATCAATTTCTTATATATACTCATCTATGATGCAGAGTTATATCAACATTTCATGCAATATTCGTCACAACCATGTCACTCTACTTTGTATTTTGGTCAGAATTATTCTCTGATGGCCGACTTGCTACTGATTTTATTTTTCGACATTCAATGTTGTCCACATTTGCTTTGGGAGTAAGTCTTTTTCATTTCCTTTTGTGACTTCCTCTATTGCACACCCTCCACCTCCACCTCCAACCTCCCTAGGAAGTGCTCGATTCTGATTCTAGAGTGAAACTGGGGGAAATTGGGTGGGTTTTTTGTTTTTCTTATCTTCTCTATGGGGAGTAGTGGTATGCAGTTTTTTTATTGAGGGCTTCTGAACATCACTTTACTGAGAGATTCACTGTAATTACTTGTCAATCACAAATTTGACATATTTCTTAGCTTATACTTCATGTGGTTAAACTACTCGTAAGTGCTGTGCTTCTAAAACTTATTTGACATATTTCATATGTCTTTTTAATAGGTTTCTGTCGGATATTTCATGAGTGATCTTGGGATGATCATTTGGTTTTATCCTTCTTTAGGTGGAATGGAGTATGTAAGTATATATATAATTTTGATTTGCACTAATAATATCTCGCTGCCATAATTTGCATTTTCTCCCACATCTTGGCTTTCATCGTCCTTGGTTCCTTAAGCATGGGATTATTATATATGTTTTTTTATGATAATAAATATCTTAGAACACTTGAAAGGAAAAACCTGGAGTTGCATTAACTTTTTTCACTTGATTCTAGCCATAAACGATTTCCTGGCTTGTTACTAGGTGGTTCATCATCTTCTTTCCATGATATCTGTAATGGATGCTCTGCTGACCGGTGAAGGACAGATCTACACCTACATGGTCTTAATGTCTGAAGCAACTACACTCTCGGTCAATATGAGATGGTACTGTCATTTATCTATTGTTCATACTTTTCAAACAGTATTAAAAACTTTAACTATATATACAAATGTATAATGAACAAATCTGGACTGATTCTTATACTATTTCTGTTGATGTTCCTTCTTCAATAGGTATCTTGATGCAACTGGAATGAAGAATTCCAGATCATATCTAATTAATGGGATTGTGATGTTCTCTTCTTGGCTGGTAAGTAAAGTAATAGATGTTATTTCAGAAATTACATTTATTCTGGTGTTAATATTTTCTACTGCTCTGTATTTGAAGCAAAAGGATCCTTGGAGTTTTATGTTCTATACTTCCTTTCTTGGTAGCAATGAAGAACCCTTCAGTACTTGACTTTGTGTGCTGATTTTTTTGTTTGCAGGTTGCCAGAATATTGTTGTTTTTGTACCTATTTTATCACATTTGGGAGCATTATGACAAGGTAATCACAATAAATTTTGAATTTAGTCTTTTTGTGTAAATTATGTCGGAAAGCATTTTACCTATTGAAATCCTTTTTGTGTTAATGAATTTAATCTGCATTTTTTGGTCATTGCACCTTAGATAAAGGGACTAGAAATATATTAGACACCTCCATTTTATATAACAGCATTTTGTATAGTCATCAAAGTTAATTGTTAACATACTATTTTGCATTTTACAAGTTGTGCATATGATGAGGTGCGTTTTGTCTTGCAACAGGTGAAGCAGATGCAGATATTTGGGCATTGCTTGATTCTTGCAGTTCCAGCAGTGCTTGCTATCTTGAACTTGATCTGGTTTGGGAAGATTTTTAAAGGGCTGAAGAAGACACTGGCAAAGAGACATTAGAACTCAATAAGCTGCTATAATGACATTGCAGTATTCTTTTTCTTGTACATGGGTCTGTATATTCTCTTATCAATGGCAATGGTGCGGTTTTGGGGTAGAGATAGCCTCCTCGTCACCCATCCCCGTGAAAAAATTCCCACGTCCTCTCCGGTTGCTCAAAGGGTCCTCAATTTCAACAAAAATAATTTAAAAACTTAAAATTTTAGTATTTAACTCATCTAATAATGAAATATTATGCTACATCTAACTGAAAAAATGTATTGAGTCAAAATAAATTATATAATGTCAATAATTATAAGAATTCAATTAAACATGAAATATAAAATTTCTATTTTATTTTTTATATATAATAAAATTTAAAGTGTATAAGGTATTGTAGAAAACGAATTCCAAAATTTGTATACAAAAAATGTGTGGAAAAATTAGTTTAAGATTAATTTATTTGTATCACCGATCAGAATATAATCACGCTAGTAATTATATCCACTATTCACGAATTAAATGCTTCATTTGTGACAGGGAGAATTAGAAAGAGTCTTTTCTTATGTTTTTTCTGTAGCACACAACACACGCGTTGCCTCAAAGGTTTTTTTTTTTTGGTTTTTTTGTATATCCAGTAAAAGTCCACAACTTTTGGTTTATCCAATTGCCTTTGCAGTTATTTTGTTAATGGGCAACGTGGGTTGACAGCATGGGCAAATATTTCTTTCATCTCTCATTCGCCAATGATGGTCAAACTATAACTCTCTCTTCTTTGCAAAGTTCATACAAGCAAATAATCGATGCGATTAGCATACACTGAGAGCTTGATGCTTTATATCTATTAGAAATATATAGTAGCTCATATTTGGGCATAATTATTTAGAGTTGATCTTGTATGCATTATCCTAGATCAATCAGTCACATTATATTTCTTTTGATCTCTTTAAATATCATATATTATATTCACAATTATGATTAAATTCAAAATAATCATAATTAGTCGATCAGTGAATATAAAATAAAGTGTGACAAATAACAAATTGATCTTTCTCTTTCTTCAATATCTTAATTTCAATTCAATTTGCTTTTCTAAAAATGTCCCGTTAGATCGCATCATTCATGATCGTGGGCAACATTCTAAGATAGCAAACATTGAATAAAAATTTTAAGAATAAGATAAGAGTCATAAGGGCACTTAATTGAGAAAATCTCATCCTCGTGAGTCTCACACAGCTTGAAAGTTGAGATCAAAACTTTCACATACTCACAGTAGTCGAATTGTGCATACATAGTATGAAATACATATTACGGTATTTTTTTCCTTTTCCATGGAGCATATGTCTTTACATTTAATACCGTACAGATGATAATTCAAACATTCACAATGTCTAACTTGAGTTCACATATCTACTCCTTTTAAACTATCAATCCATTAGAACTCACATCTAGCATTAAAGACAAATAAAGTGAAATATGTGGGTTACTTCACTTTCAGACATAATCAATATTATGTCCTCATCTTAATACTTTGTTAAGGCGACATTCATATTTTAAACTTGAGCTCTCAATTATCACCTAGATAATAAGTTTAAAATTGTCTCATCTCTATTAATCACCCAGTAATAGAGGCGATTACTTATGAGAGTAGGCTAATCTTCCATCTGTCTGACATACTTTCTCGATAATATAATATAATGCGCTAAGCATTAACATGCATAAATTTTGAATAAATTCTTAGGTAATAATAAGTAAGAAAATATCAAGAAATTGTGAACTTTTGAGAAATACAAAGCATTCAGTACATTAATTTCTACGCAATCTTAGAGATTTCACATGACTAAGAAACACATCTCTAGGAATTGGTTTTGTCATAGGATCTGCTATCATTCTATGCATAGATATGTACTGTACGTTCACTTCTTTTTGTGCAATCATGTCTTTTACAAAATTATACTTGGTATCTATGTGTTTGGTCTTACAATGAAATTTAGGATCCTTAGCGTATGCTATTGCTGCTTGGCTATCACAGTTAACCAATATTGGATTTACAGCATGTTTAGCAACACCTAAGTGATAAAAAAACTTTTAAACCAAACACCCTCTTGTACTGCTGCTGAAAGTGCCACAAATTCAGCTTCCATTGTTGATAAGGCTATACACGTTTGTTTCTTACTATTTCAAGATATGGTGCCATTATTTAGTAAGAAAGCAAATCCGGAGGTTAATTTTCTCTCATCTAAATCTCCTCCCCAATCAGCATCAGTATAGCCTTCAAGGTGCAGATCACTTCCTTGATAACATCATGAATAGTTGGTAGTACCTTTTAGATACCTTAGGATTCTTTTGATGGCAACTCAATGTGTTTGACCTGTATTGGATTGGTATCTACTCACCATTCCAACTGCAAAACAAATGGAGTTTTTTCTAATAGTGTGATGGGAAAAAAAAAGAGAGAAATTTGTAGGTTTGGGAGAGATGGTGTTCCAATTATATGATGTTCGCATTTGGCAAATGCGCCCAAATAATTGGGCGCATTTGCCAAATGCGCAGGTTTTGGCCCGAAACTGTGCACGGGCTTGGGCGCATTTGTAAAATGCGCCATTACATAGAAATGCGCCCATAACCATTTGAACCCTTTGAACCATGGAGTCACGAGCGGGGATAATTTAGGGTTATTGGGGCGCATTTTACAAATGCGCCCGAGTGAAGAAATATATATGACACCTCCAGCCTCCGCCGTTTGCAATTTCTTCAGCCATCCTCCATCAGCCCATCAGCCTTCCTCTCCAAATCCTTCAGACTTCTGCAAATCCGCCAGCATCCTCACCATTTCCGACTCCCTAGCAGCGCCGACGCCGGTCTTCTCACTGTGGCACCGATAGGCGCATACCAATTTGATAAACCAAAGCATCAAGGAATTGTTTTCAATTGGTACGTATTTGTAGCGAACATGTGCGCTATTATTAGCTCCACGGCTATTGTTTATGTTCAAGACGACGTGAGTTGGGCGTGGGGATTTGGGATTTGTTTTGTCGCAAATATATTTGGATTAGTATTATTTGTAGTCGCACTGCTTTCTATCGACAGCCCAAGCCACAAGGAAGCCATTTAGCAGGCTTGGCTCGTGTTGTTGCTGCATCTATCAGAAAAAGGAGTATTAAATTTGCCCTGTGGAATAAATTTGCTCGTTGTTGCTGCATCACAGGTCGGTTCTTATTTCCCCTGTGGAATAAATTTGCTCGCCAGCCCATCAGCCCTCTCCAGCGTTTCGGGATCGGCCATTTGCTCAATGTCCTTAGCATGGCAGCTTCAGCCTTGGTAGAGATGAAGAGGCTGAAGATCGTGCGGTTGCATAACCTTCAAGATCTGGATAATGCTGTGGTGCCAATGTCGATTCGCCGTGCCATCACTAGCTCTTCTTTGGTATGGGAATAGCATTTCATTTCACTGGACAAATTGCATTTTATTACCAAGAATTTCCCAAATACTTGAAAAGTACTTCGACTGCGGTTGTTTCCTTGGCAATTGGAATGGCATTTTACGTGGGGAATGCCTTGATTGATATTGTTCGGAGGTCAACGGATTGGTTGCCGGATAATATAAACCGGGGGAGACTAGACAATGTGTACTGGCTGGTAACTGTTCTAGGAGGCATCAACTTATTATATTTTCTTTCATGTGCCTCATTATACAAGTATAAAAATACTGAAAATGCAATGGATGATGTTCCTGTTAATGAAGAATGAAAAGATGCTTTGTTGCATCTTAGAAGTCAAGAAGCATATACTTGGATTTCCAGTTACAGGCGGAATTTCTAGTTTTGTGTTTGACTGTGTTTGACAACAAAATATTTATAGTGAAAAAGTTGAGTTAGTTATTCATATGAGATAACATTCATGAATAGTAAGTCAGTGGGAGAAATTTTTTGGTAGATACATTAAACGTAGATGTTCGCAGGGCACAATATTAATGAATAGTTATAGTGAGGGTGTATAAATTAAAGTTCATTCTATATGCATCATAGACAAAAATTGTAAAAATATACCGTTTTGAAGATCAATAATTCCATGTTAGCACCAGCGCCATATATCATGAATTGTAAGAATTTACCATTTTGCAAATCAATAACTCCATATAAACACAACTGTGATATGGAGAACGTAAAGGATGAGAATTGCACAGTTTCTAATATTGTTTGAGTGTGAACGGTGCAAGGTACGAGATTACACTGTCAGTAATCTTGTCTGAACATGAATTGACAGATTGGTATAAAATATGAGACTTGTGAATTAATTATCCCCTATTAGCACAACTCCGATATGAAGTAAGATAGAGACTTGTACAAGATATGAAACTTTCTCTATTGGGTCAAGGCGCGTGAAGTATTTGTGGCCCAGTAGGTAAAAGTACATTAAACTTCACTATCCAATCTAAATGGATAGGTTAGCCCTTAATTAGGGTGCATTTCAGAAATGCGCCCATATCTCTTGGGCGCATTTAAGGAATGCGCCAGGCCCGGATGCATAGTTCCGGGCCTGATAAGGCGCATTTGTGAAATGCGCTCAAAAACTGGGCGCATTTCACAAATGCAAACATCACATTTTTGGAACTCTTTCTTCCCTCAGCCTACGAATTTCCTTTGTTTTTTTTCCAATCACACAAAGGGAAAAGCCTCAAACAAATGTCAAGTCTTGTACACATCATAGCATACATCAAGTTTCCAACAGCACTAGTATATGGAACATGTTTCATATGTTCTTGTTCTTGTGAAGTCTTTGGACATATTCTACGACTCAATCCTTCACCTTTTGTAATAGGTGTATCTATGGGTTTGCAATCTTGCATATGGAATCGTTCAAGGATTTTATTTATTTATGTCTCTTGTGAAAGATATAATAATCCCTTTGAACGATCTCTTGAAAATCTTAATTCCAAGAATATATGCAGCTTCACCCATGTCTTTCATTTCAAAATTGAAAGATAACCAATTCTTCACAATATTTATAAACTTCTTATTGTTTCCGGCAATAAGTATATCATCGACATATAATGATAAGATCACATATTGATCCTTAGATTTTTTGATATATACGCAATGATCTTCGTCAATCATGACAACATCATATGATATTATGGCATTATGAAAACGTATATACCATTGTCTCGATGACTGCTTAAAGCCATATATCGATTTTAAAAGTCGACATACCTTTCATTCTTGGCATTTTGTTATAAAACCAACAGGTTGTTCCATATATATTTCTTCTTCTAATTCTCCATTGAGAAAAGCAGTCTTTACATCCATCTGATATAATTCAAGATCCATACTTGCCACTATAGCAAGAATTAGGCGAATTGGGGTAAATCTCACAGTAGGGGAAAAAGTTTCTTCATAATCAATTCCTTCTTGTTGATTATACCCTTTCGCTACAAGTCGTGCCTTTTATCTTTCTATTGAGCCATCAGCTTCACCCTTTGTTTTGAGAACCCATTTGTTCCCAATGGCTTTGCGTCCTTTTGGGAGGTCAACCAGTTCCCAAACTTGGCTTGATCTCATTGACTCCATTTCTTCTTCCATTGCTAGTATCTATTTTTCCTTATCAGGGCATGTTAGAGCCTCATTTGCATTCCCTGGCTCATCATTTTCTTGTGGAACAATCATGAAAGCTTCCGCTCCAATGTCAAAACGTCGACGAGGAATGCTTTACAACTTGATCGTCGTATCGAAGGTTGTTCACCTTGTAACACATCATGTTCCATAATGCTCCCACTTATATTAGATAATGGTGGTATCGTCTCATCAAGTGGTTGAGATGATGATGGTGTATTAACTCCTACTATTGGAATAATCCTATTATCTTGTTCCAAAGTTTCATATAAGGATATGTCTTTACCTATCTCACTCATTTTAGGAAATTCATTCTCTAAGAATATGACATCTCGTGATTCAAATTCAGTAATACTCCCACTATCTTGCACACCTATAAACACATACCCTTTGGAGTGCTCAGAGTATCTTATAAAAATACTCTTTTTACCTTTTGCACCTAATTTTTCATATTTTTTTGAGGTATCGTGAGTATAGGAAGCACACCCCCAAGGTTTGAGAAAATTCAAATAGGGTTTTCTTCCTGTCCATAACTTATATGGAGTGAAAGTAATTGATTTAGTAGGTACACGGTTAAATATATAGGCAGCAGTTAACAATGCATTACCCCAATAGGTAATTGGTAATTTAGCTTATGCCATCATAGACCTAACCATTTCAAGTAGGGTTCTATTTCTTCTCTCAGCAATACCATTTTGTTGAGGAGTTCCAAGAATAGTCAATTGTCGTTCTATTCCGTTTTCATCACAAATATCTCTAAACTGATCAGATAGTTATTCACGACCTCAATCGGTTTTTAATGCTTTTATTTTCTTGTCCAATTGATTTTCTACCAAATTCATAAAATTTTTTAAAGCAACTTAATGCTTCAAATTTATGAGAAATCAAATAGACATTATCGAATCGAGTATAATCATCTATAAATGTGACGAAGTATATAGCCCCATGCCTTGCTCTTACATTCATTAGACCACAGATGTTAGAATGGATTAATTGCAAAAGAATCTCAGCTCTTGTTCCTTTTCCAAATGGTTTTTGTGTGGATTTTTCCGCTAGGCAATTCTCATAAATAGGCAAATCGACACTTTTAATATTGCCTAATAAGCCCTTTTTGGCTAATATTTTCATTCTATGTTGGCCAATGTGACCAAGTCTAGAATGCCATATATTTACATAATTTTCATAAGAATTAGAATACGTGAATAAGGAATAACATATATTAATATTATTATATAAAATATCCAACACAATAAAACCATCCAAAAAATATCCAAAACCATAATAACTTGTTCCCAAAGACAAGTTAACACCATTGATATGAAAGTTTAAATTAAAACCAAACTTAGCCAAAACCAACACAGAAACTAAGTTTCAACGTATGTCCGGAGCATATAAGCCATCACGTAGGAACAATGTGCCCACCACGCATGTTTAATTGGTAGGTGCCAATTTCTTTCACTGCCACTTTGGAGTTGTTCGCTACATATATCCACTTGGTTCCTTGTGGAACTCGTCGGAACCGTACGAAAGCATATCTTTCCTTCGTTACATGGTCTATGGCTTCTAAGTCTACAATCCATAAAGGATGAGATTCAGTAAGTAAAACAGAACTTGATATATAAGTTGTACTTTCAAAAGTACAAAGGTTTTGTACCTTTTTTGGCTCGGTACAATCACAAGCAAAGTGACAATTCTTACCACAGTTGAAACATTTCACTTTTGAAATATTTTTCTTAAAATGATGCTTTTCTTTCCCATGTTGGTTAAGCTTTGGCTTTTTACCTGAAGAACATTTTCCTTTGCCTTTCCACTTCTTATGTTGCCCATCTTGATGCTTGCGTTTGGAGCTCGAAGCTCCTTGTAAGCTAGAATCTGCATAATATATGTCAGTTTCTGATTTAGCCACCAGCAAGCAGTCCTCTTCTAGCTCAAGATAACGCACGACATCTTTTAAAGTTTTGATATTTTCATTGTGGGTCAAGTGGACTTTCATATGTTCCCAATTTTGAGACAAGGAACAAATAACTGCTTGTACTTGCTGCTCATTAGTTAATATGTGGCCAACATCCTTTAACTTAATAATCATGTTTGACATCTGCCTCAAATGTTGTTTCATTGTCTGTCTATGAGGTTTTTTGTAAGAGTCAAACCTTATAGTGAGTTGTCTTAGTTTGGTAACTGGTGTATTACCAAACCTCGCTGCTAAGGCAATCCACATTTCTTTGGCATGATCAAAATGCCTGAACTCTTGCATAACATCATTGTCCATGCTACTCAGCAATGTAATGCGAACAAGAGAGTTCTTTCTTTTCTATGAAGCAAATGGCTCTTTACCTCTTCGATGTTGAGCAGTGTTCTCATCTTCAGGCTTTTCCATAATTTGGTTAAGAGCTTCTAGTACTTTTTACTCTTCTAGCACATACTCGATTTTCATATTCCAAATTTCATAATTTTCGTCGTTCAACTTTTCTTCTTTGTTCAGTTCAGCTATAATATTTTTAGATGCCGAAGCCAATTCCTTGGAACACAAAATTCTACAGACATATATGCACATATTATTAATGCCTATCATTTATGCATCAAATTTACACTAACTAATTATATTAATAATAATTTCACATAAGGTTTTGGATTCGAAAGTTTACTATGTTCCCAATCATCACCTAAAATTCCAATTTAAAATTATTATTAAAATAATTATTTATGTAACAATTTAGTTCTTTAAAGTTACTAAAATTTTTAGAACTCCCATTCAAAATAAAATAAATTGCATACTCTTAATTTCAAACAACGCAAAGCAATGTATCATAAACAAATATAAACTTGCATTGTAACTTGAAATTAAACATAGAGTATTACAACCAAACAACTAACTAAACAAAACAAATTAAGATTTTATCATCTTAAAATGTAAAGGCATTGAATCATAAAAGTCCTTGGGAAAGGTAATTTTATGATTTGCTAGCCAAAGAGAAGACCATTGCAAATTCTTTAAATCTACTTAAGGATGCATTCATCGAACGAATTGAAGTCCTTCTGGCCCCATATTTTATGTATTCTCTCAAGAAAGCTTCTACTAGCTTATCATAGAAAATGAGTTTATCGTTTATCCTTTCGGTTTTCCAAATTTCATCAAGCACAATTTGCCATTTTTCAGGAAGTGTTTGTCTCAAATAGATAACTTCTCTATCATTTGATGTAAGTCCACATTCCCATATTACTTTTTGTATCATCTCGTTGATCGTGATCTCGTTGACCATGATAATATGATTCAACATATTGAGATTTTCATCCCACTAACAAATTGCTAATGCTTCTCCGCATTTTGCAAGTTTTGCTTTTTGTGCCTGTGTTCTCACTACTTTCAGAGTTCTCATCATCACAACCATAATTTCTATAACAAATACAGAGTAAAGGATACTCATTATCTTTAGATAAAATAGGGTAATAGGAACTTAATATGATATATATATATATATATATATATATATATATATATATATATATATATATATATATATATATATATAAAGACTAAATTGTAATTTTTCAAAAATTTAGGGACCAAATTGCAATTTTTCCAAAAAATAGGGATCAAACTGTAATTTTCAAAAAATTTGGAGAACAAACTGTAATATTCTTAAAATTTGGTCTGCCTGGTACACCATCAACTCGATTTGGCCACAAAACTTCAGTTTTTATAAACGACTTTGGAGACTTGTTTCTCCTTCATCTTAAGTTCAAATTGGTCATGTCAGATATCGTTTTAAAAACTGAAGTATGTAGTTTTCAAATGTGTGAGTGGTGTAAAACACGTCCAAAAATTTTGAGGGATATAGGCTGTCAAACATGGTTGTTCAAATTTGGAAAACAAATTTCTAGATTCAGTCTTGATGAATTCAGAACTTTGAAGACTCGAATCTCCTTCATATTAAGTCCAAATCGGTCATATAAGATATTATTTTAAATCATGTAATGTGTGGTTTCAATATGTATAGGAGATGTAAATAAAAACTAAAAAATCAAAGAGATACAAGCGGTCAAACATGATTACTTGAACACATTGATTTTGGAAAATAAATTTCCAGATTAAGAATTTTCAATCCCAAATCTTTGTTGATTGATATCTCTCTCATTTTTCATCCAAATTACACATAGTATATACCTATTTGAAGCCTTTAATGTCTAGTTTCATAAAATACAACCATTACGGCCTATATCATTCTATATTTCTTGGAAAAGGCAGTACAACAGGGGCTGACCAACATACTTGAATGAAACAGATTCATACAAGAAAATATGAACATTCAATCCATTCATAAATTTCATGTTTAAACATTTACTAAACATGATAAATGACCAGGAAACAAGTAATTTATGCTCTGATACCAATGTAGAAAACAAATTCCAAAATTCGTATACAAAATACGTGCAAAAAAATTAGCCTAAGATCAACTTACTTGTATCACCGGTCGAAATATAATCATGCGAATGGAGAGAATTAGAAAGAGTCTTTTCTTATGTTTTTATTGTAGCGCACCACACACGCGTTGCCTCGAATTTTTTTTTGTGGTTTTTTTGTATATCCAGTAGAAGTCTACAGACTTCTAGTTTATCCAACTGCCTCTGTAGATATTTTGTTAGTGGGCAACGTGGGTTGACAACATGGGCGGTTATTTCTTTCAAGTATTATATATATTAAATTAACAAGAGTATATAACTAGATTATAATTCATAATTAATAGTGAATGAATAATAGATTAATAGTAGATAGTTGCTAAAAATGAATCATAATAATTAAATTTTTTATTAGTATAAGTTTAATATAAATATATTCTAATGATAATTAAAAAATAGTTTAAGAATAAATTAATATTGATAAAATAATTTGTATATAAATGTTATATCTACTAATATATATATAAATATTTATATTTATTAATGAATAGATATTCCGTGCAATATAGATATGAAAAAAAAAATGAGGGGGATAGTGGTGGGAGACGGGAGAAACCTTACCAAGTTAGGAATCAAATAGGATGAAAGTACTCATGTTATATTCCTTCTTTTTTACTCCATCCTATGTTATCACTTATAGCAAGTTATATTAGAAAGTGGATATCTTGGTTTGCTACCAAGGAATAGAATTTTGATGATGTAATTAAGTTCACGTGTATAGCAAAAATTGCAGAGCAATACCAAAAAAATAAAAATAAAAATAAAAATAAAAATAAGAAATAGTTTGCCTTGTCACTTGGTGGATATTTTTTGGAACAAAGAGTTAAAAATATGCTCGGACAGTTCATTTCGTTTTGAAGTGTCGTCAGAAGTGAATTTAGATTGTTTTAACCGTATATGTTAAGAAAAGAATTCCTTGGATGCAACATTCAATTGCCTGGCTGGACACTTTTAAGGGATTAGGATTTTTGCTATGTTGTTCTCCATATGCTCAGGGAATACTCTACCATTAAACGCAATTTTTGAGGGGGAAAAAACAAAAATGGAGAATACTCACTCAACCATTTGCTCCCATGGAAATGTGGAGATCATTGCCCTCAATGTCCACGGATCATCATCACAAAAATTCTGGTGATAACTTAACTAACAAATCACTATCACACAAAAATTCTGGCCCCAGCAGGGAAGCTACTACCAGGGATGAAAATAAAATTTCCCCTAGTTCCATTTTAATTCTCTTTTCAAACAAATACAACAACGTAAATTGGCCTTTTTCTTTATAAGAACTGAACAGTCAATGCCTTCTTTGCTTGGCACGTTTCCAAGACTGTCGGCCCCTAATTTTCCACTTGGCCACCCCTGCAGGCCGGTTTTGTTCTTCAATCTCCTGAACCTTGCGTTTCCTGCAATGTTGTGTGCAAGTAAAACCATCAGAAAAGCAACGTAGCATCAATACTCAGTTCAACAGTATGAGCATATCCCCTGTTAAAACTAAGAATCAACCTGTTAGAGCAACAGATCTTATGGGTAGGGTCTAATGTCCATGAATATACACATTAACTAAAAAAAATTATAACAAGTAAGAAACTCTAATGCATAGTGACTACTACGAAAAAAATTTAATCTTTCCTTCCATACCTGTACTTTGCAAGGTTAGAATCAGAGAGAAGCTCATCGGCAAGGGTAGCTTTCCTCTCCTTTTTAGTAAGCCGACCTGTATAGAATTCTGTAGCAGACTCTATAACAGTCCCCACCTGATCAAATGTTAACCAGAACCATTTACACTCTTATCTCCATTGTCATTTAGTAAAGCAGCAAGGAAGTAAAACAATACAGTTATGCTCTCTCCATTGTCATTTAATAAAGCACGAGGTAAAAAAAATAAAGTCATTAGCACATCGATGCAACATTACTCAATATATAATTATACACCAGCAAGCAAGATTGAGAAAACCATAGTGAGGCTAAAGAATAAAAAAATACATAGTGATGTAATGATACCCAAAGCAACATTATAATCATTCAGGGACTTGCCTGAAAATACTTGGGAAGAGTTTTTGATCTTGAGTCACCCTTTTTGTAATGCCTCTTGGGATCCAAGGCACTCCTCAACTGAAACCACAAATGAATTTCATTAGTTAGCAAGTAGCCTTCTAAGTGAGTTAAGCTATCATAAGAAGCAAACACGAAATGTTCCCAGATTCCAGTGGAAAATAGTAGAACCACCAAAGTCTGCGTCAACTGTTATTTTCGGCTGCAATAAATTACAAACAACTCTGATGATATTCAACTGATGCTTCAGTTTGCTGTATAGTGATAGTAACAGAATCAGTAGCAAAATGCAAAATGAAGAAGTCGCATAAAAATGATTTCAGAAAGTGATGCTAGCTTGCAAAAGCATTTTAGTTTACAAAACAGACTTGGTCAAAATTCACAGCTCCAAAATGCATTAGGTTGAATATTTCTGAAATGTTTAAATCATCGACTACTTCTACTTCACAATTCCATAATCTTGAATGAGAAATTTCATCTGAAAGTTTAAACAAAAAGTAGCCGTAGTTAATGCAAAAAAGGTAACAGATAAAGCGAAAGTAATAGAAAGAAGAAGAAGTAGAGGCAGAGAAGGTATCTAAATATGGACAACTTTTCCTATGAGCTCTAAATATAGACAACTTTTCTACTGAACATTCTCTTTTCCACGGTGAACTAAAGTACAAAAGCAAGCAAAAGATATCTAGCACTTGCTTCAGGCAGGCATTTTCATATTTCCTTGCTAAAGCCAAAAAGCATAGACCTACGAGAAAGCAATTCACCTAAACAGAATTGATCAGTATATAGCAGAAGCACTACAATTGGTACCATAAGATTAGCCCCAAATATATTGTGGATGATACTAGACATAAAGAGAAGTAAACTTAGAAAACAAAGAGAAAGAAAAGGGCAGTAGCATTGGTGAAAGTAGTCACCTTTAAGAGCTGGAGATCTTTCTTCAACTCAGGAGTGACAGTTGGTGCTGGCATGTCAAACCTATTCATAAATCAAACATTTTTGCATTACATTTTAGCAGAATTAGCTTGAATTAGAATACAGGGTTCCAAAGCAGATTATAATTATACGATGCATAGAGCAGGTTGATTGAGCAAAAGATGTTGAGCTATTGGAATTTAGATGGTTCACTATTAACAGTTGACTAATGATGCTACAACTGCTGTACCATAGAAGCATGTTAGGCTCTTAAGGGGAGGGATTGGGAAGACCGGAGCTTTCCTTCTAACATCAGCACTACTTTTACCTCAGTAATTGACAATGGTTGGTGAGTTTGAGAGATCAGCTTGGATGTATGCTCTAAAGTATAGGTACTTTCTTCCAAAGTACGTGTGATTATTTTCTTAGAGCACTATTTGCAAGTAAAAACTCCAAGAAAAATGCCAAAACACATTATTTTCCCTTTACAAGGGCACATTTAGCAGTCCAAAATCAGAGATTTTTTGGACAGAAGACCAGCATATATATTCACCATCACTTCCTTGACCACTAGAGGGGAAAAAGGAAAAGAAGAAGAAGAGTACCAATGCTTGCCAGCAGTATCTTTGAGTTGTTTACGGAGCAACTTATTGAGCTTTCTGGGGTCGTGTTTTGGGGGAACGTAGAGTCCATCTATCAGCTCCTCCTCCAAACGGGAAGAATTTGTAGAATCTACCACCAAATTGTCCCTGGATGATGATGGTGATGATGTTGGAAACCAATTTGTTAGCTTGGGTTCCCATGAAAGCCCAATCACAGCTGCCTTCTCCTTCTCCTTCTCCTTCCTCTCCCTCTCTGCCATTCTATCTAATTCCAAACTCTCTCTGCTGCAGGACTCAATCTGTGAATACAGTGCAAAAGGATTAATTTCATTGCCGTAAACGATAACAATAAATCATTAATTGAGGCGGGGCACACCCGGGGTGGGAGGGAGGCGTGACTATGACCTGAAGGTCCTGAAGTCAATACAAACAATCGCCGAAGTAATCCCAGATAACAATATTTCGCATTAACCCAAAACTCATGATTTCGCAGCACAAATAAAACCATATATGGAAAAATTCACAAGAACCCACGTACCAACAAACTTTTGCAGCACATAGATGAATGACAGACACATAAAAAGTTACGCACAAACTAATATAAAAAGGCAGCAATTCAATCTATACAGAAAACTGAATATGGAAGTGGGAGTAAAACAAATCTTTAAAAATATATATACACATATATGAAAGAGAAAAAAAGGGGAAGTAACCAAAGTGAAAAGGGGTAAATCATACCGAATGAGAAAACAAAACAAAAATTATAACACTCCTTTTTTCCGGGAAGTATTTATTTTAATTTTTTTGAGAAACAAAAGTGGTGCTGGCGGAGCTGACCTGACTGAGCTAGTGTACGTAGGATTCACCGACGAGATGGAGGAGTGACTGAAAACTGAAAAGAAGGAAGAAAGTTGAGCGACGGCCAGGAAAGAAGAAGAAGAAGAAGAAGAAGAAGAAAAAGAAGGTTAATTTTGGGCTTGTAGCAATATTCGGCCCAGAGATACAAAAAACCCGTCTTCAATCTTTTGTAATTGACCCGACTACTCAAGTCATGAGATGTACAATAACCAAATATAATCCGTGCCATGATGGATTACTCTGATGGAATTATTAAGGGCTTCTTTGGTTGGCAGGGAAGTAAAATTAGATGGAAAAATAATTTTTTAAAATTTAATTTTGAAGAAAATAAATATTTTTCTAAGGAATTTGAATCTTAAGAATTTAATTGTGAGAATTTTGAATATTTATCTATGTTCGGATAGAATGAGAATATCTATTGGAAAGTTAATATAATAGTGAATCATAAATATATTTTAAATATAATTTATTTGACATGTATATCTATCATATTATTCCTTTTATTTTATATTAATGATAGAGACAACTCTTGTTGGTCTTTAATCAAATTTTAATTTAAGATTTATTAATTTTGTCAATTGTAATATATAACAATATTTAAACCAAAAAAAATATTACTTTTGTAATAATATTTTTAGGTACACACATATTTTTATATTTTATAAAGGGTTTATGTATTAGTACTATCACAATTAGTGTCTATACTATAAATAATGACAATTAAAAAGAATTTCTAAAAATTAAAGAAATAAAAATATGAAGAAAATATAAAGATTAGTTCAATAAAAATTAAAAAATATAAAAAAATTAAAGAAATATAAATAGGAAAGAAAATGTAAAAAATGTGATTCTAACAACAGATGTATAGATAAACATGGAATAATAATAATGATATTAATAATTTAGTAGCAAAATTGAAATCCAAAAAAAAAAATCTGATTTAGGATGAAATTAAACCACAAGTCAAAAAATTGAATGAGAAAAAAATAGAAAATTACATAGTTTTTAATTTTAATAAATTATGAATTGATTAGGAAAAAAAAATTTAAGTAATTTTTTTTTTAAAAAGAGTAAAACTAATAATAATTCAAATAGAAGATCACATAACTAATACTTAAAAAGTAAAGATATATGAGAGTTAAAAGAAAAAAGATAGATGAAATAAGATTGAAAGTCAAAAATATGTTTTTTGAATTAAAATCCTAAGAAAAGTAATAAAAATAACAACTTTCAGTAAGAAATCAGAATTTTGGAATGTTGCACTTATTTTCTTTGTTTGTAGGAATCTAATTACTTTCTCAAAAAATTTAAAATTAAAACAAACATAGAAAAGTAATCAAATTACTTTCCTAAGCCAATCAAATATTAGAATTTAAAAATAAAGAAACAGATTACTTTTCAAGTTAAAACTCCTTACCAACGAAACGAGGTCTATCAAATAAATAAATAGATAAGCTCACAAAATTTTACCCTTAATAGATAGTGTTTTGGAGGGGAAAAATTTAATATCAAAATAAAATGAAATTTTTTAAAAAAGAAAGTAATCAAAGCTTGTTCATAAAAATCGGTGAATTAGTGGAATGCACATGATCATTTTAGGGGAAATTTTAAAAAAGAGGATGATAGTTATCAAATTAATAAAAAGAGTATAATTTTATTTTAATTTTTATGAGGGTAAAAGTATTTTAATTTTCAAACAGAATTCTATTTTTTAAATAAAAAATGTTTACACCTTTAAACGGAACCAAATATCTAATCTTAAAAACAAATCTTTTATATGAAATTAAATATTTCCCGGTAATAATTCAAAATTTTTGAAGATAGAAAATTTAAAAGTTCAAGGTCAGAATATTCTAAAAGCTACAAAAGTTAGAAAATTTGTATGAAGATTTAATTTTTTTTCAAAATTTTTGTGAATTTTAATATTTTTTAACATCAAATCTCACAAAAAGTTAAAAATGAAATATCAAAATAGTGAATTATTTTCAATAATTTGTAATTATTTTGGTTATTTTTTATTATATAACATTTAGGTTCACAAAAAAAAAGAAAACATATTTAAACTTAAAACTTTTAATAAAATTTTTAAATTGTGTAACTATTTATTTAAAACTTCTTAGATTTTTTTAGATATTGATATTAAAAAATTATGAACATTTAATTCATATCTAGGTTTTTAAAATTATATATTTAATCGAGTTTAGGTTTAAAAAAATTTATTTAGAAAAGCAAAGTTGTATTTGGAAGGTAAAACTACTTTGCCCTTGCTAGGAATTAAGAGGACAGTTATATCCTTTTCATTTATTAGTTAATTTCCACTTCCTCTTAAGAAAATTTCCCATCATTTTAATAGAATGACAGGGTAAAAACATATTCAAACTAATACAGTATAAACAAGATAATTTTTAATAGATTCAATTTCACATAAAAATAATTAATTTTTTTCAAAACAAAAATATGTGAATTTTTTAATAAATATTTTCTAACAAATATTTTTTTCGTGGAGCAGTTTGAGCATATGACCTTCTAATGTTTGAACACATGGGTAGTCATATATAAAGTGTGCAATTGTATTTAGGACCTGTTTAGCATTTTAGAATTAGAATTGAATTAAAATCATACTTATGTAAAATTGAATTTATTATATTATAATTCCAAATTATTTGAATCTAATACTAAGAGGTAATTTATGTATGACCCATGCAAACTTGCTAACTACTAAACTAATCCAATAGCTCAAGTTATCAATTTTGCTAACAACTAGTCCAATAGCCCAACCTGTTACGAACCTTGGGCCTTGATACTACTGTTAGGAATTAATGTAGAAGAAAACACATAAAGAGCCTATAATAGCCATTAATAGATAGGTTAAACCCAACTTAAACTCAAAAACTTAAGTTAATAAATTTTGAACCCGACATTACTTATTAAATGTTTTATATCTCTCTTTGAAACTGTGGACTGATGTATTTACCCATAAATCTCAACCAAAAGTACACAAAATACAAAGCACAAGCATTTGAGACATGAGGTATGGTAGTGTTAAAGAAGACAAAGGAAAACAAAAAGGAAAATAAAGAACCCTTTGGTGAAGTATAAACATCATATATGCAAAGAACATTTGTCAGACATTTAATCAAACAATAAATGTTCATCTTTCAAGAAACCATCCATCCCCATAACTCCCAATTTCAAACATGAAATTTAGGCAACCCAATTCTAGTACTACTTTGGAGATGAGGGCAACAATAAAAGAAATATAACAAGAATTTGCAAACAGTAGACCCTCTAAATTCAAGTTACAAATATACGGCAAAAAAAAAAAAAAACAAAACAAAACCTAGTATGATTTTCCACAATGGATCATACTTCCAACACCCAAGAAAAGATCAAACAAGGTAGCACTTCTCAACATGGTCTGTCCAATGTGTCGGATTTTGAGTAATCCAAGAACCTTGTATTTAACGGCGTCATAAGTTCCATAAATAGTACCAACAATTCCACCAATAGTGTCACCGACCGCACGACCAATAACCACTCAGTGCAAATCAGAACAAAAGAAAAATGAGGAACTAGATGAAGGGAAGAAGAAAACAGAACACGACAATTTTGGAGTAATTTGACCCATTTTTGTTATGACCCTAAATGAGCAAATTTTAATCGAGAAAGGGTCCGTCTATTTCTTATTTTTTGGAGAGATTTAAGCTTCAATTTGATTGTGATTTATTTAAGAAAAGTTGTATTGAGATGTGTAAAATTTTTTGTGGGTATTTTTTAATAGAAAAAGTATTTTAAAAGGAAAAATGAGAGAGAATTTTTTAAAAAAAATTATGTGAGAGGAATTTGAGTGCGAAAAATTGAATTTTAAATTTTGAAATAAAAATATGTTTGGATGTTTTAGTTTTGTTTAATAACATTTTCGTAAATGAAAATGAATCCAAACGGAGCCCTAGATTTGGAAATTTTGCTATGTTCATATTGTGATTTATTTGAGAAATTTTGTATTGAGATGTGTAAAAATTTTGGTGGGTATTTTTTTATAGAAAAAGTATTTTGGATAGAAAAATAAGAGGGAAATTTTTTTAAAAAATTATGTGAAAGGAATTTGAGTGGGAAAATTTGAAATTGAAATTGAAAATTTGAAATAAAAATATTTTTAGATGTTTTATTTTTATTTGAGAAAAGTTAACTTTTTGTAAATGAAATCAAAGTCCAAACACAGCCTTAGATTTTCACCAAAAAAAAAAAAGATTGTAAAATTAAAAGGGTGTAGAATTTTAATACAATTCTAATTTTTCAATATTTTATAAAACCAAACCACAGAATTAGAATTGGGGCATTTAATTTCAATTCTAAAGCCCCAATTCTAAGGTACCAAACAAATCCTTATCGAACTTTAAAAATTACAATCTCATTTATCTCACCTTTTACGTTGTCTCACATTTTTTCCTCGATACTCTTTTTGGTTATGTCATACCAAAATTGGTGGAGAACGATCACGAGAGAATAAGAGTGGCGCGGTTTGGGAAATTTACAAAATAACATAGTTGACCACTGACTTTACAAAAATACCACCCTTCTTTTTTTTTTTTGTGTTATAACACTTCCAACCTAAAAAGTCTACAATACCCTCGTTGTATTATAGAGCCCATGAACCAACGCTGAGAAACCATAGCTACTTCAAAATTGTCGCTAACCCATTCCAAACATTTAGAAAGGTACACACAAAGATCGAAGATCGAAGGGCAGGCATCTCTTTACTTTAGCATTCATCCTAGCTGCGAAGTCAAAGGAAGAGTAGTTTAAAGGCTATCGTTAAGAGAACAACGAATAGACGGAGAAAGAAGAAGGAAGCACATCATAACGAGATCAATACTATTTTGTCGATAAATTTATCATTTTATTTTTCATACGTGTGTGTTGATATTGTATGTATTCCTAAATGGGTTGATCAATTTCATCGAGAAATTGGTCGGAAGCGTGGTCGGCGATAGGTCCAAAGACTAGATGTAGCGTTACTCGACCTCTTAAAAAGTCGAGTTTAAGGTCGATTCTTTAGTCGAGTCAATGGTTCGCCAATGGTCCAGTCTTTAATTTTTTTAGCAATTTCTATGTTTGGTCGAGCTATTAGTCGAGTAAAGGGTCGAGCCAATTTATTAAATTTATATTTTTAAAACTTTATGTTTTTGGTCGAGCTATTAGTCGAGTAAATGGTCGAGCCAGTTTATTAAATTTATGTTTTCAAAACTTTATGTTTTTGGTCGAGCTATTAGTCGAGTAAATGGTCGAGCCAGTTTATTAAATTTATGTTTTCAAAACTTTATGTTTTTGGTCTAGCTATTAGTCGAGTAAAGGGTCGAGTCACCCATTCCATTCATCTACTTCGAATCTTCATCAAAATACATATCACCCATTTCAATGGCAAGCCCAAAAGGATGACCATCATCTTCGAGCAAGAAAGTGCAGGCTCACGAGGTCAGTCAAAATTTCAATACAAATTGTCATTTTAATCTTACAAATTGCATAAAGGTCTGAATGTTTGAATTTGTCGAGCAAATTATCAAGCATGAATCAAGCATGTTCTTGTATTTTCTTTCATGTATTGCGGGAGAAATGGGAGATCGTAGCTCATTTATGCATGAACGAATGAATGCTCTTGAACATGGCGTCAAACATTTGAATAAGGGCGCCAAACGTGTTCAAGGTGACACCAAATTTGATGCTCGTGTTGAGAAGTTGAAGGCCAAAATTCAGCATTTAGAATGTGCCATAGGAAATGTTTCTGAAATAGTAGGAACTACTTCTGAAGAGGACGAATGTAACGCAGTTGAAGACAATTGACAAAAAGCTAATGTCAATTTGTATTTGTCTTCACTTTTATTTTAAGGAACATTTTAAGAAATTGTAATTTTTTCTTTTGTTTGTGGAACATTTTTTTGTTATTCAAGATAACTTATCATTGGTATATACACAAAGTAAGAAGAGTTTTTATTTGGTCAAGTTTCTAGTCGAGTAAATAGTGGCAGTAACAAGAACTCGATAATTTCATAATTCTTCTTTAATAAATTATGGTCGAGTTTAGTGTCGATCAGAGGTCGAAGTTTTTTATTTGGTCAAGTTGGTAATCGAGTAAGTAGTCAAGTAAACTTTGATACTTTTGCTTCAATAAATTATGGTCGAGTTTAAGGTTGAGCACATGGTCGAGTCGAGATAAAAAGTCATAAATTAAAAATATTGAAAAGGCTTGTGTCTTCTCCGACATTTTCGTAGAGAGCCACAGTAGTAAACTCTAATATTGACCAAATACTTGACCTAACTACGCGCAACTTGTCGCCGATCGATCGATGTCTCGTGCTCGACAACTTCCTTTGTACGATTCACAAACCTAGTTCAAAAAGGTAATAAATCAACTAACCTACAATATAATTCGATTTCAAACTAACCGCAATATAAATCAAACTAAACCGCAATATGATGAGTAGTATTGAATCGAGCAATCGACCAAACATTTTTACAACGCTGAAGTGAAGAGTGTGGAAGAACAGATGTGCTAGAGTCCGTGGTTCTATAATACAACAGAGGGTATTGTAGACTTTTTAGTCGAAGTGTTATAACACAAAAGAAAAAAGGAGGGTGGTATTTTTATAAAGTCAACGATCAACTATGTTATTTTTGTAAATTTCCCCGGTTTTCAAATAATAATTTCGTAATTTTTATATCGATTTAAACATCGACTAAAACGTCGAATTATTAAACATCGACTAAAAGTCGATTAACTTCGACTTTCATCAAAGACTCGATTAAAGTCTCGAATAATAAACTAAAATGTCGATTAAACCATCGATCAAGCATCGATTAAATTCTCAAATAAATTCTTTATTCTGGCCCAACACATGCCGCCTTCGATCCTTATTGTCCGCAAAACTTAATAACTTTTCGCCATCTTCAAACATCCAATTCCCAGTTTGAGACAAGTGGATTTTGTTTCTCACGGTTGGCCGGGATGTACTTTACATTTTTAATTATTATCTACTTAAATAACCTGTGACGGGACATTCAAATGGTTGTTTGATTTCATGTACGCACCGTGAAAATAAGATGTTCAATCCATGAAGAATGAAAAATGCGTAAGAAAGGTGAAATGAAGTTAAACGATGAAGTTCATAAGCATCGGGGTTTTTCGGTATTTTCTAGTCGCCAAAATAAATAACTCGTTATTTGTTGTAAATGATTTGGTCAATTTGCAAATGTCTTTGGTGGAGCTGCTATTTTCTCAATTCCTCCAATAAATAACTTGGGAAAGGATCCCCAGAGCTGCCTTCACACTCGCTGCTCACACCTAGCATTCCGCATCTTTCTACACTAGTTATAAATCGGTCTGGCAACCCCTTGAATGCCCACCTTTCACTCAAAATATTCCATAGCCCCATTGCAAAGTCACCCAAGGAAAAAATATGATCAATATCCTCCACCTAGGGTTGCATAGAGCAAAATATTTTGATGGTCCCGACGCCAAATCAGGTAGAAACATCAATTGGGATTTTGCCTCTCAACATTAATGACATGAACCATGCCATGGATTCACCAATGCCCTGACCACAAAAACTATCAAATGAGCAACTAGCTCTCTTGCATTCAAAGCAATTCATAAGCCAACTTCATCACAAATAATCCAAATGCTATCACTACTATAAGATTTGTTCAATCTCCCATTTCACGAATTCTACCGACCCCAAAGTTTGTTCCACTAGTGCATGAGATAAAAGCAACTATGGCTTTTCGTAATCTCATCCATTATTTACAATGAAATCACCTACCCTTCAATCTTCTTGACTCTCAATCTTGTCCTTCAAAGACCCCATCCCTTAGCCAATTATCATATAAAAATGACACACCAACTCCCTATCTTTCAACATATGCTTCCAAACATACAATCTGTAGCTACAAAACGTATTAGGTTGGTGATCCTCCCGCATACTTGGTCTTTAAATAACTAGTCCATAAAGACATCCGTTGTTGGAATCTCCAACACGCTTTACAATCAAATGTCCCGCTATCTCTTCTAAAGCTCGAAATCCAAAGCCTCATTTATCTTTGGAACACAAAGCTCAAACCACCTTCTCTCGATAATATTTATGACTATACTTTGACTTACTCCAAAAAAAAAAAGACCAAACACTACCAAAAATGGGTTTTGATCGAATCTCGCCACTAAAAGTCACTTTTTCGTCACAAAAACCATTTAGTGACGGAAAATAGTTCTCACTCGGTCGTCACTAATGCTGGCCACTAAAGAGTTTGCGACACAAAAAAGTCGTCACTAAATGAGTGGCATTAGTGACAAAAGGAGGATATGATAAAAATTAATGACGAAAAAGTCGTCACAAAAAGCGGGGAAAACGTCACTAAAAGTTAAGAGTCGTCACTAATTGGCGCACGGTTAGTGACGGAAAAATTCGACTAAAACTATTTCGCCAAAGTGACAGTGTGACGGAAAAAGTCGTTACTAAAAGGTACCTTGGTCAACTCATTCTCAGAACGAACTAGTGACGATATTTTTGTCGCCACCAAATGGTTAGTGACGACTTTAAGTTTGTCACAAAAATTTGTTGGCTAATGCAATTTTGTGATTTAAAAATTTGACGTCCTTTTCATTAGTGACGAAACAATCTCGCTACTAAAAATTTGTTGGCAAATGAAATTAGTGACGAAAAAATTTGTCACTAAATAGTGTTATTAGTGACAATTGTAACCAAGTAACATTGTATATTTCAATATTTTATCACCAATAACATCATTGTATTGATCGTCACATTATTTATCTTTTAATACAAACATCATCGACATCGAAAATGTAATAAAAGCAAACTTACTAATCATTCAACATTCAAAACCTATATGAAGAAAGGCATGAAAGATAAACTTGTGCATTGCGAAAGACAACATTTTACCTTCCTAGCATACAAGAAAATAAAAGTTAAATATCCTAATTGAACCATGAGAATAAAACATTATCCAAACATCTTACACCTACAAAATAGTAATATACGCATAATTCCCATAACATTCTAAAAGTAAATAGGCAAAAGCTATTTTAAGACCTTGACAACAACAACCAAGCCATTTGATTCCAAAGTATGTCTACACCCTGGATGCTTGGTTATGTGGTGGGGATGCGTCGTGATAAGAAAAGAAAAAGTACTAAATGTTATAAATTCAATCCAATCCAATTGCAAATATGACTTACTACTAAAACAACACCCCATAACTATACATCTCATGACATAGTATAATTCATCATAATGAATGATAATCATCATATTACATTTTCCACCAATCACATTTAATGTAAATGTCCATGCAATCTATCACGTGACACAATACAAAATCACAAATTGAAAATCATACTCTTAAACCAATCTTTTAACTAGGCATCATTATGTTACATAATGTTTATTCCTCGCATAAATGTAGAAATGTGCCATGCAGTTGACAAAAAGGAAATTAAATGTATGAGTGCATATTTGAGAATGTATTAAAGGAACAACATCATGTCGCGATAACAATTATATCCGTAGAAGTAGCAACATCCCATAATTATATCTCATTACAAAATACAATTTCACCAACATATTATAATAGTCATACTACATTCTACACCAATCAAAGAAAATGAAGTGACTACGAAATGTTTCACATGACATAATACATTATGACCAATCAAAGATAATCTTCATAAACCAACCCTATTAACAAGGCACCAATATGTTGCATAATGTTTCGATGAAGGATTAAAGCACATAAAAGATAGACAAGGAGACAAATAATAGTTGGAAAAACCTATTCTAAATTTCCTATCATTGAAGGAAAACATGGTAGATTCTATAAGTTGCCAAAAGTAATCTACATACTATTTCTCCATCAAACTGCTTTCTTATGTATCCGAATGTTGAAAGAAATAAGTCCCGGATCAAGAATTCCATTTATCTTTCCTTGCTTTCCCAAAGATGAGGAAAAAATGTTTCCAGAAACTAACGTAATGTAATTCTAGAATTATGTGGAGGAAAGGTCAAACAACTAAACAAACCCCATAAGATGGGGAAAAAAACCATCTTATTCACAAGAAAATTTGGAAAGTATGTTCATAATATGCTTATCCACCTTCTCCTCCAATTTTTTCAAGAAATAATGTCAAGCCCTTCATTTTCTCCAAATACTCCAAATTGTCATGCCTAAAACAAAAACAAAGCAAGACACAAGATTAATATAGTCTTCCATGATCTTCTAAGAATTCTATGCATAATTCAAGTTCAAAAAAAAAACAAGGCGCTCTGACAAGAAGATTTTGTTTTATTCTATTCTTTATGCCCGCCTTAGAGTGCTAGATAATTGAGCATCCTACATTTGTAAAAGTATCAAAATTGTTCGCTAAAAATTTAATGTATTATAAGTTTACAATATTTGGAGTGTTTACAAACTACACATTACTATAGATCTATAATGTCGATCAAATGACCTATTTTAAAAATTAATGTACCACTAGCCAAAGATAGGATGATGTTTGTGAAACAATAAACACTTCGCATTATCTCAAAATAGTGTCCTTACCTCGTAAACAGTTGCAAAGTGTATTCTCCTTTGGAAGTTTAGTGGAATTTGGATAAACATCACTCATTGCATATACACGTTGGTTGATGAAACAAAAATTATATATATATATATATATATCAATCACAAATAGAGGATAATCGTAGAGAGAAGAATCTTGTAGATCGAAGAAGAAATGGCATGCTACGCTTCATCTACAAACCAAAACACAGATACAAAAAGGTAATGTAGAAGAAACACGCAGCCAAAGTGTGAAAAAGACATGATACTATAATTTTAATTCTTCACCAAAAGAGAATCGATAAGCAACTCAAACTCAAGAATGTGGAATATAAAGTCAAGCTATGGTTTCAACTTTATTGCATAATAAATTAAATTCCTATAGGTTTCTTTTCTTTTTCTTTTTCCTTTTTTTGGAAAGAAAAAATGTAACAATTCAAAATTGATGATGCAATTACATTTTCTAATATAAAAGTCAACCAAAATGTCTAACATTTTCCTCGTCCTAATAAATTTTAATCAACTTCCCAATATAAATAAAGAAGTTCAAGCAGGGGCAAAATCACTCAGTGTCTCCACTTCTATCAAGTTATCGGTGTCACAATGCATGATTGCTGGAATCACTATGCTCAAACATAAATATCGAGCTCCACCAAAAATCACGTGGTGGTATTTTCATTGAAGCAAGACATACAGATAACTTTTCAGCGCAGATCAAATCACTATGAGTTAACCGCATGATTATACTATATAATAATTGCACTAGATGACTATGTCTCCAAGTCCAATACCAAGCAAAGATTGTAGCATTTTATAATTCCTTGTGCCTTATGGATGTATATCGTAGCCATGGTTTGGGCTACATATATTATCATTTTATCATCACTCCCAAACTTCACCACTTGCCTCCTAGAAAATGATCATGATAAAGGATGAAGGCGAAGAAAGAGAAAAGAAAACGAAAAGATGTATGACAAAATTTGTTTACCAGAGAAACAAAGGGCACAGTGAAATGGAACAGAAAAAAAAGAAAAACCATAAAAATGAACTATAGAAGATCGAGAAAAGCAAAAGAATGAAATAGTGCACCTTATTTGAATATGATATCATGTAAAATTGAGACTCAAACTTGTTATCATAGATGCGATTGTTAAGTAATGGAATCTAAGGCTTCACGTTAGATGAATCTTCAAGTTTGAATTTGTAGTCACAGCATCAAAGAGAGTAAGATACTGCAATAAATTTCTTGATGAAAATCTAATAGCCAAGGTTAGAACAATCAACCATCTAGCCAAGACAACACAACCAAATTTAAGAGAGACAAATCTAAGAACACAAGTTGGATGTTTAGTTGAGAATTCGCCAAGAGACATCCACATCTTGATCCATAACAAGGTATTAGAAGGCCTATGATTAGGTCACAAATTAAGAGAATGAAAGCTGCCTTAGCATCTCTTATAATTGAATTAAGTGAAGCTCAAGAAACTAAGGCATGAAGGAAAGTAAGGAAGACTTCCTCTTAGATCATCGATGCCATTTTAATCATCAATGAAGACTTGAGAATGAAGGATTGAGTGTGGTTGATTTTCACACGTGTAATCAAGATCCTTAGACCACTTCTCATCATAATTCAAGTTTGAATTTGGAAGGTTTTAATTCGAAGAATGCAATTCACTTCACCATCACACAAGCAAATCCAAACCACACTTGGATTTAACATTTGCCTTGGAAGGTTCCAAAGATTGCCGGTTTTAGAAGCTCACATGGACATTTTTGGCAGCTGTGCCATCTTAATTTAGCTCTATTAAGCTCCATTCCATTCAGCACTTGGACTTATGGTTTAGGCAATTCCATTCAAGACTTGGATATTGATTTAGAAAACTTCAATCCAAATTTCAAGTTCAACTCAAGACATGAGGTTTAGGAAGCTCACTCAAGTTCAGCTCAAAAACATGAGGTTTAGGAAGCTTCAATTCCATTCTAAATTCAGCCAACACACAAATCCAATCCACATTTAGAGAGCCAATTCAAGTCACTCTCAACTCAAATCCAAAAGCGACCTTTGGATTTGTTTTAGGTAACTATTTTGTTCTATTTCTTTTCTTAGATTAGAATACTTTTAGTAAGTATTTCTTTTAGTAATAGTTTCTTAAAGTAGTATCCTAAAAGCTAATCCAACTAAGGAATAGCTTTCTTAATTCTTACAACTTGTAATCTATAAATAGAGGCTATTCAAATTTCAAGAAATTAAGACTTGATTCAATACAAACTTGAGAGCTTTAGCTTTTCTTTGAGTTCTACTTTAGAACTTGCTTTGAGTCTTTGAGGATAGTCTCTAAGTTCATGTTTAAGCTATCTTGTTGAGTCTCTTTCCCTCAACAATTTGAGTGTGCTTCTTGGTTCCAAGGAACACCCAACTCACATCCGGAGTTGGAATCGATCCTTCGTATCAAGTGGACAAAAGCAAGGTCTTTTTCAATCTTGAAGATGGTGTCTTGCTAAAGGAAGAATCAGTTCAACCTAGAGGACGATACTAGGTCCAACACTGATATAGGTTGGATTTCATTTTTTTGGTTTAAGATTCGTATCAATTCTTAAATAAGAAATAAGTGATGTAAGTTAAGGAACATACGTGAGCATCGAGCTAATATCCTGCTTGCTAGATGGTAGTTTGTCCTGTCGATTAATAGGCATTGACCTTAGCATCAGTGGACGATACGTAACTCTTACCTTCAAAACCATTTACATATTCAAAAGTAGCATAAATTTTGTCTCAATCACAAAATATAGTGTATGATTTATTAATAAATAACTAGTCCACTTAACCACATTACCTTGTTTAGCATTGCGAAGAACAAGTTTCTCATATGAGAAGACCTTTAGCATCAAGTCGATAGAGCTTCACTTTCATTAAGTAACACTTCATTTTGGTTGGTACCGATCCCTTGAAACCAATCTAATTTATTTATATCAAAAACAGGAAAAAATTTGAACATGTTTTACTCTTAGAAACTATGTCTATACGCTTACAAACAAAATTGCATACATTGCAGAGACTCATTTACCAATGTTCTTTGTGCCTTGTTAGAAACATTGCAATCGGCATAACATTCCGAGAGAATGGTCCAAAAATCCAAAAAATAGTCACCATTGCATTCCACTCACAATAGGCTAAAAATGATGTAACAAATTCCAAAAAAATAGCGGACTGATCAAAAAATTCCAAAAAGTCAAAACTAAAAACAATCTTGGTTCGCATTCTGAGGAAACAGTCCAAAAATTGCAGAAAAAACAAAACACTATTTGCACAGTGAACATTACATTGTAAAGAAACAAACCACCAAAAAGTGCATAACAGATTCCGGAGCAACCATTCCAAAAAAACAATGGGCGAAGGCCAATCTAAATATATAGAAATTATATATAATATATGTTCAATTTATAAATTATAAACATGTTGAAACTTATAAAAAATACACAAATTTCAAATACATTCCATATATGAAAAGACACATTCACTTTGCAATTTCAAATTCCAACTAGTTACATGAAAATTTTAAAAACTAGTTTAGACAAAACTTAGAACAAAACCACAACATTGCCAACTTAATAGAAAAGATAGTACGATGTAACAAGAAACAGAAAATTTATAAACACTAAACATAGAAGAGCGAAAGACGAAAATAGCCATCAACATCAATGACATCCACAGATTCAAACTTTACCATACAAGCTATGCATCCTAATTCCTATACAAGGCGCTTGAAGTGAAAACATAAATCTCGCTTTTTTGCAATTTTTCCGAAAAACACAAAGAACATTACATTGTAAACAAATAGACCACCAAAAATTGCAAACAAATTCTAAACACCATACTAGAAAAAAAAAAAAATGGCTCTAAATATTCCAACAAATTCCAAAAGACAAGAAAAAATAGTTGCCATTACATTTGGAGGAAACAAAATTGCAGAAAAATTCTAGAAAAATAGTGAGCATTACATTTTAAAGAAACAATCCAAAATTGCGTAACAAATTGTATGGAAACCATTTTAAAAACAATATCCTTACATTCTAAAGATCCAATTCAAGAATAACAATAAACCATAAATTGGAAATAGCCCAACAAGAGTTTCAACCAACTTCTAATAGAAACGCAGAGAATTTTCAGCCACAATATCACAACAACAACAAA
Source organism: Gynochthodes officinalis (assembly GCA_020080225.1). Taxonomy (NCBI): domain Eukaryota; kingdom Viridiplantae; phylum Streptophyta; class Magnoliopsida; order Gentianales; family Rubiaceae; genus Gynochthodes; species Gynochthodes officinalis. The sequence continues at coordinate 33,397,346 of CM034623.1, forward strand.
ACGAGAATCCACCAAGGCTGAAAAATGCAAAGAAAATTCACAAACATTGAAGCCCAAAATGAAAAAAAAATTCAGCTTTGGAACTTAAGCACCAATGCGAAAAAATTACCACAAATTTCAAGAAACAGAACCCAAATGTTGATGGCACGGATGGTCATCGTGGTGGTGGGCTTTCAAATATAAAAATATGGGGTAGGCCGAGGAGGATTAGCAAGACATTGTGAAGGGAACATACATGTTCTCTACATCGCCGATTTTGGTGGTTCTGACAGAGCTCGAGAGGACAAAAGAGAGAGAAAAGAATGCCCATCGCAGACCTAAGAGCACCAATTTTGCTTCTTTAGGAGCTACCATCGGAGGAAGCGGTTGGTTGGCCGATTGAGAAAGAAAGGTTAGGCGGCGAATGTTGTAAAGGCGGAGGATTGTCGGGAGTGAAGATTGATTTTCGAGACTACAAAATGTAATTTTTATATAAATGTAAAGTTTGGGCAGAGAATGTTGTAAATTTGCGCCATTATTTTTTAACATCTTGCTTTTTCCTCTTAACTAAATTTAGTTTCCTCCTTTTGTTTTTAAGCATTTAAACATACGACATTTTTATTAATTATTAAAAAATTTTACCTTTTTTACTAGTAATCAATTTTTTAATTTATAATACTATGTTGATTTATGAAAATTCGATTCAATGTTTTCAATCTTTAAATTTTAAAATCCTAATTAGTTATTAAATGGCTAAAGTGAATTTTTTACAAATATTTTCTCAAAAATATAATATTTATATTTTCATGTTGAGATTGAAAAATTATGTATATTACAAGCATGTGTATATATGCAATAAAAGTAATTATACTTTGTAATAATTACTTTTATTATAACTACATAACCACATCACTACTATATATATATATATATATTTGTGTGTGTATTAACTACTTATACCATAAATTTTAGTCCTATCTATATATGTATATATAGATACTATTTCAAAACATATCCACTATTTCAAAGCATCTTGATTATTGAACAAAATATCCAAAATACTCTTAATGAGATAGATTACATTAAAGGGTGTATGACATACAATACCTTTAATGAGGAAATTAGTTGTATAAAATCAGTTGTACTTGCATTTTGTTGACTAACAATAAAAGTTGTACATTACTAAAACCGAACTCCTTTTTAGAACAAAAGGAGTATAACTGTATAAGTATTTATTGCTTTTGTTATACATTATACGTCTAACTATATATGTACATATATTAATCACTACTTGTGTTGTTATATTACATTAGTGGCTATAATTAGTTTGAAACTATATATTTTTAATTCCTAATTTTCTTATAAAGAAATATAGTTCGTAATAAATATCAAAACTTTTGATTACTATTAATCAATAGTTTATTTTAACACACACAAAACTTATGTGTGCCAATTCATAAACTTCATGGTGTTATAGTATAATTATTTCAAATTAAAAACCATAACATAAATAAGCTAATAAATCTTAGCCCAATGAAGAATATGCCTAGTGCAATTGTTATTCTTGACTAAAAAAAGCCAACTAGTACTAACCAATGGTGTATGATAATACAAAAAAGACTATGTGATTAAATTACAATTATATGGACAAACAAAAATGTTACATAGTCCAATCATTATCCTTAGCCAAACAAGTCTAATCCTTATATAAGTTGTGGCCCAATCAGTTTAACCCAAAACATTTTATTTAATTTATTCCAAATTATATGTCCCAATGCATATCTTGTTATTAAAATTTATAATATTCAATTTCGTTATATACCAAAGCAAATATTTTATATCTCCATATTTAATAATATTATACACTAAAATACAATTTTGAGCCATTTCTTGTTAGTCAATTGGTGAGCAGATTGTTCTTGATGAGGTTTTGTGGCACTTGTGGTTTGAGTCAAATTTAATTAAAATAGTGAAAATATTTTACATTTTCTCCTATCTCTCCATCTCAAAAAAATGGGTAATTTAGTGAAACATCTTATTACTTATAAACTATGAATACAATAAGCATAATTAATAATATTATTAAACTCGGTTTGTAGGTCGAACTAGTAAACTAATTGGTTCTTGAGGTGCTTATTACGCTAACAAAATTGTATACTTAAAGTGATTAAACTTATATGTGTAAATTCATATAATGTAGTCAAATTCATATATATGCATAAATTCTCGAGGTGATAGTGTATCTACAAACAAATACTCTATTTGTCGTCAAATAATGTTGGCAAATGCATATATATTTTGGTGTTTTAGTATAATTATTAAAAATTAAGAATTATATATTTCAAAAGTTAACTTCGCCCAATAAGTAAATTATATAGCAATTTTAAGTAAACAAAAATTAAGCCAAATCCTTATATAAGTTGTGACCCAAACAATTTAGCCCAAAACATTTTATATACTCTATTCCAAATTAATTAGCTTAACACATATATTTTCATAAAATTTATAATATTCTGTTTTATTATACACTAAAATAAATATTTTCTATCTCCATATGTAATAATATTACACAAGAAACCCTATGTATAAAAAAAAATGAATTAATAGATTATAACTATTGTCTTTTTTATTGTCACTATTTTACTAATTAAATTTTCTTTTGCACCAAAAAATTATTTTTATAATGCACTAAAAAAATTTCTATTTTTTAATTACTGATATTTCACACATATACATATAATCAAGAATTTAATTAAAAATCATATATCAGTAGCGGGTTTAGGCCTTAACCAATCCTTACTGGGGTTAGGTTCTTTGTGTTAGGGCACGTCCATTTAAGGCTAGTCTTTTTATGGACACTAATGTAATGTGTTAATTGGGGATTCCCACTTTAATACAATCAGTTTGGTTTGGGAAAAAAGATAAGCAATTAGTGATGAAACAATATCACAATAAAGGTATTAACATTAGTGATGACAAAAGATATCGTCACTAAAAGGTATTAAAATTAGTGACGACAAAAATTTCGTCACAATGAACAAATTTTATGATTTTAGTGACGAGAATGAATATCACACTAATTTCTCGTCACTAATTACGACTATTTTAGCGGAAAGTTTCCGCCACACTCTTTAGTGACGACTTTCTCGTGATTTGTCACTAAAAATTGGAAGTAGATGAAAAATTGGTGACGACAAAAGTTTTGATCACTAAAGGTGGTATTTTGCACGAGATTTTTTTGTTACTAGCAATTCCGTCACTAAAAGCCAAATTTCTTGTAGTGAAACAACCTCTCTAGGTTATAAATCACACCCTTTGAGGGATGCAAAACTGTTAGTAAGAATATTAGTACGTAGACAAGGACATGCCTCACCAGAACAACCTTACTTCTAGCCAATAACACATTTTTTGACCACCTCGATATTTTCTTCCCAACCTTATCCACTATACCTACAAATAAACTCTTTGCCTTCCTTCTAGTGTACAATAAACATCCCATATACTACAAAAAGAGTGACTTGCCTACGTAACCCATCACATCTACCACCCTCTTTCTTTTGACCTCACCGCTCTTCCTAAGCATAAATGCCGATTTTGAAACATTAACCAATCTGTTCAAAACCATTTCATAATCTCATATGACTCATATCAATTTCTCCAACGCTTTATGATCTATTGATGAAAAAGATAATATCACCAACATAAACCACATGCATAATTAATGAACGATCTACAAATGACATGAATTGGGCATCTTTAGGTAAGACATCCAATGATTGGGAGAAAACCTTTGCCATGATCGCAAACAATCAAGGGGATAAGGGGTAGTCCTATCACAACCCCTTGGATAACCCAAAATCACTTTCCAGCATGCTAGAAACTAAAACCAAAAAGTGACAACTGGAGATGAGGCACCAAGACATATCAGTTAGGTCCTCACTAAACCCAAACCTCCTCATAACTACTAGTAGAAATACTCAAGACACTTGGTCATATAACTTTACCATATCCAACTTTAATATCACATTTCCACCCCCAGTTTTCTTATTTAAATATATCATTAACTCTTGTGCCAATAGGATAATATTTGGGATCAACCTACCATTGTCCAGTGTTGTAAAAATTGGATCAGAATGCAAACCGGTCAAGTCATGGGGTTAGCGGTCAACCAAATTTACCAATAATAAAAAACTAATGACGTCATTATAATGTAAGAAACATAAAGTAATTATAAAAATATTAATATTACTATATAAATATATTAGAAATAAGTTATTTAGCTTTTTAATGTAGTTAAATTTAAATTAAGTATAAATTGCTCGAAATACCAAATGTATGATTGAATAATTTTATGAAAAATAGTATAAAACATGTTTTAAGTAAAGAATGTGTTAAAAATTGTTAAAAATCTCTTTTATAATTTTTTGAGATAGTAAATTTAAAAATAAAAAGGTTTATGGGAGAAAATTCAAAAGATTTACATAAAAATAATTTAAAAATAAGTTTTATAAAAATATAAAGTCAAAGTATAATTTTTAAAAATTAAAATTTTATTTAAAAAAGTTAAAAACCCTATCAAACCTAGGTCAACCAAGTTGATTGGTCAAAATCAAATTTGACAAAGTTTTGACGAATTTTTAAAAATATACTTTTAAACAAACTCAAACCAGACCTAGCCCATTTCGCAGTTAGATCGGTCTAACCTTCCAAGCCGATCCGATTTAAAAACAACGTGTCGATCAAACCGGAATTCGATCAAGTAAAAAATTATCAATACCAGAAGAAAAGAAGAAGAATGAGTGCAAATAAGTCGAGAGAAAGAAAGCAAAAAGAGAAGCCAAGAAGAGATCTGATTGAGCAAGACTTGGAGAGCAAGAAATAGTACAAACATCCACACCTATCTCTGAACTACTTGGCTATATTTATAAGCCATTTCCATCGCCCTAGTCTAGCTGAATTTTAACTGACTAACTACTAACTACTATCGCGGCTCTGCGACATCGCTCTTTCTCCAAGCTTGACAAATGCCTCGGATGAGTTCACTTTTCCTTAAGATCAAAGTTAGGAAATCGGTGTTTGAGGAATACCGATTTTCCTAAGTAGCTTCTTCTTTGTCAAATCCTTCTACTAAATAAGCCATTGGGTGATAAGGTGATTGTCTCACATTATAACTTGACACGCATAATAGCGATTGGCTAAATAGGACATATGTCTTCCTCATTGAGCCGCGGTAGTCGACTTGCAATGACCGGTTGGTCTTCTACTTTCTTCTTTAAAGACAAAACATGAAAGACTAGGTGGATCTTGGTTGTGTCTCGTAGCTTCAATTTGTAGGCAACATTTCCAATTTGTTCTACAACCTCAAAAGGACTATAATATTTGGAAGCCGCTTGAAACAGTCCCGACAAAGAGTCGTTTGTTGCTTGTAAGGTTGTAGTTTCAAGTAAACTAGGTCCCTACTTGAAACATTCGATCCATCCCGTGTCTATTCGCAAAACCTTAGCTCGATTTTGCACTTTCTCAGAGATTACCTTCAGGCTTTGTAGTATGGACGTGTGGTCACGAATAATGTCTATAATCACCAGATGATCGTGTGTCTTGATATGGACCGAGGGTAGTGGTGTTGGTTTTGTCCCATTAAGTGCTTCAAAATGTGACATATTGATGCTAGAATACCAACATGTATTGTACCACCACTTGGCCATTGGTAACCATTGACTCCAAGTTAATGGTTTGTCGCAGGAGAAACACCTCAAATAAGTTTCAAGGCATTGATTAACTCTTTCACTCTAGTCCTTCGATTGAGGATGATATGTCATCAGTAGCATAGTGTAATGCCAAACAGCATGAAAAGAGTCTTCTAGAAATAGCTAGTGAATATTTGATCTCTATCATCGATGATCGTAAATGGCAAATTCATGAAGTTTAAAAATCTGATCCAAGAATACTTGAGCTACTTGCCATGCATCAAAAGGGTGAGTTAGAGCTATAAAATGGGAGAATTTAGTGAGGTGATCTGCTACCACCATGACTGTGTCGTTGCCGTTAGACATAAGTAATTTTTCAATGAAATCCATAGTGATGCTACTCCAAGCCTGTAAAGGAACCTACAACAGCTACAATAGTCCCAGTTATGGTATATGTTCCCCTTTGTTGTGCTGGCATATTTCACATTCTTACACCACTTTAATAACATCTTCTTGAAGATGTGGCCAATAAAACGAGAGTTTTAGTCTCTGAATGCACACCTTCTGGCCCAAATGACCCCCAAGCAACGTATTATGTATATTATGCACAATTTGTTGTCTGAGGTCGCTGGATTTGCCACATATACTTTCCCTTTTCTCCTCAAAAGACCACCTTCATATTGAAATTCAGGAGCAGCTTCGGGATTTATCAGTAATGTACTGATAATCTCTTGACATTCAGAATCTCCTTCATAACTTGAGTCCATTTGGGCCATCCAAGCTGGTTACATGGAAGATACAGCCATAATAGTGTGCATAGTTTCTCTTTCCTCGCCTTGCAATTCTCTTCTAGACAATGCATCAGCCCCCACATTACCCACACCCTTCTTGTATTGAATGGAGTAATCCAAACCCATAAGTTTAGTTAACGACTTATGTTAAAAAGGTGTAGCGAGGTTTTTTCTCCAACAAGTACTAAAGGGTTTGATAAGCTATCTTAATAACAAAATGATGACCAACCAAATAATGGCGCTTATTTAGTTACGGCCATTACCAAAGCAAGAAGTTCTTTTCATAAATGGACGTCATTGGTTTCGAGTTAAAGCCTTACGCATATAAGCTATGGGTTGCTTATCTTGCATTAACATTGCACCCATCCCTTTGATACAAGCATCGGTTTCTATGATGAATGGCTGTGAAAAAATAGGAAGTCTAAGCACAGGCGTCATGCTTAAGGCTTCTTTAAGCATTTGGAAGGCAGTCTCGACTTCAGAAGACCACCTAATCCATCTTTCTTGACATGTCAATGGCCTAGTGATAACTCCATAACTCTTGATGAACTTGCGATAATACCCCGTGAGTCCCAAGAAACCTCTTAAGGCTTTAACATTTTTGGGGATTGGCCATTTCAAGACACAATTCACCTTGTCCATATCCATCCTCACCTCTTTTTTTAATTACATAGCCAAGGTAGTCTATCTGTTGTTGAGCAAATGAACACTTGTACAATTTGGCAAAAGTTGATAATCCTTAAGAATTTTTAACACAATTTCGGATGTCTTTTGTGCTCCTCTAAAGTTGTGCTATAAATCAATATGTCATCAAAGAATACTCGCACAAACTTTCTAAGAAAGGGTGAAAATTTTGCTTTATTAAAGTTTGAAATGTAGTCAAACATTAGTGAGATCAAAGGGCATCACCAAGAATTCATAATATCCTAAGTGGGTTTGAAATACGCTTTTGGGACATCTTCTTGCTAGACTTTTTATTTGATGGTAGCGGATCTTAGATCAATTTTTGAGCAAAATTTTGCTCCAAAAGCTCATCAAAGAGCTCATCTATGTTAGGGATAGGATACTTGTCTTTGATAGTGAGGTCATTGAGATATCTATAATCTACACAAAATCTCCATGTATTGTCTTTTTTCTTGACCAACAAAACAGGAGAGGCAAAGGGACTGTTGCTATGTTGGATGATGCCATTTTGTAGCATTTCAACTACTTATTTTTCAATCTCATCTTTTTGGCCATGAGGGTATCTATGGGGTTTCAATTTGAAGGATTGAGCATTTGGTTTCAAGGGTATTTGGTGGTCTAGTGCTCTATTTGGGGGTAGGCCTTTAGGAGTTTCAAAGACTTCAGGGAATTACCTTAATAATTCAGAATTTCATCAATACTGTTTACCTCATTTTCCATATTAAGCTCATTAATGGTAGATAGTTTTACCTTGCCTTGGCCTTGCTCTTGATCTTTCAAGAAAGTTGAGATATCTTTCCCTTTGATCAATTTATTTCAGGATTATCTCCTTCCCATGAAAGACCACTTCTCCTCCTTCTTCTTGGATTATTTGAATGTGCAACTTCTTAAAGTCAAAAGTGATAGGGTTGTATTAGTATATCCAATCGACTCCAAGAATAATATCCCATTCCCTAATTCCATAACTCTCAAATCATGTTGGAATTAATGGTTCTAAATTCTCCATTTCATTTCCAGATTCCAAAAATTGTTATCCTTGTACAATCGCCTATTATCACTGTAGAGGGTTCTTTGCGCCTTATGTTCCAACCTTAATCTTTCTGCTAACCTCCATTGTATGAAGCTGTAGGTACTACTTGCGTCTATCAAAATATTGACTGACTCTCCTTTTAACTCCCCTTGTAATGTTATGGTTTTCCTCGTCAAACTTTCTGATAGTGTATGTAATGAAACATCTATCACATTATCTGTTGAAATTTTTGCCTCTTCTTGGAGTTCTTTGTCCTCAGGATATTCCTGTTCTTCTTCATCTTCCACCAACACAAATACCACCTGTTGCATCTTGGACATATGTCCTAGGCCAAAATTTTCACCACACTTGAAACACAGCCCCAGGTTGCATCTCCTTTGAACTTCCTGGGTTGATATCTTCCTTGTTTCTCCTCCTCATCCGTCTGCTGGTTTGGTTCCAAGACTGACAAGAGATCTAGAAGGGCCTGATACTATGGTTCCTAGTTTGTCTTAGTCAATTGAATTCTTCCACCTCATCCTGAATTTCCGTTCTATCAAACCTTCTATAGAGCAGTTCACACATCTCGCCCCAAGAGACCTTGCCATTCATTAGCTTGATGCTTTGGAACCATACGTCTCCTTTTCCAGTCAAGTACATTGCTACCACATTTACCTTTTGCTTGTCCTCCACCTGATTTATGAAGAAATACTTGTCACATTTCTGAACCCATTCCCTCGGATTGTTTCCTTCTAAAAAGGATGACTCTAACTTTGGGTGCAAGAAATTGTTCCCATAGCCAAATTTGTTCCACCTATCATTTGAAGGAATCGAGATTTTTCCTCCATTCCAATTCTCATATTTGCATCAGAGTAGGAAGCAATGGTGTTTTGTTAACAATCACCATTGAATCCTCTAGGGTTTTATCCCTTGTCAAGAACTTCACCAACGTTCCGAACCTGGTCTTAAGATCAACAATGTTGGAATCAACCCTCTAACCAAGATCAAGAATGTTGAGTCGACCCTCCCGCTATTCTTTACTATCTAGAGTCACGACTTATAATTCTTGGCATGCACATCCGATAATTGCTTTCCGGAAGTTCTCACCCCATTCTCAGAATCTGATTTCTTGCCTCTTAAGCTGTTCTTCCATTGCTTTCCCATGTGTCCCTTCCACATTATCTTATGATCTTTTGCTTTGATACCAAATGTCAGGATCAAAACTAGAATCCTGATCAAGCGTAAAAATTATCAATACCAGGAGAAAAGAAGAAGAATGAGTGTAGAGAAGTTGAGAGAGAAAAAAAGAGAGAAGCGAGAAGAGATCTAATTGAGAAAGACTTGGGGAGCAAGAAATAGTACCAACATCCACACCTATCTCTGAATTACTTGGCTATATTTATAAGCCATTTCCACCGCCCTAGGCTAATTGAATTTTAATTGTTTTTCTAACTCACTAACTACTAACTACTGCTATGGCTTTGCGATGTCGTTCTTTCTCCAAGCTTGACACAATGCCCTTGACAAGCCACTCTTATTAATTGTGAAAAGTAAATTACTACATCAAGCCCAATCTTAAAATGAGAGAACGAAAATTTGAAAGTGACAAGTCAATATTGGATCATTAATTAATGATGCCATGGGATGGTGTGTGTCGGTAAGAAACATGAAACATGAAACTTTTTTTGTCCTCTAATTTTCTAGTCAACAATTTTTGTATGTGTATTTTTATCCTATTTCAATTTGTACTAGGGAGAGTGGAGCCATTACTTACGATAAATTAGAAAGAAAAAGACATATACTTAAGTCAAAATAGCCAAACAAAATATTAGACCGCCATTAATGTCCAAACCTCTTAATTATTACCCCATTTCAAAAACAAAAGGTTAATTTTTTAATTTGAGTATAATTTTTTTGTTTTCAATTACAATATATTTAATGGATTATTGAATATATAAATTTATATTTATATTTTTTAATTGTAGACTTTATATAATTAAAATTGAATTTTAAATTACATCATAAATTTTTATAAATTTAAAAATATGTTATTTTAATTAAAATTAAATTTAAAATTACGCATTTTAATTTTAATTGTGTCACACAATTGTGACCGAAAGGCCAGAAGATTTGATACGGGGGAGACGCCAAGGGATAGCCAGCCTGCACGGGTGCGGAACATAAGGGGCCGATGATGGGGATTACGTGGCGTGAATTGATTGGATGTTTGACCACTTCAACACCCTACGAGTCTAGACAACAACTCTGATCCAAAGGAGTACCATCACCTGAAAATTCTCCCTCTCTCCGCTTTTTTCCATTTTCCATCTATGAAATTGATAGACCCAGGGTCAGGGCCTTGATCAATGCCAAGTACGGAGGCTTAATTTCCTCAACACGAGGAATTGAATCTTATGATGAGTATTGTCATCAAAATTTTTGATACCCTAGTTGTTATATTTAGGGCAAAGTCTTGAGTTCTGTAGGAAGATTAGTTAAAGATCAGTATCAGCTGTGTGTGTGTTCGATGATTCTTGTAGAAATTTGTAAGCTCAATGGTTAGAGTATGTAAAGGATTTGGTGAGGATTATGTCTTATGTGGGGAATAATAAATGTGGGAATACCTCTCTCTGTGGAAAAAAATCTATGAAATTGATAATCTATGAAATTGATAATTTGAATTTCATAAAATTCAAAAATCTTGACGTCTAGTTTTTTAATTGTTGTGAACAATCTACGTTAATTTTTCTTCAACGAAAAAACATACAAGGCAAACTCGATATTGAAAATTTCTTATTTCTACTTCAATTGTTCTTAAAGTAGTTGTGGTGGACATCAAATAGATAGATAAACAGAGCACAAGTTGCAGTAGTCAATGGCCCATATAGATAGTACAAATTATAACTAACTAAGAAATTGTTTGGAGGCCGAAATTGTGTTTTGGATTCGTGATACGGAACCGGAAAGTTTTTTTTTTTTTTCTTTTTCTTTAGTGAATCAAAGGACTAACAAATTTTATTGTTGGTAAAATTTTCTATATTATTTTGTAAGAAGTTTTGGCTTAATTGGATCTAAAAAGTAGTAAGATGATGATTGTTTTTAGAGAAACTTAGAGCATATATTAATTAATATTTTGGACAAATTTCCAAACCATGCAAATTAGATCATTTGAGGACATAAATAATTCTATTTACTATTGAATGTTTGATTGCTAATACATAAATCAATCTCTTATAAATGTTATGATTACAACTAAATCAACTGGTAATCTAGTAAAAGGTAAAGGTAATTTATACCAGTGGCATTAAATTTGAAATATATATTATTTATTTTATTGTTTTGTTAATCATGAATTCTTGAAATTTTGAATTTCTTTAAAAAAAAATTAGAACTTTATAAAAAATACATATTCATTTTAATTGTAAATGGTAAATTTCTATTTTGTTAAAATCTGGATGAGTTAGCCATAGAACATTCTATCAATTGTCAGAAGGGTTTCCACAAAACTACTGTAGTTAGAGACGATCCAGCGTGCGATTGAGGATGCGATTGTACAGTAGTTTATTATTATTATTTATAGTTCTATGTTCCTATTAAGAGAGGTCGTAGTCCTTTTTTAGAATTTTATCCTCCTTTTGGGAGGTTTTGTCCTCCTTCTTGGAGGTTTTGTGGACCGAGTTTGGGCAGCGGGGTATTCAATGTCAAAAGCAAAATAAAGAATGGTGGCGGATCTGTCATTTTTATCCGATACTTCTACGTGTTGGTTACGATCTTCATATAGAGGCTAACAAGTTAGGCTTTAGTTGCGAAGTTAGGTTTTTAGTTGCTTAGTTAGTATAGTTAGACGATTTTGCTTTTACTGATTATGTGAATCGGTTTTAGTTTCACTATGTGAACTAAGGTTGTGTTTTGCCAGTAAGCAAATTTGTATATGTATTATTTGTTCATATCAATATAATTATCGTTTTCAATAAAAAAATAAAAAAAGCCATAGAACATTCTAATGGTGCTAGAGGTGCTATTGGAGTTGAGTTTGGAAAAACTTATTTTAGATTCACTGGCTATGAACTATTAATCAAAAACTTATTTTAGATTCACTAGGTATGAACTATTTTAAAACGGAGGTTTTATTAATTTATTTTTTAATTGTAGACTTTATATAATTAAAATTGAATTTAAAATTATATCATGAGTTTATATAAATTTAAAACAATGTTATTTTAATTAAAATTAAATTTAAAATTACGCTTTTTATTTGTGTCACACAATTGTGACAGAAATCAGAAGATTAGAAGATTTGATACGTGGGAGAGGCCGAGGGATAGCCAGCCCGCACGGGTGCGGACCATATGGGCCTACGACGCGGATTACGTTGCGTGAATTGATTGGATGTTTGACCACTTCAGCACCCTACGCGTGTAGACAACAACTCTGATCCAAAGTAGCACCATCTCATGAAAATTCTCCCCCTCTCTGCTTTTTTTCCAGGTTCCATTAATATATATTTTCAAATTAAACTGATTGTATTAATGTGGGAAAATGCGATCCCACTCTTCTAAACTTGTATCAATAATATCATGTGATCCCACTCTTCTAATCGAGCAAAATGCGCCTGTATCGAGTTGTGTGACAGTGAACGCTAAATCGTAAGATCGAATTTAAATATTCTATTTTGCGCAAATTTCATCGCATAAGCACTTTCGCTTATTTTTACGTGATTTGTGAGTTATTACACGCGATCGAGTTTACTCGGTCTGGGTGGTAATGATTACGGGTATTTTTACTTAGTTTGTGAGTTATTACTGAGAATAGTTTATTCAGTCTTGACACTTGATAACAATTGCAGCTTCTTAATCAGAAAAGAAAGTGTGCCTGCATCACTCTAGTTATCGAAATTAATACATATGAAAAGGAAAGTGTGACACAAAGAAAAAGACAGTTAAATGCGTAAGAAATTATTTCTGCAACTTGAACTAATAACCTCAAGTCATATGATAACAGTTCTTATAATTGCTTCAAAACTCTTCTTGAGTTAAAATTAATACATATCATACAAGAAAGAAAGAAAGAAAGAACGAACGAACGAAGAAAGACAAAAAAAAACCACCATGGGATGAGAAAACAACTTTCAGAAAGTAGCTCGGGAAAATGACGTTCACATTGGATCTTTGAAATGAAGTGTTAAGTGTGAACGCCTAGCATGTTGCATTTGAAAACTGCACTTGAAAGCTACCTTTCTCTATAAAAATCTATTAATATGTATTATTTATTATGATTTCACATTGATGTTTTTAAAAATAGGTAAATAAATCATACTATATGCGAAATCATGATATGTCACTATTTACTAACACAAAAATGAAAGTTTGATCAAGCACTATTCGTCCATCAATTTGGGACTTAGTTTTAATTTTTTTCTTTTATATTAAAAAAATTTCAATTTAATATGTTAACTTGTAATTTTAATTCTAATAAAATCAAATCAAACTAAACTTAATAAATTCAATCACGTAATTTGCACACATCTAGGAAACAACCAAAATGAAAATGTAAATTACAAACAAAACTTTGAACTTTTAATTGTTAGCAAAATGCTTCCTAAAGCATAATTTTTCATTTTATCATTCCAACTTTATAATTTTCACAATATATATTAATTTTTATTATTTATTAAAAATATATTATGAATAAACAAAATTATTTGTCAACTACCCAAATTACAAAATGTCTAAATCAGTTAAGGGCACCAAGTGTTTGAATTTTTCTTTTAATTTTTAATTTTAATTTGGGCCAAAGGACCTGGACATGCTAGAGCAACAGCTGACAAAATTACGTCATGGGTACATAGTTCCCTAATTGATGAGTCCGTATAGATTACATTGAATCCAGTGAAGAGAAAGTAATGTACAGAGTATCCAGACGCTGAGATGCACTTCCTCAACTTAACTCATTTTTGACTCATTCCAAACTTTTGCAGCATCCTAATTATTATCCAGCACTTAAACCATTACAATTTTTGTTTTTTTAGGTATTCTTATATTTACTGCTGTGTATATCTTAAACTTTATTTTAAATAATAATCTGTAGGCCCGTAGACAAAAAAAATTCTAACTCTTCACTAATTATAGTTTGTGAAGTTTAAACCGTAATCTTTCTTAAAATTGCTCTCAAATTGAACAACTGATCTAGCCCTCGGGCTTCAGTGCTTCTGTTTAGCCCAAAGCAGTCATTTCCCTGAATTTTATCTCAACCCGAATCTTTGTCTTGTCATTAGTTCTCAGACTCCGTGTCATCCACTGTTTATCACCCCATTTGTTACCTTTCCAGCTGAGTCAAGAGAATTTGTCTCGAAGAACCGAAGACTAGAACTAAGTCAAGTCAACTCAAGGCAAAGCTGATAAGATTCTTGCTGTACATGTAAGAAACAAGTACCCTTTTCTGTATTTCTACCTTGATTTCCAGATTTCTTCAACTGAGCTGACTGATTTTGGAGCTATATCGTATGTAGGACTGCTCGTTCAAGTTTCCTACTGGAATATGCAAGTAATTTTTATTCTATCCTTTAAGATTTTAATCTTTGTTTTTGTGATTTCTGCCTTTAAAACTTTCAAGAAATTATTCTTTTTAATGGTTTTGGACTTGGGTTGAGCTTAGTTTTTAGTGGGTATGATCTTGTTGATGGCTGAGGAGTTGACTTCGAGTCTTGGTTTTTGCTTTCGGAATTAGGCCCCTTTTTTTGGGAAAACAAATATTGGTTGAATTCCTCTTTAGGTGATTCCACTTTGGAGCTTCTTTTATTAGTTCGTTGCTTCTTTTTTGCTTAAGTATTTGGGAACTCTGAAAATTCTGGAGCTGGACTCCGTATGCTGTGTAATTTTGTGCAATTTTTTTTTTTATGATTATTTCGGTCATAATTGTAATTTTGTTTGCAGAAATTTTACTTACTCTTCTGCCACATGGTTTATTGCCCATGAGAATTTAGAACCGACTGTTGTCATATTCGCTAAATTTAGAAACCGTTCTGATTGGCAAGGTACCTTCTATAAGGCGAATTGTTTCTGGTATGGAGGAATTTCATGCGTTTTTGGAGAATGAATGTTGTAACTCGTGAGTTTAAATCAAGAAGAAACTAGCGGATAGTTATGGATAGTGGAAATGAAAATTTATCGTCCTTGAGCTTTGCTTCATCATCATATACATCAAATGGTTCCAGTTGCCAGACATCTGCTGGCTGTGAGCCAGGGGCCTGTCTTGAATTATTAAGCTTGACTAAATTAAGTGGTAGTCTTGAGAAGCTTTTGATTGATACTGAGTTCGACTACAGTGATGCGGTGATAGTTGTTGATGGAACTTCTGTGGCTGTAAATCGCTGCATTTTGGCTTCGCGGAGTCAATTTTTCCATGACCTGTTTAAGAAGAGCAACGTAAGCTCTTCAAATGACAGTAAACCAACATATGACATGAAGGAATTGGTTCCTAATGCCAGGATAGGATATGAAACATTCATGGTTTACTTGAATTATGTCTACACTGGAAAGCTTAAGCCACCACTGCCTGAGGTTTCCACATGTGTTGATGGGTCTTGTCCTCATGATGCTTGTGGACCGGCAATTAATTATGCAGTGGAGTTAATGTATGCTTCTACCACATTTCAGATGAAAGAACTTGTGTTGTCGTCCCAGGTATGTCAGTATTTAAAATGCAACAGTGGTTAGAAAAAGTCTTGATGCTATGCTAATGTCCTTCCGCTCCTCTTTTGTTTGAATGACACCTTTTGTGTTGTTTCTATCAAATATTTCCAAGCTTAATCTAGAATGATGCTCGTAATGTCAATTGATTTCAAATCCAATTTGGTAAACTGATAATTCATGGGGTCAATGTAGTACACGATTCCCTGGAATTACAAATTTACTTTATTCCAGGCCAGATATAAATCCAATGCACCGATCAAGAAATGAATGAATTGTGCACAAAAACTAGAGATAAAAAGGAAACTTTGTCTGCTCTGTTAGTATGAGGTGTACAAATTACAGTTGAGATCAAATGATATATATTATTTGCTCACCATTGTTGAGGCTTCTGTTTTTCTACACATAAAACTCTTGAAAGTCAGTTTCATTGGTCGCTTATGTTATCAACCAGTAACTAGCAATCTGCAAATTTATGTGCTGAGGAAGGATATTACTTCATTAGACCAGTTTCAACTCATCAATTCATTTCCTAGTGTTTCTAGTTGTTGAGGATGGAGATATACCTCTGAATGATCTGCTCATAGCAATCATGGACATCATGTTTGATAATACTACCCCACTACTACAAACAAGTTGTTCAAGAACAATGAGTCTATCATTATATTTGTAATTTTCTAAAGATTTGAATACTATAGGAAATTCTAATTCCTACTTACAATACTCTAAGTGTAAGCTTTGGCTTAGTAAAATAGGAGAATAGTAAGACTTTCTTTTCACAGGAAATATTTATAACATGATTATTCCCGCAGAAGTTTGCATCATGAAGAATATCAATGGGTGAATGAGATGATGCTGAACTGTCTACAAACTGTCTTTCCTTCAATGAAACCTCAACCAACATCACCTGAATACCTGTTATTTGTTTTCTATCTGCATTCTTCAATGCTTCTTCTTAAAATAATTGCAAAAATCGATTTTTTATCTCAACCATTATGATTTATAGCTGAATGTTAAGTTGCATTCCATTTCTAAGGACTTCTAATTCTTTCTCTGTTGACAAATTAACTATTTTTTAATCTGCATATGTATAGCTTTAAGCTTTTGTCCAACTTTAGATGCTTTAAGTTTCAAGATCCTGCTCAACTCATGTTCATTCTATGCTACAAATCAAGTTTCTTTTGCTTGTGTTTTATGTATTACCCCCTTTGCCAATTTTAAGTTTCTTCTTAAACAATTTTTTAAGATTGTTGTCCGTTCATTTTGTTAACATATGGAAGAGAAGGGATTTTCTTTTTGCCATATCACCTTCCGAGTAAGAATTGTATTTATTCCTTTTACAGCGTCGACTTCTCAACTTTGTTGACAAAGCATTTGTGGAAGATGTAATTCCAATTGCAGTGGTAGCCTTCCATTGCCAGCTGGACCAGCTCCTATCACACAGTGCCCAGAGAATAGCTCGTTCAGATCTAGATGACATCACTCTTGAGAAAGAGCTGCCTCCTGAAGTTCTGAGTGAAATCAAATCTTTCAGAAAGCAATCTATCCAAGCCATGGAGCATGATACTCGTGTGGAGAACTTAGGATATGACAAAAGAATCAGAAGGATTCACAAAGCGTTGGACTCTGATGATGTAGAATTACTGAAGTTACTTCTGGATGAATCTGATGTCACTTTAGATGATGCTTTTGCTCTTCATTATGCTGCAGCCTATTGTAACCCTAAAGTCCTGAGTGAGCTTCTTAGTCTGGGTAACGCTGATCTCAACCTTAGAAATTCTCGAGGATATACAGTGATTCATATAGCAGCTAGGCGCAAGAATTCATCAGTGATTGTTGGCCTATTGAACAAGGGAGCATCTGTTTCAGATTCAACTTTTGATGGAAGAACAGCAATTACAATTTCCAGGAGACTGACTCGGCCAAAAGAATACAATGAATCAACAAAGCAGGGTCAGGAAATTAATGAAGACAAATTATGTATTGATGTATTGGAGAGAGAGATGAGGAGAAATCCATTGGCTGGTAATATGTCTATGTCATCAATGATGGTGGCAGATGATTTGGTTATGAGGCTGCTTCTCCTTGAAAACAGAGGTAATATTTCTATTGAAAGTACAAGTTTGTTCACTTGGTTCAGAATCACATCTATTGTCCATTTACCGTTCGCATGTCATATGGAATAAAAATTCATAACGTGCAATATCTGATAGACTGATATGTCCATGTTTTAGCATAAAATCCCTCACCCCTTTGACAATATATGCAGCCTAAGTTTTGAATGTTCTTTAATAACTTAAAGATACTCGTGCAGTTATACCAACCACCATTTATGATGACATTGGCTCTTGAAGTCTGTTTTCTTCATCTTAAACTTTTGCATTTGTTTTCAGTCTGCATTAAAGTCAGCAAATATGTACACTTTAGCTTCTTCATGCATTTGCTTTTGCTAATCTTCAGTGCTGAAGCTGATTTCCAATCATTACATATGCGTATTAAGCCTCTTCTCTAAGCACAACATTTGCCAAATTTTTATTTTACTATTCTATTTTCATGGGACAAATCATGTAAGTGTAGAACCTCATATCTGCCTAATTAACTTTTTGGATTTATTGCAGTGGCACTTGCACGAGTATTATTTCCACGAGAAGCTAGGCTAGCAATGGAAATTGCAAATGCACATTCAACATCAGAATTTCCTGGAATTTCAGCATCTAAAGCATTCTGTGGAAATTTGAGAGAGGTTGATTTGAATGAAATACCTCATGAACAAGTAAAACGACTGCAGTTAAGATTACAAGCCCTGCAAAAGACGGGTAAGTATCAGCTCAAGTACCCTTCACCTTTGTAGCTTAAGATTATTATGTGACAAGTCTAGTGAATGATGTGTAATCTATATAAAGTTTAGTGGTTCTACATTGTCATTGAGATATGTGAAAAATGGAAATGACTAATGGCATACTCACTAAGAGTAGTCGATGCAGGCTTCATTTTTTAGCCATTTTATATACTTTTAAGCTCAGAAGAAAATTGCAATGCTCTCTGGATAACTGCAAAGTGAACTAGCCGGCAGAAACTATTACTCCTCCCTTTCCTTTTCCTGACTTGCATTTTATTCTTCTGGTTATGCAATTTTTTTTTTTTTGATTGGAAAGATAAAACCTGTATCCTTTGCTAACCAAGAATATTACTATACCTCACAAAGCATTGAAAATATGTCAAAATTTCCTGGCTGTTTGTGGCGTGGAGGAAGGACAGCTATTTGTCATTCCTCTTTGGATCTCGAGTTTTTACAGACATCACTTCTCATGGAAAGTAAAGTTGTCTGCAGTTCTTCTATCAATCAGACTAAAGAGTAAAGAAGAAACAAGTAATAATGAAATAAGAGAACTGAGTTCATACAAACTTTTGATTAGTCCCTCATGTTAAGTTTTGGAGAAAGTAAAGGTCAAAGCAAAATTAAGAAATGAGGATCTTCTAGGCGATCTTCTTGTATTACAAACGTTGACAAAAGTTGAATAGATGAATTTAGTATCACTAAAAGCTGATGTTTTGATGACATGGGAAAATATAAGGTTTCATATGCAATTACATACTTTTGTAATTAATGACTTATGAAGGTTCTCATCTTAATAAGTTCATTTCTGATAGTTGTATTTGTTCTTGTGTCAGTGGAGACTGGTAAGCGGTTTTTCCCCAATTGCTCAGAGGTACTGGATAGGTTCTTGGAGGATGAGATGCAAGAAACTCTTCTATTGGAGAAGGTTCCACTAGAGGAGCAAAGTGGGAAGAAGATGAGGTACATGGAACTCAAAGATGAAGTGATGAAGGCATTCGATAAAGATAAAGCTGAAATTAACTGGGTGAGCTTTTCCTCATCTTCATCTTGCTCGTCTTCTCCCAAGGCTAGTGTCAAACAGAAAGTGCGGAAAAAACAATTTCACTAAGTTTTTTGCTTAACTACAGTTAGCAAGTTTGAGAAAGTCATATCTCATGAATTTTTATGCATATTTTCCTTGTAGTTAGGTCTACTTTGTTGCTTGTACAGCTGTATCTTGATGAGAAGTGCACTAGCCAAGAGACCATGTATTGTCCTTTTTTATCTCGTTGAATATGAACACGCACATTGTTCTGGTTTCTATTGATTTAGAGGTTGTAACCTAATGTGAGAAAGTCATATCCCACGAACAAACATATGCATATTGTCCCTGTAGTTATACATTTTTGTGTGTACATATGTATCTTGATGGTGAGCTGAGTTAGAAGAGATTTTGTACTGTTCTTTTTGATCTTTCACTGGAAATGAACAAGCATATTGTAGTCCGGTTTCTGTTGATTTAGAGATTGTATCCAAGTATTGTGATTCCTATTCAGGTTTCAGGATCCTTGCTTTGTTCCCTTGATGAAGCACTACTCCTCAGCCCTGTTATGAGAATTTTTGCTTCCATTATTAGAATTGGCTTTCTTATTCAGTTGCTGTTTTGAGATATTTACAGTTGATAGTGCTTCAAACTGTCAAGAGCAAAAGCTGAACCTGAAACTCCGATGGAGTATAGTCTTAGTTATTTCAGAAGCGTACATGTGATATTCTATGTTTCTTGCTTGATTTGAAAAAAATGCTTGGCTATGGTGCATTTCTGAAGGAGCCACATAAGCTATTTAAAATAATGGGTTCTTTCCTTACTCTTATTCCTTTCGTTTCTCTTTTTAACTAAATCTGCTGAGCAGGACTTAAGAGTTGGGAGCAATTTTAAATGAAAACAAATAAGAGCAAGACATGTTTATGGCGGTTCTTTGAGATCAATCCATTCCACATTTTGACTGATAATCACAATCATATTGAAAAGCTTTCCAACCTACTATGCCAAATTTGTTTCTGACGATTTAACTATGTACATCTCTGAAATAGTATGTGTGCATATTGCAACTACTCACTTTAGATTTATCTGGGAGTATACATCTTTTTGTTGTGCAAAGTTGCATATTCTTGTGTCAAATGAGGCAAAAGAAGTGAAGGGAGCCCCAAGTGGCCATTATGGCAACTCCAGCCGTGCAGCAACTTCCTTCAGTGGCAAACTAAACAAAAAAATCTCGAATTTAGTGATCCAATGGTCAATTTATCATCCCTTATATCTCTATCTCTGTTAACCATCAAAGGCTTATTCACTAATTCCTTTCTTTACATCGGTGTGACCATCATTTTCAACTAAGGTACCTACCAACCATTAACATGGCGTATTCATGCTTTGACCATTACTGGATTTTACAAACTCTAGCACAGAGGAAACCATCTCTTCCATACCAAGATCCGCTGTTGTATCCACAGCAATCTTGGGCACTTGACCAACATCATACTCCCAACAACCTGCATAGTTCTCCAACAGTTTCTCCATATCATGCCAACTCCTTGGCTTGTGCCAACTTGATCCATCAGTTACACCCCTCAACTCAATCCGTCTACGCCATTCAGCCTCATTCTTCGGCTTACATTCGACTACAACAAGGCGACTGTCATGATCAGCTGCCATCTGGATTAGCCTGTCTAGGTGTGCACTACGAGAGAGAGGCGAATCAATGACTACACTAAGCCCCAAACTGAGCTGAGTTGAGGCCACCTGCCAGATAACTTGGTAGGACAAGTCATTCAGGAGTTTAGATGCTTTATCTGGAGTGGCTACCATGAGGGCTTCTTCAAGTGTTTTTGTGCAGTCCCTGAAGTGGTCTTTGTCTATAAGAGGGCATTTGAGAGCCTTGGCTATGGAGTGGGCTAATGTGGTCTTACCACTTCCTGGATGACCTTTCATTGCTATGATAATTGGCCTTTCATCATCACCATCTCCATGATTCACAGCCGTTTTCTGTTTGTCCATGCACTGAATTTTGATAAAATCAACAAATTTGTGAAATCATGCGTACAAGGTAGATGGAGGAACTCTATCCATTTCAAGTGGTGTCCTACGGAAGACACGAAGTAAATGTAAGTCTTTGCCCAGGTATCCACACAACTTTATCATCATCTTTGTGTGTTGGCAGCTTCTCATCTCACGAGAAAACAAATGAAATTAATTATCAACGTTGTTAAAAATCTCTAAAGGAGATTAAGGTGCCCTGTTGGATACGCATAAACTTCATATTCCAATAGAGAAAGGCAAGAGCAAATTAACAATAATATCTTGGGATGGAGATGGCCCAATGCTCATTCATAGTGCCTGCTCTTGGGCAGGATATTGTCAAAGACTAAGTCCAAAAGGGTAGAATTGAGCAGGATGGAGATAAGCGGGGTCCAAATGAAATTAAAGAAACTAAAGACGGCATTGTTCTACTTAAAGAGGGGGCAAAAAGGAAAAATCAGAAGCAACGGTGCAGATTAAATGAAGTTGTTTTGATCCAATGGCCACGGATTATTCTTGTAGCTGAAAATGGAAGTTATAAGTAGTGGAATGAGTATAGTGGAGTAGGCAGAATTTGTGTGATTTTTTCCTTCTTAATTTTCATATCTTTTCCCATTTTTTTCCTAATTCTATAATTCTTCCCTGCCAAATTTGGACTGTATTTCTTGTTTTGACAATTTGGTATAAGAGCTTATGAGCCTTGGACTAAACATGGCTGAATCTACTAGATTTAGAACCTTGGAAAATCAAATGAAGAAACAATAAACCACTCAACTTAGAATCCAAGAACTGCTGAAGGGGTTGTTGAAATCCCAGAAACTCTGGATGCTAAACTAGAGGCTAATAATAAGAAAAATGAGGAGAAGGTAGCTAGTCCGAAATCCAAAATGTTAGCTCTAATGAAGTTGGTATATAACAAGGAAAAGGAGGTGGAGTATGAAAATGTTCGTAATGTGGATAGAACCCTTTGTTTCCTACACCAGCTCAAAAAGCTAGAGAAGAATTGGAGTCAAATTTATGGTTCAACGAGGTCCAAAAGTTGGTGGATCACTCATCCAAAATTGAATTACCCATATTTGATGAAGAAGCACCTAGAGAGTGGTTGAGAAAATGCTAAAAGTACTTCTTCATTTACCAGATTCCAGAGAATCAAAGAATGAATGTAGTTGAGATACACTTGAAGTCAAGGTCGTGATCCGTATCAAGGGACTGTTGGCTAAGGGTACAATTTATTGGGAGGAGTTCTCTAACACCGGACGAAGAGGTTTGGAGATCAAGCATTTACAGAAGAGGTAGAGGAATTCAATATGTTGAACCAAGAGGGGACACTTAGGGAGTGTCAAGAGAAGTTTGATGAGCTTAGATCGTTGATGCTGATCAAAGATCCCCACTTATTAGAGGCTTATTTTGTATCTAGCTTCATCGCTGAAGTTAGAGGAAATCAAGCCAATGTTGAGGTTGTCAAGTCCGCTTCTATTAGAGGCATTTGAGATTATTGAGGTGCATGAGCGCCTCTGAAATCATGAGTAAGCGCCATAAATTCGCAGAAGGAGTTCAATGGAAGGATCAAAAGGAATGCTAGTGGTGGGGTTGGTGGTTAAAGTGAACTCCAGGAGACAGATAAGAAAAGGAGAGAAAGTGGAGAAGACATGAAAGTAACACCACAAGAGATACAATGTAAGAAACAATCACCTATGTTTCAAATGTGGTGATAAACACCATCTAGGCCATCAATGTAAGTATGGCGCTTGAATTTAATGGTCGTAGAGGATGAGGATGACTTTGAGGATGCCATTGGATAGCAGGATGAGCAGATAGGGAAACTTGGAAAATGTATGAGTTAACACTTTGTTCTTTAAATGCCTCTCTTAATAGGAAAACTATATGGTTACAAGGCTTAATTGAAGGACATGTGATTAGTATGTTGGTTGACACCGAAGTTCTCAATCATTTGTTAATCCTAATAGTAGAGAAGCTTAATCTAAAATTGAGAACACCGAACCTCCGATAGAAGTTATAACAGAGGGTAGTTCTGTATGAGCCATGCTATATATAGAAGGATAAAATGGGAGTTTAGACTTACAAATTTTCATATGATCTTAGGATATTAAACATAGGGGAGTGGGAAGTAATTGTGGGAGTGGATTGGATGTATCAATATAGTCCAATATTCTTTGAGTTTAAACAGCTTCAGGTTTGCTTGTCTATAGATAATGAAACTATATTACTTGAGGGAGTTGTGGAATTTCAGAAACTAAAACTCATGAGTGAAAAGCTATAAAATAGTGCAGAATCAAGAGTTCGACTAGCTAGCTCATTAAGTTTACTCATAGCTCAAAATGAAAATTCATGCACCTTGCCTAATGAATTCTCCAAGTTACTGACTCATTTTTCTGATGTATTTGATACCCCATCTGCCCTACCTCTTGAAAAAAATAAAAGAATGGACTATGCTATACCACTCAAACCAAATTCACAACCTTTTAAGATCAAGCCTTATATGTACCCACATTTCCAAAAGAATGAGATAGAGATGCAAGTGATTGAGATGCTTCAAAATGGCATTGTGCAATAAATTAAAAGTCCATTTGGATCTCCAGTCTTGTAGTGAGGAAAAAGGATGGAGCTTGGCACTTCTGTTGACTACAGGCATTTAAACTTTAACAGCTTAAATATCCCATACCACATATTGAGGAACTTTTAGTTGAAGTATTTGGATCAAAAGTCTATTCCAAAATAGACTTGAAATTTGGATATCATCAGGTAAGAGTTAAACCCTAAAATGTGCATAAAACCCTGTCTTTGTCAAGACAGCGGTTTCGATACTTCAAATAGGCAACTGGACCCCGGAGGTCTTTGTTCTCCTGTCCTAACCTAGAAATGGTATCTTGAAACTCAGCATGTGCAGCTTCAAGTGTGTTAACTTTCTCATGCAAATTAGTAATAGCAACCTTTGATGATAATGAATGATCCTGATATGATGAAAATTGAATAAAAATCAGTACTTTACCCGCTAAGAGCAACCAAATTAATTATCCTTACAAACATTTAATAAAAAGAAATAAAAAAGGCCTAAGAGCTAGCCTCATTCTGACTGCCTCCACCCTGAGCTGAAGTCCCCACCTTAGCTTGACCCTTTGGCGCCTCAACCTCTGCAGCCCTAGACAGATTTGCTACAAATTTGCCAAAGTCCTGTGTAATCTTTTTCACTAACAACTTGGCGAACTCCCCTTGGTTAATGGGTGCGCGCGCTTGCATCTCTGCTTTCTTCTTTTAGGCTGGCAGAGAAGACACCTCTTCCTCCAACTTCTCATCGACTTCACAAATACAAACATCTCTTTTCCCATTTTTCCTAGCTTCAAAAGAGGCCGCTGCCTTCTTAAGTTGAGCAACTTCACCGCAATTTGAGACCTCAGCTGATCATTTGCTCCCGAGAATGAATTCACCCATGAAGCCAATGCTCGTGACTCAAATCAACCACCCATTGCGTACATTTTTAGATATATATTCTCGAGACAACACAAAAAAAAAAAGAAGAAAATTTTACCCGTGGAATGTAATAACGAAAATTATTGTTCGTGTCGACCATCGACATCTCGCCCAACCTCCTTTGATAGTTATCCAAGCCCTCAATTTTAAGCACTTCATCTTCTAGGCTTGGCGAAATACAACACTGCCTCGAGGCTATATCCTCGCCGCCTCACTTGTCTTCTTTCCTTGGCAAGCATCTTCACCCTTTTCTTTTTAACCGAGACCCAATCTCAACCACTTTCTCATCGCCTTTCCTCTTTCAAGGCTCCCCATCTCCACTTTTTTGTAACAACAACATCCTCAAAGATTAGAACGCTCCTCATTCGCAATCATCTCGATAATCAAATCGCCGAACTTCACCACTGCAATACACAACACACACAAGATCAACACATGCAATAGAAACACAAATTCACTATAACATATGAAAACCCTACCCTTCGCCTCATCCTTTCTGGCAGATTACACTATCAGAGATTCATTTTGCGCAATGGCCGGACTAATTTATACTTAACTGTGTCTCTTCGTAATTGCTAATCCTTTCATCTCGAATCAAGCACGGGTTCTCGCTTCTCCGATTTAGATATGCATCATTTGCATCTCCACAAAACTATCCCGTCTTCAGCCTACAAGCCTTAGATTTTATAAAGAAAAACATTCTTTTTCATTCATGGGTAAGGCCTCACAACCTTGCTCTTGGATCTTGGAAAACGCAAATTACCCTATGAAAAATTTATGATTTCTTCATGCAAAAAATATCTAAAAAGATCTACAAAACTTTTACATTTCCTTCTCAAAGATAGAACCTCAAATCCAATAATGGTTCTTACGAATTAGGCGCCAATTAGGCTACAAATATCCCATAATAATCTAAGATGTCAACCACAAGTTGGCAAACAGAAACCTAATACCGCTAGGTGTTCTTCATATATGGCAAGATACCTCACCGGAGGGTCACATGCCTTACTTTCACTACCAAACGACACTGTATTCTTTAGGAATATGGAACATCTTTCGAGTTCTCTAACATTAGCCTTCTCAAAAACTAACGAGCAGAGTCTCAAGAAGTGGGCACAAACTTAGAGGATACCCCACTATCGAGGTCAAGAACAAATTCCTCCAATTCTTCCAAAGAACTTATCGCTCTGATGAAACAATCCTACCCTAAACACTACCATTTTCTTCTTAACTTGACACAACCAAAACCCTTTTTCCTTGTTACTCTCCTACTACTTGCACTACAGGAGACTTGCAAGATTTACTGTTAAATTAGGATATGTGATTTAGTTTCCTAGAATAGTTGTGGTACAGCTGTATTAGAACTGTAATTACTTTATTCTCTAGGACTCTAGGATTTCTTACCTTATTTTTAGTCTCTTGTATAGCTATAAATCAGTACATGTAATCGACCAAGAAATATAACCGCTAATAATTTCGCTTGCATGGTATCGAGCCTAAACCCTATTTTCTACATCTCTAGCCGTCATCTATACCTATTTTGTCCTCGCATCTTTGCAGAGCCTTCATCGGCCACCACACTTGATTTATCAGCTTTATTTGTCGCAGCTTTTTCCTACAAAGAAATTTTTTTTTGGCGCAAGCAGAGTCCCAACCTCTCAAATTTTCTTCTCTATCTATTTATCATGTCTCAAACCTCGTGGACAACCGATACTATAACTCTTCATCCCTCCACACACCCTACTCAAATTCCTCTCGAATCTCACTTTATTCAGATTACTACAATTAAATCGAATGGAGAGAATTTCTTGCGCTGGTCCCAATTAGTGCGCATGTTTGTCCGTGGTAGCTGGTAGGGCAAGATGGGATATTTGATCGGGAAAAGACAACTCGCACTTGGTGATTCTAGCTATGCCAAGTGGGACGCAGAAACTCATGGTGATGACATGGTTGGTGAATTCCATGGAGGAAGATATAAGCTCCAACTATATGTGCTATCATACACCAAGGAGCTTTGGGACAATGTTAGTCAAATGTACTCGGACTTGGGGAATCAATCTCAAGTATATGAGCTAACCTCGCAATTAGAAGAAATTGGTCAAGGTGAGAATTCTATCACTAAGTATTTTAACTCCTTGAAACGTCGTGGCAAGACTTGGATATGTTCAATACTTATGAATGGCGATGTACACATGATTTTGACCATTATAAAAATGGTGGAGGATAATCGATTTTTAAGTTTCTTATTGGACTTAATGTGGAGTTTGATGAGGTTAGAGGAGGATCATTGGAAGACAACCGCCCCATCTCTTGGTGAAGTGTTCTCTCAAGTCCGCCGTGAGGAAAGTCGTCGCCTTGTTATGCTTGGCAAGAGAACCTCAAGCTTCTATTGAAAACTCGCTCTTGCAATGCAAAGAATTCGCCAACACAAGAAATCGATGAAAAATCTCGTGTTTGGTGTGACTATTGCAACAAACCACGCCATACACGTGAGACATGCCTGAAACTTCATGGTAAACCACCTAACCGGAAAGGCTCTCATGAGGGATTTAATAAGAATCCTAGTGCACATGAGGCCAACTTGACCACCTCGACAAAGAGCAAATTGATCAACTACTCAAACCGGCAAGGTCAACTTTGGTTCAGCAAGTGCTCCTAATGCTTCGTGGCTCAAGCGGTACTACTTCTAAGGCATTTTCCCGTCCCTCCCTAAATTATTCTCGCTTCTTGGATTGCAGATTCAAGCCTCTCACCATATGACAAGTTTGTCTAACCTATTTTCCTCTTACTATCCCCGCTCGCCATGAAAAATTCATATCGCAGATGGCTCTTACTCTTCTATAGCCGGCAAAGGTTTGGTAAATCTTACGGAAAATATTTCCTTAAAGAATGTCTTACATGTTCCCAAACTTACTTGTAATCTACTATCGATAGGAAATTCGCAAAGACACTAATCGTTGTATTATATTTTGAACCATACTGTGTCTTCCAGACTCGACCTTACAAGATGATTGGCGCTAAATTAATCAATGGCCTCTATATTTTTGAAGATCACAAGTCCGAGAATAAAGGAGCTCAAGGGTTGAGTAGTATCATTCAATCCAAATTTATGAATAAAGTTATGCTTTGGCATTATAGGTTAGGTCATCCTAGCTTTCCTTATCTTAAAAAATCTTCCCTAATTTATTTAAAGCAGAGATCGTTTCTAAATTAGTTTGTGAAAACTGCATTTTATCTAAGAGTCATAAGACCGCTCATTGTCCAAAATTATCAAGCCTCCAAACCATTTTACTTAATCCATAGTGACATTTGGGGTCCGCAAGGATCCATACTCCTCAAATAAGAAATGGTTTGTGACGCTTATTGATGATCATACCCGCTTATGTTGGGTTTACTTGATGTCAAAAATCAAGTTGAAAAATCTTTAAAATGTTTTACTCTATGCTTGAGAATCTTTTGAAACTGTAATTGGGATTCTTCAAACAGATAATGGAATCAATACTTTAAAGGAATTCTTGGAGATTTTTTTAATGAGAAAGTGGATTCATCATCAAACCACTTGTGTTAATACCCTCAACAAAATGGTATTGCGAACTAAAAATAAACATCTTCTTGAAGTCTCTCGGCTATTATGTTTTCCATGAATGTTCCTAAATATTTATGGGGAAGTCGCTTTAATCGCAGCTTACCTTATTAATCGAATGCCTACTCGTGTTCTCAATTTTATTACTCCCTTGAGCGTATGAAATCATGTTTTCCAAAGATCCCGCCTCCTTCTACTCTTCCTCTTAAAATATTTGGGTGCATAGCATATGTTTACACCAATCCTAAAGGGAGATCTAAACTTGATCCAAGGCTGAAAATGTATTTTTGTTGGTTATGCTTCTAGCCAAAAGTGGATATAAGTGCTTTAATCCTAACACTAAAAATAGTTGTTTCTATGGATGTTACTTTTCTTGAAAATAAACCTTTTTTTAAGAAAATTTCTCTTCAGGGGGAGATAGGAAAAGAAGGAAATTTTTGGGAAGATATGTCTACTACTCCTTTACCTAAAACCATTGACTCTACTGAAGAAGAAATCAGTAATATTGAAGAATCGCTGGCCAAACCTTTCAATCCTCGACAGGGAGAAATACTACCCAAAGCTTCTATCAACATGGTAAAGAGACCTAGTTTGTTCAAGGAAGAAAGGTCATTAAAAATACAAGAAGAACACTTTCTTTAGCACTGTGTCAATCAACTTCTCGAGAACAACTCAAACCTGTGTGCATAACATTAATTCGCTCATATTGAACAAAATGTTGATTCACTTCCTTTCCAAGTACCTAATAATCGAGCCTAGTGATCTAGATATTCCTATTGCTATTAGGAAAGCTAAACGCACCCATCATCCTATATCCCGATATCTTTCACATGCTAAACTCTCAATAAAACATAATGCCTTTATATCTAAATTATCTAACTTGTTTATCCCGAGAAACATACAAGAAGCACTTGATGATCCCGATCGAAATCAGTTATGGAGGAGATTAATCCTCTGAAGAAGAACGGGACATGGGAAGTTGTTGATTCACGCAAAAAGCAAAAAATTGTCTGGTGTAAATGGGTGTTTACAGTAAAGACTAAGGCAGATGAGAGTATTGAAAGATACAAGGCGAGATTAGTTGTTAAAGGGTTTACTCAAACCTACGGGATTGATTATCGTGAAACCTTCTCTCCGCTGCAAAAATCAATTCCATCCGAGTACTATTGTCTTTAGTCGCTAACTATGATCGCCATTACATCGCTTGATGTCAAGAATGCATTCCCGAACGGGGATTTAGAGGAAGAAGTGTTCATGAGCCTACCTCCGTGATTTGAGATGATGATGGGACAAGATAAAGTCTCAGAACCGAAAAATCTCTATATGGCCTTAAACAAATCTCCAAGAGCTTGGTTTGAACGCTTTAGAAAAGCAAGAAAAACATGATTATCCGCAAGGCCAAGCCGATCACACAATGTTTTATAAACATTCGGAGAAATGTAAGATATCTATCTTAATTGTCTATGTGGATGATATTATCTTGACCTGATGATGTGGATGAAATAGCGGACTTGAAGAAGAAATTGGCACAAGACTTTGAGATTAAAGATTTGGGATTATTAAAGTATTTTCTTGGTATGGAGTTTGCCGATCAAAGAAGGGTATCTTTGTAAACCAAAGGAAATATATCCTGATCTTCAAAGAAACAGTCTTCTAGGGTGTAAAGTCGTGGATACTCCACTTGATGCTAATTTGAGACTTAATCTAGCTACACTGAAAAGGTGGTTGATAAGTGAAAATTTCAAAGACTTGTAGGGAAATTAATCTACTTGTCACATACCCGCCCGTGATATTGCCTTTGGCTGTGAGTATGGTTAGCCGCTTTATGCATTCACCGGTCAAGAACACTTTGATGCAATTTATAGAATTCGAGATATCTTAAAGGAACCCCGGAAGTGGTCTTATGTTTCTAAGAATAACAATTTACAAATAGAAGTCTACACCGATGCAGATTGGGCCGGTTGCACTATTGACAGATCGCTCTACTTCGTGCCACGCACCTTTGTTGGAGGAAATCTTATCACGTGGCGAAGTAAAAATGTAATGTAGTGGCTCAAGTAGTGCCGAGGCCAGTTCAGTCCCTTGCTCATGGGATTAGCGAGGCAATTTGGTTAAAAGATTGTTTGAAGAACTAAAGGTTTCGTATCTCATCCTACGGCGTGTATTGTGATAATAAAGCACCTATCTCAATCGCCACAATCTAGTTTTACATGATAGAACAAAACACATTGAAGTTGACAAACATTTTATCAAAGAGAAGATTGAAAGTGGATTGATTTGTCTTTCCTATGTACCAACTACGATCGTATGGAGACATACTAACCAAAGGGCTACACAAAGGACGGGCTTTGAATATCTAGTAAGCAAGCTAGCTATGGAAGACATCTTTAAGCCACCTTGAGGGGAGTGTTGCAAGATTTACTGCAAATTAGGATATGTGATTTAGTTTCCTAGAATAGTTGTGGTACAGCTTGTATTAGAACTGTAATTACTTTATTCTCTAGGACTTTAGAATTTCATACCTTATTTTCAGTCTCTTGTATAGCTATAAATCAGACATGTACTCACCAAGAAATATAACCAGCTAATAATTCTGCAGAGATACTCTTTTCATCCCAACGGAAGATCTAGAAGACATAGAGTAAGATGAAGTCATACTTACTTTTCGTAGAGTGCCTTCTAAAACGGCGCTCATGCGAACTCGCCCAAATAAAGATAATTCTCACGAGCAAAAAGCCGTGAACTTTTGAATATCAAAAGGCTACAAAGCAATAGATGGGAAGACCAAAAGAGAAAAGTAATGACCTTTTATGTCAAATCGTGAAACTTTCATGTGAAACTCCACCAAATCTTTTAGGGCCTACAATATTAAAAGTTATACATTTACAAGGCAAACATTAATCGCTCACACGACCCACAATAAGCCTTAATTGACAAAAAATATGGCGACAAAATCATTACCTCTCATTCTCTCACCAAGCATCCTAAACATCTACATTTGATAAGACCTTAGCTTGACATTATCACGCTAAGGTCTGGAGGGCTCATGATGTGTATGGATCCAGTTCCCAATGTTCCATCTCAGATTAAAGGTTAAGGCCAGTCAAAGACCAAACCTCAGCGACATGCAAAAAGTTCCGGATCTTGCGGCATCTCAATAAAGATGATCCTTGAACTCTAAGTTCAAAGACCAGCAATGATAACATACTAAAATCACACCAAGTGTATGGGACCTTTGAGCCCTAGGTCACAATGTGGGAATTCAATAGAGTTGTGCTTATTCATAAGCACGTAACTACAAGCTATAATTGTGGAACGGACATTGCGACGTGTAATCAGTGGTTACAATTATAATCCACGACATCAAATCCCACAAATGACGAGATGAGGTACATAAGAACAAGGAAGACAACAAGGTAGGGGGACATTCTCTGACAACTGGAAATTACTACACTCCGATTAAAGTTCTAATTTAGGCCCGGAGCTCCAGGATCTATTTTGCAGGAATGATCATCAACCAAGAAGACGAAAAATCTCGAGTCTAAACCATCTAATCGGATCATAGACGGGTTGCGGATATCGCCTCCATCAAGCATACTACAAGAAGAACTATTTACGAACTTCCACAATTTAGTAGTAAAGTCTCCCTTAGACTGGTTCAACAGTAATACTATAAGATCCCATATTTGGTTTTTGCCAATTTCTCCTCTTACTTCTAAAGATGGAGTGAAATACCTGGCAATGTGAATTCAGTGATCTAATTGATCCAATTGTCCAATTTTTAAGCATTCAATAAAGCAATGGATAAAAGACATTCATATAAGATGACCAAATGAAAATGAGGATTGGAAAATGAATCGAAGCAGCCTTCAAAATTCACTACAAAAACCGAGAAGAAGCTCTCAATGAACAATTATCGTATTGCTTTTTTGACTTAAAATCTATGAACTACATCCCTCATTCATTTAGGCAAGATATTTAAAAACAATACAACACAGGTGAGTATCACTAAGGCCATTACTACTAAGTGGTTGGTAAACACAGTTTGTTATAAAAAAAAGTAACCAGAAACTGGTCTAAGGACACAAAACAAAGAAAAAATTATGCCTCCAGAAGAGGAAGAAGCTTGACTAGATAATTGTTCCATAGAAGAACTATTTGACTGGGGCAGAAAATCAATACAACTGGATGAAACAATGGGAACAATATTTGTTGCTTCAGCACAGCACACAGACACTGAACTATCAGGATTAGTCTCAGAATTTGGAACCCAAATAGCAGTCTCTATATGGCCAAATGGTATTCTAGTTTTATAGTGACGCCACCCTGATCTCCTATTTCCTAACAAGCAATTCACATAAGAAGAAGGTAAAGAATTCCTAAGTTTCTCTTGATTATTAGTATAGGCTTGTCTACTATGGCTAATCATTCATTTTTTCCATGACAGAAACAAGCTTTGCTATTTTGCATAAGTTTGCCTACGTTTTTCTAAACGAGCATTTCTTTATGTGGCATCATTTTGGGATAAGGAACCAGATTGAACACCACTTTCTTACATCTAAAGAATCAAATGCAAAAATGCAAAAAAAAAAAAAACACACACACACACACACATGCTCACGATAATAACCACTATAAAAAAAATCACAGTTCCAAGAAAATAACTCTATGAATCAAACATCTAAAGGATCAAAAGGCAAAAATGAAGAAAAATTAAAACTCATGCACACAATAATAGCCACTATAAAACAAAATTCACAGTTCCAACAAAATAACTCTATGAACCAAAAGATAGTCAAAATCACAATCAAATAAACTAATAAAAGGATACTTTATCAAAAACAGTGGTAACAGATTTTCTCTAGCAATCTAACTAAAATTCTAAACATGTATTCATTTTTATCTTACAAACTATAGCATGACAAGAGCTGAGAACTAAAAATCAACATAGACAAAGACAGATTATAAAAGAGAGGAGCCTTTTGCAAATAGGAAATCACTTGGAATGTCTCCTTTGTTTAGCAGAACATGTGACAAAAACAATAACCTATACAACAATAAGAACAAACTTTCATAAAATAAAAAGTAAAAACAGAACATAGCATAAATAGCAATAATACATCAGTGAACAGGCTAAAAACTATTACTTACTCTCTGTAAACGCAAGGCAAGAAGAGCTTCGAAAATAAATACGATCCCTGCAAAGTAAAGGGTAAATGGCACTATCATATACAAAGAAATTAAAGCGACAAAATAAGAATTGAAAAACCTTTTAAATTATACAAGAAATAGAATAAATTAATTCAGTATTGTAAAGAAAAGGTGAAGCATCGTAATACATGCATAATTTCCATTTAACATAAATTAAGTACCACTTAAGTCATAGATTGAGCTAATAAATGGTTATACATGCAAGATGCTCACAAATGTAAATGTTATTAAGTAAGTCAATTTTGATTAAAATAAATGAGAAGTAAAACTTCTAAGGTACATTGATGTCATTTCATCGAGATTTAACCATAATTAAAATTCAAAAATATAAAAAATTTAAATATGCACAGAAAAAATTACTTGAAATTATTTACTGGAAGATCAATTTATACATAAACTGATGCCAGATTTACTACAGCCAAATAAACTGAAAAGAATAAATCCATTTAAAAGGAAAAAAAACCAGCACAAGCTCATTCTTTTTAATACCTACAAGCCATATTTGCTTTCAACCACAGGCTACTTGCAATTATAACCACATCAAATCCTCCAAAGCTATAACTCATAGCCAGGTAAATGAATATCAACAACAATAACGTGAAGAACAAAGTGCATAACTTAAAAAGAAAAAGAAAACAAAAAAAAATAGCAACATAAGCTTATAGTTGCTAAGTCAGAGATCAGTGCATGCAGCAGATTTTGACAGATGATTCTAGGTGATATAACATGATGGATATTGTTATTTAGTGGATTCTTTTATAATCTGTAAAGGTCATAGTAGGAGGAAGAATCATCTTTCTGGATTCTATAATGCCCTTGTTTTATACTTGACAGAAAAATGAGACTGTGATCAATATTTGTCCTTGACTAAAATGAGAAGGGAAATGTACAATATTCAAGGACATCCAACCTAAATACCGTGATATATACTGTTCACTACACAGACAAACCCATTGGGATTCAAATAGACATAAACTGATCCATATGAGACTTAGATTTTAGTAGCCTTCTGTTAACTACAAATGAGCAATAAAACAAGTATATATTTCACCAACCTATTATTTTTTCAAGTAGACAAGCAACCAAAAGAAATTATAGAATAGAAATTACAGAATACAGATTGAAAAGTAACATACAATACATAAGCGTTGGACATAAACTGTCCACAGCATATTGCACTTTCCTCGGCTGCCTGAAATAATACCGATTCATTCATTTATTATAGTTTAGAGATTAAAGAAATCTGAAAATGGAAATTAATCTATTCCAGTGCTCATAAATTGTTATTCACATTTAGTACAGTCAAATAGGTCAAGAAGCATAACAAAAAAAAAAAAAAAAAAAAGGTCTCTCCATAGCTATAACTGATAGCTAGGTAAATGAATATCAACAAGGTTAAAGAGAAAACAAAGAGCATAACTTTTAAAAAAAAATAAAAATAAAAAAATAAATAAATAAATAAACATAAGCTTATAGT
The DNA here is from genome assembly GCA_020080225.1 of Gynochthodes officinalis. NCBI lineage: Eukaryota > Viridiplantae > Streptophyta > Magnoliopsida > Gentianales > Rubiaceae > Gynochthodes > Gynochthodes officinalis. Next base: position 33,432,835 of record CM034623.1, read on the forward strand.
TTTGGAGTGACAGATCAGTGCATGCAGCAGATTTTGACAGATGATTCTAGGCTTGTATAACATGAAGCATATTGTTATTTTGTGATTCTTTTATAATTTGTAAAGGTCATAGGAAATTGTAAAGGTCATAGGAAAAGGAAGCATAATCTTTGTGCATTCTGTAATGCCTTTGTGTTATAATTGACAAAAAAATGAGACCATGATCAATATTTGTCCCCCACCAAACTGAGGAGTGAAATGTAAATATTCAGTGACATCCAACCCAAATACCATGATATATACCATTCACTACACAGACAAATCCACTGGGAATCAATAGACATAAACTGATCCTTATGAGACTTAGATTTTAGTAACCATCAGTCAACTAGAAATGAAAATAAACAGTATATATTTCACAACCTATTATTCTTTCAAGTAGACAAGCAGCCAAAAGAAATTACAGAGCACAGATTGAAAAGTAAGATACAATACATAAGAGTTCGACATAAACTGTCCACAGCAGATTGCGTTATCCTTAGTTGTTCTGAAATAATACTAATTCATTCATTTATCATAATTCAAAGATTAAAGCAGTCTGAAAATGGAATTAATCTATTCTAGTGCTCATAAATTGTTATTCACATTCACTATAGTCAAATGCAGTTTGACATAAATGGTCCACAGCAAATTGCACTGTCCTCAGATGTTTTGAAATGATACTAATTCATTCATTTATCATAAATTAGAGATTAAAGCAGTCTAAAAATGGAAATTAATCTATTCCAGTGCTCATAAATTGTTATTCACATTCACTGTAGTCAAATGGGTCAAGAAGGATAACCAAAAAAAAATAATAATAATAATAAAATTAAAGCAACATGAACTTATAATTTTGCAGCAAGAGATCAGTAAAACAACAAGCACCATGATATATACAATTGACTACACATAAAATCCAAATGAGGCACTCAACTGATTAACCGACAAACTACGACAGTTCCAAGGCAAGCACCATGATATATACCATTGACTACACATATAAATCCAAATAAGCCACTCAGCTGATTAATCGACAAACTAGGATAGTTGTCACAACTCAAAAATTGGACATAAATTATCCTCAAATGTTCCCAAATATTATGCCAACCAATCATTTCTCATAGATCAAACATTAAGAAACTCAGTAAAAGAACCAAATTTGGCATCAATGTTATACATAAATCTAGCCTCATGAGATTTACATTTCAAAAGCCATCAATGAACCAGAACTCAAAAGCAAAACGGTATAACAAATTTCAAACATACACGAGAAAAAAATCTAAAACTATTTACTAGAACATCAATCTTACACATAAACCAATCCTCACACTCAAGCTTATATGTATATATTTTCCAGCTGCGAGCTATATCTATTTCCAAACACAAATTAGTTAGGATTATAACCACACTAAATCCCTCATGCCTACAAGTGATTACCCAAGTAAATGCACATGCCTTGTGCATTGCATAGCGTTTCTACTCACTATGTTTTATGTCAAACAACATAAAGATTATAACCACAAATTAATTATCACATGATCAAACAACCTAGAAGCAAGATCATAAATTGTGAACTACAATAATTAACTGCATCTATATCTAAAAAATTATAACCCAAAATTAGTTAGCATATTCAAGCTTATATATATGATCTTGCTTTCTATTCACTACGTTTCATATGTACACTCACCTCTCATCTTTTAGTTTTACTCTCACATGCACGTTGTTCTTTTCCTGCATCTACTATCTTATTCATTGATCTACTCATCAAGTGTCAACCAATGAATCAAAAGAATCTCATAAATTCCATTACTCCTATCACCCTTTTCCCCCTTTTCTATCAGTATTTTCAACCACAACAACTCAATCATTTTGATACAGCAATGACCAAAACTTGCAGCATTTATCAGGTAATTAACCAAACAGAAACACCAGCAATGAGAAAAATAACTATTGATGTTTGAGACTAAATGAGAGAATGAAGGAATAGCATAGGGGAAAAAAATTCCACATTTAGATTAATTCAAGAGTTCAAAAGAAAAAGGTGAAGAGAACATATCCATAGAACAGATCTAAGGCCCAAAAAACAAAAGCAAACTCCAGAGATAGAAAGAACATAAACTGTAGAGAGGTTATGAAACCATTCAACAAACACAAACACAGGTATTGAGGAAACAAAATTAAATAGAAATATAGGTATTCAAGCAACTAAACAAACATAAATACATCAGAAAAATAAAAGAACCTAGAAGCAACATGATGGATTCTACAGCCAAAAATCTACATCTATATCCAAAAATTTGCACGAAAGAAGAATCAATATAATAAGCTATCTATTTATACAACACAGAACGAGCAAAAAACACAGCAAAGGAAAGCCCAACCAATTAGACAATTCAACATAAACACAGGTTCTGAAACCAGCCAACAAACACAAATACAACATAAAGATCAAACAATCTAGAAGCAAGATCATAAATTGTGAACCAGGAAAACTGCATCTATATCTAAAAAATTGGAGGAAGAGGACTATATATAATCTGTTACTATTTAGAAGCAGAACAAAGGAAAACGGAGAAACAACAACACCAAAACATGGACTAAAAATGCAAGCAACAAAGGAGGAGTAGTACATAAAACAAAAGAGAAACTACACTTTAGACAATAAGCAGAAGATAATAAATCAATAGCAGGAAAGCAATCAATACCGTTGGAGAGAGAGAAACTGCAGAGAGGACAACACAAGGAACCGCTGCTGCTTACTTAGCGGAAATGGCTATGCAAGAAAGAAAAGCTTCTGGCAACAAACCAAAAACAGAAAAAAAAGAAGGGAGGCATGAACTGGTAAGGAGGCAGAAGTCAGAACCTGTCACGGGCAACAGTGTAAAATTGAAAAAGAAGAGGCAAAACGACGTCGTTTTACCACTGGGGAAGAATGCGAATAAAAGGAAAGAGATCAAAACCAGAAAAAGGAAAGAGATCAAAACAAGATCGTTATAATAATAATGGGAGAAAAGGAAAACGATGGCGTTCTGATAACAACAAACAAACAAATGGCGCCATTTTAATTATTGTAGGAAAACAAAAAACAAAACGATGCCGTTCCATTAAATGCAAAAAGGCCAAAAAAGGTAGAACGATGTTGTTCCAATGATGACAAACAACAAAACAACATCGTTTTAATTCACGCAGGATAAAAAAACACAGAACAATGACGTTCCAATGATCCCAATCCAACAAAACATCATCGTTTTAATTAGAGCAAAAATAAATTAAAAAAAAAGACCCAAAATGACGTCATTTAACTAATTGCAAAAGAAAAAAACAAAAGGAACATGCACCAGACACGTGATGGACGAATCAAATTGCTACATAAAAAGAACCAAGTGACTTTTATTATACTTCATAGAGTAAAAAATAAAAAATTTAAAACTTATACATCAGTACATAATAGGATAAGATATAAGTTTTAGCCATTACGTTACACTATCCTAACCATGCACATTGCACACCCCCGCTCTAATTAATCAATCCTAATCATAATTTATCACAACTTTTATTTTAGGTAATTGCATGTCCACCTATTTGCATTTATCTATGTAATGACTCGTGCAAATGTTTTAAAAGCATATTATATATAATTTCTTTAATAAGATATCCATTTCATTATTGGTTTTTTTTTCCCTTTTGATTTGGCCCAGCAACAACAATTACATACATCATTAAGATAATAAAATAAATAATTTAAAAGAATACAAAAAATAATTAAAAGTAAAAAAATCCAAAACTACGAAAGATATGGTTTCACTTAAAAAAAAAAATTAGAATAGACGAGAATATGCTCATAACAAAATTAAAATAGATAAGAATATGCCCATCTTCTGACTAATTCCAAACCATTTGTTGGGGCTCGAAGACAAGTTTACAAAAATGCAATGTAAAGCCTAATATTCCATATTTACAAAGGTGTCAAAAAAACAAAAAAAAACCCTCAAAACAAACTTGGATAACAGGTTGTGCACCCTTGTCTGGTTTATAGTTTAATTTTCTTTTTATCTGCTTCATTATATGACGACAGAATATAATTCATATGATCAATCTCACAAAATAAAATAAAATAAAAATTTTGTTATTGTTATCTATTTGCTACATTATTATACAATTGGCATGGCACATGAAATCCAAATCATCAACCTTTAAAAAGAGTTATAAAATCTTCATTACCCGATATACTCATCATTTTCCACAACATATTTTTGAAATGCAGAATTTGATCATTTCGTGAATGAATGTGTAATAGAGAAAAATCAAAGAAGCAAAAACAACACATCCACAGACAGTGAGACAACACAACCTATAAGATCTAGATACAAAATGGTAAAAACAAATATACCTTCTTTTTCTTGATCTTTTTATCCTAATTCAGTTGTTTTATGAAGATTTTCTTCTGAATCTTCGATAGATTCTCTCAGTCGTGCTTTCTCCATTGATGCAATCGAGTTTGATAAATAGAAGGAAAGAGGATAAGGGTTTATTAATTCATTTTCACGAAAATATTATGATTCATTGATTTCAATGCACTTCTTAACAAATAATTAAAACTTGTACCTTTTTTTTTTTTTTAATAATGTAGAACACTTCTATTACGCCCTTAACAGAATTTTTTTCCAAAAATGCTATCCAACAACTTTATTAACGTTAGGACTTGGAAGATGACTCAACACAAGGTTATTTTCTCGCCAGTGATTATCGCAGTAAATTAAATGAAGAATGGAGAAATTGTTACTTTTTCGTTATTTCATATATTATAGCCATTTATTACAAAGTTAAATTTGAACTTCGTTTGGTTTACTAACATTTTTGTCATATATAGTGGTTCTATTAAGGACCTATAAATGCTAATATTCCAATTTGATCCCAAAAACAATACCTAATAGATATTAATTGTTATTGGTGGTCACCAAAAAACATATTTCACACATTCATTATATATTTGTTTTATAATGCACAAACTAATCATATAAATTTTTATTTTTTTATCCCCTATACATTGCTAGACTATCCCTCCTGCACCATCCTTCATATTAGAGCGAATATATGAAATATTTTCTTAGTGGCCATAGTTCTAAGTTCTAACGTTTATTGAGGGTGATTTCTCACCATAAAATAAATTAAACTGAATATTGAGAATTCAAGAAAAAAAAAGGGGAGGAAATATATCTTCCAATGAGTTTGGGATATCGGAAGAGTCGGAACATCAAATGGAGGATTGGTTAGGTGATCGCCCATTCTTGCTGCTCCAGAACCACATTGAAATTTGAAATTGCATTAGAAAAACATACCAAAAAAAAAAAAAAATCATTTTATTAATTCCGATTTCTACTACATTACAAAGATTGCTTCTCCATCAAATTCTGATGTCGAAATTTCCTCAATATACTTTCAATGGTAATCTCAAAAGCATCTTTAGTATTCCCTAAATTATTACTTGCATACACAATTCTTGGAAGAAGATCGATCACTGTTTCTCTCATTTTCCTAATCTCTTCTTTGCTATATCCCTCAAGCTTACTTTTAATAGAAACTGTACCATTTCTCACTTCTTTTCTATCTATAAAAACTGAATAAGTCTCAGCATTTAAGGGCAAATGCCATTCATACTGACCCTGAAAACTTTTTTCCCAAAAGAAGACAGGAATTGAACCTGCCGACATACAATCAAACAAAGCCCTCCTAGTATAGCCATCCCCTCTAGGCTGCAAGCAAAAATCTGAATCCAAGAATGCTTCAACAAATGCAGGTGCTCCATCTGAGCATTCAATCACTGCACAATCAACAAGTTTGCAGGATCCAGACTGACTCTTGCAGTAATCCAACAACAAAGCTTTAAAGTCATTCTTGAAGTTTTTACGCGTAGCACCCACGTAGCAAAACAGGCTGTGGCGATTTTGGGCTCGAATATATTTCTGCCATTCAATGATATCCGATTCTGATCGAGGGTGGAATGGCGTTGGATATGGAACACTGAATTCTAGCTCATCCCATGGACTTCTTTCCAATGAAAGTTTCAAAACATTTTTCATCAACGGCATGTGAATAAAACTCGTACCCCATTCCGAATCTTTATTAGTTACCCTTCGGAAATCCCATGTTAATCTTCCAAGCATAATGAAATGATCAGCTCCATTTTGCTTTTTCCAAAAGGGCTGATTCTTGAGCCAATTCAGCATCATATCACTAGGTCGATCACGGTCTTTTGAGGTGTGATTGTTCCATAAAAACTTTCCTACTGCTAGACCCGCATAAAACGGTACATAAAATGCAGTGGCCTGTTGAGGATTCAGTGTTCGACATTTGTAATTCAACATCCTGACATGGTAAATCACCTCACCAGAATACATGTCGGTCCAATACCAAGCGGGTCTAACATTCTCCGGCACAACTCCATCGAGATTGGTGGCTTTCGGGCCGAATCCACCATTAGAAACGGCAGCGCACTTGGATTTCCAAGGGTCCAGCTCATGGCAGTTTTCCAGAAGTTCATTGTTGAAAAATGGAGGAAGATCGTAAACAAAAACCCTACCGTTTTTGCATTCTTTGTCCCCGAAACGTGGAAAGCTTTGTTTGCTCAATGCAATTTGGAACAGGGACGAATCACGAGTCAATAAAACGATGATCAGGACTTGGAGAAAAATTGCTGTGAAAACCAAGCCTAGGAAGCGTATGGCGGATTGGGATTTGATAAAATTGAAGTGGTATTTTGGCACGAAGTATGTGTCGTTCTTGTCCTCAGGAGGATACTGATTACCAGAATTAGACAGCATCAGCTTTTGTGTTCTCGAAAATTGATGAAATGATCGAGGTTAATTTGCATATTGCAAAGCAAATGGGATGACTGTTTGTTTTGTTCAACGTTTTCGGCTTAAATTTAGGCAAAAAGATAGAAATCAAGTGGTTAAGGTACTCTATACCTTTCCAAGCTAGGATATATACGTATGTACACGTTGAATGGTTTAGACTAAATTGGATGAATCTAGGATCAGTAGAATGCTTGCTTTACTGCGGAAAACATGGAAAAGTATGGAAAGGATAGAATTTCTAGGAATCACCAAAATGACATATCTCCACCTTTATAACCCTAAATATTATGATATTTTACAGTATCCTACGTGATGCTCTAACCACCCTTTCCTTTTTTTATCATTATTCCACACCATCCAATCGAAATGGACAAAATTTTTAATTAATTCGTACATTATTTAATTGATCTAAATTAATGCAATTTATTTTTTAACATATGACTAGGAGGTTTTTTTTTTTATTAAAAGAAAAAAAATCAGATTGTAGGGAACTTTGCCTTATGTTTCTGCAATTTGGGGATCATAACTCACCATATTTAGGAGGCCAACTGGTTAGTTTTTCTGCAATTTATTTTTGGACGAAAAAAATTATAAGTAGATTAAGCCATTTTATAACTAAGGTGGGTCAAGATAAATTCTCTTCGAAAAACATTTGTACACCAAATTATAACACTATATAGATCTATAATCCTTTATTTTAGTGGCTTGTTCTATCTTTAGGGATCAATGTTAAGGCTAATGCTTTGAGGGTTTTGTAAGTTTAACTCTTCCCAAACATGTGTTAGATAGCTTGCGCCACATCCTCCTATACGATATCCTAATGTTGCTAAAAAGATTTTGTTGAGTATCTATTTGGGTATGGAGCTTTATTTATCGACATACTAAAAAGAACTTGCTTAATCTCTTCAAATTATATAGGCTTGATCAATGCAATCCTTGTTATGTTCATCAATACTATCTCATGTTAGAACAATAAGAAAAGTTGGAGCATTTTAATAAGTAGAAACGATTTAAAACTCACCAATTTAAACTTTTAGATTCAAATTTAACTTTTATACCTATTGCGCCATTCTAGTTGGACTCCCCATATTATAATCCTCCCAACTAGTGGTGTCTTTTGGTTAGACCATGCCTTAATGAGAACTCATAGGAACTCATGGACAAGTAGGTAAGTAGTTCCTCTCCTGATTAAATTAGGGAAAAAATGTGGTTCTTCTTCTAAAGTGGGCTTTGACGTAGTACTAAATAGGTTCATGGTAAATATATGAGCTTGTGGGGAAGTGGGTATTGTTATGATAGTATATCCATAAAGGGCAAAATTTATTGTATTTATATATATTGTCCCACATTAAAAAAGTAAGAAAAATTAGGGTACCTAATAAGTGGAAAAGTTCCACCACCAATTTTTGGGTTCAAGTTAGCCTCCGATTACACTTGGGTCTTCTGCTACTCTTGGATCTTTCCCACCACTACTCTTGGGTCCTTCCTACTCATTAGACCATTTTAATTGGGACTCCTATGTTGTAATCTTTCTCACTCTTTAGATCGTTCTAGTATGATTCCCCATGTTGTAATCTCCTTGACAATCCTATCATAATTTGATATATGCTTCGTAATAATTACATTCTATAGTACTTTTCATAATTAACTTGCTAGTTGGATTCCCCATGCATGTTGTAATCTTCCCAACAATCGTATTCTAATTTAATATATGTTTTGTAATAATTAAATTGTTATATTACTTTTTATAATTAACCTATTATAGTACTTTTCATAATTTGATATACGTCTCGTAATAATTATGTAGTTTTGTAAAAGCTGAACTAAAGTGTGAACCGATCAAGAGAAGGGGTTAGCTAGGGTCAATCGGTCAGATCAGTCAAACCGATAGTAAAAAACCGAATGACATCATTATGATGTAATAAATGTGAAGTAATTATAAAAATATTAATATTAGTATACAAATATATTAGAAATAAGTTATTTAATTTTTTAATGTAAAATTTAAATTAAATATAGATTGCATGAAATTTCAAATGTATAATTGAATACTTTCATGAAAAATAGTATAAAACATATTTTAAGAAAAAAATGTATTAAAAATTGTAATAAATCTCTTTTATAATTTTTTGAGATATTAAATTTAAAAAAAAAATAAAAAACACTTTCTGGGTGAAAATTCAAAATATTCACGTAAAGCATTAAAAATAAATTTTATAAAAATATAAGATCAAATTATAATTTTTAAAAATTAAAATTTCATTTTAAAAAAGTCAAAAAACTGGTCAAACTGAGATTTGATCAAATTTTTTTTAAAATAGAGGTTTTTATACAAACCCAGACTGGGCAGGCCGAGTTTGACAGCAATGTAATTAACCTGCTATAATATTTTGAGTAAATTATCAAAACCCCCTAAAATTTGGATTTATTACCAATACCCCCTGTAGTTTGGTGAAACTATTAATACCCCTAAAGTTTAGGTTTTTATAACATATATGTCCAGTTTAACAGTTTTCGTTATAACTGTAGAAAAAATTAAAATTTTTGGACGAAATTACCCTTATTCCTCTAGCCTTTGCATTTGCTTTTTTTTTTTGGGACAAAATTAGGACGAAATTAGTAAATTTTTTTTTATATTACCTAAAAAAGTGTATGATTATAAAAATTTACTTATTTTTAATATAAAATTATTATATTATTCATATTAAAAATGATAATGTATAAATTAAATTAATAAAATAGAAATAAAATAGAAAATATACGCATAATAATGTATTAATTATACAAGATATTAAGACAAAATTTTACAAACTATTAGGACAAATTTTTGAATTTTTTTTGTATTTTATTTGCTGCATTTGGATATATTTTGTAGGGGGTATTTTTGTCATTTTACTCATTAAAACAATTAAATATAACGATAGGGGGTATTGGTAATAAATCCAAACCTCATGGGGGTTTTGGTAATTTACCCTAATATTTTTCTTTGAGTTTGAAACTGGTTATTCTTCTCAAAGAGGTCTTCATAAATTGCATGGTCGTGGCCTTAACTTTCCTATAGTGACCAGTGTCCCATCCTCCTTTGTACCCTTACAAAGACTTATGATTGTTGGGAATAACGGCTAATAATCAGAAAACGGGATGAGCACACTTGAGTCGTGCAAAATATGCACTGACTTAAAGAAACAATTTCTATAAAATAAGGCTTCCTCTATTGTTTGAGGGCGGAGTAGCAAGAACACTTAAAACCAGCAAAACAAGGTTTGAGTGGGGAAGAAGGGTTTTTAGCAGCGTAAGGGAAGAGTAAGCAAATATGTATTGCTCTGAATTTTGAGGCTCGGGAGCAGCAGTATATATAGCACTGCAGTCAACAAAGTCTGAGAAAATTTTGCTGCACGTTGAGGACGTTGAAGCAAATCCAGCAAGACGTGGTCAACATGCGGAAGGCTTCAGAACCGGTAAACCCACGAGCTACTCGGTCAATTGAAGGATAGGGTTTTGACTAAGTAAAATGGGTAATTGTTATTGGTAAAACCGAGTTAAGTAAAAAATGCAGTTTACAGATAAGCTGCAAAAATAAAGGCTAAAATGAGAGGAAGTAAAACTTGGACTGGACCGTGTGTAACCCACGCGCAGAGGGGGGAGGGGGGAATCCATCGTTTTGGACTGCATTGGCCCAATTTGTTCCACTCTCATGCGCGTGAGCCTACCACTCTTTCTCTTGGTCACAAGCCCACTCAAAGGCAATTCAATATAAAGTGCTACTATATTGTTGTAAGCTTCCAATGTGGGATTGCCTTTTGAAATATACAACAATCCCCCACATATTTCAAAAGAATAAAACTGAGATGAAACTGTTCTGCTAGAATGTCTGGGTGCAAATGCATTTAGTTTGGTGTCTTTTGGACTATGAACCAAACTTAGATTGATAAAATATATCTTACTGATTTATTGGTGAAATGTAAAATTTCTATGAACCGATAAATCATTGTTGTAAGATAGAGATCTTATCAATCACAATGCTACCCCCACTATCTTACTGTTCGACGCGTTTTTGCGCTAATAAGCCATGCGCGTGCCTGGTTTATTCATGAGAGCTCTAAAGACTTTAACCAAAATCTTATAGAAGCGGCATCACTCCACTCTCATATAAGTGAATTCATCAAGTGTATACTGCTTTAAATACACCATCCATAAGGAATATGAATTCATTAAGAGTTAGAAACTCAACCTCATATTTAGTAGCAGTTATAACACACACACCATAGAAGGGACAATGTTATAAGTGTTTCATTGCCAATGTCGATTTGTTATTACCCTTATGAACCTATTTCCTGGGATCGCCAATCATATAGGTTGGGTTACCATCTCTATTGACAGCTTATTGGCTTAAGTCCCAATTCCCTCGATGTTTGAAGAATTAATTTTCTTCCCAAGGGTTTAGTCAGAGGATCGGCCAAATTCACTTCTGACTTCACATAATCAATGGAAATTATTCCATCTCTTAGCAGCTGCTTTACGACATCATGTCTCAATTTCATGTGTCGATTTTTGCAATTATATGATTTGTTTTTTGCTATGGCAATTGCGGCTTGGCAATCGCAATGCATAGGAACTGGGGGCATTGACCCCTTGGTTATAGGAATTCCTGCTAAGAAGTTTCTTAACCAATCAGCCTCCAAACCAGCTAAATCGAGAGCTATAAACTCTGACTCCATAGTCGATCTAGCAATAATAGTTTGTCTGGCTGATTTCCATACTATTGCACCACCACCAAATGTGAATACATAGCCACTAGTGGATTTAGTCTCATTTGAATCAGAGATCCAGTTAGCATCACTGTATCTTTCTAATACATTGGGAAATCCACTATATAGGATACCATAATAAATGGTTCCTCTCAAGTATTTCATTAGTCTGACTAAAGCAGACCAATGCTCATGATTGGGATTATGAGTATATCTACTCAGTCTACACACTGCGTAGACTATATCAGGTCTCGTAAAATTCATTAAATGTAACAGACTCCTAATAATCTGAGCATATTTAGACTGAGCAATTGGGTCACTACGATTCTTTTTCAATTGGGAGTTAGCATCATAAGGAGTGCCCACCGGTGTCACATCATAGTTTTCAAACTTCCTAAGAAGTTTCTCAGTATAATGATTTTGTGATAACATAATTCCATCGCTTCTCCTTATGATTTTAACACCCAAAATAACGTTGGCTTCACCCAAATCTTTCATATCAAAGTTTGAGGATAAGAAACATTTAGTACTATTTATAACATTCAAACTAGTACCAAATATGAGTATGTCATCTACATACAAAGAAAGAATCACATAATCACTATTTATAGTTTTTGTATATACACATTTGTCCACTTCAATAGATGAAAAACCATCACGCAATAATATTTTATCAAATTTCTCATGCCACTGTTTAGGAGCTTGTTTTAGGCCATAGAGTGATTTTAGTAACTTACAAACTTTATTTTCTTGTCCAGAAATAGCACAACCCTCAGGTTGTGTCATGTAAATTTCTTCTTCTAAATCTCCATTCAAAAATGCTGTTTTAACATCCATTTGATGAATAAAAAGTTTCTGAATAAAAGCTAAAGCAAATAAAACTCTAATAGATGAAATCCTTGATACTGGTGCAAAAGTATCAAAGTAATCAATATTTTGTTTTTGAGAAAAACCTTTTGCTACTAACCGAGCTTTATATTTGTCAATTGTGCCATCAGGATGATATTTTCTTTTGAAAATCCATTTACAACCAATAGGTTTTGCACCAGTAGGTAAATCAACTAAAATCCAAGTTTTATTTTTCAAAATTGAGCTCATTTCATCATTAATTGCTTCTTTCCAAAATTTTGAATCAGAAGAAGAAATCGCTTCGTCAAAAGTTGACGGATCATTATCAATAAGATAAGTATAAAAATCATTTCCATAAGAGGATTCCTTTCTAGGCCTTTTGCTCCTTCTCAATTCCTCATCAGAATTGATTTCTCTATTATTTTCAATAGGTGCATGAAAAATTTCTCGAGAAAGTGGAAAAATGTGTTCAAAGAATTCAGCATTCTTTGTTTCCATTATAGTGTTACAATCAAGCACATCACTTTTTAACACAAGAAATCTGTATGCAGCACTATGTTCAGCATATCCAATAAACATACAATCAGATGTTTTTGAACCTATTTTTCTTTTCTTTGGTTCAGGCAACATAACTTTAGCTAAACACCCCCACACTTTTAAATAGTTTAAGTTAGGTGCATGACCTTTCCACAACTCATATGGTGTTTTTCCAGTTCTTTTATGTGGAATTCTATTTTGCAAGTGACATGCTGATAAAATAGCTTCACCCCATAGATTTTGAGGTGCATTAGAACTAATTAACATGGAGTTCATCATTTCTTTAAGTGTTCTATTTTTCCTTTCAGCTACACCATTAGATTCAGGTGAATAAGGGGGAGTTACTTCATGAATTATCCTTTCTTTTTCACAATATTCATTTAGTGATAGATATTCACCCCCTCTATCCGATCTAATTCTTTTAATTTTTCCACTAAGTTGGTTTTCTACTTCAGTTTTATAAGAAATAAAGGCCTCATATGCATCATCTTTATTTCTAAGTAAATATAACTTAGTGAATCTAGAGAAATCATTAATAAAAGTAACATAATATCTTTTACCACCTTTAGTCATAGTTTGTTTTAAATCACCTAAATCAATGTGTATTAAAGCCAATAATTCAGTTTCTCTATCAACTGAAATACAAGTCTTTTTAGTGATTTTTGCTTCAGCACAAATTTCACATTTATCTATGTTGGTTGAACTCAAGCCAGAAATTAAGCCAAGTGATTGCATTTTCTTAATATAGCTAAAATTAGTATGTCCTAATCTTGTATGCCATAAAGAAAATGATTCAATCATATAAACAGAAGAAGCAGATGCATTTTCATTGATCACATTGGAAATAGAAAGTACATATAAATCCTGATTACTATAGCCCTTGCCTACAAACATGTTATTTCTAGTCATAACAATTTTTCCGGATTCAAAGAAAATTTTTATTCCATCTTTGTCAAGTAATCGCACAGACACCAAATTAGCTCTAATAGTTGGAACATGCAACACGTTGTTAAGAGCCAATGTCTTTCCCGATGAGAGTTTGAGAAGGACTTTGCCATTGCCATGCACTTTTGCAGTGGTAGTGTCTCCAAAGTAGATTACTTGATTTTCATCCCCTACCGAAGTGTAGGAGGAAAAAGCCTCTCGATTACCACAAACGTGTCGAGTGGCCCCTGAATCTACCACCCACTCATTGGCATTGACTACCATGTTTACTTGAGAGACAAATGCAACTATAACTTCATCTCCTTCAGCTAAATTAGCCTTAGGAGGATTTTCATTTTTCATTCTCTTGCGACATTGAGGAGCATGGTGTCCTGGCTTACCACACACAAAACAAGAGCCTTTCTTTTTCTTAAAGTTAGTACTCTTAGGCTTGAAATCTTTAGATTTAGAGTTAGACTTCGTACCTTTATTGGAGCTACCTCCTTGCACCAAATTTGCCTTCAATGCTAATTCTTTAGCTTTGGCATATTTTGTTTCCTTTCTGTTGGTATCTTCAATGAGGATGTGGGTGACCAACTCCTTGATGGTGAAAGACTTTTGTTTGTGCTTGAGACTGTTTTTGTAGTCACTTCATGAGTCGGGCAGCTTTTCAATCAATAAGCCGGCTGAAAATTTTTCTGGAAGGATGATGTCTTCGGCCTTCAAGTCTTCGAGAAGCTTTTGATACTCATTGATCTGACTTTTGATTTCCTTTTCTTCTACCATTTGCCATTGATAAAATTTCCCAACGACAAACTTCTGCTTGGTGGCATCTTCAGCAGTGAACCTTTTAGTTAAGGCTTCCCATATTGCCTTAGCTTCTTTGTACGGACAGAACACATCGAAGAGTTCGTTGGATAAAGTTTGCAAAATTGTGTGACGACATACTTTGTTTGCATGTTGCCATGACTGTTGAACGTTGTCTGGAGTAGTTAGGGTAGGTTTGGATTCTAGTAAGGCATGTGCAACACCATGGACATCAAGTAAGGAGAAAATCCTTTCTTGCCAACGTTTGAAGTTTTCATTGGCAAAGATCTCAATGTTTGAGACATCTGGGAATGGTTTGGTATAGGGCAGATGGACAGGCATGGTTTGTGTGATCTGAACTTCAGGTTGGCTATTTTGATTGCCGGTTGTGGGGTTTGTAGGATTTGTACTGGAAGCAGGATTGAAAGTTGCGGGGTTTGTAGCATTTGCGGCGGAAGAAGGGTTGGCAGCGTTTGTGTTGGTAACAGCAGTAGCCATATTGTTTCTTTAGATTGTTGGGAATAACGGCTAATAATCAGAAAACAGGATGAGCACACTTGAGTCGTGCAAAATATGCACTGACCTAAAGAAACAATTTCTGTGGATTAGAAATTTTTCCCCATGATAAAACAAGGCTTCCTCTATTGTTTGAGGGTGGCAGGAGCAGCAAGAACACTTAAAACCAGCAGAACAAGGTTTGAGTGGGGAAGAAGGGTTTTTAGCAGCGTAAGGGAAAAGTAAGCAAATATGTACCGCTCTAAATTTTGAGGCTCGGGAGCAGCAGTATATATAGCACTGCAGTCAACAAAGTCTGAGAAAATTTTGCTGCATGTTGAGGACGTTGAGGCAAATCCAGCAAGACGTGGTCAACATGTGGAAGGCTTCAGAACCGGTAAACCCACGAGCTACTCGGTCAATTGAAGGATAGGGTTTTGACTAAGTAAAATGGGTAATTGTTATTGGTAAAACCGAATTAAGTAAAAAATGCAATTTACAGATAAGCTGCAAAAATAAAGGCTAAAATGAGAGAAAGAAAAACTTGGACTGGACCGTGTGTAACCCACGCGCAGGGGGGGCAAATCCATCGTTTTGGACTGCATTGGCCCAATTTGTCCCACTTTCATGCGCGCGAGCCTACCACTCTTTCTCTTGGTCACAAGCCCACTCAAAGGCAATTCAATATAAAGTGCTACTATATTGTTGTAATCTTCCAATGTGGGATTGCCTTTTGAAATATACAACAATGATTCTGTTGTAAGCCCTCTAATTCGAGGTTGTTCCATTAGAAAGAGCGGTAATTTTGTCTCCAAGATCCACTGATCCAGCCATTCATTCCTGGATTTTTTTCCTAAAGAAGCTATCTTCTGCCAATGTTAAGGCTGCATATTCAGATGGCAATGTTTTATCCTCCTTCGGTAGTGCACTATTGCTTGGTTGTAATTGCAACTGCACTTGCACAGAATGTAGATGCTCCCTTTTTTGATTGACCCTAGTTTGAACGTTGCTGAAAATCTTAGAATTTAATCCTTTGAGGTCAAGGTTCAAATAATTTTATCTCCCAACATAGCCTTTGTACAGGGCATTCATTTTACTAGTCCAGGACTTGCGCAAAACTTTAGCATTATGTTTCACACTAAATGTATGTTTTTTTTTTGACAAGCCAAGCAATCAAATTTATTATTAGATGATCAGATAAAGGTTACAATACTTACCGTAAGTAAGAAATTAAGACACAATAACAATCCTACTCCACAGACTACTATAGAGTTAGGAGGAAGGGACATGCAATACATGCATTTTTTACTCAATGATTGCCAACAAGCTTTGCGATCTGGACACTCCTGCCTTTGTCAACCTATCGGCCACACTATTAATGTCTCCTGGGATATGGTATGCCTCCCAGTGCTTAAGTTTCTGCTTCAGCAAGTCTAAATGGTTTGAGATATTCTTAGGTGCCAAGGGGCTCTGTCTATGGGTTCTTTAACTAGCTGATTGCATTAATTGAGTCACTTTTAACTACAAGAACATGAGAGCTCCTCCAAATAGACTCAGCAAACACTAGAAAAGCCTCACGAATTGCATAAAACTCCGCCTGATTGGAATCAAGAATCCCAACGTGCTTCGAGAACACAGTCTTTGTTTTACCCAAATCATCTCTAAGAATTCCCCCAATACCTGCCCTACCTGGTTTCTCGATAGCTGAACCATCTACATTAAACTTCATTATACCTGGTTTGGACCGAGACCAAGTAGCAGTTCCTTCCTGCACCTCAGTTCCTGCCTCACTTCTGCTCTATTCGGCTGTCGGAATATGTCTGTAGTAGATGCTAAAGAAGAAGGCCACCTCGCCTTAAACCACGTAGCAAACCTGATGAAGATCAAATCCAAGAGATGCGAGAAATCAAAGTTCTTATTGTTAAAGGTAACTTGATTCTTGCACAACCAGATCGACCAAGTAATAACATAGAACAATAGAATTCAAGGCTGCCTTCCATTGAAATTCGGGGAGGACTGCTGCCAGCTATTCAAAAAGATGGAAAGAATTCCCAGGCAGACCCAGGTAATGCCCCAGATATCGAAACACCTAGTCTACCCCAACCAGCTACATCGACAGTCAAAAAACAAGTGTTGGACCGATTTCAGCTCAGAGTTGCAGAAAAAGCACACAGCAAGCTCTGCTCTAATAATACCCCTCCTAAGCAAACAGCTTCTGACAAGAAGCCTTTGATGAATCAGTTGCCAGACAAAAACTTCCACTTTAGGTGGACTATACCCATTCCATACTAGATTCCAAATTACTTCCCCTTGCCTTTAGGGTTGCAACACAGATTTATAAAAAGAAGAAGTGGAATACGTACCATTCGGGACTCCTCTCCATACGATCCGATCTTGGGACATTTGACTTGGAAATTGATCTTGCAGCAAATATAGTAGGTTCTCCCACTGTTATTTTTCCCAATCAAGAACAGCTCTATGAAGAGCGATCCTCCATTCCCATTGACCATTCCTCCAATTGCCAAAATCAGCCACACATCCGTCTTTATTCCTAGACAAAGCAAAGATCCGAGGGAAGAACATTTTAAGGATCACTCCTTCTATCCATTCATCTTGCCAGAACACAATATTTTCCCCCTTCCCGAGCAATGCTCTCATTCCTGCTGAAACAACCTCATGAAATTTGTTAGAGGGACTAAAGGGAGCAGTAATAGCTTTCCATAAATTAGAGACGAAACAATTGTTACATGGAGTGGGGAGAGTCGATTCTTTTCAAGCCCATATTTTTCCACAATAAAATTCCTCCATAACGAATTCACCTCATTGCCAAACCTCCATAGCCTTTTTGTTAATAAGGCTGAGTTTTTTAGTTGGAAATCAATCATACCCAGTCCCCCAAGCCACTTTGGAGCATTAACTGTATGCCAGTCCACATAATGCAATTTACGTTGTTGGTCCGAACTGCCCCAGAGAAATCTCCTTATCAACTTATCCATATCATTTTTTATTCCA
This sequence comes from Gynochthodes officinalis, assembly GCA_020080225.1. NCBI lineage: Eukaryota > Viridiplantae > Streptophyta > Magnoliopsida > Gentianales > Rubiaceae > Gynochthodes > Gynochthodes officinalis. Next base: position 33,451,088 of record CM034623.1, read on the forward strand.
CAAGGTAGCTTAAAAACTGACAGGAAAAAGACCAGCAAGCTTGACAAGACAAAATTAATTAAAGTCACTGTACCACCCATAGAAAGGTACCTTGTTTGCCAGTTGGCAAGCTTTGATCGCATTTTATCAAGGATAGGCCTCCAGATGTTTTGGACCGTGGAGTTGACCCCTAGAGGAAGGCCAAGGTATTTAACCGGAAAGGTTTCAACCTTGCAAAAGAGGCGCTCAGCCCAGCCGTTCAATAGACCCACATCCATCCCAATACCGATCAAACTGCTTTCAAAGTCCACCTTCATCAAGACGCCACTTCTGTTATTTTTTCTGAGATAGTCCACAGCCTCATTGGCAATTAAGAAACAATCTGACAGTTGTCTATTCCTTAGGAACACAAACTGACTGCTCCCGATCACCTCATTAATCACTTCTTTCAGTCTAATTGCCAAAACTTTGGCCAGAATTTTATAAATGTTCCCAACAAGACTAATAGGCCTATAATTTTTTAAGTGGATAGGATTCTTCATCTTTGGAACTAAAGTAATAAATGAAGAGTTTGCTGCCTTGTCAAAAGTCTCAGTCTCAAAGAAGCCTTCTAGGAATGTCATCACATCTGATTTAACTGACCTCCAATGATGCTTAAAGAAACTCATATTGAAACCATCTGGCCCTGGGGCTTTATTCCCATCACATTGCTTGATAGCTTCCCAAACTTCGGACTCTGAGAATGGAACTTCAAGAATTTCCCTTTGTTCGTCTGAGATGCATTTGAATTGACAGCCTAATTCTAATACACCAACTGCCGACACCTTATTATATAAATCCGAGTAGTACTTTGCAACTGCATCCTTCAACTCTTTTGGTTGCGACACTCTCCTTCCCTCAAAGACCAGATTACTAATAAAGTTCACCCTTCTCCTTGAGGAAGCCATGAGATGGAAATACTTAGTATTCTTATCCCCTGCCTGTAGCCATTTACTTCTGGACTTCTGCAACCAAGCTCTTTCCTCTGCCCTATACATATTCCATAACTGGGCCCGCTTATTAGCAAGTTCAAGTCTTTTGTCGGCTGGTAGCACCATAACTGTGTCTAACTTCTCCAACCTGTCAATCTCTTCCTCCAATTCCTGAATATAGTTTGGATCAGCCTCACAATTATGAACTTTCCAATGCTTAATGAGGGGCTTAAGTCTCTTCAGCTTTTGCCACAAACCAGCATTATTCCTAGATTGTGCTGCTATATCTTTCCATTCATTACGAACCATTATGTTGAAGCTTTCTTTATCAAGCCAGTGGTTGAAAAACTTGAAAGGTTTTGGACCCCAATTTGTCTCCTTAGTGTCCAGATAAATGGGATGATGATCAGACAGAGACCTTGGTAGCACCTGCTGAACCAGTGATGGGAAATTATCCAGGAATTCACTAGAGAGCAAAAATCTGTCCAGCCTACTACTAACTGGAGATTATTTCCCCATGTGTATTGCCCATCTAACAAAGGCAAATCAACTAGTTGCAAATTATCGATAAATTCATTAAAATCATCCATGGCTAACAGATTACCTGATTGACCACTTCTCTTTTCCGGTGATCTCGTTACATTGAAGTCTCCACCAAAGCACCATGGAATTTGCCAGTTTGCCACTCTGTTAGTTAGCTCTATCCAAAGGGCTCTTCTTTGAGTATCACAATTTGGAGCATAGACAGTACAAAAAACACACTCTAAATCCAAACCCTTCAATTTACCTCTTAGCTGGATATACCTTTGGTCTAAAATAGCCTCTGCACATTGAAAGAAATCAGCATTCCAGACAGTAATCAAACCCCCAGCACGACCATCTGAAGGAACCCACTCAAAATTGTAATCTTTTTTCCCCAAATTTGGTCAACTCCACGTGTGTCTAATTTCACAATTTTAGATTCTTGAAAGAAACCCAACCCAAATTTTTTCTTTACCACTAGCTTCCGGACCGCCCGTTTTTTCTCCCTAGCTCCTAACCCCCTTACATTCCAAGAAAGAATTCTCATTCCTCACCAATATTAACTCGTAGATAAGAAAGCAAGAAAAGGAGGTTTGGAACTAACCCACTCTTGCTGCTCGATGATCCTTCTCCATTTCGGCAAAGTGGTCTATCATTTCATCACAGTGCGACTTGAAGATTATTCCCAACTAACCCACACTAAATGTATGTTAATTTCTGATAATTAATCACTGACAATTAATTCATACGTGATATGTTAATTGATATGTATATTAATTCATGATCTAAGGAAAATTCTACAATCCCTTCTTTCTATTTGACGGAATCATTCTTTGTTTTTTTAACCAATAAAAAAATGCCATGTAATATATATATTCAGATAGACTTGGTAACATTGTAACATATCTTATATGATTGGTAACTTACACCACTTAAATAGAATACTTATTAAATTAGCTTTTTTTTTACTACCAATTTATTTTTTACATTAAATCACCTAAAAATTAATAAATTATTTAATAATTAAGTTTATTACATATAAAATTCAAAAATCACAAATTAATAACTCTCATGGCACAAATAATAAATTTATAAGATTAAAAAAATAACAGATTTAATTGAAAGATGTAGGAAACATATTTGTAATTATTAGCATTGTTACACCAAAAAAAATTAATTCGTAATTTAAATTTTAGAAATATATAGTTTAACAATTACAGTTGTGTAAAAACAAGTACCATAAAAGAAGTTTAATTAATGATTGGATTTGAAAGTGATGGAAAAATTCACTGTACTATCACTAATTAAATATGTACTTTATAGATATTCACAATGTACCATCAAATAATTAAAATTGTATCATTTACAAAAATAGTACAATGCTGATAGAAAAATGCAAAAATTAATCCTCTGATGTCAAGAATAGTGTACTTGATAGTTACATCTATTTAAAACAAAGTACATCCATTGATTAATTTTAAAATCAAAATATTACATAAGGCAGTTGAAAAATATGTAACTTGTTTTTGTACCGCTACTAACTAAGATTGTATCTTCTGATTGTTTATATTGTACTTGCCAAACAAATTATTGTACCACCAGAGAAAATATAGTGTACCACCGTCATAATTAATAAATTAATTCATAACTTTAGTTGTGAACATATATAGATGAAGAATTACACTTGCGTAAATATAAATACTACAAAATTCTGATTAGTGAATGCACTTAAAAGTGATGGAAAAACTCATTTCACCATCACTAATTAAGAATGTGCTTTATAGTCATTCACATTGTACCATCAAATTATTAAAATTATACCATTCAAAAAATAGTATAGTGGCTAACCAAAAAATGAACAAATTAATCTAATATCGGGGTTTAAAAATATAATGGACTCGATAATTACCTCAGATTAATACATAATACCACTAACTATTAAATTATAAAATTAAATATTATATATTGTGGTTGCAAATTACCTAATAGAATTTTGTGCCGCTAGCAATGAACATTGTAGCTTCTGATTTATGCTATTATACTTGCAAAAAATATTACTATATTACCGGTATCATTGCGAAAATTAGTACACTAAATTCGTAATTTAAGTTTTAGAAATATATCAGTCAATAATTATACATGCATAAATACAAATGTCATGAAATTTTGATTAGTGATTGGACTTAAAAATGATGGGAAAACTCATTAAAACAAAGTAGCTCCACTGATTAATTTTAAAATCAAGATATTACATAAGGCAGTTGAAAATATGTAACAAGTTTTTATACCGCGAGTAACTAGGATTGTATCTTTTGACTGTTTATATTGTACTTGCCAAAGCATATTATTGTACCACCAGAGAAAAAATTGTATACCATCATCATAATTAATAAATTAATTCATATCTTTAGTTGTGAACATATATAGATGAACAATTAAACTTACGTAAATAGAGATACTATAAAATTTTGATTAGTGAATGCACTTGAAAGTGATGGAAAAAACTCATGTCACTAATGTGCCTTATAGTCATTCACATTGTACCATCAAATTATTAAAATTATACCATTAAAAAAAATAGTACAATGGCTAATTGAAGAATAGAGAAATTAATTTCAAATCTAATTTTAAAAAATGGTTACTCAATAGTTACACTTGTTTAAAACATTGTATTGCCAATGATTAATTTTAAAATCAAAATATTAGGTAAGGTGGTCGAAAATTATGTAATATGTTTTTGTACCATCATTGAAGAAAATGGTACCTTCTGATTGTATGTATTGTACTTTCTACAAAAATATTACTGTATCACTGGAGAAAAAGTATTATGCTACCACGATAATTAATAAATTAATTTGTAACTTAGGTTTGGGAAAAAATAGGTAAACGATCATACTTGCATAAATACCAACGCCACAAAATTATGATTGATGATTAGATTTGAAAGTGATGGAAAATGCATTATACCATCATTAATTAAGAATGTATTTTCTACTCATTCACACTATACCATCAAATAATTAATACTGTATCATCCAAAAAAATAGTATAGTGGCTAACCAAAAAATGAACAAATTAATCTAATATCGGGGTTTAAAAATATAATGTACTCAATAATTACCTCAGTTTAATACATAATACCACTAACTATTAAATTATAAAATTAAATATTACATATTGTGGTTTAAAATTACCTAATAGAATTTTGTACCTCTAGCAATGAACATTGTACCTTTTGATTTATGCTATTATATATACTTGCAAAACTACATTACTATACTACCGGTATTAATTACTGTGACAATTAGTAAACTAAATTCGTAATTTAAGTTTTAAAACATATATCAATCAATAATTATACATGCATAAATAAAAATGCCATGAAATTTTAATTAGTGATTGGACTTAAAAATGATGGGAAAACTCATTGTACCATCGCTAGTTAAGAATATATTTTCTAGTTCTCCACACTGTATAGTCAAATAAGTAAAATTATACCATCCACAAAAATAGTACAATTGTTGACTAAAAAATGATCAAATTAATTTAAAATGGGATTTCAAAAATAAATATACTCATAATTATTTGAGTTTAATTTGAAAAATTTTGTATTAAAGTGTGAGGGGTTCAATTGAAGGGAAAAAGAATAAATTTTAAGGTTATAGTTGTATAAATTTTCATTAATTACATTATTGAAATTAAAGTTGCAAAAAAGTATATGGCATAAGTGTAGTATTTACTATTTTGTTTGGGGCAAATTAGAAATAAAATAAATTTTAGTTGCAATTTGGAACATTTTGAAAATTCAATGTTTGAATGTTACTAAAATTGTTACTTCAAAAAATAACCGGATCCGTCGTTGTCATCTTCCCCAAAGCTTCCGCCTGTGAACAGTAACAAACACACAAAATATCCACTTCACCCCCCTCATTCTCCTCTGTTGGAGGATGAGGGAGGTACCAAATCTTCTTTTTTTACTCTGTTTTTTGTAGTAGTAAAGTTTATTCCTAATTTTAGTGCTTCCCCTACCCTCTTTGTTGGTCCGATAGTTCTTCAACCACTTTTGACGATTTTCAGCAAATTGAGACAATTGATCTTGAGTAGTGCTTACTTTTGTTTTCTTCTCATCGTTTCTGCTGGCTTCATCTGAGTTGATGAAGAAAGATGTGGAATCGGGCTGCTCAGTGGGAGTTAGCTGAAGAAGAAGATGTGGAAGTTGGATGATGAAAAAAGCATGGGATTGGAATGTTTTTCTTTTGTCTTGGTCTGAATTTGGTTGTTGAAGTGGTGGGGTTTTGTTGGGTGCTGGATGGGTTTGCAGAGGGGCGGCGGCTGAAGGTTAGGGATGAAAGAAAATTAGGTTTTTTTTTTTTTTAGGTATTGCACTATCTCCAGCCGGTAGTAGTCGCATCGTCTCGCTATTCAACGCTTTGCGGCAGTAGTTCGTCGGTGTTGCTATTCAACGTCTGCAAATTGGATTTCACGCAAGGGCACGCGGTGAGAGATAGACATTAAGTTGTAGTTTCTTTCACCATTGGCCATGTGTAGTGGGCCACTTGAGTGTAGTGTAATATCATTTTGTATAGTACTAATGTCCCGATATAACCAGGATTTTTTGTATTCGGGTAGTTCCTAGGTTGTCCAAGTCCTCAACCATTCCCGTCTTGGGCGGGGTTCAATGCGGTTGAACTTAGGTCGTCTAGGTTGTCTCCCTTCCCGTCTAGTGCGGGTTTAGCTTCCCGTCATGTGCGGGTTTACTTTATTTTACTTTTTCTTGCCCCTTCGTGGGCTTTTTGCCCCTTTGCGGGCCTTTGTTTTCGTGGGTTATAGCGCTGTTCTCAGTTGCGACACCACGAAACTCTAAGCCCTTGTGGCTCTGTACATTGGCCTTTGTGCCATTCTATTAATCTACTATCGTTTCGGGAAAAAAAAATAACCGGTGTTTGTGCATTATTACTATGTCACTTGTATTTTTTTTATTTATTGCATCCTATTTAAATCTTACTGTCCAATGAAATCTAATAGCATAGAATAAGTTGACACAACCATACCATCAAAATAATGGAGGAATTTCAGTCTCTCCCATAGCATAATCTTTAATGTTACTTTCTAATATTATTCGTTGTGAATCATCAATCAATTTATGAATAAGTTACAACAATAACAACAACTAAACTATTATTCTACTATGTGAGGTCGGTTATATGGATTATATCTTACCATTTCTTTCTGTTAAAATACATATTTTCATTTAATTTGAATAATTCATATTTTTTAATAAAAAAATTTCAAGTCTTTGTAGGTTTTCACATTTCCCTTTTAGTGAGTTAATAATTTTTTAATATCTAGATGTTGTAACGGTGCATTTAAGGGTTTCGTGCATACATATCTAAACTACTTTAAACATATTTTTCTCATTTTCTCATTTATTGGGCCCACTTCTACTTTCTTTTTAATATATTCATTACTAATTTTGTCTAGTCTACTATATTCACACATCTATCTTAATATTTTTATTTCTACTACTCTCATTTTCTATTTATGTTTATAGTTAATACATCAACAATCCATAAATTATTAATGGTCCTATGGCTATTTTATAAATATTAATGGTCACAAAATATAGAGTATGCACTTCTTCTTTAATTCAACCTGTCGAAATTCAACGTGTAATATCTTTATCAATTCCCCTTTTTCTTAAACTATAAATCTTAATTTTTAAAAAATTTAGATATATTTAATTCATGTCTGTCAATTTTCACACTTATCTCATTGCTTCTCCTATAATTACTAAAATGATACCCTATATATTCAATTTTACCTCTATTTATTTTAAAAACTTTTGATTAAAATGCCTCTCTTTAAGCTTCTAACTTAGTATTTATTCATTCTCTCATCTCATCAATCAAAACTATATTGTCTGTAAATAACGCACATGCACAAATTATTAGGATTGTAAACGAACCGAACATAAACGAACGGGCCTTGTTCGTTTACTGTTCGTTTATTTTTTAGACTGTTCATGTTCGTTTATGTTCGTTTATGTTTGTGAAATATGTGTTCGTGTTTGTTTATGTTCGTTTATTAGTGTTCACGAACAGTTCACGAACACGTTAACGAACACGTTCACGAACACTTATCGAACGCGTTCACGAACTAGTAAACGAACACTTAACGAACACGTTCGCGAACACTTAAACGAACACGTTCGCGAACAAATAAACAAACACATTTGCAAAACAAATAAACAAATGTATTTGCAAATTGAAAAAACAAATAGCATTATTGAAAATTGAACCTTGGTCTCTAATGTGTCTACTTACCACTACACCATAACAAATTTTTTTATGAATGATCAACAAACATTATTATTATATCTATTATTATATTATATTATTATTATTATTTTAATATAAACGAACAATAAACGAGCTTTAAACGAACATTAACCGAGTTTTAAACGAACATTAACCGAGCTTGTTCATGAACACTAAACGAGTTTGTTCACGAACATAAATAAACGAACGTATACTTGTTCGTGTTCGTGTTCGTTTATTAAACGAACACTAAAATGTATTCGTTTATTGTTCGTTTAACTTAACAAACGAACATAAACGAACGTAACCGATCTTGTTCACGAACTGTTCACCGAACGTACTAGTTCGTTTACACCCCTACAAATTATTGTCTGCATATGTTTAGTGAGTTCGTATATTAATAATACGAAAGATATAGACTCAAGGAGGATCATTGATACAAACCTAGAGTATTCAGAAATTTGCCTGATATCCCTACTAGCGTCTTTACACATATTGTAACATATTTATACATATCTTTTATAAGTTTTATATAAGTTATTCTAACTTCTCTCTTTTCTAATATTTTATCATGATTAACTCTATCACATACTCTTTCAAGATTAATAAATACTATATGCAAATCTTATTTTATCTCATTATAATGTTCGCATAGCCTTATTAGATATATGGTGTCCATCGTAATCTTTCTTGGCATAAAACCAAATCTATTTTATAATACACTAATATCATTTTCTAATCTTCTTTCTATTATTTTTCCCCATAATTTCATAGTTCAACAATTCAATATCTATGATTTGCTTAACTTTGTATATATCCCTTATTTTTATATAAAAGGAACTAATACACTTTTTCTATAGTGATTAGGCATTTTATTATTTTTAATAATTAAATTAAATAGATTTTATGAGCCATGTGATACCCAGTGTCTTTAAAAATGGACTGGAGTAGGAACCAGTCAAACTAAGGGCCTGGTGTTAATCAATCCGATTGGTTAAATAAGTAATAAAAAAAATAAATGATTTTGTTATGATGTAATAAATATAAGTTAATTACAAAAATATTATTATATGTAAAAATATATTACATAATTTTTTTTTGGGTAGTTAAATTTGATTTAGTATAAATTGTATGAAGTCCTAGACGTATGATTAAATAATTTTATTAAAAATGGTACAAAAACATGTTTTAAATAAGAAAGTTAAAAAATTATAAGAAGTATTTTGTATAAATATTTGAGATATTCAATTGTGAAGAATTTAAAACTATGTAGGTGAAAATTTTAACGCAATCACACAAAATGCGAACAAAATGAGTTTTATAAAAAAAATTAGAATTAAATTATAAATTTTAAAAATTAATATTTCTTTAGTAAACACAGTCAAATTTGGGTCAATCACAATTTTGACTGGTCAAACAAAGGTTGATTGATTTTTTCTTTTTTTTTTCCAAAACAATAGTTATATTTGATAGCCAAATTGGCAAAATATACATAGCCTAAAAGGCTAAAGGAGCTCATGGCGTTGGATGAAACCAAACTCATGAAAACAAGCATTTCCGTAGAGGAGGAAGACACTCCACTAAATTGGAAAAAAACAAATAATACTAACTAATATAATAATACTCCAAAAGGAGAATAAAAAGCCCAAAAAGCGGGCAAAAAACCGACAAGTGACACACAACAAATTACAACTAACTACTAATTGATTTTTTCCAACGGCAGGTTTTCTTCAAAATCTAGATCATATCTAGGCTGATTCGATTGGTCGATTCGGTCACGTTTGATAACACTAGTGATACCAACCTTTTCAAAATACTTCAATCACTCTAATGGGGTAATTTCAGGACCTATCTTTTTACCATTTTTCATTACTTGTAATACTTTTCTACATTCAAAGGTTAGATTTTGAAATAAAATGACAAATTTCTTTTAGTTCAATTATTCTAACTCATCTAATATGACTTCATTCCAATTGACTTCATTAAATAGATTCAGAAAAAGTATTCTTTCAAAACAAAATTCGGCCGAAGAGGCCATTGTTTTTCCATTTTTACTGTTCCTACGGGCGAAAAAGTGCGAAAACGGTGCGAAAATTTTACTGCATGATGAACAGTATTTTACTGTTCATCGCACAGTAAAATTTTCAAAAATTAACGTTCATGAACAGTGTTTTACTGTTCATGAATAGTGTTTTTTTTTAGGTCTTCTTTGGTTCAACATTCGGCGCCGCTAGATCGTCCGTATCCGCTGTTGTCCACGTCATGGCATTAGGTGATAGTTAGGGATTAATTTTCAGTTTCTGTCACTAACGGCCATTAGTGGTGGGCCACTTGGGATGAGTAGCATCCCCTTTATATAGTACTAGTGTCCCGATATAACCGGGTTTTTGTATTTTCGGCTGCTCGTCAGTCTTGTCCCGCTTTGTCGGGTCCTTTTTTCCCTTGTGGGATTTTCCCATTTTGTCGGGTGTACTTGTCCCTCCGTGGGTATTTGTCTTCGTGGGTTACAGCGTTGTACACAGTAGCGACACCACGAAACTTTATAAGCCCTTGCAGCTCTGTATATTGGCCATTGTGCCTCTTTTTTAATATAATATCGTTTCTGGAAAAAAAATAATGTTTTATTAGTTTATCGTCAATTAAAACATTTTCAAAGTTATCCTTATACACTTGTATTAAATCTCATGTTTTATATCCCCTAGTTTTTGTGATCTTATATTTCCTCCATCTCAAAAAAAGGGTCCATTTTTCTTGTCCCAAAAAAAAGAGTCCACTTTTAAATCAAATTTCTAAAATATCTTCACTAATAATAATTATGTATACTCAAAATTAAAAAGTAAGGATAAAAATTTAAAATTATACATTTAGTGATGCATTAAATGAGTTGTACCTAATAACTAATAAAAAGTTGTATCTCAACCAAAGTGAACTCTTTTTTTGGGGACGGAAGGAGTATATATCTTTTTCTCCTTTTTTTATTATCTAATATTTTATAACAATTTTTGAAAACTTCGTATTTGCCTCATTTATTACCTTTTTCATAACATTTCTTAGCAATCTTGTATTTTTCAATATTTTCATCATTTCTATATGCATATAAAGTTTATAATTTGCCCTTGTTACTTTTACTTTTACTTTTTTCTTAAATTTTTTATTCCACCACTATGATTCTTTATTCCATGTATGGGTTTTTGGCTCTTTTAGTACTCTTTTTGCAATTACTTTCATTTGATTTGTTACTTTTTCCCATTCACTTTCTATTTCCTCTTTTACATTCAAAATAATAGTTTCTTATAAGACTTTTATAAACATTTTTCTTTTGTTATTATTCTTTAAATCCCCCCACTTAATCATAAGTGTATTGGGTACTTTTTTTTTAAATGATTAAGTCTTATATTAAAAATTATTAACCTATGTTGAGTAGTGAGATTTTTTCAGGTTTTAACTTACAAATATTTACATAATTTTCTATCATTGTTTCTAATTAGAAAATAATCAATTTGCAACTCATTAAAATCACTTTTAAATGAAATTAAGTATTCTTCTCCGTTTTAGAAAAGGTATAGCCTATGAACAAATTATAAGTTATTATAAAATCTAAATCTAAAATAGTTTTACTTTCATTTTCACAACTTATAACTTCCATGAACCTTATCATCCTCCTCAATCCCTCTCCTATTTGTCCATTTAAATCCTCACATGTGATAATTTTTTCACTTTGAGGGGTTGTTTAGACTAAAGTCTCTAGGTCTTCCCAAAATTTAATTTTAATATATTCATCTAACCCTATTTGATTTGCATATAAACTAATGATATTTATAGGTTCGTTTCCTATAATAATTTTAAAAGCTATGATTCTGTTTCGTTTTCTAACTATTCCTACTTACAATTATTCTATAAATGTTGAATCCATAATAATATCTATCCCATTTCTAGTTTTGTCCTTTCCACAATACCAAAGTAACAAAGTTTATATTTTAAAATATCTAAAACCTTTGTTTTTAATCTTCCTATTTTGTTTCTTGGAGATGCATAATATTTATGTGTCTCCTCTTCATTGTATGTACTAGCTCTATTACTTTCCTTGTCAAATTTTTAATCTTCCAATTTCTAATTCTAATAGTCTTATTTTTTTTCTACATAAGTGTTTATTATCCCTCCTATTAGTATATGAAGACGCATAAATTTTGCACTATTGCTAGACCCTCATGGAGATGCAATAGTCCTGGCCAAGATGTTGCAGTTGGACCTTGTGATGTGCTCCGTAAAGCAGGGAACTTCTTAGCCTTACATAATTTAAATTATGATCCATATCATTAAATTTGACAGTAATTATGTTAGTTGTTGATTTAACAACCTTCCTCTTTTATCCGAACTTGGAATAAGCCAGATTAAAAATAGGGATAATATATTAAAATGTTATGAACTTAGGTGTTTATAACCGTTTTGACCCGACCTTTCAATTGTAACAATACAACACCTGAACTTTAAAATGTGTAACAATAATGTCTTCCTACTGGGAAAAAAATGAAAAAACCCTCCCTAAAGACAAAAATGACAAAAAAATGATATAGTTTAATTTTTTATTAACTTTTTAAAAGAAAAAATCTAATAAAATTATGTAAAATTTTGTTAAAAAATTTAATAAAAAAATACAAAAAATTATTATATGATACTTTGTTTTTTACCCTTAATTTTTTTTATAGATACTTTGTTTTTTAACCTAAATTTTTTTGGTCATTTTTGTCTCTAAATTTTATTAAATTTTCATCTTTAAATTTTATTTTTAGTTTAAAAAAATTTATTATATAGTGTAAATAATTTTATTCAATTTTTCTTTAAATTTTTTCTTTTTTGTCTTTTTAAAAATTTATTTTAGAATTTTAGACTATATGCTTTATATCGGAGGGCTTTTTCGTCTTTTTTCAAATAGGAAAACATTATTGTTACACATTTTAAAGTTTAGGTGTTGTGTTGTTACAATTGAAAAGTCGGGTCAAAACGGTTATAAGCACTTAAATTTGGGACATTTTAATATAGATTAAAACGTTTATTCGATCTCATAAAGATAGGTCTTTAACTTATTTGGTCATACAAATTTAAAAACAATCTTTTTAGTCCCAAGGGCAAAACAGTCCTACCACATATCACTACACAAAAAAAACCCCAAAAATACCAAATCTTAAAAATGAAAAAGGGTTTCTTCCTGGAAGAGGAATTCCGGCGAAGTGGGAATCTTCTACGCTTAAAAAGAATTACACCTTTATCCCCGTTTTTTATCTTCTACGCTTAACAACTCGCATCACTCTCAATGGCTCATCAGAATCAATCAGACTCGGACCAGGAGCAGAATAATAGGCAGAGAGAGCAAGAAACACAAATGAAGCAGGAAGACAGGGCTACGGAGGACGAGAATCAACAAGAGCCTACATTGCAAATAGATGAAAAAGTAAAATCAGTAGATGAACATGTTCATGCACAGAATGAAGTTCAAATACGGCCTACTAGGAACCAGTACAGGAATTCCTCAGTCCAAATGTTCCCCTAACATTTCGGCCAACTGGGATTGAACCTCAAGTCAACTAACATAAATTTCAAAACTATAAAAAGAATCAAGGTGAATTTAAATAAATTCATTGTCTTTGGATTTTAATCGCAATAATTTTGGTTAGCTTACCCTTAAAGTTTCAATTCCCTCACTTCTCTCAAAACCAAAAATAATCATAATATTGTAAACGAACAAAATTAATTAGTAATCCTTTTTGAAGAATTTTCTTCTCTTTGCCCGACAACGCAAAAAATTTTACAACAGATTTGAAGAATTCTAACTCAATCATGGCGAAATTCTTTTCAAGCGCAGAAGATTCCCACACCAAAAATGACAACATTAACAAAACCTGTGTATACAATCCCTATCAGGGCGTGCAAGACGTCTCTTCATTACAACCCTTACGAACCCTTTACAACCTTCCCACCTCGCCGGAATTCCTCTTCCAGGAAAAAGGCCTCAATAATCGCCAATCAGTGAGTGAGAATCTCACTTTTGGCACTGGCTTGGCTTATTTAATCAGAGCAGTAGGCAGCGGGACCATTGGAACTATTTCTGGGCTCAAGACGGTCGAAGTTGGGGAGTTTACGAAGCTTGTAATCAATAGAATACTGAATTCTGGCGAGGCCACCGCCAGGAAATTCGGAAATAAGTTGGGTATTATGGGGTTGATGCTTGCTGGGATTGAGAGTACTATTTACAATTGCGGAGAGGAAGTTGGTGACATAAAAATCATATTTTTTTTTTCTCGAAACGATAGATAGATAGTATATTAATAGAGTGGCACAAAGGCCAATGTACAAAACCACAGAGTTTAGTGGCGTCATGGCTGAAAACAGCGTTATAACCCACGAAAATAAAGGCCCGCAAAGGGGCAAAAAGCCCACGAGGGGCAAGAAAAAGCAAAATAAAATAAACCCGCACATGACGGGAAGCTAAACCCGCACTAGACGGGAAGGAAGACAACCTAGACGACCTAAGTTCAACCGCATTGAACCCCGCCCAAGACGGAAATGGTTGAGGACTTGGACAACCTAGGATCTACTCGAATACAAAAATCATATATTTGGTCCATAAAAATTTGGTATTTTTGGGGTTTGGTTGGGGTTTTTTGAGATTTGGTTTTTTTGGGGTTTTTTTTAGTGATATGTGGTAAGACTATTTTGCCCTTCGCGCAACGCGAACACCAACTTTGCAGACGGATTCCATCCGAGATAACAGATGAAAAACCAAAATAATCATATTTGTAATTAAAGGGACTAAAAATGTCGTTTTCAAATTTGTATGACCAAATAAGTTAAAGACCTATTTTTATGGGACTAAATAGACGTTTTAATCTTTAATATATTATCCCTTAAAAATATTTATAACATGATTGAATTGCATATTTGGTCCCTTACAAATTACCCTGTAACTTTTCTAGTCCTACACATTTAAAAATAATCTTTTTGGTATTTACATTTTAAAAAATGACCTTTTTTTTGTCTCTCATCTAAATTTTGTGATGGAATCTATAGTAAATATTACATTTACCTCGGATGGTCTTTTATGTGAGGATAGAAAAATCTCATAACATTGTAGTTTGTTCATTAATTAATGGAGATCCCTTATTCATTCATGGTCAAAATGAACCCCTTCCTTTTAGCAAACAAAGAAGCAAAGCAAAGAAATGAAGCATTTGGTCTTTTGTGTTGGGGAGGTTTTAACCATGTGAAGTCCAACTAGAGCAGCCCAATAAACAGTAGAAGCTCACCTGAACCCAAAAGCTTAAACTAATGGGTTCTGGGTCCTTACCACTTATTAGGTTTCTCTTAATTTTTCAATGTGGGATAGTATCCATGAACACAACAAACCTCCCCCTTTATAGATACACTACCACATTAAAGCCCACTCCCTCACAAGCCCATTCCCTACTCCAGTAGTGTCCGTGCAAGTAATAAATTATAACAAACCTACTTGTCCACAATCATCCATAAGGCCCGGTCCAACCAAAAGAGGAACCACTTGCTTTTTCGAGTAATCTAACATTCCGACTCTAATGCCACTTGTTGGGGAGGTTTTAACCATGGGAAGCCCAACTAGAGCGGCCCAATGAACAGTAGGAGCCCACCTGAATCTAAAAGCTTAAACTAGTGGGTTTTGGGTCCTTGCCACTTATTAGCTACTCTAGTTTCTCTTAATTTTCCAATATGGAATAGTATCCATGAACACAACATTTTGCCACAGCAGAAAGGCGATAGTATGAGAAATGAGAATACCTTGGACACTAACAAATCCTGGTATAAGAATTTATTCTCAATCTCAACTTTTAATAGTAGAATAATGGAAGGATTTTCTTAAAACTTTTCATAATTAGAGATCTACCATTTATTTGTGCTATTCATTGGAAGCATGAAAATAGTAGCGTTAAGCTCAAATTGTACGCCACACAACTCGTATTTTGTAACTGTAGAATTACATATGGGTTAAACATGATTATTTTTAGAGAGAATGAGTTAGGCTTTTCAGAGATGAATAATGTTAATTTTGCCCCTCTTATGAATTAGGGTTTCGTTACGATTAATTTTGATATGATTTTGATATTGAAATGTTGTGAAACGTTTTTACCCTTACACAAAAGATGACAAGGGGTGCACATGAAACTTATTTATAAATTTCATTATAAAATTAAGATGAGGGACTAAAAGAATTACTTTTCAAATATAAGAAATCAAAAAGGTTATTTTTATATTTGGAAAACTAAGAAGGTTTTAGATAATTTGTAAGGAACTAAAAATATAATTTTCTCTCATACAAATATATAAAATGTTTAAACATATACAAATATGTTTAACATGATTAGAGTTAATTTATGAATAAATTAAATTCAATAAAATTTGAAGTAATAATTCCTACTCTTGTATGCCACTCACTTCTTTTTGTCTATTGTCTCGACCAGATCACTTCTCTTGAGCTGTTGCACAATGTGAATTTTCAGCTACCAAAACGCTGTCTACCTTTTTGACTAAATTCTAGCAATTTGGCCAGAATTCAATCGATCAGCAGCAGCAGATAGTTGGCCAATTGCCTCTTTAATTTTTTATATTAATAATTTTAATCCATTTAGTCAAATTGGGTTCAACCAATCCACATTGTGAAGTTACAAATTTTATTTAACACGTAATCAGTGTGATTCATGATCCATTTGACCTAATCCAATAAGTCAAAAATAGTAGGTTGATTGGATTGAGTTTTTGAACTAAGTTTATTTTTCCACCCCCACTTACCACTAATCAAATAACGAAAATGGTCCCTAAATATTTTTTTTGGCCCTTCTTCACTGTTGTGTCTCTTCTCCATTTTTCCTCTTCATCACGCATTTAGAGCTTTTCTATCCTTATAATCTCAGAACTAATGAAAAATGTACGAATAATAAAAATTATGCAAATAAATATTAATGAAAAGAAAGACTGAAAAATCTTATGTCTTTTTTTAAAGCTTCATAAGAAAAGTTAATTTTTTCTAAGAAAAATCAGACAACTTTCTATTTGATTTCAAATTTTGAATTTAAAATTTAAAGTTCCAAAAAAATTGTCCTCACTTTATTTAAAAAAAATTCCATCCAACGTATTTTTTGGCTATGTTTAGGTCGTAATTTTTTAAAGAAATTTTTTACTACAAAGTGTAAAATTTTGATAGGATTTGGAAAGAAAAAGTGTGTTGGAGGGAAATTTCTAAAAAATAAAAAATTGTAAGAGGAGTTTTAGTGAGAATTTTAAAATTTAAACTTGAATTAAATTTTGAATGTTTTTCTTTTCCTCCGAAAAAATTTAACAAATGTAACCTTTATTTCCCTCCAATACACTTCTTCTAACAAAAAAAATTTTGACCTAAACTTTTACACTTGTCAATAAAAAAGTTCTAAAAAAGAAAAATGCAATCCAAACATAGGAATCACTCGGTTCACATTAGTATCTAGAATGCGACAATAAAAAATAATGAATGGTTCGACAGGCCTAGCATAAAAAATTGAGATTGCTTGAGTTTTGTGATTCCGTAAAATTGTATCCCCTCCTACGTCACAAGGAGAAATCAAAATCCATCGGTTTTTTTCCTTTGTATTTCTTTCTTCTTCTCCTACAACTAGTCAAAATGATATTATAATTACAAAAATATACTATGAAATTGGACAATCTACTATCATTCTTTTTTTAAAAAAAACATATATCAATTTCCCGTTCAAAGAAAAGGTAGACAACTAGTTCTTTTACTTAAAAGAAAAAAAAAACCATTCCTAAATCATGCTCCATATGTACTAACTGAACAAGCTAAGAATCTATTGACTATTCTTGCTTTGCTTGTTAACTCTCATTTGCTTTCCTGGGTTGATTCTACTTACCGATCTAAGAAGAAAGTCCAAAACAATCAAGGTATTTATAAGTTTGTATTGTAGGTTGAGAGAAAACTGAAAACATAAGCTTTCAAATTTGGAGTAGATATTTCTTGTTATTTCTCCTAAATAGGTTCTTTATTCCTTCCCTCCCAAACCAAAAATTCAATTTTTAAGGGTTATAATTCATCAAGACATATAAAGTACTGTACCATAGTATTATGATTATAATTTTCCACTTATGACTCACATTAATTATTAAGGATAGAATAAGAATTTTGTTCAGTGTAATTTTTTGCATTTTTTCCTTTAGGGGTGATAGAAATGGAGAGAATTAATATTAGTTTGTGAACTGGTTAGTTTTTGTTGGTTACAATACATGATTTGAGGAAAGCTGAAATGAAACGTCACGTGAAATTTGGCTTCCCTTCCACTGGATTTATTCCCAAACAGACTCACAGGCAAGAATCACTGAATTCGGAAGTATTGTGTTAATGGGGTAAAGTAAGATGCCACAGTTTTAGGAATCCATCACACTTCCTCTTTTTCTTCCCCCTTCTCCCCCCCTGCTTTTCCACCAAAGACTGCTCTGTCTTCTTCTTTCTGCCATCTTTGAGTGTCGGTAGCGTTTGTGTAGAGAGTTTCTAGACGCTGTGTCTCCTGCAACTTTCCATGGCTGATTTGGTTATCCCCAATTTAATACATCAAATGCGTGATACTGCCTTCAGGCAACTTACCGGAAAAACGGTGGAAAATCTCTGCTCTACTTTGGAAGAAATTGGAAAAGTTCTGGATACTGCTAGGGAGAGAAGGGTGGAGCATCGATCTTTTAAGATGTGGCTACAACAGTTGACAGACAAAATTTATGAGTTGGAAGATTTGTTGGATGCATCGAACATCGAGGGTCACAAACAAATTCAAAATCTTAGAACAAGTCCATCACTCTTGAATAAGGTGAGTTATTTTATTCGATGCCTTCGTTATTTTCTTAAAAGTGATTCTCTACCTAGCGACGTTGCTTCCGAGATGAAGAAGTTGGATGGTGAACTACAAGAGTTGTGGGTAGATGCACATATATTTGGTTTACTTACAGGTAGCAGTGGTGTATCTGTTAGCACCTCCATGTTTACTCTTCCTCAGGTATCACGTGTGGTCGGTCGAGAATTTGATAAGGCTTCTCTACTCAAGCACTTATTGCCTAAGAGTGGCAGCAGTATTACTAAGGAAGTTGATGAAAAGAGGTCTAGGGTTATCTCTATTACAGGGTTTGGGGGAAGTGGAAAGACCACTATGGCTCAACTGATCTACAATGATGACAGAATTATTCTCGGTTTTCAACTTACACGATGGGTCTACGTGTCGGATTCTTTTGATGCGAAAAGAATTGCACTTGCTCTCCTTGAAAGCCCAGATCATTGTAGTAGTTACTCCGACATGGAGTTGGAAGCAATGTTCCAACTCATAAAGGAGTCTTATTCGAATAAGAAATTCTTGATTGTCCTAGATGATGTTTGGGAATCGCACATTTCAGAGTTGAGACCATTTCTGAACTCTCTCTATGGTGCTCCCGGAAGCATTATCCTAGTGACAACAAGGAATGAACGAGTGGCAAGAGCAATGGGCGCAGTGTACACACATTTGTTATGCCCACTCTCAAACTCTGATTGCTGGTTAATATTGAAGGAGATAGCATGCTCTGGAAGACCTGAATTTTGTGGGCAAGTGGCAAAGATTGGGAGGAAAATTGCCAAAAAATGCAAGGGCTCACCAGTCGTTGCAAAAATTGTGGGAGCTCGTTTGCGAACTAAACAGACTGTAAAAGAGTGGGAAGAAGTTTTGGAGAGTGAGATTTGGCAGGAGGAAGTGGCAATGAGTCTTTACCCCCATATCTATGGGAGTTATAATGAATTATCTCCACAGCTAAAACGTTGCCTCTCATATTGTGCAGTCTATCCAAAAAATACTGACATAAACGTTGAGCAACTTATTAGATTGTGGATGGCACAAGGTTATCTTGGTCCTTCAAGTCAAAGAGGTGATAAAAGAATGGAGATGAAGGGGCTTGATTGCTTCAATGATTTGGCAGACCGTAGTTTCTTTCACAATTTTGTGAAGGGCTCTATTCATAAGAATAAAATAACCAGTTGCAGGATGCATGATGTGGCTCATGATTTTGTAATGCTTACAGATGACGATGCTACTAGGATTGGCAAGATGAAAACAGTATCTGCAGCCTATAAAATAAAGGTGCGAAGTCTCATTCTTTCTGATTTTGAAGGTTTCGGGTATTTGTATGGAGGTTTGAAATCTGTGAGGGCTTTGGTTTTATCTTGTTGTCAGCTAGTAGAACTTCCAAGTGAGATAGGAAATTTGATGTTTCTGCAGTACTTGGACTTGAGTGGCAATCCATTAAAGCAATTGCCGGAATCAATATGTGGATTATATTTTTTAGCATTCCTAGATGTTCATTACTGTTACTTACTTTTGTGCCTTCCTCGAAGGACTGGGGACCTTAAACACTTGAGACACCTTAGAATTAATAATACGACAGAAGAGGCACAACAAATGCCACAAGGGTTTGAGAACTTGACTTTAATTCGTACTTTGGATGTCTTCAGGGTAGGTGGTAAGTACAATAATACTGTAATGCTGCAGGGCCTCAACGATCTTGAAGAAATGCGCGTTGCCGTTCATGGAAAGGTAGATTTTAAGCATGCAAAGTTGGATGAAAAATCTTGTATGGAAAATTTGGAATTATGTTTTGTAGGGGAGGGCCGTGATGTGGAAAACTCAAGTTCGATTAAGGTATTGCAACCACCTCCCAACTTACAAATGCTTAAGTTGGATAATTATCCAGGACTCCACTTACCAAAGTGGATTTTGGCCAAGTGTCTCATTGATAACTTGAGAAGGTTGACTTTGAGATCAGCACTAAATATCATATCCCTGCCTGCTTTGGGGAAATTGTCATCTCTTGAATTTCTTTGGCTTTATGACATTCCCAATCTAGAACATTTAGGTCGTGAATTTCTTGGACTACCCACAGCAATGCATTTTGCCAAGGAGAATCAAGAAACATGGGAAGACCTAAGTGAAGATAATGAGGAAATTAATGATCAAAGTGAAGATGATGTGAGAATTGGTGATCCAAATAAAGATAATGAGGAAATTAATGATCAAAGTGAAGATGATGTGAGAATTGGTGATCCAAATAAAGATGAAGCATTTCCCAGGTTGAAGACATTACGAATTGAATATCTGGAGAAATTGGAGACATGGGAGGACCTCAATGAAGACGATGAGGAAAACAATCGTGTCTCAGTTATGCTGCACCTTGAGGAGCTAATCATTGATAGCTGTCCAAAGCTACAGGCGCTGCCGCATTGCATTCTTGGAAAGATTTCAAGGCTCAAACTTGAGGTCAAGGGCAGCATTAAGTTGCAGCGATACTTAGATGAAAAGAACAAGTCCAATTGAAGCAGTACGCTTGCCTATTATGAGGTTAGTGTTTTTTGCTTGTCACTGAGAATATTTACAATTCATAGATGAAAACATTACTTACTCATAGCTAGCCTTAACAAACAAAGTTGTGAATCCTTTAATTATCCCAATTCTACTTCCTTCTCCATCACCTCCATCTCATTTCTCCTATCCCTACGTATACATAATCATCCCCATATAATAACATCATATTTGAATTGCGTAAAAATTTTTGAATGGTGCCATTGTGGCAAAGTTGTATCTCTGACATAAATGGTTCTTGAACTTGGTTTGAATCTGTCCATTAAATGTTTTCCCATCTGCATCTTCTTTGATTTGCTGTGGCAGGTTACTGGGTTGGAATTGAAGAGTAACATATATAGGGAGGCAGGACTGGTTAGGTGATTCAAGCCTTTTCCCTTGTTGAATCTCGAATCTCTACTGTTTGTGTATTGTTAAAAATTCAGTAGCAAGTGAGAGTCATGGATTTTCTAGAATAGGGTTTTGAAATATTTTTTTTCATTGTATATGGAAGAGTACTTTTAAGGGTTACGTATATGGAAGAGTACTTGACCAAGTGGAGCTATCTCCCTTGCTTTTAAGGGTTATGTTTGTAAAGTTAAAAATGCTGTTGTTCACTCACAACATCATGCATGAGTTTGGCGTGGCAAAAATTTTACCATGTTTTCAATCAAAACTGAATTTAGTTTACAGTCAGCAACTTGTTTTAAAATGGAGTTGGGAAAACTAAAAACATTTTGCGTGTTGGGCTTGAGAGGAAAAATAATTTGAGGAAGGGAATGTTTATTTTTAAGACAACAAAGGCAAAGGCAAAGGCAAAGGCAAAAGCAAAAGTAAAAGCAAAAGTAAAAGCAAAAGCATGCAAGACATCTCTTTTCTTTTTTTTTTTTAATTAAAAATGATAGTTATATTAATATGAAACAAATATACATTTGCCTACTGGCAATACAAAGCCTTACATCTCACAAAAAGAGTAATAAAACTTCACCGAAACACAGAAACGGTAACACAAGATCATCTAACTATACGAGTTAAATGACTAAATCCAACTTGTAGATCCCTACGGAGGTATCGCAATCGACATGTAAGGCTGTCGAATAAAAAATAGAAAGCATTTGCTGACATTCTTTACTCTACCTTTTTTATCAACTACCTCACCATCCAAGTTGGTACCCCAAACCACCTCCGATAGGGAGGACATAACCTCCCGAATGAGAACAAAACCCTTAAAAAAAGAAACTAAGTCCTCCTTCATAGGAACAGAAAGACTGACTGAAAAAAAAAAAAAAAAAAAACTACCCTAATTTTTCTTGCCCCCAACCTCAGTCCGCCGCCACCCATCGACCCCAGCTAGCTCCTACCCATCAAAGCCAATCTCCTTCAACAACATGGGAGGGACCAAGGCAGAACATCCATTACAATCCATGCCTCTTTCCATTATCCGACTGCATCATCTTCTTCTTTGGCTGAAGTTGGTTTGTTTTTTTTCCCCTGACTTGCTGCCGTTTGCAGGAAGCAGCAGAAACCAAATCAAGAGAACCCAGCAGAAGCCATTAGAAGAAACAAAGGTGAGCAACTCCCAAGGATCGTTTGTCTCAGTTTGCTAAGCCATCGAGATCGGAAAACATTGAAGAACATCGGACCAACAAAATAGAAGGGAGGACCTCTAAAACTAGGGATTTGAAACTACAAAGAAACTAAAATGAAAAACAGGGAAAAGAAAACAGGGTACCTCCCCCATTCTCCAACAAGGAGAATGTGGGCGGTAAGGAAAAAAAATTCTCTGCGAAGGTTGTTGCAGGGACGATGGAGAAGACGGAGAGATAGTTGCCCGAGAGAGAAAGGTCTCGGGTCCCTAAGCTTGCAAGACATCTCTTCAAAAGATGTTCTTGAATGTAAATTGATATGTACTTTATAAACTCTGAAAAAAGGGAAATATTTTCAAAATGCCACTGCAGGTTGATTCAATTAGTTTGAATTGACAAGTATTGATCGTACTACTAAATTTCCCTCAAATTTAACCTGATATTAGTATTTTCTTTAATTAATTTAGTATGATTTGTATCTGCTTTCATTTCAGGGTTACATTAGAGTGAAAATTGATTAAACAATAGCTGAAAATGAACATGGCAGGCTACTGAAATACACCTTCATAATAAGCAAAGTATAATGACACAAAAGCGTAAGAAAACATAACAGTTGAATGGGTAGGGCAATAATTCTTGGGCCTACTGCATCAAATCCTGGAGAACGTACCTAAACAACTGGTAACTTAGTTAAAAAGTACAATGCAATTCATAAAATATCTTTCACCCAGATGTTATAATTCTATCTGTGCTGAAACCATCTTCAACTTCAAAGAGCATAACTAGAGTTCAATCATGAACCAGCATTTGAAAGTACATAAGCGACACAAGTTTAGCAACAATGTGGCAAGACTCAGATGCCATCGTTCTTTTATACGGTGTCCAATCTCCATCTGTACTTAATTCAAGTTCCGAAGTGCACTTGAAGCAATGAACACACTGTCTGTATTGCAGTGAGAACGAGCAGTATAAATGCAGCAATGACAGAGAGGACAGACCATGGACTCCCAATGTAATCTCGTCTTAGCATTGCATACCACTTAAAAATTCTTGAGTTCCACTTATGCCACAAGTCTCTGCTATAATCATTGAGATCACGACATGTCTCAAAAAAATAAAATTCCTTTGGATCAGTCACAAACTCTTTGTAAAGGTTGTTGAAAAGCTCTGCGACTTGTTCACCGCTGCCAAGCTCATTGACAATGATTTTATATTTAACGAGTACATCAACGTCTCTGTGAGTGTCTATCAAGTTATCCAACAGGATAACATAGCTTGTTATGTGTTTGGAATGATATCCAGACTGTTCAAATGCTATTAGATTCCGAAAAAAAGTTTCAGTATGATCATTTACCGTCAGTTGTGGAATCTTCAACTCTCCTGTCTTCTTGTCAAAGTGAACATCAAAGAGAGTTTTTCCTGTTCCATGTTGGAACTTGACTCCAGCTGCTAACAGCTCTGTTGCAGTTGCACAGGTGGCAAATTCCGATTTCTTTGCTACCTTTAGCAAGTCCCTCTCGTACCTTCTTGTCTCATCTTGATCAGACATATGGAGAATTGATAAGAACTCAACTAAATGCCTTGGATAGCCAAAGTCACGTGTCAGTGCTTGTTTTCCTGTATTACCCACATTCATAAAGTATTGATGGGCTAGTTCAATGAAAGATTGGGGATAAATAGTATCATCATCTAAGCATTTGCTAACATAGCCCGCAACACAAGTATCGTATAGGGCACATAGAAACCTCATCGGAAGTTGATTTTCAAAGAGCAGCAGGTCATGCAATATATCATGTGATACCCAAGGACTACTAAATATTATATCACCCATCTCTCTCATTTCAGGAAAACGGTTCTTCAAGAAAAGCATAACAATAAAAATCCCATCCAACAAAATCACTTCAGAGAGTTTCTTTTTGGATAGGTTTGAAAGATTACGGGTGTAAATATCTTCATAACAACCACAGACAAGCTTCTTCTGACTATGGACATATTCAGTCAACTTCTCTACGGAAACTCGAAAAGTGTGTAGGAAATTGTTTAGATATTTCAACTTATATTCTTCCATTGCTTGTAGTTGGCTTTCACCATGATGAAGAAAACCTATTGAGACTAACCGAGGCGTGTAAGCTTCTTGATTTCTGCTGCGATGTTTTTCAGGTACTCTATGGATAAAAACTGTACCATAAATGAGTCTATCTTGAGCAAGCATGGATAACTTTTTTTTGATGGAGTATGCTAAATGTTCTGCAGTATCATCAGAGTTGTGCTGTACAGGATGTGAAGCATGAACAGTGTCCTCGCTTCCTTGATTACCATCGAGTATGACCTGATTTTTTGATTCCATTCCTGCATACCTACATATTCTCCAGCAATCACTTTCATAATCAATCAGTACAAAGAATAACAATAACTATGATACTAACCAGTAAGAAATTAACACATGACAAACTAAGCCAACTTAGAGCTAATGATGCCCTCATCATTTGAGTGCCGCATAAGAGATTCTACCCATCTCCTAAATGCTAGTAAAGCAGGAACTCTAGCACTCAGTAAGGGACTTAAGTCTTGGTCCTGAAAGCATTTAAGCTCAATGGTATTGATTATTTTCCTGAAATTAGAAAGAATAAGCTTACCTAGCTGCAAAGTGGGGGGAAAAAATTGTTCCTCATAAAGATGCCAATCATAACCGCAAGAAGATCTATGTTAGAAAACCCAGTAAAGAAAGATATAAGAAAAACTAGCAGATCAAAGGTGAAAAAGAGTAATGGCAAGCCAAGCAAATGTTCTGACTAATATTCAGACAATGGTACATTTCGTGTATGACTTACTACTGCAACAAATTAGAGAAAGAAGACAATACGGTAATGCTTGGAGGAGATGGCTCCTTGAGTAACGAGTAATTGGCTGAATTATGACTTACTATGTCGACATGAGTTCTCTTTAATAATCATCATATCCTGGAACTTTGCCTTCCTTTGGAATATTGATATAACTTTATAAAGGAACTACATTTTTTTTTCCTGGTAATTCCATATAGACCCCAAAAGTTTATACTTCATCTTTATTTAGATAGCTCCCTCAAATTCGATGGATAATACTTCCCTCCATTTTGGATAAAACTATTGCCTAAGCCAAACAGTTCACAAACCAAACTCGTTTGATTCATTTGTATGTATATAATTTTGCTTAATAATTGAGTAAACAAATCAAACATGCATGAACACATTTTGGTGCTCAATTATTAAACAAACAAACTCGTTTGATTCATTCTTATTCATATAATTTTGCTTAATTGAGAAAACAAAACAAACATGAACACATTTTAGTACTCAATTATTAAAGAAATAAACATGAACTTCGCTCGTAAATTGATCATTTTTTACCAAGAACAAACTGTAATGGGCTACATTAAAATGTTGCCATTTGGTTTTTTCAATGACCATATATTTGCTTCTAGTAAGTTATACTCTCTCCGTCCAAAAAAAAAGAGTCCAATTTGGTTAAGATATAATTTTTTATTAGTTATTAGATCAACATATTCAATGAACCACTAAATGTATAATTTTACATTTTTATCTTTACTTTCTAATTTTGAATATACATATTTTTTTTTTTTTTGACAAGCCAAGGAGGCGAAGTTTTATTAGAAATTTAGAGCAAAGTTTACAATGAAAATGACATCAACTAAGGGCTGCATACCTTATTATTATTAATAGGGTTTAGGGTTTAGGGTTTAGGGTTTAGCAACTAAGGGCTGCATACATAATTATTATGTGAGTACGTACCTTTTTATATTAATACCATGAATTGGCTAAAATAACGGGTTGATGAAATTTTAGAAAACAAACAAAAATTGCTGTTTTCGCTGTGTTTTTTGGCCATTTTTCACCCACTTGTATTTATTTAATTATTTAAAATAAAATTTAAAAAGGCTCCAAAGTTAATTTTTTATAAACAAATGAACACAAAAAAGGATTTTAACTAATATATTAAATGGCTGAGTACAAATTTTTTGTATATTATAAGAATTGATTATGAACTATTAATACTTGAGTGAGTTCGTTTCAAAAAAAAAAAAAAAAAACTCCTTTAGGTGTAATAGAGTTTTCATAACCAATAAAGACTGTACAATCTTTTTTTAATTTTTATTAAGGACAATATTTTATTTATATAGGAAACAAAACCTACCAATATATACAAGACAACAACAAAAATAATATTCTCAATATTTTATCAAAAATAAAATCTGCAGTCCTACTTCTACTCAAAGCTCTAACTCTCAAAACGTATAAAAACTTGAAATCATTCTTAAAAATCTAAAATCCTGAAATTAAAAGTGTTCACCATGAATTTTTCTTTTATTCAATACCTCTGTGGGGTTTCTTTTAAAATTTTAATTTGAACAATAGATATTATTTTGGAGGCGTATAATATTATTTTGGAGCAGTATTAGCTTATAATAGATTTTTAGTTATATTATTGAGTTAAGAATGAAATGAAATTCTTTGTTTGAAATTTTCTTAATTAATAGGTTGGTAACTTCTAAAATTTGTTGAGTGAAAAATAGTATCAAAATCTTCTATCTAACATATCGTCTATTTTATAATACACCTTGCTACGTTGAACAACTATTTTCTTATGTAGGGAATGTTTTTATGCTATGTTATTCCAATTGAGAGTAAATAAAGATAATACTAACATGCAATAATGAATAATTGTTGCTTAATGATACGTATACATAAAGGATCATTTGCGCACGGATCTTTTGTAATACTTTTTCATATATACCATTCTTTATAATATATCCTAATATTTGTGTAAAATTATTTTTACTTTTATTAAAAATTATATTATTAATGACTACTTTTATTCTAATATATTTTAGTGTCAATATTTATTTTTTTGTACTCACTTCATATTATTAAAAATATTTTTTGATACAAAATGGGTAATAAGAAAATATTGAATGTTGATTAAAAATATATATGTAAAACAGAAAAAATAAATTTTTATATAAAAAAAATAACTAATATAAAAATGAACTCTAATATTATAAATAACGAGATAAACCAAAATAGTTACATGAAAATATTAATACGTGTTACAAAGAATGGTATAATATTAATACGTGGTACAAGGAATGGTATAAGGAAATGTAATAGATCTAGGCAAGAATAAACATTCTATACATCCACTGTATCACATAAGATAGTGTAAATAAAAATAAATAAGGGGAACAATTCATAATTTAGGAGGGACAATCTTTCTACATATAAGAGGCAAAAAAATAAAAGTTTATGTTATTCATTTACTGCACTAAAAATGAGAATGTAGTAAATATATGAAATAATTTTACCTATGTGGATTATTTGTGACGTAACCAAGAACTTAAAACATTGAATAAAAATTTAATTAGTATATTTATGAATGATATTTAAAATGATTACTATTATTGGTTTTTTTTTTTTTGAGAAATACCGTTAAAATTTTTCATTGTAGCTAGGTATTGTTATTCAATTTTCTAAAGACCACCTTAACCTAGCTAAAGTATAGAAAGGTTATAAGGGATAGATTTGATCCCCAATGATAGACAAGATGAACAAGTGAAAAAGAAAAACAAAAGGAAAAAGAAAAAGAAAAAGGAAAAGGAAAAGAATAGAAAACCTTTGGTAAGAATGAGTCAAACGGGCAACAAGTAGGACCAAAGAAAGCTTAAAGCGGGTGAGGAGCTTCGGGGCTGCTCTTTTTTTTTCTTTTTTTTTTTAACGATAGTTGTATTGATATTTTCAAAATAATGAATGTAATCAATATTATCAAAGGGTAATGATCGAATAAGCACTCTAAACGAATCACTTTAAAAGAGTAAGCTGAAGTTTTCAACTCACTCAACACATAAAAACTTATATAGTAGATAGACTAGTAGTTAGAATCAAAGCAATTATTCTATCAACTATATGTTGTACACTTTAATGATCAACTAAAGTTTCATTTTTTTTTTTTTTAAGGAGCTTCAGCTATAGACGTGTTCAAATATGGCAGATTCTCTACATAGTATGGTCACAGATAGATCAATTTTCCGACAATCATGGCATGAACAAATACAGACATCTATTGGATAAAAGAAAGTTTAAATAATTTTTTATCTTCCCATTTCACAGAAATTGTACACTACATTTTTTTTTTCTATATTACCCTTCAACCCATACTCCTTTGTTTTAGTTTTAGTTTTAGTCTAAGAATAATGTAACTCTATAGTTGATTTTTGTAAATTTTTTATGCTATATGTTAATCTTATTCATTTTTATAGTGTTTATTTTAAATCTTATTGGAACTTATTTTCCTAAAAAAAATTATTATTTTGAGTAAAAAGATCTTTTTATTTATTTAATATTTAATTACAAATACAATTAATAGTTCAATTTTGAAGATAATATATAAACTTTATAATCCACGCACCTTTGTATATTTCTATTATAACTATTCCTGCCAATTCAATTTTTTTATTTGCAAATATTTTATGTGTTAATGTAAAATTAAAATAATATAAAATGTAATATTAAACTTTACCCAACATACTTCCATTTATCAATAATTGTTAAGAAACAATAAGAGATTTCCTTAATATATTTTTATTGATCATTGTAAAAATAACTATAAATGAATTGTCAAAATCATTTAAACTCATACAAACATAAAAGTTAATAAAATATTTAATTATTAAAATTTTATAGTGTATTGCATTAAATTCAGTAATTCTAATAAAAGTCACATTCTTATACAATATTAATTTTCCTACATATTAGTCAATGCCAACAGATTTTTCTTTAATAAAAAAAAAAGAGAGAAGTTATTAATATATCAATTACCTTCATCAGTATAAAACTTCTGTTACTCTTAAATTATTTTCAAAAAGAATTATATAGTTCAAAAATATTTTAATAAAAATAATTATATATTTGTAAAAATACAAAGAAAAATGATCAAAAAGTTAAAAACTAAAACTTATTAAAATTTATGATGGCACGCTCCCCGCTCCTTGAAAGTGCATTAAAATCTATTTTAAATTCAAAAACATAAATTGCCATTGAAGAGACACAGAAAATTGCCTTGAATATGGTATCACCAAAATGGATTCTGCTTCCAATTCAAAGCAAATTGTACAATGATACACTACTACAACATACATGGACTATGATTGTCAACTAAGAGTCTGATATTATTTTTCATTTTTACTATGAAAATATTTTTTATATTCTTATATTTTTACTATGAAATAATTTTTGTTTTAGAAATATAAAAGTTATTTCAGAAACCAAACAAATTTAAAATGAGATGACAGTCTAATTTAAAAGAAAAAATCACAAAAGTTATACTTTAAAGTAAATTTGTGCAAACCTTCAATTATTTCAGAAAGTTTTAACTCTCATGTTAATATATAAATTCATGAATCTATTAACTCATAGCCGGCAGGCTATTTTCTGAGGGAATTTTACTGTGCGTGCGGGCAACCAACGTGCGAAAAAGGTGCGATTTTTTACTGTTTCATGAACAGTATTTGCTGTTTATGGAACAGTAAAATTTTTTGAATTTCCAACGTTCATGAGCAGTGCTACTGTTCATGAACAGTACTTTTTTTTTTTTTGGGGCCTTCATTAGTCGGATTTTGGGTCCCTCATATGGGCGGATGGGCAATGCAATTTCTCGTTAGATCGTTATGGTATTACTGAGGCTTCCCTACGGTAGGGGTTGTGTCCCTTGTAGGAGCGGCAACGCTGAGGTGTATCTGGACGTCAGATTGCTGGACTTTGAAGCCAATGACGATTTTATGGTGCTTTCAGCGAGACTTCCCTACGAAGGGTTTTGGATGTCCTAACTTGGGAGGAAGGTCAAGTACGATGATATGCAGCGTAAGACCGTGCGGGAAAAGAAAGAATCGACCAATGCAAAACCGTACTACATGGAATTTTACGGTCCGTTTCTTCTTTGTCTGTTGATGGGAGCTGTGAGAGAGGCCGACAAGCTCAGATTTTTGTTCTCTTAGCTAGGTCCTAGTTAGGAGGTATCGGTCCCACTGTGTTGGGGTTATACCGGTCCCAGTTTATAGCGAAATTTTGCCTTAACCAACCCCTACTAAGTTAGGTTAATTGTGTTAGGGTCCATTCATTTAAGGCTAGTCCTTTTATGGACCACCTATGTATTATGTTAACTTGGGTATTTCCATTTTAATAAAATTAGCTCTTTTTGGTCCAAACAAAAAAGAATCTATTAAAAAAGTTTGAGATTCATTGGGGGCCGGAGTTAGGATGGAAGCCATAGGCCCTATGCCCCCATTTTCCCACCAAAATTTGGCATCATATGTGTGTGCATATATATATATATATATATATATATATATATATATATAAAATATTTTTTATTTCTTAATAGAAGTTTTTTCTTTCATTAATTAATTTTTCACCTTGTCTGTTTAGTTGGTCTCAACCTTTATGTCGTTAAATTGATTACTTTTAATCTTTAACTCTATTAGTTTAATTGTTTTTAGTCAATATTGATCTCGTTAATTTACATTCTTTTAGTTTGTCTCTGAAACAATGTATATTTTGCATTTAAAAAATGCGATCATTTTTTCATGAGTAGATTCAAGGTTATATATGGTTAACTTTTCAAAACAAGTTTTTGCATTTCTTAATACATTTTTTCAATTTTCAATACATCTCTTATCCCACAATTACTATTTTAAAAAATACGAAAACACGTTTTGAAACTCTATCCATATGGTTGACTTTGCTTTTATCGTATGGTTTAAATAAGTATATGTTTTGTCTTTAGGTTTTTCCCGTTATGTGTTATATATTATTATATGCTCATGGTTTTTTATTCAAGAATTACATATGTTATGTTTACGGATACTTTCTCATATTAAAAAATTAAAAAAAAAAATTAGAGCACTTAATAAGTGAGAAATACCCAAAACCCACTAATTTAAATTTTTTTGTTCAAGTGGGCTCTTCTTACTTATTGGACCGCTCTAGTTGGGCTCCGTATGTTATAAAATCTCTCCAACAAATAGTATCAAAACCCAAATGTTAGAAAGGTGCCAAGTATTTTTATCACTCGTAGGTGCAAAGTTCCTAGAGGTTTTGTTTAGGTGTTTTAAACGTTTTTTTTTTTTACCAAAGATCGATAATTGTATTAACTTTTGAAAGTTAACCTGTACAATCAATGTCCACCCAAAACTGGACTCTTCTTAGCTCTAAGTACGGCTAAGACTAACTGACTATAAGTCACCATAACAACCTTCCTCCCACAAAATACAAAACAGATAAAAAAAAGAAGCAACGGTAACCAAAGGACTAACTCCCCCAATCCAACTATCAACTCCCTACCTGTCATGTTCCTCCTACTATACACCATTCCTCTCTAATACCAAGTCAGCCACTGATCTACCACGTGATCCTAGCTAACTCCTATTAGCTTCACAAAATTCTAACCAAGCATTCCTCACCATGTCTACTAGTTTCTCAAGCTCCCACCATTCCCGCTGAAAAACCCAAACATTCCGACCCTTCCATAACATCCACAAAATGTAGGCTGTAAACTGTGCTTGGTCCTTCCAACTATTCTCCCATTGCCTAAAGCACAAATCTTGCCACCAATGCTGAAATCTATCATGTTGCCGCCCAGGCTTAGCCCAGCCTAACCCGGCTAGATTCCAAACCATCTTGGCACGAGAACAATTCAACATTATATGCTCCACCGTCTCCTCATCCTCACCACACAAAGGACAAAAAGGCTCCACCTGCACTTTCCATTGGAACAACTTGGCATTTAATGGCAAAATATTGTGACAACATCTCTATACAAAATGCTTTACCTTACCTGCCACCTTTAGCTTCTAAGTAGCCATCCACATACAATGCCTTCACCCTCTCACATTACTGCATTCAAGTTGTTGTTCTGCATGTTGCCTCTCCTGCAGCAGTTGATGATAAGCTGACCAGACAGAATACTCCTAATCATGAGTACCTGCAATTGTACCTCTAATTAGCCTTCTAGCCCCCATCCCACCCTTCCACAGCCATGACGCATTTTTCTTCTCCACTATCGACGACAACTGATCATTAGAAAAATACTTGGCTTTCATGACTCTGTTCATCAATAAATCCGGCTGCGACATAACACGTGAGAATTGTTTCGCAAGCAAAGCATCATTGAAAAGTTGAAGATCCTGAAATCCCAACCCTCCCTCTTTCTTTGCCTTACTAAGCTCTTACCACCTTTTCCAATGAATCTTCTGTCTCGCAACCTTTCGTTCACCCCACCAAAATTCGCCGTAATACGACAAATCTCCTTACACACTCCAATTGGAAGTTTAAAACACCCCATCACATACATTGGCAAAGCATTCACCACGGATTTGATAAGAATCTTTTTGCCTGCCAAGCTCAAAATTGAGTCTTCCAATTCTAAATTCGCTGCTGCACCTTTTGAATAATAAAATTAAAAATCTCCTTCTTCAACCACCCAATCCTCATAGGCAGCCCTAAATAACGAGCATTCGATTGTTCCTTCACTCCCCCCATTATTTGACAAATCTCACTCCTTGCCACCCGGGAAATATTATGACTAAATAACACTGAAGACTTATCCAAATTAACTGCTTGGCCCGAACCTTGACTATAACGATGGAGAATACCCTGTAAAACCTATTCTTGATGGACATTTGCTTCACAAAAGAACAAAGAGTCATCAGCGAAAAACAAATGTGTAATGACAGGCCCATTCCTACTAACCCTCATCCCCTTATACTCCCCACAGCCACTAGCTCTTGTAATAAGATGAGATAACGCCTCCGAAATAATAAGAAACAGATATGGCGAAAAAGGATCTCCTTGCCAAATGCCTCGAGTTGGCTTAATATACCCACATGGATCACGATTAATATTAATGGAAAAAGTACTAATACACAGACATTGCCTAATCCACATAATCACTCCCTACGCAAACCCCAAAATGTAAATGTAAGTGTGACTCAGTGGCAGTATAGTCCTATTTTTTGTCTAGCCCTACTAGAGGGCTTTGACTTTGCCTCGACATGAACTAGAAGAACTACCAAGTGAGGTTGGAAATTTGATTCATCTGTGATACTTAGACTTGAGTGGCATGAATTGCCAGAAATATTATGTGAATTATATTATCTCTAGAAAACTTGGACATTACAGATTGTAGCATATTTTCATGTCTTCCTAAATAGAGCAAAACTGGAAAAATTCTTTCATGTAACACTTGACATTAAGAAGTCTAGGATATGAAACTTCAAGTTCGATCCACATAATAGAATCATCGCCAAACTTGCAAAAGTTGAAGAATTTTTTTATTTTTTTTTTTTAGTCCAGAAGCTCAATTGCCAAAGTGGCTTTTGGCAAGCTTCCTCTTCACTAACTTGAAAAGTTTGTCTTTAAGTTTTATTTCATTTATCTCATCCTTACCTGCTTTGAGAAAGATGGTGTCTCCCAAATACCTTGAGATTGAAAACATGGATAGTCTGAAGTATTTAGGTTGCAATTTTTATGGATTACCTGAGGAAATGTGAATTAATAATGAGAAAGGTGATGATGATCAAGCACAAGGCCATTGTGATGTTGAAGTAGCAGCATGCCACAGTTTGAAAATATTAGAAATTTTATCAGTAGAGAAATTGGAAAGGGGGGAAGATCTAAGTGAAGGTGATAAGCAAGTCAATGTCATCTTAATCATTGCCTCGAGGGCTGATCATTTCTCACTGTGACCAGTTAGATGCATTGCCACACGGAATCCTTAGAAAGACAGCACTCAAATTTTTGTGGCTCTATAACTACTCTAAGTTGTTTGATCGTTACTCAAACAAAATAGAAGAGGATTGGATAAGATTATCACATATTCTACATGTTTAGATGGTTTGCTTTCCTTTATATTTGTTCATTTTCACTGAAGCCGCCTTTCATATATAATACTAACAAGCAAGCAGGCTAGTATTTAATAGATATTTTCGCATCAGTTTCGACATTAAATCAAAACATTGAGCTTTTTAGTTTTCCTTCTTTATGCAGCACATATTATTTATCCCATATTGAACTATTAGTGGCTATAAAACTTGTTCCATATAGATTTGGACTTCACTTTAAATAACGTTCTAAGTTGCAGAACTTTTGTTTATACTTCTTTCGAATTACTGCTGAGTAAAAATATGTAATCATCTACATCATTCTCTTGTGTTATATACAACAACGTAACTATAAGAAAAATACGTGATAATAATTAATTCTACTTTGAACTAAAATAATGAATCGCATAAGTTATACTTTGAAACAATGTAATTCAAAATGTTCGTCTTAAATGACTAAAATATTTAATTCCAAAATATATGTGTTAAACCCATAATTAGTTGAGTATGAAATTTGGACACTAGCCATAAAATCTCAGAATAGAATTTTATTCCATATTTGGATACTAGTTAATGTCCTCATTCCTAAATCCTAATTGGCTCCAACATTTGAAATTAAACATACACAACTAAATGTTGTAATTTATTTTTTATTTTTATTCTAAATCTAAATTATATTTGGTCTGTTTGGTTTTTAGTTTAGAATTGGAATTAGTTTAGAAATAAATATATTTTATATAGATTTTAGTTTGAATTTTATAGAGATAGGGGGGAGGGGGAGGATTAGGTTGAGAAATGGAGAAAAGGAAGTGTTTCGTTAATTGAGGGTAGTTTGGAAAGGGAAATAAAATATTACTTTAAACAGAACGTTTGCTTTGGCAATATCATTAGCGAAATAAGAATGAAGTCGCGGCGGGGCTATGCTTTCAGTATATGATTTTGCCCCTTCATTATAATTTGTAGCTGTTTTTGTTCACTTGTTCATGTTGGTGTGACGTTCAATGTCATATCACATTTGTGTATTTGGACAATTCAGAAAGAAAAGAATATGTCTGGCCGGTTCATTACATTTTTATTCAACAAACAATTCAAAATTCCTCGATTTTTTTAGAACAGGTCCGAGTCAAATAGCAATGATTCGAAACACTTCTTTTTACACTATTTTGGAAACCTAAATACTCAATCGTATGGATATGGAAAATAGTATCATTGGGGTAGATACACAAATTACTTTAAATATAAGAAGCCACGGGGGTGGTTTGGTTCGGGTAGATAGGAAAAAAAAAAGAATTGAACTGAAAATCTTTTCATCTTTTTTTTTCTGTACTATCCCAAATTACCCGCTTCGTGAGTGTAGAGGGAGGGTAGTCCAAATGTACGCAGCCTTACTTCTGGCTTTTTTTGATAGAGAGACTGTTTCCAAAACTCGGACCTTAAACCAGCCAGTTGTAAACAAGCAACCTTACCAGTGATCTAAGGCCCCCCTTTATAAGAAAAAAAAATTATAATATTCATGTTGTGGTCAACTTTCATTTATATAAAAACAAAAACGCAATAGTATATGTTTGTTTAATTTGGTTATCCTGAATTAGTATCATATTAAATGGTTTGAAATCATAATTAATGAGTAGTTATATATTTTATCACTGCGAGAGTGAGTGAAAAAATGAACTCTAGCCCATCAAATATCTCCTATCAAAGTTTACTAGTTATGACATGAGTTATTTAGTAGTATCTTTTATCCATAGAAGACGCTTGCAAGCTTAATTACATCCAAGCAATGTATCAAAGCAATTTCAGTGTATGGTCATCTTCTAAATCAAAGAAGACGGTGCCAAGAAACAGAATATTAAATATTAGCAGAAACGTCTCATGCACTATTGCCTTGGTGCCCCTTGAGAAGTTAATGATCGGCTCTGGAGAGCGATCTTTCCTTATAGAGTTGCAAAAATCAAAGATCGTGCCAATCGGCTCCAAGCAAATTTAACAGCAGGGGGGCTGAATTGGGGGTGCAAAATTTTGCAGTAAGCTGGATTAGTACATAACTGCAATGTTATAGTTTTCGACTAGTTTGGAGTTAATGTTGCAACACTTGCTTGGAGTTAATGTCGCAATGTGTGCAATCACTGTCTTAATAGTAATTCAATAAAAAATATAAGGATTCTTTGAGCAACCTTCGAAGAAATTTTCCTTAAAAAATTAAAACTATTTAGGTGAAAAAACGCCAAACACTCCCAAGATGAAACTTTGATGAAATTAAATAAAGATCCAAAACCAAGTGACACTGAAAAATCCAAAAATAAATTGTGATTAGAGGTAAAATATCACTTGAACCCAGAGTTAGCTAATTCTCATCACTTGAACCCAAAATTAGCTGATTCTCATCGAAATGCGTTAAGATGCAGTAATTAACTGAACATCTAAGGAATTAAAGCACTCCTTTGGCAAGAGCCGCGAGAGGATTTTTATAATCAAGGTTGATTGATCAAAAGATGACAAATGACAGAAAGAACTGGAGAAAATGGACCCAATGTAAGTCCTTGGATATCTTAAATAATCATCTTAGATCCATCCTTATACAAATGTTTTCCCTCAAAATGAGACTGGAGAAAGCAGAAGTCATACAGGAATTGATCCACATCCAATAAATCTCAAAGCAAGAACCACCTTCAATCTAACACAGTTGGTAGCAGGCTGAGAACCCCAGTCGTCACAAAATTTCCTAGGCAGTTGAATGCGGAAGGATTCAGAAGACACCATAAACCACTTGAAAAAGCATGTGATACTTGAAACCGTAGAACACTAGACCGCACAGAAGGACATAACTCTTCCGGCAGTGTTACACATTTCAGACGTGATTCTCTTGCACATGCCTTTTATGGTCCCTTTCTGAATAGCCAAGCCTCCCTAGCCGATTTCTATCTTCTGGGAAGTCATGGTGACCATGATTATGGGATCCCGCGTAATCGTGCCGTTGTTTCCCCTCTGGTTTGTCAGCAGGACTACCAGCTTTCCTTTTGCGATTGCTCAACTTTGGAGACTGATAACCCCGGTCAGCATTATCAAATGGTTCAAGTTCCCCTTCCTCCACATTATCAAAATCTTCTCCATGTGATGACTGCCCTTTCATTAATGGATAATGTCCATCTCCAGCCTCATCATGATGCTTAAAATGATGTGAATTGTCATGCTCCAGCCTGCCTGAAGTTTTGGACCAACTTTGCTCTCTTTCCGACCTGCTCTTTTCATTCTCAGCAGGTAATTCAATGCCATCTTCAAGTTCTCTTTCTATCAGGTCATCGTCATCCATAACATCTGTTTTCCGAGATATATCTGGGCGTGACTTCCTCCGTTTCTCAATTTGAGCTTTCAACTTATTCTTGTCCAACTTTGGGCCTGGTTGGGGCGACTGGCCAACTGCACCATCCTTGTATTCTGAGATACGACCGTGAGATTTGTCTTTAAATTCTCCGGCATCCCTAATTTCAGTTCTTCCTTCACTCCTTTCTTGATATTCATCATTATGTCTCTCAGAACCATATCTGAATGCATTTGGTGCCTCTCCTGTACGAGCGTATGGCTCCTGTTCAGGGTGCTGATTGTCATTGAGTTCACCATCACCCTTGCGTTCTGAAAGGTTATGTGCTTCAGAATTTCCATAGTCATTACTTCGATTCTGAGCAGCCCTTGCAGTTCCAACATGATTATCAGTATGTGCCTGATCCGCCACAAGCCTAGAAGCCAACTTGGAAGATCCAGCCTTTGAAGTAGCAACACTCCCCTGAGAATGACTATGGTTCACAATGTTCTCTTCGCTGGTACCAGAAACTTTTGGTAGGGGCCGTGGAGTACCTCCAGCACTACCTTCTGCTTCACTAGCCTGAGAAGGTGGCACCCTGTTCTGCTCGTACAATTCCAGCATTTGATTGCTAACCTCTGCAAGGAATAAATGTTCCCTGATCATGAAACAAAACTACAAAGTAACACAGAATATAGTAAATTATTGTGTGCAATATCTTAAATGCCACTCCCATTCTTTTTCGAACCCCCCTCCTCTCGGCCCCCACCCTTTTGTTCTTTTTAATTTGTAATTTTTCACCTAAGAACTTTTACCAAATATCATATATTTAGTACAAAAGACACTAAATCTTAACCCATCTACTGGTTTTCGGTTTTTAATCTTGCAAGACTTGATCCTTGACAACAAGGATGGGTTCGTTAACCAAATATTGTTGATCCCTGACAGCAAGGGTTGTATGGTTTCCAGTACCACAAATCAGACTGACAAGACTTGCTAGTCAAAGTAAGGCAAGACACCAACCCTCCAATTGGCGTGGAGTGACATCAAACTCCTGCCACCAAACCTTCTCGCCATCAGATGGGAGCTTTACTTTGAGGAACTTAGCAGCAAGGAAAATGGCACCTGCTGCAATGTGGTGGGGCTTAAATTGCAAGCATAAAGACGTCCGAAGCCTGCATGCCGCTTTCCCCGGTCAAAAAGAAGAATGGCCAAGGAGGGGGGCATTACACAAAAATACATATAAAACAAGAAGCATACCCATCATTCACAAAGTTCCACGCCACTTGCGCTAGGGCATTTTGAGCAACCTTGAATTTTTTTATTGCCTCAACAAGGGGCTTGTAAGGATGTAGCACATTAAGATCAAAACCAAGAGTTGCCAGAACCACTCTTTCCCCAAGCAAAATTAGTTCTTTTTGTTGCTCATATACATCCTGCATGATGGATTTGAAGTATCAAATGAAAGTACAGGAGAGACTAGTATTTCAAAAAGATTCATTATTTCCTAAAAAGAAAACCTGCAGCATGAAGCACTAATACTAACCATACCTTTTGCTTGATCCTTTGTACTGCTTCAGGATCCTTTTTATGAATTATTTCATAAGAAACAAGTATGACATCTTTCAAAGGACGAGGAGTTTCTTCAACCTTGCCAGCAAGAAACATGCAAACAGTGGCTATAGTCTACAAAAAGAATTATAAAAGAAGTCAAAATCACATTTTGAATTTCAACAAAAGGGATCATTCAAGTAACTTGAGCTCCCCAAAATAAATTATATTCCTCACCAAAAGATAAAAAGAACCAGTGGGGAAATTCCAAACCTTCTTCCTTTCCTTACTGTTATTACCTTAAGCCAATGGCATATACTTCTAACAGCAAATTCCAAACCTTCTTCCTTTCCTTACTGTTATTTCCTTAAGCCAATGGTGTGTACTTCTAACAGCAATAGAAGATGAAGAAGAAGAGATACAAAACTATAACTGTTCACATCCTTCTAATGCGTAGAAAATTGTGGCCACATAAAGCCAGTTCAATATCTCTGAACATGAACCAGTTTCAACTCCCAGAAAGAAAAAATGATTTCAAACCCAGAAAAAAGGTATAAATAGGCATAAAGGACTTGCCGCATACTTCAAACTCCAAAGAAAAACCCAAGGCAATTACAGCTCATGAAGAGTGGCTGTTTCCCCTTTTTGTTTCAACTATTTAATCTTC
Organism: Gynochthodes officinalis; assembly: GCA_020080225.1. NCBI lineage: Eukaryota > Viridiplantae > Streptophyta > Magnoliopsida > Gentianales > Rubiaceae > Gynochthodes > Gynochthodes officinalis. Next base: position 33,491,323 of record CM034623.1, read on the forward strand.
TAACAGGTACCCACCACTACTCTTGCTTAAATAACTCCTTTAATGTATAAAAGCATACTAGATCAAGAGCTTCTCAAGCTCAAGCATACATTTCTAGTTAGAAAGCACTTGGTCAAAATTTTTAGAATATTCTAATCTTTACATAGAGGGGGCCTTGGCCCAGTAGTAAGAACTATCGCCATATGACCTAAGGTCAAGGGTTTAAGTTGCAACAACAGTCTATAATAGAAATAAAAGGTACTAGACATAAAAACAATATTTTATAATATTTAAAAACTGAATAAGCTTTACTATCTAAATACTATCTGAGTCATGTCCACTATAACTGCAACCATTTGTTCTGCAACACAATTAGGTTATGGGTCAAAATATCTTAATGCTGACCACCATCAAGGGTATCTATCTAGAAAAATTGACTTGGGATCAAAGATTGAGAACTCCTTTCACTTCTTATGTATTCATCAAAGAGTAGAGATTCTCAGAACTTCTAAAAATTAATAAACCAGGAGAATGTAGAATAACTCCACAATAGAGACTTTAGTCATTAATTGCTACAAATTGTTGTCATTTAGGCTGATTTGGATATAGTGTTTAAACAGTCTCAAGAAAGAGCTGCAACTAGATCAAAAAGACAGGATTCACATCAGCATAAACATATGATATCTCAATGTAGAACTACTCTTACAGCTACTCAAGATTTTGAGTTTATTCTAATATTAATCATTCTCTTCATTACAGGATACAACTATTCTCTTTAACGCAAAACGAACAAAACCTAACCTCGTTATGGTTTAAGTATGCATTTAACCTACTTGCACACTGATTAACTTTCTTGTTAAATGTAAGAATCAACATAAAACCTTACACAATACAGTCGTATGGAGAACAAACACACTTATTTGTTTTTATCTAGCTTCAAAAATAATGAGACAGCTTGATGGGACACCGGTTGTTTAATTATTTTTCACAAATAAAGAACCCTATTATCGGGAATAAAAACAAAATTTGTGCTATACAACTGATTATGAAAACTGAAACCAATTTACAATACATTCTGAAAACCCAATAATTTAATATGCCTAATGCCTCTTACATTACATGGAAGTACATATAAAGAGATTCGAAGACAAATAAAATGTGGAAATTTTATCCAAATAAGTACCACATCTTGACATTGTCCTTTCAAAGACCTCATGCTTTCCAACCATTCTGTTAAAACAGTAAGCAACAGATTATTAACAATGTAAAAGTCATGGGCAGAAACAATAACTCACCCTTCTGTCATTTTTTGCATGTGATTGACGTAGGAAGAAACGATGACAAAAAATAATTGCCGTAGCAATTGTTACTTGAGGCCTGCAGCAATTCAAAGCATCCAGCAATGCATTAATATTCAGCTTAAAATTTTTTTATTCATTAACATCTAAGAAAAATGATGGCATAATCATGAGGTAGGCAAAGACAGCATGGTCCAAAATTCTTATAAATAGGAATTCTAAATTGTTTATACATTGCAGTAAGAATTTAGAAGTGCAAAGCAAGAAATGTACTGAAGGAGGGATTTAAACTGATTCAATTCCATTTTATCTGTTTCAGTAAATCACTTGCATGAGATAATCACAACAAATACAATATTTGGAGGTGAAAATTTTTAAGCACAGAGAACAACAGTTGGACACAAAGTAGCTAAGCATTCTTCAGTCTCAAGCAAACATAAACTCTTAAGAAATATATGTCTAAATAAAATAAATATAAAGAAAAGAAGGAACCCCAAAATTTGACTCATATACATAAATTTGAGTTCAACCAAAGAAACATAATTCCAGAAATGGGCCTTATTTACCTTAAAAAGATTCTGCATTCACTCTGCCCATTGAACTACTTAGAATATTACTTAACATTGGCATGCTATTATTTATTTGCAAAGAAATTATTACAGAAAAGCAAGCTTATTATCACACCACAAAGAGGAGCACACAAGTTACAAAACTTCTTGGGAGACTTCCCTTTGAACCAGCTTTTCTTATAAGCTGTATTTTTGGTTTAGATTTCAAAATTTCTAGCCCACATAACGGACAATACAGTGATTATACATGTGTAACCCAACAAAAGGATCAGAGAGCCACATTCCTTGCTAAATGACAAAATACCATCTTGTTTTCTTTTTAATTTAGATAGATAAACAGAACCACGACTAGCCTATCAATCATTCTTTTGTTCTAATACTCAACCTCTAAGAACAACTACTCAGCTTTTATCTCACTATGTGGGGTCGGCTATATGAATTATATCTCACCATTATCGTGTCATATCAAAACACATATTTTCATTTAAGTTTAGATATATCATGTCTTTTTCAATAATTTCTATCCAAATCTGTTTTGGTTTTTCCCTTCCCCTTTCAGTTTGAGTGAATAATTCTCTATTTCTACACACGGACTAGTGCATCTAAAGGTCTCCCACACACGTCAAAACCACCTTAAAGCTGTTCCCATCATTTTTTCATCTGCTATCCCCACTTTCTTGCTAATGCATTCACTCCTTATTTTATCTAATACTCACCTCCAATTTAACAATTGCCAAAGAATCACACCAGATATGGATGCAAATATTTCTGCTAAACTTAATTTACATAAACTTTTCTTCAGTAAACTGTGAATATTTGGCATAAAGATCAAACTGGCCAAATAAAGTGTCTTGAATAACCACAATTCCCTTTAAACAGTGAGATAAAATGAAAGAAATCCGTACCGTAAGAAATGCTATCGCCAAATAACAGCACTAGTGAAAATGCAACAATTCCATAAGGTGATTAAAAACAGTAAGGGCATTTGGATGTTGATCACAGGTTTTCAATATGCAAGAAAAAGGTATAATGTATCTTATCAGCTCCAATACATGCTATATTCCCAATAAAAAATTTTCTAATGTGATCAATTATATCTATTGCAGCCCCAGTCTACAATCATTTCAGACTTTGACAGCACATAAATTGTCAATCAATTACTGCAGCTGCCGTAGGCAGATTGGAAGAATACTCAGTTTGATCCTATGGGAGCTCCTTTCAACTTTGTAAAGGACTACATCCTCTCCGGTAATTGGGGGCGGGCTGCTCCCCACGTGTAATCACCACACATAAATCTATTTTCACTATTAGAAATATTTAATAAGGTTAGCCAGAGCATAGAAGCATCCAGCATGTGCAGGGCCAAAAAGGGGGGCATTAAGGCCTAATGTTGGCAGCCTTAGCTTATATTTCTATAAGAGGCTGTTGTGCAACTCAAACCTGTGACCTCAAGTCACATGGCAATAGCTATACCCACTATGCCAAGGCAGCTCCCCTTCATTGGAAATATTTAATAGAAGCCCAAAAATAACAATCCATTTACTATGCAGTAAATGAAAAAGCTTCAATACAACCTCATTCCAGAAGTAGGTTGAAGCACAAATTTAACTCATACTCTTCCCAACCCATACGTAACACTCCATTTATATTACTTTCCACCAATTGACCTACACCACCCAATCATATCCAAGAGGAAAAATGGAGACATCACAAAGAAGCAAAATCTGGAATTTTTATTCCACAAAGCAATCATTCCAGCAAATTGTCAAGGAATGACATTATCATTATTTGTTGGGTTTCAAACACTTGTTTTTAAGTCTTTGAAGATTTTTTTTTTTTTCCCATTTTATACTCACATAAAACTTGCTATTCCAGAACAAATTGTTCAGGACAATAAGCTTCTAAAACTTTGATTTAGATAAAGAAACCATAATTAGTACTAGGTCATCATATCTTCATCAAGGACTTGTTTTAGACATTTTAGGAAGTTAATTTGGGACATTAATGACAATCACATGTAAACAATTTCCTACCAAAATGCACATAGTGATCCAGTTACTTATCAAACAAGAACTCTTTTCTGTGTCTATCTCAAGAAGTCCAGGACTTCCTACTTAAAATGTACATAGATGCCTGAGACTCACTTCTCAACGATTTTGGCAATCCTGGCATGCTGAAGTTAAGCTTTCTCCATTCGCATCTCTTCTACTGCATGCAAGCTAGCCTACATTACCAGTCATACATGGTCTGATGTAATGGACATTAACTTGTGACACTAGCTTATTTTCATCAATATTTGAATATTAAACAGTTTCATTTGCTCAAAAACTCTTTAAGTCACTATCCTTAATACCGTGCTCACCCTAGATCTAGATAGTTGGATCCCTCTCCTAAAAATCCAATTCACTGTGGATCACATGAAACATGACCCCGGATGGTGCAAATTAACCATCAAGAGGTCTTTACAAACCCAATGTCTCGAGGCAGCTTAAGAACATGGATCATACAACCAACCAAAGGTCATATAAATGCTGGAAAAAGAAGATATATCAAACTTCCAATTATAAGTGTGCTCTTCTCACACTTTACCTAACATATTTATCTGGGGGAAACTATGGCTACATCAAGACACAAATAAGAAAGAGCATGCGGCTCCTACTGCAGTAAGTTGAACCAGCTTAAGAAACTAACTTGTCCAATTTACATAAAATCATTGCAATCCTGAAAAAGGTATGATACAAATCAATAAATGTAGAAGAAAGAAGTCATACAAAGGCACCAATTGTCAAGTTAGGCTTTTGTCTAGTAAAATAAAAACCATGAATTATTATGGAACACCAGACACACATGTTCCCAAATTCAAATGAATTATTAGAAAAAAAAAGAAACATATATACATAGATACAGAGTGAGAGAGGCTAGTGCAAATAAAAGAGTAATTAAACAGAACAAACAAAATTTATAATCATATTTTTATCTAGTTTACAATTAAAAGTCAAGCCAAATGATGTTCGGAAAAAACACGCCATTAATAAAATAGAATATCCATTACGATTATCTTAGTTCTCTTCATAGTCATGAGAAGATAACAAACTTTATAGCATGACCTACATTTTATAACAACCACAACACATGCCAATTAAATCAAAAGACACCTGAATCTAAAAGAAAATGCAAATATTATTTTCAAACAACAGGGATATACTTATCCAACTGATGCTAATAAGGCACTACCTGGCCCCCACGTCCCCCACCACAAACAAACACCCCCCCCCCCCAAAAAAAAACCCCCCAACACCCAAAAAAAAATCCAGCACAAAAAGAAAGACTTACACTTTCAGCCTCATGCCTAGATCCTGCAAGAATGTACAATATGACTTGCGTAAATAAGTCTCTTTTTTCAGATCAATTCCATCTCGTCTTGATGGGGAATTTTCTTCAATTTCCTTCCTAGAAAAATACCATCTACCACCACCTTCTTCAGGCTTGTCCTGAGAACTTTTATGAGCTCCAGCTTCATAAACTCCATGGAGAGAGGTATCACCAGTCAATAAACCAGCCATTTCTACCTCTCTTCTCTTCCCAGGAATAATAGGATGGCACTTGTTTGTCTACTTAAGAGAGAACAAAATGTCATGTTATGATGTATTCACATTTCGTTACACATAATTTATAAAAGGGAAGAGAAAACTCCATCCAGTATTATTTATAAATATTTTAAAAAGAAAAAAAACTCTAAAGATTGAGAATAATAAGACTAGGGGCAAAAAACTAAAAAGCTAGCATGGAATCCATCAACGATATCATGCAAACCAACATATTAGGTACATAGGGCATACACCAAAATAAACAATTTATTCAGAACAAAAAAAGGATAACTAATATCGTGTTATTACTTACAAATATATATATCTTCAAACCTATATATGCAGAAACAAAAATTCAATTGAAAAAACAGCAATTTGAGAAGATTTGCAAACAACAAACAAAAAAGAACGGAAATCCTTGTTTCAAACAAGCAGTGGTATATGGTATCAAGGACAAATCTGCCCAAAGGCCTAACACAGAATCCAATTTTTGGTTTTTCCCTTCTTTTTAAGTTCAGAAGAGAATCTATAAAGGTCACTTAAGCACCATGTGCAACTCAGGAATTAGGTAAATGCAAATTTCATATACACAAGGAAGACATGAAATCCATAGAAGTAACCTGAAGCACATCTGCCACAACTTCTCTTTATGGATAAGAAAATGAAATAGATGATAGGTATTAAATATTTTTCTTCGCCACAACTTCTCTTTATGGATAAGAAAATGAAATAGATGATAGGTATTAAATATTTTTCTTCTCTACATTGAAATCAGGAACAAAAAAACTCTATGAAGCTAAGTTTTGAAGATCTCTAACACTACTAAAACAATTGTAAAGATAAAGCGCTAACATAAAAAGCATTAACAGCATCATGAGAAAGTTGTGAGACTATGACCAAAGAGCCTACTCAACACCCGCACCATAAAGTTGAGTAGGGAGTTTAGATATAAATTTTCAAAAAAAAAAAAAAAACCCTTTTGTAAACATTAGAGTTCATCAGTTTTTTAATTTGTTGATACCAGTGACATAACTCCTGCACTAGCTTCTGAGTTTTGTTATTAGTTCTGAAAACCAAAAAACAAAAACAATCACCAAATTCCACTCAGAAAACAGAATTTATAGAAGAAAAAAGATTTCAAATACACAAGAATAGCCTTAAGCCTGCACATAACCACCAGAAATATGCAGGGATCAAAGTGCCCACGTCTAACAATGGTACGTCACTTAATGCAGCAGCTCCTCAATTGACAAGTACCTAACAGTAACCCTTCTCATCTTTTGCCCTAAAGATAATATTTTCAAAATAAACCCTCCTTATCTTTCTCTTAAATTCACTTTCTGAATAGGCCCTCTTCATCTTTTGCCTTAAAAATACCAATTTTGATGTAACTCTTTACAATTCTTCCACTAAAAACACGATTTTTGCCATAAACCCTTCTCGCCTACTGCCCTAAATAACATTAAACAAATAAACCCTTTTCATCTTTTGCCCTAAAAATCCAATTTTTGAAACAAACGAAACCTTTAGCCCACGAAATCTCTCCCCAAGAAACCACAATACAGAATTACCTCCACCCATTGTATGTAAATCCAATTCCACCCCAAATACCGAACGATAAATCAAACCGCAAGCTTTTTGCAAAAGAAACAAAAGGGCTAGTTCTCCGACAGGTTAATCAAGCTGCCGTGCCCTAATTTCATAAAAATAGGATATGGCAACCACAATACCTGGTATAAACTCCTCCGATTGCCTCTCCACTCCGCTCCTTATTCTGGTATGCTCTTGCTGAGGCGGTTGCACTCGACGGCGGCCCGAATAATAATTAAAAAGCGAAGGATGAACGAAGGGTTGGGATGTGGTGCTGGCTATTGGGGTGAAGGAATGCTGGGCAATCAAAAAGGAGCAAAGATATAGTGATTAGTGAAGAGGGGCGGTGGCAGTAGGGTGGGGAGAGACACTGTGTGTGTGTGTGACGAACGAAGACGAAGAAAACCAAAAAAAAAAAAAAACACAGAAAGGAGGGTAAAGGGAAGTAGTGGGAGGAAGAAGATACGATACCCTTTAGAAGAAGGGGTCGTTGAGAGAGGAACAGAGAATCCCCGAAATGTAACAATAAAACCTTAATCAAATTAACTTCCTTTTTGGAAAAATAAAAATATTTTCCTCATATATATAGAATTTATAAAATATATTCCTACAATGAATAAAATTGCTTTCAGTAATTTAACCAAAAAAATCATGAAGAAAATAGTACAATGCTTCAATATATTATAATGTAATATCATAAATAATAGGGTTAAATATATTATTCTGTATTCATTTTATTATACCTGACACTTTACCCCTTGTTATATTATATATATACACACACATACGTATACATAATTAATATAATTTCAGAAATTATCTGGCTATGTTCAAAAATTATTTACTTAACAACAATTGTAATTTTGTTAATATTTGTTGATTCATTAATTTTTTTTCTTCCCGTTATAGAGGAAATAAGGTTATTCATTAGTATATTGTATTTATATGTATTTTCCTACTATTTCTAACTTTTCTTTTACAATTTTTTTTTTTAAAATTTTTAACTATTGTTATAACCTACACTATCCTCCTCTAACGAGGCTCAGTTAAGCCTTTGGTTTTTTTTTTTTTTTTTTTGGTGGGGAAGAGGGGTGGAAAGGGTTGGGAGAAAGAGAACCTACATTTAAACTAGTTGAGAGGAGGCTCAACTGAACTATTAGTGGTAAAGGAGTGAGAAAATTCACTTCTAAATCAGTTGAGTGCATTAGCATTTGTTGGATTTAGCGCCTTCTAGATTAGCGCAAAAGGGGGAAAAGCTCTTCATTTTTAGTTCTCTTGTAACTGGAGCCTTCCAAATCACAAGAATTCTTAGTTAGAATAAAATTTTGATTTAATATCTTTTAAATGAGATTTTGAGAAAAATTGATTTTTGAAGAACACAGTATGATAAAAGTTGTAAACTGTGTTGGGGGAGGAGTTATTGTCTATTATTAGCCTCTATGAGTGAAAGCTCTGAATTTTTTATTCTCCTATAGTTAAAGCCTCTAAAACCACAAAAATCCTTAGTTATAATGGAATTCCAACTTAGCATATTTTGAGTAAAAAATTGAGAAAAATTACTCTTTAGAGAGTACAATATGATAAAAGTTATAAGCTATGCTCTACGAGAGATTAGAGGCTATTGTCTATTATTGGTCTTTATGGTAAAATAAATCAGAAGACCTAAGCCACTAGTGGCTAGGAGCCTAGGAAGGAGATCATTCGCAGGGAGTTATTGTTTATCATTGGTCTTTGTGGTAAAATAAGTCAAAGGACTTAAGCCACTTGGAGCTAAGAGCCTATGAAGGAAAGAACCTTAGAAGAGTTATTATTCATCGTTAGCCTTTATAATAAAATAAGTCAAGAGACCTAAACCCTTGGAGGCTAAGAGGGAGAGAACCCACCTCTAAACTAGTTGAGTGCAGTAGCACCTGCTACCTTGCTAGATTTATTTGCCTTGAGTTTTAAATGCCCTCACAATACTATAGCCAAGGTTTGATCCCAATGTGGCACCCCACCATGTTGGGTGAGTGATCATTAAGGCAATCCCATTGGTTTTTAACTATTTCAAACGACATATACATTCAGTTATCATTGCTAAATTGAAAATTCATTAATCTAACTAGTAGGGTATAATCGAATATAATTCATTAATTCATTAATTTCTATTAAAGATTAGTAATATAGCTTAGTGACTTTAGCAGTTTAACTAGTTACTTGAGATTTTTTATTATTTTATTTCCTAATTTGAGCAATGTCTATGGTCAAATAGGATCATTTTCTTCTAGGGATCTTTTGCCCTTTTTCATCATCCAATAGTTAGAATTAATTCTTGTTTGTAAACTTATATGTATGCAGTGAGAAAAAAATGTGTGTATTCAAGTATAAAATTTATTTTGTACACAGTAGGGTTATATTTTTCTCTTAATAGCAATTTTGGGTATCCCTTTATGTTTCACGGTGGATTTTTTTTATTACTTTTACTATCAACATGTTATACCCCTACACATATAGTTACAAATACTCCTAGAGAACCATTTTATTGTACTTATATGCCTCCAGTTAAATTTTTTTATTAAAAATGGGAGCGTATGAGTTAATATGGATCGATATGAAATTCTTATCTCACACCAATTCTCAAGTTTCACTGTATTTAGTGACAACATATACAATGCAAATAATTTAGAGAAAATCATATGTTTAGTCTTTAAAGTTTGGCATACTATCATTTTTAGTTTTCAATATTTTAAGCCAACATATTTAGTTCTGAATCCATTATTTTTTTGATACATTTGGCCCAAATGATGGAAATTAGTAGTGAAATAACTCTCAAAAGGTAGTTGACTATTAGAAGTTGACATTTTGTATCCCTATTCTTTGTAGATCAACACTTTTAGTTCCTATGTTAAGAAAACTGACAAAAACTAATGCCAAACCATCAAATTTTGCTTACATTAATGTTAGTTGTATATTTAATTATAAAAACTCCTTTTTCCCTCTCTTTTTTCTTTTGTTGTTTCTTTGGAGAACATGCAATTTATTAATATTTTTTATTCAAAAGAGGATTTATTAATTTTTTAAAATTTTTATTGAATATTTTAAAAAATAAAAAGTATTACAAAATAGTAATAAATTCATTAATATTTTAAAATAATTAATCATTTTCTAAAAAGAAAAATGTACATTCCATATTTTTTCATCATTGGATGTGCAATGTTATAATATTTTTATTCAAAAAATGATTTATTTATATTTTAGATTTTTATTGATATGTTTAAAAAATAAAATATCTTTACTACTAGTAAATCCTTTTATATTAAAACAATATCTATAAAAAAAGATAAAAATATTAATAAATTCTTTTTGGAATATAAAATGTAGTCCCTCCATCTAGTATTTTTCATCTTTTTTAGAATGTATAATATACTAAGATTTTTTATTCATAAAATAATTTTTAATATTTTTAATACATTTTAAAATATAATGAATTTATTTTTTATACTTTTATTATGTAAAAGATTAAAAAAAATATAAAAATATTAATAACTCATTTTCTTGAAAAAATTCAATAAATTATATGTTCTTTCAAAAGTAAAAAAAAAAATGAGACAAAGGAGTATATTTTCTATTTATGAAAATATACATTATTGATCCCCCCATTTCAAACAAATAGTCTACTTTTGATTTAGTATAACTTTGTTTCAGTTATGAGGTCTAACAAAATTAATGCATCATGACATGTTTAATCTTACATTTTTATTTTTACTTTAATTGTGGGTTATATATGTTATTTATTAGCAAGGTTAGCATGGAATTTTTTTTTAAAAGTGGAATTTTTTGAGAGATAAAAACATTTTAAATAGTATCTTTTCAAATGGAGATAATAATTTTTTTTATTTTTTATTCATATTTTAAATAATATTTTTATATTTTTATTATTCAAAATTTTATTAATATCACTTTTCTTAATAAATAATGTACTCCCTACATCTCATACTTTTTTTCTCATTTTTAAGAAAATGTGCAATTTATTAATAGTTTAATACAAAACTAATTTATTATTATGTGTTGGTTCTTTAAAAATGATGAAAATATAGGATGAGGGATACATTTTTAATTTAGAAAATGAGCTTTATAATTAAATAATACAACTAATATTCATATAAGTAAAATCTGGCTATTTGAATTTAATCTTCACCATTTTTTCAAATATTGAATTTTTATAATTAAATAATACAATGAAGATTTGTGTAAGCAAACTCCGATGGTTTGTTGTCAGTTTTTGTTGGTTGTCCTAATGCCAAATTAGTTTCTAATTTTAGAACCTAAAAATGTCGATCTGCAAACATTAGAGAACAAAATGTTGACCTCTAATAGTCAACTATCCTTTAGCCGTTATTTCACTACTAATTTTCATCAATTGGACCAAATGTGTAAAAAAAAAATTTGAGAACTAAATATGTCACCTTGAAAACATTGAGGACTAAAACTTAGAGTATGTCAAAATTTAGAGACTGAAAATGTAATTTTTTCAATAATTTATGCAACCTCAATATCTAATGGCCTCAATCTTTCCAATTTAGTCATTAATCTTACATATTCTTAATAGATTTGGTACAATTAATAGAAATGAATATGAAAAGAATAGATTGCTAATGTAGCAATTAGTCAAAGTAATTAAAGTCAATTATTGAGGAGCAAGTTTCTTGGGTCAGCCAGCTTATGAATCGGGAAAGGACGGAATGGAATAAGGAACTGGTTGGGCAAATTTTCACCCGATTCGATATTGAGACCATCACCAACATCCCAATCAAAATGGATGGAAGCAGGAACAAACTAATTTGGCAGCATTGCAAGCAAGGAATCTACACTGTACAATCAGCATATAAGCAAGCAATGAGAGAACAATGGTAGCAACTCCAAAGAGCATAATGTAGCACAACTAGAGGAATATTGAAAGATATATGAAGGACCACTTGGAAACTAGGAATTAATGGCAAGTTGAAGCATTTCCTTTGGAGGTGTTGGCATGGCATCTTACCTACAAAGGATCAGTTCGTGAAAGGAGGCATTCAAGAAAACCCTATATGCCATATGTGTGGGGAACAAGAGGAAGCATCGGAGCATACACTATTGCACTACCACAGAGCAAGGATGGTATGGAAAATAGCATCAGTGAAATGGGAGAATTCGGATTCACAAGAATGGAGTTTCAAAACTAGTGGCATAACATTTGTGCAAAGGAGAAAACTGACTTTTTGCATGACAGAGCACAATTGATTGTCTACATACTATGGATGCGATGGAAAATAAGGAACCTTGGCTATTCCAGAAAGAGTGGAAGGAAGAAAAGCTAGTAGTGGATGTAGCAATAAATGAATGGTTGGAGTTCCAAGTAATCAGTGAAACGGAAAAAAACACTAACTAAAACATATGAAGTAAGATGAAATAGAGATTAGGAGTTGATGATTAGACTCAGTGGTTCCTATTGTATAGAGAGGAGATGGAGCAGCATAAGTCAGAGTGGGTGGGGTAACCAACTTGTGCAATATTAGAGATGTTAACCACTCTAGATGAAAATAGTCTTGTCTTGCTTTGATCATTTTGGCCATATAGGAGGATTATATAGGATTTAAGGAGATGGGAAATTATTTTGTTGAGTCTTGGACTCGAAATGAGTACAAATGAAGCTATAGCCAGTGGGCAAATTGTAAATGATGATTTTTTTTTTGAAAAGTAAATACAACTACCACTTTTTCGAAAAAAAAAATCATAAATTATAAATAACATTGATACCACAAGTAGGAATTTGAACTTGACACTACTTAGTTAATAATTGACCACTCTACCACCAAACTATTTAGAAACAATGGTAGATTACATTTCAAAGTGCTCAATTCCGATTTTTAATTCATGAACAATATGAGGTTGAAACTTTTTTCATAATTTTTGGAACTTTTTCGTAGTGACTCCCTTCCATACCTCATTTTAGAGGAAACCACAAAGTGGCTCTATTCATTGTATTCCATTCATATCGTAATTCCATTCATTTAATATCCCCTTGGTGTTGCTAACATAATAGATATCATATCTGTTCTTTATTTTATTTCTATATATGTATATAAAATGTTAAACAATTATCATATAATAATCCAAAAATTATAATAGAAAAAGAAATAAGGGAGGTTCGGAATGATTTTTCAATATTTTCTACTAGGTATAAAAATAATCAATTCGATCATTGTGATAGGAATTTAACAAGGAGTTTTAACTACAGTCTCCACAAGACTCTTTATCCCTTCCTTCTCCCTACTCAAGTTATAGAAGAAGAAATCAAGAAAAAGGTATTAGCAATAATTGGTTTTATTATAAGATAGTTCATAATATTCATATTAATCTATTTTGTGCCTTTACGTCCAGAATTAGGTAGATCTCATACAATAACTATCCTAACCCTAGTATATCTTTTGTTTCATATCATCTAGAACAATCACGAATACCTTTTTTTGTTATTATTATAGATTGACCACCTGAAGTTTAATACGTAATCTCAACATTCAATGTGTTTTTCTAAATAATCTCAATTTTCAACTACTCAACTATTTCATTTTACCAAGTTCAATGTTAGCCAAATTAGCATTTACATATTTAGATGCTAACAAATAGTTTTTTTGGTTAGTTAATTAGTCACATTTTATTTATAAAATGGCTTTAATTAGTATTAGTCTAGATCCAACAAAATCATTCTAGTAGATTGAATAAATACAAAATCATTCTAGTAGATCGAATATATTTATTCGATCTAATAAGTATTTTGTGTCAGAATTGAGAAAAAGAATTATCCAATTTTTAGTTTTCTCATATTTATTATTTATATCTTTTATTTAGAAAGAATATCATTCCCTATTCTTACTAAGAAACTAAAATAAACCTCACAAACGGAAGAGGAAATAAAAAGTGAGGAAGAAAGGAATGTAGAGGTAAAGACAACTAATGAAATGAAGGGAACTAAACAAGAATAAAAGGGATCTAGAGAAAAAGATCATTTTTATTCCCTTTTTCTGGAAGAAAAAGAGGATCAAAACAAAATTGGTGAAGTGAAAAAAATATGAGCAAAGGGAAATGAAGAGAACAAAAGATGATTTCTAGTTTCAATTTGCAAAAGATGATTTCTAGTTTCAATGAAGGGAACTAAACAAGAATAAAAGGGATCTAGAAAAAAAGATCATTTTTATTCCCTTTTTTGGGAAGAAAAAGAGGATCCAAACAAAATTGGTGAAGTGAAAAAAATCAGAGCAAAGGGAAATGAAGAGAACAAAAGATGATTTCTAGTTTCAATTTACATTGACAGGCTATAACAATTACCACTTTGTGACTATAAGGACTTTCATCTCGACATTAATGGAAATAAAAAATTTTGAAATTAAAAGATGAAAGAGCTCTTGAAACAAAGGAACTCTTCCATTTTGAAAATTTTAAAATATAAATAAATAAAAATTTAAAAAAGGATAAATACGGTAGATAGAGGGAAAAATAAGAAGATATGAACACTTTTTCTACAAAGAAAGTAACAATGCAAACCTTTTTATAGTTCCATCAATTACCCAATGATCTCAAACATGATTAAATTAAGTCGATTTTTGTATTTATCTGAGTTACAGATATCATATAAAGGGAATCTATATAAGTATATTTGAAGGACCAAGTATATATATGGCATTTATGATTTTGTCTGAAAAATTCTCATAGGACCTCATTTAAATTTTAGAACTAAGTTAATTAAATCAAAACTTAGTAAAAAGGAATGGGAGAATTTATATAAAAAGGCTACAGTAAATATTCCTAAAGAAGTCATACCGACTAAAAAGTTGAATACTTGAAAAGTTTGTACAAATCCATTGAGTTATGCAATTTTTGAGGTAAAAGATTTTTAGAAAGAGCTAACAATTTGGATAATATATCTAAATCTATTTCTTTACTTAAAGGAATTCCTAGAGATCCAACAAAGTAAATAGACCCAACACTAGTAGAGAAAATAACATAGTATTATCCAATTCACAAGAACTAGAATAAAACTATTCATTCTCAAACAAAAAATGAACAATAGTAATAAAGTGTTGTGCCAATTAGATAAAATGAACAATAGCACTATCATCAATTAGATTTTTTTTTTCTTAAAAAAGAAGAACAATTATTATTATTTGTTGTTAATAAATTTATATTTTTGTTAGTTCTTTTGAAAACTCCATTACCCTATAGGGATAATGATTAGAAGGGGATTTTTTTTTCCAATGTAATTTTGAAACTAAACATCTAAATGCCCTTTAAAAGTAAATAGATGCGAAACATATAAAATGCAATTAATCTTTGGTAACCCAAGCTATTGTTCAAAAATCATTGAGTAAACCAACTACTAATAAGAATATCATCTTTGGAAAAAAAACCAATGGCAGAATACCACAAATAGAAAATGTACATACTAAGTTTTTCTAATAATTAGTACATGTTTTGTTAGACCTCCCATAAGAGCCATGTTTTGATTTTTATAGGGAGAATACCTAACAAATATTTTCGTTGAATAATAGATCATGATCTTAAA
This sequence comes from Gynochthodes officinalis, assembly GCA_020080225.1. NCBI lineage: Eukaryota > Viridiplantae > Streptophyta > Magnoliopsida > Gentianales > Rubiaceae > Gynochthodes > Gynochthodes officinalis. The sequence goes on from CM034623.1 coordinate 33,506,924, forward strand.
AATAATAAGACCTTGGAATAGACATGAGAAACAATGAAATAAAGTACTTCGATAAGACCCCATATCCGAAGCTAGCATCATATAACTCAATTGAGATATTATAAAATAGGCTAAGCCTCTCATAATATTTTTTGGAGCAAAAGCTAAAGTAGTTCTTAATCATGTGTTGTTATTCCTACCAATGAAATTAAATTCATTATGTAAGGTATAACTACAAAAAGAAGAAAAAAAATCAAATTATAAAAAAAAATTCTCACTTGTACCATAATAGTAGCATGCATAAGAGCAGAAATAGAGGTGGCCACTCCATGGCATTTGATAACCACAACGGAGAAATTGTAAAAATCTAGCAATGTCACTAGCAAATAATAGGATAACACACAAAGTAACAAATAAGAAATTAACTTCATTATTCAAAATCAAGTTATTGAATTTCGAATAAATTCTAAAATTTGAAACTACCAATTATTTGGAAAAAAAATCAAAATACCTAATAATAAACCAAAATCCCCTACATGATTGATTACAAAATCTTTTTGGCAAGTAGTTATCAGAAAAGGTCATGTAAACCAAAATCCTATTAATAGATAGGAGCACAAACCAAATAATTCCCCCCCAAAAAATATTAATTTCTATCAAATTAGAATTAATTATTAATCAATCCCAGCATGAAAGTGCTGTAAAAAACACCCATATCAGAAAAAAAAAATCTCATACATGTTGGATTAGGAGCCATATAATTATCACTATCAATAAAAATCATAATTCTAATAGTAGTGATTAATATTGACACAATACAAGTAAATAGATGAACTAAATATCCATCTTCTAAAGAAAATCATTAATAATGATCTAAAACCATACATATTAGTACATAGAATTGCTATTTATTTGCTAAATAGATAGATTGATAGAAAAAAAAATAGCGGTTTTGCAATGTGTATTTGAACGGTTTGCAACGGGCATTTGAGCTTTTTTTAAATTTACCAACGGTCATAAAAAAATTTTCTCTATAAAATGACATGCATTTTGCATATTTTTTGTGCAAAACCAGATTTCCTTATCTCCCATACTCTCTCAAAATCTCTCTTTTCTTCCAAAAAATGGATCTTTCAAACCCTTTTGGAAACAATCCATTCAACGGAAATAACCCTCCATTCTATCAAATGCCATATAATGTTAGTCAATTTCCTTCTAGGGTTTCAACACCATACGATGTCCAATTTCAATCATCAAGCTTATAATGAAGATGCCTCCATAGATGACGAGATTTTATGGAACCGATTATCGACGCATCCAACCCGCAAATGCAAAACAAGACGAAGTTTTGGTCATTTGATGAAGACACGGCTCTAATTTTGGCATATATTAACATCACAACCAATTCAAAAATAGGGATATCTCAAAAGAGTTCTACGATGTGGAAGGATATACTTTCACAATATAAAGCCGCTCGGGAAGACAATGCCAACATCAATCCCAGAAATTTGGCACAAATTAGAGCTTGGTGGAGGAGAATTTCTACAGCGGTGTCAAAGTGGGTTGAAATTTTCACAGACTCAGAAAGGTTAAAAAGAAGCAGAATGAACAATGAAGATATGCTCCGAAACGCACTCACCATATGGGAGCATTCAAATAAGGGTTCAAAGTTTTAATTTATGGAGCATTGGAAGTTGTTGAGATCTTTTCTCAAGTGGGAATTCTGCATTAGAAGAAATGTTCCTACTTCAAATGTACCATTTGATGATTCAAACACCCCGAAACACCAAACACTACTAGTAGCGAGAAGAGATCACACACAAATGGTGATTTTACCAACCTATCATCTCCAATTGGCAAACAAGTTCCAATCAATTTAGAAGACACTGCTACTAGTCCCAGAAACGCCAATGTGTGTGAAAATGGCTAAAAGTAAAGGAAAATAGAAGGTCGGCATATCATTATTTTCAAAGAGTCCTCAAATTGAAAGGATGGGCTTATCCTTCCAAGAGAGGATAGTGATCGAGAGGGAGAAGATTGTTTTGGATATGAAAAAAATAGAGGCCGATAGAATTGCTTATCAAGAAAACATGGAGGCCGAGAGAATGAAAATAGAGGACAAGAGAATTGCTCGTCAAAAAAAAAATGGAAAGGATGAAACATGAGTAGAAGTTCATAGAAAAAAAAAATATTTCATAAACTTAACAAAAGTTTAGGGATGTAGTAGTAATTTATTTATTATGTTTTAGTATTTAATTTAGAGTATTTATTTTCATGTTGTAAGTGTATTATTAAATTTTAATTTTAATGTAATATATATTTATTTTCCATTAATTATTTTTCATATTTCATATTTAATTTAGAGTATTTATTTTCATGTGTATTATTAAATTTTAATTTTAATATAATGTAAATTTATTTTCCATTAATTATTTTTCGTATTTCATATTTAATTTAGAGTATTTATTTTCATGTTTATTATTACATTTTAAATGAAATGTAATGTAAATTAAGTTTCCATTAATTGTTAATAATTTATTTAATATAAAATTATAAGTTGTATTATTAATATTAAAAATTTTGATAATGGTTGCCTGAATAGTGAAGGCCAGGCCAACTAGCGTGGGTCATTTTTTATGATGGCTACGTAAATAGTACTTGCTTGGCCATAAATTGGTGTGGCGCTAATGTGCCACTGATGTGGTGTAACCGCCCTAAGGGCACCTATAGCAACCCCTTTCGGGGCTCACTGCGGCTGGCCGCGGCCATGCCAAGTCAGCAATTTTGCTAACTTGGCGCGCTACAATACCCCATTTGGCCGTGGTTCATGGCCTCTGCCACGGCCCCGAATTGTGGCCACCAAAAAAATTTTTTTTTGGCCAACTTTGATGCAAAACAACACCGTTTTGCATCAAAACGGCATCATTTTGGTCAGGGTGTCAGTGGTCAACGCTGACCCACCTGTAACATCAAAACGGCGTCATTTTGGTCAGTGTGTCAGCGGTCAACGCTGACCCACCTGTCAGTGCGTCAGTTCTATTTTTTTCCCAAAAAGCCCTCGTGAAATGACGCCATTTGGCATTTTAAGAACGCCAAACGACGTCATTTCATTAAAAAAAATAGAGCGCGCCTATCAGCTGGGCAATGTGGCGTGCGCCACGTGTACTGCCCGTTGCAAACCATCCAGCGGTTTGTAATAGGCATTTGCGCCATTTTTTTAAAATTTTTTTTTTTACCAACAGTCATAAAATTTTTTTCTCTATAAAATGGCATGCATTTTGCATATTTTTGGGCCAAAATCCGATTTCTTTATCTCCCAAATTCTCTCAAAATCTCTCTTTTCTTCCAAAATATGGATCCAATTTCTTATAATTTTGACTCAATTTATTTAGAAATGGACAAGTTGTTGGATGAAACTTTCGTGCAAATTTATGAAGCTAGTGTGAATGCGGTGAATGCAGAACATACTACAAGGTCTAGAAGAAGGCATAAACGAAACGAATATCCCAATCGTCGTCCAAATAAGGATCATGAAGCCGATCAAATCCTCTTTTGGAATGATTATTTTGCCGAATGTCCTATACACGATGCCAGGTAGTTTAGAATTCGATTCATAATGGATAGAAACCTGTTCTTATGTATAGTGAAAAGATTACAAACTTCTCACTATTTTCAACAATGTCTTAACGCAACTAGTAGAATGAGTTTTACACCTTTACCAAAATGCACAGTTGCATTACGAATGTTGGCCTACGGTAGTTCTGCGGATTCAATTGATGAGTACTTGCCCATTGGTGCAAGTACGTCAAGAGAGTGTATTTCCCATTTCTATCAAGACATTATCGATATGTTTGGTGCTGAATACCTGAGAAGGACAACCCCGACAGATATGAGAAGGCTTTTGCATATTCGTGAAATCTGCGGATTCCCGGGCATGATTGGAAGCATTGACTGCATGCATTGGGAGTGGAAAAATTATCCAGCGGCTTTGAAAGGGATGTATTAAGGGCGTGATGGCGTAGCTACATTAATACTCAAGGCTGTAGCTTCCCAAGATTTATGAATTTGGCATGCATTCTTCGGTACTCTAAGCTCATGTAAGATTTAAATGTGCTTTATCGTTCCCCTGTGTTTGATGATGTATTACTTGGTAGGACAATGACTGTTCAATATACGGTTAATGGCCATCAATATGATATGAGATACTACCTAACGGATGATATATATCTCAAATGGGCGTCTTTCCTCCAATCAATCCCAACACCACAAACAAATAAATATAGATTATTTTCCCAATGCCAAGAAGCTGTTCAAATGGATGTTGAACGAGCATTTAGAGTGCTGCAAGCACGTTGGCGAATAATTAAAAATTCGGCACTCGCATGGGATGAGGATATATTACATTGTATCATGAATACATGTATTATAATGCACAATATGATCATCGAGGATGAACGAATTAATTATGAACATTACAGTGATCCTTCAACAGTCATTGGGAAGCAACCAGAAAGCAGCAATAGAGCAGGAAAAGATAATAATACTCTGCAATTCTCGACGGGAAGAGTTTTCAACATGAATAATTATTTGATAAACAGGGATCAACTTCGCAATAGAGAAATCCACAACGAGTTGAAAAATGATTTGATTAAATACATATGGTAGCGTTTGGATGGAAATCACATATGAGACTGGAAATTATTTTCATGTTTTAAGTGTATTATTAAATTTTAATTTTAATGTAATGTGAGTTTGTGATCCCTTAATTGTTTGAAGTATTTCATATTTAATTTAGAGTATTTATTTTCATGTTTTAAGTATATTATTAAATTTTAATTTAAATGTAATATAAATTTATTTTTCATTAATTGTTTTAAGTATTTCATATTTAATTTAGAGTATTTATTTTTATTTTTAAATATATTATTAAATTTTAATTTTAATATAATGTAAATTTATTTTTCAAAATATGTTTTTAATAATGGTTAAAAAAATTATTAAAGTTGTATTATTAATGTAAAATTTTTTGATAATAATTGTGTAAATAATAAATATCGGGCCAACTATCATGGATCATTTTTAATGATGATCGCGTAAATAATATGGTGCTGATGTGTCTTTGATGCGGCACGGCCAGTTGCTACCCAAAAGGGTATGGTAACTTCTTCCTCCCCTCTCATACTACTGCCTTTTACCCTTCTTTCTGTGGTGTTCTTTTTTTTTTTATATATTTTCGGTTTTCTTCGTCTTCGTTCGTCACACACACAGTCTCTCGACTCTCTCCCCACCCTACTTCCACCGCCCCTCTTCACTAATCACTATATCTTTGCTCCTTTTTGATTGCCCAGCATTCCTTCACCCCAATAGCCAACACCACATCCCGACCCTTCGTCCATCCTTCGCTTTTTAATTATTATTCGGGCCGCCGTCGAGTGCAACCGCCTCAGCAAGAGCATACCAGAATAAGGAGCGGATTGGAGAGGCAATCGGAGGAGTTTATACCAGGTATTGTGGTTGCCATATCCTATTTTTATGAAATTAGGGCACGGCAGCTTGATTAAGCTGTCTGAGAACTAGCCCTTTTGTTTCTATTACAAAAAAGCTTGCGGTTTGATTTATCGTTCAGTATTTGGGGTGGAATTTAATTTACATACAATGGGTATAGGTAATTCTGTAGTGTGGTTTCTTGGGGAGAGATTTCGTGGGCAAAAGGTTTTGTTTGTTTCAAAAATTGAATTTTTAGGGCAAAAGATGAAAAGGGTTTATTTGTATAATGTTATTTAGGGCAGTAGGCGAGAAGGGTTTATTGCAAAAGTCGTGTTTTTGGTGGAAGAATTGTGAAGAGTTACATCAAAATTGGTATTTTTAAGGCAAAAGATGAAGAGGGCCTATTCAGAAAGTGAATTTAAGAGAAAGATAAGGAGGGTTTATTTTGAAAATATTATCTTTAGGGCAAAAGATGAAAAGGGTTACTGTTGGGTAGTTGTCAATTGAGGAGCTGCTGCATTAAGTGACGTACCATTGTTATATGTGGGCACTTTGCTCCCTGCATATTTCTCGTGGTTATGTGCAGGCTTAAGGCTATTCTTATGTATTTGAAATCTTTTTTTTTTCCTATAAATTATGTTTTCTGAGTGGAAGTTGGTGATTGTTTTTGTTTTTTGGTTTTCAGAACTAATAACAAAACTCAGAAGCTAGTGCAGGAGTTATATTACTGATATCAGCAAACTAAAAGACTGATGAACTCTAATGTTTACAAAAGGGTTTTTTTTTTTTTTTTTTAAATTTTATATCTGAGCTCCCTACTTAACTCGCTCATATCAAGTGTTTAATGATCCTGGTTGCTTAAAGCTTTTGTAGATTTTGTTGTAATCCAAAATTTAAAATTTGTACTTGTACCAGTAGCTTATGGTGCGGGTGTTGAGTAGGCTCTTTGGTCATAGTCTCGCAACTTTCTCATGATGTTGTTAATGCTTTTTATATTAGCGCTTTATCTTTACAATTGTTTTGGTAGTGTTAGAGATCTTCAAAACTTAGCTTCGTAGAGTTTTTTGTTCCTGATTTCAATGTAGAGAAGAAAAATATTTAATACCTATCATCTATTTCAGTTTCTTATCCATAAAGAGAAGTTGTGGCAGATGTTCTCTTCTGAACTTAAAAAGATGGGAAAAACCAAAAATTGGATTCTGTGTTAGGCATTTGGGCAGATTTGACCTTGATACCGTATATCGCTGCTTGTTAGAAACAAGGTTTTCCTTTCTTTTTGGCTTGTAGTTTGCAAACCTTCTCAAATCTCTGTTTTTTAAATTGAATATATTTTTTCTAAATAGGTTTGAAGATTTTTTTTAGTTATAATTTAAGTGGCACAGTTTCTTACTGTCATAATCCAAACTTCGGGAGCACTTCAGGATGGATGTAACTGTTGGTACTTCTTGTATCGACAAGGATGTTGAGAAGAGTATTCCCGATCATTCCTTGAATAGTGATAGTCTTTCTTTTCACTCTATAAGAGTGTGCATGCAGTGAAACTTCCTACATAGGTCCTGTCTTGCCAATTATTCTCTCTTGATCACAAATGTCCTCATGGAATTCTTATTCCTCCTCTTTATATGCAATAGTGAAATTCAGATGTTTCTTCTTGCTTGATGTCAAAATCCATACTTCTCACCACATCTAAAACAAAATACCAAATTCCTCCTTTGGAGTTTCTGAGGAGCGATCTTCCTGGTTTCTGTCTTGGCTGCATTCTCCGACTTTGTACTAGAAACTAGAATTGCAGAGTAAGACCCTGAATTCTTGACAAAACTCTGACTGGAGTCAGATGTTGGTTTCACATACTTCTTGAACTTTCTTGAACTGAGTTCTATAGCTTATTCTTGTAGCTGTGCTACTTAAATTGGTTCCAAAACTCTTGCTGGCTTCATAATCCTGACCATGGGTTTGAACCCATCCTTATGTGCACTGAAAAAGCTTGAAATTAATAAAACAGGGCTCAGATAACTTTGAATCCCTAGCCAACATTAGTGTCTTCAACTCCTCAAACTGCTCTTGTTATTCCATAACAAAAAATTATGGTTGCAGTTTATTTGAGGACTCTACTGAATCTGAATCCTCTTGTCTGCAAACATTTTCACTAGCATTTCACTTAACTCAGTCCAGATTATTTTTTTCATCAATCTAAGACTTTGATAATCTACATATACTTTTTCTTCAAAATACATCTCACCCACGGACTGTTTTTGCACTTCTTTCACCTTAACCGCCAAAAAGAACTTTTGCACTTCTTTTAACAACTCCTTGGGACTTTCTCTTCAAAGATTGAATTGCTAATTCAATCTTAGGACGGACTGAATAAACCAGAAACTAAGGCCTTCCCCATTTGTCCTCAGAGAATTGCTACGTGCCACAGTTTGAAATTTAGCAGCACTTCTAGCTAGCAAGTTATTGAAGTTTTGGCAAATGAATGTCAAAAGTATTTTCTTATAGTTACTGGTAGATTAAGCATCCACCTAGATCAACAGTGAGATTAGAAGATGTCGCTAAACCGAATTATCTATGCAAGTTGAAAATTTCATTATGGTTTCATTTAAGCAAGCATTGAGAGCATTATGTGTCAACAGAGCTTTTTTTTTTTCATTTTTTGTGTTTTGGTTCAAAGTGGATATTCAGTGACACCAGCTTCCAATTATTTGTTAAGGCTGAGGGAGGTAAACTAAACATTATACTCTTTATTGATAATTTAGTCATTAAAAATGATGATGAAAGTGAGATTTTTCGAGTGAAAAGAAAATTGTATCTTGTTTTCAGTCTAATTTGGTTGGCGAGGGTGGGAATACACTTGAAGCAGATCCCTTCAACCCATCGACTTCAGAGGCGATCATTGCAAATTTGCACACCCTCTTCGGAATTATGATACACCTCCCCAGAAATTGATGCTTCGAATCTCTTTCTGAGTGTAGGCCATTGTGAAGATTTGTGAAGTTCAGGGTCTGTGAACTGGTCCCCTAACCCATTGACAAGTAAATCATCTTTGGAGGGTTTGCTATTGGTATCTCGAGGTATCTGTACAGTTGTTTGTAATTTGTAGGGTTGATTTTGTCCATGTTCTTGTTTTGATGTTTAGGTTGTTTTATATTTTATAATTTTTTTTTTTACTTTTCTTGGGGTTAAGTTATATTGTACTGTATTAGTGTAAAAATGTTTTACTCCTTGCAATTGGTACTAAATGGGGTAAGTATTAATGTTTCTTAATTGAAACATATTTATTCATGGGTTTGATTGCAGAAACAACTGTTTGAATGTTTTACCAATCTTGCATTGATTAGAGTCTTGTTTGATTAATACGTTGTTTCGGATGACAACATGCATTTGTGACAAAAAGCTGTAATTTTAGTAAGAAAAGTTATTCATTCTTTCTGAGCTAAGTTTTGTGGTCTAATCTATGTTGCTAAGTTCTAAGAGTTCTTGATTCTGATCTGTTTAGGTCCTTTGCAAATGCAATTTTTGGCCTACAATCACTGTGATCAACTAGATTCGTAGGATCTATTTGGTTTTTCTTAAAAAAAAAAATTATGTTATGTCATTATGGCTGCATCTGCAAAAACTATCAGCCTTGAAAACCCTAAACCAGCTGAAGAGTGGACAATTGTTTTGCCTCGTCGTGGGAAACAGAAGAGGGATTTCAAAAGACCAAACAATCCAAAATACATAAGCCTGGTCAATTTTGGGCTCCAATAGGTAGTGAAAGTGGTCCTGAAGGAGAATTAAAATTGATGCAGAAGATGCATACTTGTATTGGGAAACTTGAGAGCTCCCAATTTTATCAAGCCTTCATCAATCAAATTCAAAATCATGAAATGTCTGATCTTTTCAGTAAAGTTTTGGGGTCGGAACAAAAGTGCTAATGGTTATCTATGGCATTGGCAGTATTGAATCATTTGAAGCCCTCGCTTACAACTTAGCCTGGCGCTATTGATGAAGAAGAAATTTTCTTGGATAGGAGATGTGGAGGTCTTTGATCCAATTATATCTACAGCCGAATCAAAGGTTTTGTCAACTTTGGGTTGTTCTGTTCTATCCTTCAATGAAGAGGGTCATGACAAGTTTCAAAACCAACAGTATTCTTCATGCCACACTGTGAGGCTGGTTGTACAATAATCTGCTCCAAGCCAACTGGGAAGTTGATAGATTGGATCAGATTGTGTTGTTTGGAAATAGTTTTGAGGCATATGAACAAACTTTGTCAATTTACAAGAATCCAGTTTGTGAGGAAACACATAGGCATATCCTGGCCATCAGGGGATTCACTAAAGAGTTTGCCATAAATCCAATGTCAGATGATTATTTTCGAGCCTTTCATAGTTCTAGTTGGCATTTTTTCAACCTTGAACCTGGTGAAGACATGCAAATGTTTAAACAGTGAAAATTTTTGTATTCAGCACAGTAAAAGTGCTTGGTCAGCTGCAGGAATTATCGCATTTAAGCATGATGGATGAGACATCATTTGAATACTTCTCCGGATTGATAAATCTGTCTTATGAGTTTTTTAGAGGTCTTTCTAATTGTTATAGATACGAAATGAAATATATGGGAAGTCCTCTAGTTTTTTGTTTCGAACAGCATATTGAAAAACTTTTCCCGACTGCATTTGGTGTGTGTTCTATTGTGCTGAAGAGAGCAACCCTAGTTATTATGTCAGAATACGTGAAACTTTGTAGATTTTTGGGTTTCTGCCTTTTGAGTTATGGGTAATGTTGCTTTTCATTTATTTGTTCAAGCCAAACTTCTTGGATGTCTGGGAGCCATATTCAAATCTGTCCCACTACTCAGGCGAATCAATCTCCTTTAACTTCCAAGATCTTAACTCTTGAAAATTTAGGTCTATGTATGGAAGGGTAATTGGTTGAAGGGCTTAAAAAATTCCAAAAGAAATACTACTAGTGGGGGAAATTTTCCAAGTTCAGATCATATGAAAGAGATTTTTAGGTTGCAATATTTTTCTTTGTCCTGTTGGAAATTGAATGCTTTATGTTCTGTTGGAGTTGAGCCTCGTGATTTGAACTCAGTAGCATCTGTTCTATGTTAATCAGTAAAGATAAACACTTGCTGGCTCCTTGGTGTCTGCAAACTTTTAAGTCATTGGAAGGAGATAGTATGTGAGACTTTCTTTGTATGATCTTGTAAAGTAGTTGGCTCACGTCAACGCAGATAATTTAAGCATTTTGATGTCATTTTTTTTCCCTTTCTTTTTCAAAGGTTTACCTGCAGAATATTGTGATGCTCTGTTTTCATTCTTGGTTCTCACTTTTTTGCCAGCTTTTTTGTACATTAGAATTCGACTCTTTGCCTGAAGTATGCCTCGAGATCTATATGTGGAAGTTTTCTTAGCAGTAAACGTTGAAATTCAGTTCACGGCATGCTGGCATGGTTCTTTAAATGTGTTTTAAAGCAATCAAGTGATGCAAAACTTCATGGGGTTACGTGGTGCAAAATTATGTGGGAAATTTACAAATATAACACTTTGACCGTTGACTATACAAAAATAACACCCTCTTTTTTTTGTTCTCTATTATAGCACTTCCACTAATAAAAAGACTACAACACCCCTCGGCAGACTTCACTCCATCTTCTTCTTCTTTGTTCTCAAAATCCATTTGATAGATTCAATAAAATTTGTTCTCAGACCCCGTTGTTTGCACACCTCATTGTTCGTACACCTTATTGGACTATCATCTCCAAGCAAAAAGGCCGCAATCGTAGAAAAGAAATCGCATAAATTTGATGTTAGTTGAAATTTGTAGTAGTTGAACTGGGTTTGTGAATTTAAAGAAGCGAATGGTCGAGCTCTAGGTCGAGTTTTAGGTCGAGCACAAGGTTAGGTCAATGTTGGTAGGTCAACTTTTAGGTCGAGCACTAAATTTGGTCGAGTTTTAGGTCGAATATGTCAAATTTAGGTCGAGCTCAACCTAATGCTCGACCTAATGCTTGACCAAATTTAGGTCGAGTGAATTTTTATTTTTTTAAAATTTTTTTTTAATAAAAACTCGACCTAAATTTGGTCGAGCATTAGGTCGAGCTCGATCTAGTATTAGGTCGAGTGAATTTTTTTTAATAAAAAAAAATAAAAATTCACCCAACCTAAATTTGGTCAAGCATTAGGACGAACATTAGGTCGAGCACAAGATTAACATTGGCCTAACCTTGTATTCGACCTAATGCTCGACCTAATGCTTGACCAAATTTAGGTTGAGTGAATTTTTATTTTTTTTTATTTTTTTTAATAAAAAAAATTCACTCGACCTAAATTTGGTCGAACATTAGGTCGAGCTCGACCTAGTATTAGGTCGAGTGAATTTTTTTTTTAAAAAAAAAAATAAAAAAAATAAAAATTCACTCAACCTAAATTTGGTCAAGCATTAGGTCGAGCACAAGGTTAACATTGGCTTAACCTTGTGCTCGACCTAATGCTTGACCAAATTTAGATTGAGTGAATTTTTATTTTTTTTTATTAAAAAAAATTCACTCGACCTAATGCTCGACCAAATTTAGGTCGAGTGAATTTTTTTTATTAAAAAAAAATTTTAAAAAAATAAAAATTCACTCGACCTAAATTTGGTCAAGCATTAGGTCGAGCATTAGGTCGAGCTCGACCTAAATTTGACATATTCGACCTAAAACTCGACCAAATTTAGTGCTCGACCTAAAAGTTGACCTAGCAACATTGACCTAACCTTGTGCTCGACCTAAAACTCGACCTAGAGCTCGACCATTCGCTTCTTTAAATTCACAAACCCAGTTCAACTACTGCAAATTTCAACTAACATCAAATTTATGCGATTTTTTCTCTACGATTGCGGCCTTTTTGCTTGGAGATGATAGTCCAATAAGGTGTACGAACAATGAGGTGTGCAAACAACAAGGTGTGAAACAAATTTTGTTGAATCTTTCAAATGGGTTTTGAGAACAAAGAAGAAGAAGATGGAGTGAAGTCTGCCGAGGGGTGTTGTAGTCTTTTTTTTAGTGGAAGTGCTACAATAGAGAACAAAAAAAGGAGGGTGTTATTTTTGTAAAGTCAACGGTCAAAGGTGTTATATTTGTAAATTTCCCAAATTATGTGGGCGTCTTTGGTAACTTTCCACGCTCAGCTGTAGGTCCTTGAGTCTGTGGCTTCCATCACTGAACCTCAATTTTTGGCGATTTATTCAGCAGCTGAATTCTTCCCATGTGTTAGAATGGCATACTTTCAGATTTATTTTAGCAGGATCAATTAAGAGATTGAATATTGTTTTGCTGATTCAAAATAGTGATATAGATGATGAAGTAATTCAAAATTATATAGATTCTAATTCACGTGTAGAGAGTTTAGAAAATTGTAAATGGACAAATATGATTACAAAAGATAAAAAAGAAATTTTATTTGAAATGATAAAAAAAAATAATGATAAAGAAATTAGAATAGAATATTTGAACAAATTAAAAGAATTAATATTAGAAAGAGAAAAATCTAGTTCAATAGAAATAATAACTTTAGTTTTTCAAAATTATTATATAAATATCCTAAAAAAAATACATTTAAAATATGGAAAACTAAAGATATTAAAGCTAAAATAAAAAGAATTAAAGTCTCAAGTTTAAAAATTACAAGGAGAAATAATAAATTTAAAAATAAAAGATTTAGAGTTAGAAACAAAATTAACTTTGATAAAAAAAAAATGATATTCCTTCAACTTCAGAAGAATCTTCAACAAATATTAAGAGTTGTCTAACGTTCAAGAATTGGATTCTATTCAAGTAAGTAATACAGAAATTACTGATCAAATGTTTATTCAAATGATAAATATAATAGAATAGCAGCAACGTATTGTTTTATTACCATAGAAATTAACAATTTCAAGATAACTGTACATGCTATGATAGATGGTTGTGCAAATGCTAATTGTATTAAGGTTGGAATAATTCCTACTAAATATTATCAAAAAATAAATGAAACTTTGTTAGCTACTAATTCAACTAGACTAACAATTAAGCATAAACTACTTGCAAATATTTGTAATGATGACTATTGTATTAAGCATTTATTCTATGTCATAGATAATATTAGGATTACCATTTTCAAGTCAGATTAATCCTTTTAAATTGGATAATGAAGGCATTTATACTAAATGATGGGGAAAAAGATATCTTTCAAGTTTATCTCTCCTAAAAAACGAAGAGAAATAGAACTAATTCAAAAGTTTTCAATATTCAAATAGATAAATAAGATTAATCATATATCAAAACAGATTACATTTCTTAAAGAAGAATATTCATATGCTAAAATAGAAGAAAAACTTAAAGATCCAAGTATTCAAAGAAAAATATTAGAATTAGAAGAATTATTCAAAAAAGAAATATGTTTAGACTTGCCTAATACTTTTTGCGATAGTAAAAAGCATGAGATAGAGTTGGTTTATGAAGAAGGATTTTCAAAGAAAAATATTCCTACTAAAGTTAGATCTATTCAAATGAATAAAAAATTCTTAGAAATTTGTAAAAAAGAAATTCAAACATTATTGGAAAAAATGTTAATTAGATTGTCAAAGTCCCCTTGGAGCTGTCCTACTTTTTATGTCATGAATCAGGTAGAAAAAGAAAGAAGAGTTCCCAAGTTAGTAATTAATTATAAACCTTTAAATAAAACATTAAAATGAATTAGATATCCCATTCCTTATAAAAGGGATCTACTTAATAGGTCATATAATGCAAAGATTTTTTCAAAATTTGATATAAATTCAGGATATTGGCAAATTCAAATAGCAAAAAAGATAGGTATAAAACATCATTCACAGTTCCATTTGGTCATTACAAGTGAAATATAATGCCCTTTGGATTGAAAAATGCTCTATATGAATTTCAAAACATGATGAATGGTATTTTTAATCCTTATTCAGTATTTATGATTGTATATATAGATGATGTCTTAGTGTTTTTGAATCCTAAGAAAAACACTTTAAGCATTTAGACATATTTTTTTAAAACTGTTAAAAGAAATGGATCAGTTGTTACGGCAACCAAAATGGAATTATTTCAAACACAAGTTAGATTTTTAGGACACAACATTCATCTAGGTATGATTATTCCAATTAATAGAAGTTTAGAATTTACTAATAAATTTTCAGATGAAATTAAAAACAAAAATCAATTACAAATATTTTTAGAATGTTTACACTATATCTCTAATTTCTTTGCTAAATAAAGACAGAAATGTGTTCCTTTATTCTAAAGATTACAAAAGAATCCTCCTGCTTGGACTAAAAATCATACTAGATTAGTTCAGCAAACTAAGAAGCAAATTAAGTCACTTCCATGTTTATGCATTCCTCATCCTCATGCATTCATGATAGTAGAAACTAATGCCTCTAATATAGAATACGGATGTATCTTAAAACAAAAATTAGATATAAATCTCAACAACAATTAGTCAGGATTCATAGTGGAGTTTAGCTCGGGATTCAAAAGAATTATTCAACTATTAAAAAGAAAATTTTATCTATTGTTTTATACATTTCAAAATTTCAAGATGATTTATATAATAAATTTTTTTTATTAAGAATTGATTACAAATTAGAAAAATACGTTTTGCAAAAAGATGTTCAAAATATTATTTCAAAACAAATTTTTGCAAGATGGCAAGCAATTCTTTTTATATTTGATTTTGAGATTGAATACATTGAAGGAGAGGAGAACTCTTTGCTAGATTTCCTAACTCAAGAATTCTTGACAAGTATTTTAAAATGATTATTGTCAAGAAGGATTCGGATTCAAATACAAAGATTTAAACAGTAAAAAATTTTGAGATGAAAGTTTCAAATTAAACAGATTTCAAGCTTCACAAGATTTTTCACCCTTGACTTATATTCAAGCAGCTGAAACTCCATTCATGAAAACTCAATTAAACCAAGTAAAAAAACCTACTCGAACAGCCTCTTCCTTAGCCACTGCTATTTTACAAAATCGCATGTTGAGCATATTCTTCTCACTAGATATGATCAAACTCTTGATTTCATACTCCAGAATCTTTTATTAATAGAACTTGTTAGGAAACCAAGTACATCACGCAGTAAATTTAAAATTTTTTGGTTTCCTCCAGGATCCATACGAAGTGAGATCAAATCGGAGTTTAAATTTGTACCTTGTTAGTATCGGTAAAACCGGTAGAGTTATTTTGCAAAGATCGTTGTTTGTTGAATCACCAAAGAAACCAATTCAGCTTTGCCTCTATGGTATCCACACAATCAATCCAAGCCTCTAGTTTTGTCACACAAATAACTAAATGAGCAAGCAAAATCCGTGAGAGTACTAGCTTCTGATTTTTGCTTCGAATTACTCACAGTTTTTCCTTCTCAATGTTTTGGTTTTCTTTTATTTTTCTAACAAGAAGATGGCAGCTATTTTTTCTTCACAAGAAGGAGCTACGGATTTGTTCTTCAGCAAGAAAGATGGTTCGGTTATGTGTTTCTCATGTTAGGTGTGCAGCAGCCCATCATTAAATATATATAGATATAGATAGTAGTATTAGGGTAAAACTTTTTTTAAAGAGTTTTACTTGAACTATTAAATTCTAATCTATTTGGGATTGGCTTCCAAACACAAGAATCCCATTCGAATTTGGCTTTCTAATTTTTGGTTTTTCAATAATTAATAAATCCAAAATTGTTTCAAATTTATTAGCACTAAAACCAAATACATTCAACTTTAAATCCGAATACTGACTTAAACCGGAAAACCCTATAAAATCCTATTCATATTAGGATCCTTGAGCTTAACCAAAATTCATCATATGAATATTACACTCTTTTTTGGATATGATTTAAGTGTGCAACTCAATAGGTTCTCATAACGTTGGCCATGACTTAAAATCTATTTTATATCATAAATAGTGAGCGGTGTCTAGCAACACATCAAAACTACCTAAGTTATAAGGATGTTAGTAATTCGACATTACTTATGGTGTGATAGATGTTACCACATAATTTAATCCTTTTGCCTTAGATACCTAGATTGAACACGAGCCATGGAACATGTCACACTCGCATAGTTCAATCTCTGTGTTTCTTGATTCTTGATTAGACTTATCTAAGCAAATGAACCCGATATCACATATCGACTCATTTGAGCACAACCATGCATTTTATGGTCTCACTCAATCAAGGGGCCCAAAGATATCACTCTCATTATATAGGAGGGGCAAATCCTATCTTGATCAGTCAACATCCTATTACATGATTTATTGCATATCCAATTGCTACTTTTATAGTTCAACTTGTTACAAGTAATGTTTGGTAGCATCAAAACATGCAACTCCTTATATTGGGATGTCTGATAACCTCAAGTCTAAAGATCACATACATCATCATCACTATGAGATATACTCATGACACGTATATAATAATCCATGTAGCATTTCTAATGGTAGGTCGATCCAGTACATAGTTCTCTAGCATGTACCTATGCGCTAACTTGATATCTTATATCATGACACATGGTGTCAATCACTACACATACTAGTCTTAATGCATTATCATTGTCCCATTAATGATAATACTTGACTAGGGATAATTTTAGAATAATTAAAATTTAGGGATATTATTATATTTATTCATAATACAAAGATATGGAATTAAACATAATAATAACAAATTGCCATAAATTAAAGGTGTAATGATACAATGTATGCCTAAACAATCATCATATGATTGTTCTTTAGGGCATTATCCAACAAAACTTTCAATCAGGATACCCATTGGGTAATTTATGACACTTGAAAAAAATTGTAATTCTGTCAATTGATCCTAATAGATTTAGGATCAATTGAAATTCATCACACTTATGATAAAGAAGATCCAGCCAAAAAAGCTTATTCAAAAGTAGTTATTAAAAATATTTGTCATTTCTCAAAATGGACTACAATTTATGAACAAAAACCCGAATAAAAACCCTTTTCAATCAAGTATATTCCTCATGGATACAATTATCAAGATTATAGAGAAGCTTGGTACAGGGCTTTTCTATTTAGACTATTCAATCATTCATGGTTTTTCATTTTCCATAAAAGTTTTAATCATGATATTTAACAAATTCCTATTTGGTTCTACCATTGGTGGATTTACTATAGGACTATAGATGATATTTTCCCTCCATAAGCTCAAATAGCATATAAATCTTATTTGCAGAATATGGAAGGTCAAATTCTAGAATTCTTAAAAAGAAGTCAATTTAATGCCCAATTCATAGTTCTTTGGATATTTTGTTGGAACTATAAAATTACTCAACATTATTCAAAACTTTTACATATGTCTTTGATAAGAGAATTCAAAGTTAAATAGTGGGCGACTTATTCCATTTCTCAAGAGTCAATCCTTAATTATTTTCATGAGAATTACAAAATTCAAAAAAGTATTCAGCAGTTGAGTCAGTCATATTCAAAAGAATAGGTCGCTAGACTAAGCACACGTGTCAAGCAAAAGGATGTTGGCCCAAGTCAGAAAAAAGATGATTCCAAAATAGACAATAAAGACAAGTTGCAGTTGTTGATTCAATTCATAAAAGAAGACACAGATACGTTAAAAAAGTATTTTGAATTTCTCAAATTCAAAAGATTAAGGGAAAAATCATTGAGTAAAGCTTCATTAAAGGCTTTGTTCTCTAATCCATCTGGGGGTCCATTGACACAGAATCCTTTTGAAATGTAAAAAAAAAAAAAGATTTTATTCTACTAACGTCTTTTCTTGTAGTTGTAAGGTGAAGACCGAGAGAAAATTCATTAGTTGTTGGAGGGCAACAGGCCCTTCAATAATTCATCAAAGAGAAATTGGAAAAGTTAGAAGAATACGATTCCTGTTGAAAGAAAGAAAAGTAGGAAGCATGTTGGCTACAAAATACAAAAGACTTTTCAAAAGGTGAGGAGTAAAGGCTAATCTAGACCTCGATAGCTAGAGAAGAAAAGCAAAAGCTAATCTAGACATAGATAACTGGAGAAGAAAAGCAAATGCAAATTCAAATAAAATTTTAAATTTAAATTTAAATGCAAATGAAGGTTCAAATTCAAATGAAGTTTAAGTTTCCATCTATAAAAGGATTCAAGATTGAAGACGAAGGGCATCAATTTTCCACCATAGCCTTTTATTACCATTAAAGTTTAGCCACTCCTTTAGCCTTCCTTTAACCTTGTCTATTACCAATCCTATTTTGTACTTTTCAAAAATTTCATACTCTTGTAATCGTTTTGTGAAGACATTTCAAGAAGTTTTCTTTGTATTTCAGAATTTATAATTCAACTTTGAAGTTTTAATAAAAGTAAGTTTTCATTTCAATTTAATTTCCTTATATTACGATTTTATATTTTGTGATCCTGTCCCATTTTGTGCCCCCTTCTAGTATCAGAGCCTTCTCTGATACCATTAAGCTACTACTTGGTTAGCTTTGAACAATGTTCATTATCTATAATATGTTTTTGTTTTCTTTATATTTTATAGTAAAAAAACTCACTATATTGAGCAATAATATTATTATAAAATTTAATTTAATTTTAAATTAATTTCAGAAAAGGATTTATATATTTTAGAAAACAATGTTGAAATATTTAAGAAAAATTCTAGTAACATATTTGAAAAAACACATATCCATAGTTGTCAGAATCTCGATCCGATCCCACCAATCCTACGATTTTACGATCCTAATTTACTAAAACGATCCCGATTCTAATTATGATTCTACCTTATTATATAAATAAAATATAATTAAATTTACTCAAAAAAAACTTTCTATATCTAAGTAAAATTAAGATATATACTAATATAAATAATTTAATTGGTTTAATCATACTTTTATTAGATTTTAACAATAAATAAATAAATTGGACATAAATACCCTTCGACTGCGCTAACAACTAAAATATTGAAAAAATCATATAAAATGTTATAAGAAATAAAAATGAAAATAAAATCATTTAATTCTAAACTATACATGAATTTTCTACATATCTATTCATATATTGATTAATAATTATTTTAAAAAGAATTTATAAATTATATTTTCTCATTTTTTGTAGAATCTTATGATTCTACGATCCGATCCCACCGATCCGATTCTGCTACCCTAAATCGATTCTGTGTACAATCCCGATTTTATAAACTATGCACATATCAAATTTTTAGTAAAAATTTAAAAATGAATATACACTTAAATATAAAAAATTGTTCACATCTCCCGCCTCGTGAGTTTTAGAAACTAGGCCATTATATAAAAGGGGGATTGAAATGTGACCTTTTGTCGTCATGCTTCCCTCATGCCGCAATTTGCTTTTTGTTCAAATTCTAAATCCATATTTTCAACATTATTATGAGTTTTAATTTTTTTTAAAAAAGTTTTATACTAGTTTTTTTAGTTTAACATAAATTTTTAGTTATTTATTTAGTTTTTACTTACAAATGCAATTGATAATTAAAATGGGAAACTAATCAAACTTTTTTTCCGGTCATACATGGGATTTTTTTTTTAATTTATATTATTATATAAATTTTGTTAATTACTGACAAAAGTTGTGCATTATCATAAATTAAAAGGTAACGTTGAATATAAATACTAAAAATAGCACAACTTGCTTGCTATTTATTTTTTTAAGCATTTTGACTCAAAATCATAGTACTACTTCTAAATATTATATAAAATAATTTCAATTGTCATTTGGTATTCTAATGTATATTAATCTAACTAAATTATAAAAATTATGTTTATGCATAATTGGCATATTTATTCATAGGAAAAAAAATGCATATTTTATGTTTACAAATCCTTATCATACAGTTTCAATTTTAATTTGCTTTAAAAGCTTTTAGTGTATTTTCTTTATTTTTAAGTTAAAAAATTATTATTAGTTATTTAAACTTTACTTTCAAATGAAATCAATAGTTAATCTAAAATTAATCAAAATGTTGGTCATGCATGGGGATTTTGCTTATATATATCTTGGAAAATTTAAATTTTTCTATATTGAAAATTTTTTACTTATATTAATTAATAAGTTAAAAATTAAGAGTTGCTCTTACTAGTTTGACAAGACATTTCACAAAAAAAAATATTGGTTTTCCTTTATAAGAGTCACTCTTAATAGAATTTTTTTAAAAAAAAATTAATATTTCAATCAATAACATTACCTTTAAAATTATTCTACTTATAAATTAATTTTAAAAAGAATTTATATAGTTCAAAAAATAAAGTGAAAAATATATATTATAAATATTCATTATATATTTTTTAAAGTTTTAAACACATAAATTTTCTGAAAAATATTATTAAAATTTTAAAAATAATAGGCCATGCCTTGCACCTCACGTACGTTGAAGCTTTTTGCCTAAATTGCCTTTGAACACATGTTATTTCATTTTTAGTTAAACTAAGTGTAAAATTGTGAAAAGTGGGATATCGGTTTTCTCCCGAGACTAAATATCTCTAGATGAGAAAGAGTGTGCGACTAGCGTGAATACTGTAGCTCTACTTCAAGAGTAAGTTTCCTTCTTTAGGGGACGAGGGGTGAGTTTTTTCTTCTGTGTTTTGTTCTGTTGTTACCTTTTTGTTGGTTCTAAAAGGGAATTAAGTGTGGGTGATGACAACGGAAAGTGATATGGTTGGCCTGGTACAACAGCTTCAGCTAACTTCAGCAGAAGCACGGCCAATAGATTTGCGGGTGGCTGATTTACAGGCTGGTCAGGAGAAGGGTGAATAAAGCTTGCTAGGAAAGTTATTTGGGGTTAGGCGAGCTAACTTCCTGCGACTGAAACATACTCTGCAAGCAATTTGGCCCGTTGCTCAGCCTTTTCTTATTCGGGAACTTGGGATTAACTATTATCAATTTGTTTTTCAGTTAGAAGAGGATAAAATGAAGGTGAAAGCGGGCAGAGGGTGGAGGTTTGATAATCAATTTCTGGTATTGAAAGAAAGGGCTAAGGATGTGACGAGGGAGGATAAAGCCTTTAATAGGGTGCTGGTTTGGGTGCAGCTTTGGGCTTTGCCTAATTATTGGATTACAAGAGAAGTTGGTTTTCGAATTGGCAGTGTGTTCCCGCAAGTGCAGGATGTGTTTATTCCTGAGGGGGGTAGTCCAGCTATTAGACATCTCAAAATCATGGTTACTTTGGACTTGGAGCAGCCTCTCTTCCGGGGAGTTGAGGTATGGTTTCAAGGTGTTGCTTCTTTGGTTTCGTTTAAATATGAATTCCTTCCCACCTTTTGTGTTTATTGTGGATGTGTGGGACATGGGGTGCTGGTGTGTGAGAAGCACCATGAGGATCAGAGGGGTAGTAAGTTGCTTGAGGGCCAATTTGGGTTATGGCTACGGGCAGGAACTGCTTTGCATCAATTCCAGCAGATTCCAACTGAGAAGCTGTGTGGGGAAGAGTGGCTATCGGATCCTATGCTTCCCCATTTGCAGAGTCGGTTGGCGAAGAGGAACGAGGCTGATGGTGCAGGTTAGGGGGGTTTTGTGGAGGAGAAACAGCGGGGGACTATTCCGGGGGTGAATCGGGGGATTTTGGATGATGGTTTATTGGCTGAGGTGTGTGAGCTGCTGAAGCAGACTTCTCCACCAGCTTAGGATCGTTCTGGTTCTGCCACGGATGAGCAGGTGGCTGTTACGAGTGGCTTGGTGCCTTTAGATTGCGTGTTGCAGCAGTTCTCTCCCCCGACTGTATTTTCTTCTGGATGTGGTTTGAAGGTTCTTGTTGCTGATTCAGCTGGTTTTTTGTCTTTGGGTAGTGCGTAGCAGCAGACCTCTTTCTCGGCTTTGGGGTCTATCTAGTGGTGCTTTGATGTTGCATGTAGCTCTTCCCATTTTGGATCATGAGTTGGTGCAGCAGCTTGGAAAGGAGGAACTTTATGATTCTACCGGGTTTGTTGGGTCGGTCTTGTTGTCTTCCAGTGAGCTTTACGCTACCATACACGGTTGCCAATCTTCTATGGTCCCAGGGAAAGCCGAGAGGGAGTTATTGCAACATGTGACGAAAGAGGTGCCAAATAATATGAATCATAAACTGGGTGGGCAATGGACGAGATCAAGAACACCGTTGGTGTCTGCTTAGGGTGATTTGGAAAGGATGCCACTTGAGGTGGGTGAGGTTCTGGGGGAGAAAAGGAGTTGTTCCTTGTTGGAGGAGGAGGTGGGATTGAGTGTAGAGCAGCCACCAAAATAATTTCATTCAAATGAGGTAAAGGGGACTAGCCTTCTAGGGTCCCATGATACGTTATGAAGATTGGGGTGTGGAATTGTAGAGGATTGGGTGCAATCTCTTCAATTTCCCAATTGCGAGAGTCTCTCACAACTCTGTATCCAGATGTGGTCTTCTTATCGGAGACTAAGAAGAACAAAGAATTTGTAATGACGGTGCGTAAGAGTTTGGGGATGGAGGATCATTGGCAATATGTGGAACCTGAGAGTACGAGAGGAGGTATGTTGGTGTGTTGGTCTGATTACATTTCTGTGTTAAGTTTTGTCTTTAATCCTTTTTGTGTTCAAATGCAATATCAAGTTAAGGGGAGTTTAGAGGTGTGGTGGGTTATTTTTGTATATGCTAGTACGGAGAGTTCGGTACGGGTGCAACAATGGCACTTTCTGGTGAATGAAAGATATAAATGGGGTCAGCGGTGGCTTCTGGGTGGGGATTTTAATGATATTGCCCTTCCGCAGGAGAAACGTGAGGGGAGGCCAATGTTGGTTTCTAGTTGTGTCACATTTACCAACTTCATTCGGGATTTGGAAATGGTTGATCTTGGGTTTGTGGGGAAGCAATTTACATGGTCTAATCATCGTGTGAGGGAGGGTTTTGTGGAGGAGAAGTTGGATTATTTCTTTTGCTCACCTTGGTGGAGACTGCATTTTCCTCTTAACAAAGTGTACCATTGTGAAAAGCAAATGTCAGATCACTCCTTTCTGTTTTTGAATACTGATCCTCAACGGCAGTATTGTAGAAGACACTTTATTTTTGATCAACAGTGGGTTAGAAAGGAGGGTATGGTTGAGAGGGTGGCACAAGCATGGCAGAAAGTGCAGCAGGGGAATAAGCAATCAATTTTGTGTGATAATATTGGGCAATGCAGGGTAGAGTTGAAGCAGTGGAGCAAGAACCATGGCCTTCATTCCGCTAGGCATCTTCGGGATCTTAAACAAAAAATGGTGGCCATGAGTCTTCAAGGTGGGTCTCGAGATTGGTAGCAATGGTGTTGAGAATAGCTGGACCCAAGCCTCAACAATTCCACATCCCAATCTTCATTGAAATGCATGGGACCAATGAGGGCTAGTCCCCTTCACCCTAGTGTGTTGATTTAACACTGGATTTTGAGCCACTTGTTTAGATTTCTTCCCAATCGGATCATCATACCCACCAATTGTCAAGGAAGGGCACTCACACTTCTCCCTCACACGTGGCAACAAACACAAATCCTTACCCGAATTTGAACTCAAACGACCATGTAGCCATTGCCACCTAGACAGCTTGGGAGCCCCTAAAGGAAAGACAGCATGAGCCAACGTTTGACATGCAAGAGGAAATCCAGAATCATCCAAATCGGGATTCAACTTGGGAGAAGAAAGTGGCAAACTAAGACAGTCCAATGGCAGCAAACCATAATAAGCAAGTACCTGATGATCCACATCCGAATGAGCAGCCACTTGGATTAGCACTTGATTGCTATCAGCTACCGCGACATCATTCACATGCAAAAGAGCTAGCCGTCAAAGAGCTTGCATGTCGACAGCGAATGAGCTAGCCGCGACACTAGAATGTTGCCGCCATCGCACACCGTAATCGTGAAGCAAAAAGTAGGCGAGGCAGCTCCAACTCCGCAATAAAAGATTTAGCGGAGCGAAGGCAAGGAGTCGCCCATAGACGCTTCGTAAACTCCAGCCATTTTAGAAACCTAAGCACTAGGCACTCTCAACAACAATTCATGTGGAAGCGAAGGACGCAGCATCTCCCTTGTGTCTAATTGAGAACCACGACCTTCCACTTTCCCTTGAAGCCAACTTCTTTGAGCAGCGAAATTTCCAACACTAGTTCTAGCAGGAAATCCTGCCCCCGCACGAAGCCAACTCTCAAACTGTCCCTCCCGAAGCTGATTCCTCTGTTTCTCATCACTCTTGTGACCACACCATTTCTCCTCATGGCCAACCCACCCACAATACACACAAAACAGTGGTAAAAACTCATATTGGAAGAAAACCTAGTTGGACTGATTGTGTAAATGAGCCATCGTTCCACGCAAAAGAAGAAGTGCCAAATCGATGGTAACCAGAGTGCAGCAAAGGATGGAAAGCTGGAAGAATTGTTTTCTTAGCCAAGCGGGCAAAGAAGTCCTGCTTAAAACTGTGGTGAGTGCTTTGTCTACTTATATCATGGGTTGTTTTAGACTCCCGGTAGGATTGTGTAAGGAGATTTGTAGGATATCGGCTAATTTTTGTGGTGATGGTTGGGATAAAATTCATTGGAAAGCCTAGCCGGATATGTATAAGTTGAAAAGTGAGGGTGGGGATTGGGTTCCAAGATATACAGCAATTCAATGATGCTTTGTTGGCTAAGCAAATTTGGCGAGTGCTTACTCAACCGGAATTGTTGATGAGTCGAGTTATGAAGGCGAAGTACTTTCCCAAGAATGACTGAATGAGTTTTGGCAGGTGCAATGTAAACCTAATGCTTCTTGGTTATGGAGAGGTTGGTTAGCGGCGAGACATGTGCTTCAGGTGGGGGCAAGATATCGAGTGGGGGATGGTTAATCAATTCGGGTGTGGGATTCCTCATGAATTCCAGGGCGATAGGATTTTCAGGTGCATGGGTGTTGGCAAGCACAACCTCCAGTTACTTGGGTTAGAGAGCTTCTCATGGAGGATAAGCGTGAATGGAACTTCAGTTTAGTTTCATCCATTTTTTTTGCAGTAAGATGCGGAGATAATTTTGCAGTTACATTTGGATCCTGAAGGCAGCCAAGATAAATTGACCTCGCAATTTAGTAAGGATGCAGAGTACACTGTCAAATCGGCTTATTTGCAGCTGCAAAATACGAAACACCTTCTTGGACAACAAGCTGAGAGTAGTTCATCTCGAGGTCTCAGGCACAATATGTGAAGGGCCACATGGAAGTTGGTTGTGAATCCCAAATTAAAGATTTTTATGTGGCGTTGCTGTAGTGATATCTTGCCAGTAAATGCACAGTTATATCAACGTAGAGTTCTGATGAATTCCATCTGTCCTATGTGTTGTGAGGAGGTTGAAACGATGGAACATTCCTTGTTGTCGTGCCGGTGTGTGCTGCCAATATGGTGTCTTGCTTCATTGGGATGGCCTCTTACAACTTTATTCTCTGGTCGGTTTTCGGAGTGGTGGCAAGACATTTGTGTTCATCGACGTGTTCCTTGCTGGGCGGAGAGGGCTCAATTTACTGTGTACATCCTTTGGCATGTATGGAAAAGGAGAAACTTGTGGGTGTTTCAGCAGGAATGGTTGGAGTCGCAACTTGTGCTTGGTTTGGCTCAAAGAGAATGCATAGAGTTTCAAAGAATCCATATTTGCGCTACCGATGTTGGTGTGGAAATTGGTACCAAGTGTTTGTACATTCTTTCTTCGTTGCTTTTATTATTGCCTTTGTTGGTAGTTTGTGTTGATAGTTTTGTTCTCGTTGCTTGTGGTTGTATATATGTTGGGATGCAAACAGGATTGGGCTGGTTTCTGCTGTTTCAGGACTAGGATATCTTTAGTTTTCAGAGGAAATGTTGCCAAAATTTCTCCTGAATAGAGGTGGTAATGCTGCATTCTCCAATATGGGTCCATGGTGTTCTTTTATGGGATATGTAGGATAACTTTGTGACGTGCTGTCAGTTAGTCTTAGCCGATTTTGGTACTAAGAATTGTGTTCTTTAGGGGACCTTCCATGTACTTATTAACTCTTATGAAGTTAATACAGATCACAATATTTTGGACGAAAAAAAAAGTGTAAAATTGTAAAACTTTGAAGTCAATATTTGTTAATATTTTTCTGCTATGGGTATAATTTTAGTTATTTTTGGGCTTTTATATAAAAATCATTTGAATTTTTTATTTGCTTAATTTTTTTTATGTTATGTAGAAAGATATTATTATTTATCATTTAACTTTTAACTACAAATGCAACCCTAGTTCAATTTTAACAATTAATTTTTTCTAATATATTTTGGAAGTATGATATTTAATTTTTTTTAATTTATATCATTATATAAATTTTATGACCTGCATATAATTGCATATCTCTCTTATAAATATTCTTATCAATTAAATTTTTGACTTAAAAATACTTTATATATTAACATAACATTAAAACACTATAAAATATAATACTAAAGTAACATAATAATATTCAAAGTTATTATATGTTTCAATCTCAATATGTTAGTGTTATTTAAAAAATTAATCAAATTAATTTAATAACTACTATTTAAAGGTACACATATGAAATAAAATTTAATTAGCAAGAAAAATTTATGAAAGCTTAAGTTTAGATAATCAAAACACTATACTTTAATTAGCAACAAAAAAAAAAAAAACCAAATCTAAAGAAAGAACAAAATACCAATATTTTTCAAAATACCAACGTCGCCACAGAATATAGGAAAAGGAAGAATTTTATAATTCAAAAAATAAAGTAAAATTAGTTAAAAGTGTCAATTACATATGTTAAAGAGGACAACTTTATTAATGGGATACAATTAATACACATTAGTTAGGACAAGAGATCTCAGTTATTACCTATTCCCCAAACTAACATAATAATGGGAAATAATTTCCACCCTACTAATATTATGACACATTCCGTACACTGAAAAGAGAATCTAAAATTACTCCAATGAATAGTTATTTTAAAACTGGATACGAAATATCCTATAATATATTTTTTGGAGTGTCAAAATTAGACCTAACCCACTATGTATTTTAACTCAACAGATTAGGTCACTTATGTCATAGGTCGTTAATTGATTAGGTCATGTAATGACCCATAGTTTTTGAGTTGGTTTGGCTTGAGTAAAAGTGACCTTTTTTTTTTTAACAAAAAATCGATAATTATATTAACTTTTGCAAGTTAAACTGTACAACCAAATGTCCTACAAAGTGACTTATTGGGTTAAGTTTTTTTTTTTTTTGACATTTTTTTAAAGATGCTATGAAGTCATCTAATAAATAAAAATGGTATAATTTTATTTTAATTTCTAAAAGGACAAAGTAATTTTCTTTTTAGACACAACTTTACTTTTTTTGATGAATTTTTTTTATAACTTACACTTAATTGAATTTATAACTTTGAAAGGGAAAATATGAAATTAAATGATAATAGTTTCTTAATATCAATACCAAAAAAATAAAAATGTAAATTTTTTTAAATAAATAATTACAAAACTTAAATATTCTATTCAAAATTTTATATTTAATTTTTTTCCTTTTTTTTTTGTGAACCTGAATGCTATGTAATAAAAAAAAATATTGAAATAGTTACATAATTTCAAATTACTAAAAATAAGTTACTATTTTGATATTTTACTTTTAACTTTTTGTGAAATTTAATGTTGAATAATATTGAAATTCTCATAATTTTTTTTGTAAAAAAATCTTATATAAATTTTTTATCTTTTGATTGCTTTTTGAATATTCTAATTTTCAATTTTCCATCTTCAAAAATTTTGAATTTTGATGGCCAATAAATCTTTGATTTTCATATGGAAGATTTATTTTTAAAATTAGATATTTGGTTATATTCAAAGGTGCAAAAAATTTTCATTTAGAAGAATAAAATTCTATTTAGAAAGTAAAATATCTTTATCCTTATTAGAAATTAAAATAAAACTAGTTTTTAGTACCCTACTCAAGGAATGGGGGGTGCCCAATTAAAAATTTTAATAAAATTTTTGTAATTTTTATAAATATATAATTATTATTACTTTAAATATTTTTAATTTATCTTTCTACTATATAATTATTTTGTTAAAATAATTTATAAGTAACACAAACATTATACTAATGGTGCTAATTGAAATATTGATAAGTTCTTTTTTGGAAAAAAAAATTGTAGCTTAACAACTAATATATTAAAAAATTAATACCGCATAAATAAAAAATAATTTATATTATTTTTAATGTTTACGATCAAAATTACATTTTTATTTATGATAACTCAATGTTTTTAATATACATGTGTGTGTCCAAAATTAACAAAAATTATATGATAATATAAATTAGAAAAAAAATCCCATGCATAAAAAAAAATGTTGGATTTATTTTACATATGACTATTGATTACGTTTGAAAGTGAAATTTAAATAAATACAAATAATTTTTATGTTAAAATAAAAAATAATATAAAAGCTTTTCAAACAAATTAAAACTCATAACTTGTTGAAAAAGTAGTCACAAACTTTATAAAATTACAATTATTCCAAGGGCAGCCTGTAACTTAGGAAAAACCTATTGATAGTAGGTCACTACTAAAGTATTTTTTTTAGAGTATATATTATGCTCTCTTTATTAATTTAATGATCTCTATTGCCATTTTAAAAAAGTTTCCCTCTTCTTTTTTTTTCTTTTTTGGTTTTTTTTTTGTTTCTAAGGCAACCACGCAAGTACCTGATGCATTGTTATTGCAAATAGTAACTGAAACTAAGTATTCATGTCGCATTGAATATAAATCTCGCCATATTTAAAAAACCTCTCAAAAAGTTCGCTTTCACATATTTTCTTACATCTACTAATGATTTTCATAATTATTGTTTCATTCGTTCTCGTGACTTTGATAATATCTATAAAATTTAGTTGAAAATGAAAATGGATAGTGGCCATTAAACAACTAATACATATTAATAGAGAAATTAAATAAGATTAGTTTATTTTCTAGTTTTGGTAAAAACATATGAATAGTCTTTTTATAAAAAAAAATATTAAATAGGATTAGTTTTAAAAAAAGTACTCAAAAAATATGAAAAATATAAGATTAATTTCCTTAATTAAATAAAAAAAATAAAAAAAAATTGTTGAGTTAGTTTCGATCATGACCCGTTAAATTATAATTTATTAATGATCTACCCAACCCGTCTAACTACCACCCCTTACATTCTCATTGCTGAACAACAAAATAATATTTTTATGATCATCAATTTTCATTAAACTATTTTTGTGAGATCTTTTAACTTTGTGCATGTTTTTAGTTTTAAATCATAACTATGTTTAATCATAGTTTTGATTGGTTAAATATTCTGATTATCTATTAGCATTCAAATTTAGATTAAAACATTAAATATTTAAATTTCAACATTTAGTTTTATCAGATATCAAAACCAAATTACTTCTTTAACATTAAATATTTAGATTTCAACATTTAGTTTTATCAGATATAATATCACTAAACCAAGTAGTGAAACAAGCATTCTTCATTTTCCTAAAATATTCACATTCTTTTAATTAAAATAAAACATATTCATTTTTCTCGTAAATAATTCTCAAAAATTATTATTATGGCATTCTATTGACCGTTGACTTTGCAAATATAGCACCCTCATTTTTTTCCTTGCAAACATAACACTTCAGGGCTGAACAAAGACCAACATACCCTCATCTTCTCTTCTAAAACATAAAGACACAGCACTTCATCAGTTCATCTTCATCTTCATCGATTCAACAAAATTTGCTCTCACACTTCATTATTTGCACTTCTTATTATTCTCACACCCCATTGGATCATCATCTTCAAACAAGAAGACCGCGACCGTGGAGAAAAAATTGCAAGGGGAGATATTAGTTGAAATTTGCACAAGTTGAACTGGGTTTGTGAATTTCAACGAAACTGGTCGAGCCCTAAGTTGAGTTTTAGGTCGAGCAAAACGTTAGGTAGAATACAAGATCGAGTCTAAGGTCGAACAATAAGTGTGAATAGTAATTGGTTGAATATTAGATCGAGCTCGACCTAAACTCGACCTAATACTCGACCTACTATTAGGTCGAGTTAAATTTAAAAAAAAAAAAGAAAAAAATTTGAATTTAAAAAAAAGTTTTAGCTGCTCGATTTCACGCCGACCTAATGTTCGACCTAAATTTTAAAAAAAAAATTAAAAAAAGTTAAAAAAAAAATTAATTAATTTTTTTAAAATTTAGGTCGAGCAGTAGATCGAGCTTGACCCTAAAACAGATGTTGGGATCAAAATAAATAAATCCCAAAAGACTCCAAAACCCGTAGGCAAAACAATTCAAGAGACAATTGATTTTGGAAGTGGATTTCGTCCAGCAACACAAGCAAACAAAGGGACAAATTGGTTTGACCTTCGGGCCCACAAAGAAAACAATTTGGTTGAATTTGTTGAATGACTTTCGGCCAAGAAAACAAGCAAAGCCAAGAAACAAACAAGGAAATTGAGGCAATTGGTCAACCGAATAAAATTGGCAGCCAATGCCTGGAACAAAGCAAAGCAAAGTTTCGGATAAACAATAAAGCAAGAGGAATTTGATCAAAATTTAGGAAAGCTACCGTGAGGCTTTTGGCGGCTGTTTTTTTTTTTAGGGTGAAGCTCGACCTCATGCTCAACCTACTGTTCGACCTAAATTTTAATTTTTTTTTTTTTTAAATATAGGTCGAGCATGGGGCTGAACTTGACCCTAAAACTTTTTTTTTTAAAAAAAAAATTCAAATTTTTTCTTTTTTTTTTTAAAATTTAACTCGACCTAGTAGTAGGTCGAGTATTAGGTCGAGCTCGATCTAATATTCAACCAATTACTACTCACACTTATTGTTCGACCTTAGATTCGATCTTGCATTCGACCTAACGTTTTGCTCGACCTAAAACTCAACTTAGGGCTCGACCAGTTTCGTTGAAATTTACAAACCCAGTTCAACTTGTGCAAATTTCAACTAATATCTCCCCTTGCGATTTTTTCTCCACTACGGTCTTCTGTTTGAAGCATGATGATCCAATGGGGTGTGAGAATAATAAAGCATGAAGCATGAATCAATGGTCATGCCTTTATGTTTGTGTAAGATGAGGGTATGTTTACTCTTTGTTCACTAAGTGTGTTAGGTTTGCAAAGAAAAAAAAAGGCGCTTTATATTTGAAAAGTCAACTTGAAACCCCGCTATATGTGCAAATTTCCCATTCTTCTATTCTTTTGATACCTTTTATTTAAATTACTTTCCTAAAAATAGTTGCGGTAGTCAATGCGAATAATGCTAGGAAGAACCCTAGCTAACCAAACGCGGCACAGAATAGTATGCTTTCTACTCCACGCCCATTTCCTGCTGCTCCGTTTCTAGTCACTGTGCTCCTAGCCCAGCATTACCTCGCCAGACAACGTCTCCAAAATCCAGCCTCACATCCCAACTCTACATCCATCATCCTTCACTTTCTGATTCTTTTGTGGGGCGCCTCGCGGTCGAGTACAGCCGCCCTGCACGAGCAGCCCAGATTAGATAACGGATTGGCCTGGCAATCGGAGCAGTTTATAGCCAGGTATTGTCGTGATATCGTGTGAAGCTATGGCAGCTTGATTAAGTTGTCGGAGATTTAGCCCTTTTGCTTTCTTTGGCTAAAAGTTGCGTGTTGGATTTGCACACTGTATGGAGGAGATTGTGTAGTGCTACTGGTAGGGAGAGATTTCATTTCATGGACGAGTTCCTTAAAATGGATTTTTAGGGTAGAATATGAAAAGGTTTTATTTGCGGAATGTTATTTAGAGCGGAAGGTGAGAAGGGTTTATTGCAAAAATCGCATTTCTAGGGGAACAAGTGTAAAGAGTTCTTGAAATTGGCATTTTTCGGGCAACAGATGAAGAGAATCTTAATTTAAGAGAAAATGAGAATGAATTATTTTAAATATGTTATCTTTTGGGCAAAATTTGGAACGGGTTATTTTTGGATAATTGTTAATTTTGG
Organism: Gynochthodes officinalis; assembly: GCA_020080225.1. Classification (NCBI taxonomy): domain Eukaryota; kingdom Viridiplantae; phylum Streptophyta; class Magnoliopsida; order Gentianales; family Rubiaceae; genus Gynochthodes; species Gynochthodes officinalis. The sequence goes on from CM034623.1 coordinate 33,539,360, forward strand.
AGAGCAGTAAGTGGACAAATTTGGTAGTTATTGTCAGATGTGGGCACTTTGCTCCTTGCAGATTAACTTGTTTAAGGGATCCTATGAGGGCTAAGGCACTTATTCTCTCTTCTTTAGTTGATATCTTCTGCATTCTGATTTTTTTTTTTTTTTTGTTGGTAGGAATATGATGTGTATGTTTCTGACATTGTCAGATATATTTCAGCTATGGCTGGTAAAGAAGCAAACGAAGCGAAGGGTTCTAATACTGGATCAAAGCCTACTAGTAAGTGCTTGCTTAGTTCTTATTTATTGGTCTTAAAGGATTATTTTCTTTCTTTTCTTCTTCATTTTTTTTTTTTGGTGATGTTTTCTATGCGTGTGTTTAAATGTCCCAGAGGGTAGAAGGAAGGAAGTGAAAAAGGAGACTGGACTTGGTCTCACAAACAAGAAAGATGAGAATTTTGGGGAGTGGTACCTGAGGTAATCCTGAATAACTGTCCATGGGTAATAAATTGCATTCTTTGGAGCGATAAAATAGAGATTCTACTGTTCTATCTGTTTTGCTTATTTAGGAACAGAAGATAAATTTGGTGAATAAAGACTATCTTGTGAGAAAATTGTATTAGCAAAAAATGATCCATTATTGAAGACAAGCTTCAGTTTGGTTACACTCACATTTTGCTTGGAAATTTGAACTCCCAGAACTTGGTGCATCCATATTCTTTGGTTTTGTAATGATTATCTCCTGAAAAATTTAATTCTGTAGGTGGTCATCAATGGTGAGATGATCCAGTATTATGACATATCAGGTTGCTATATATTGCGTCCTTGGGCTATGGCCATATGGGAGAAAATGCATGTGAGTTTGGAATATTTAACTTTGACTCATGATACCACTTATTTTGTAGTATTTTTGGTATCAGAGATGCCTCTAGTGGTGATACCTTGTTTATTCCTACTGCTAAAAGTGCTTTTTAGTCATGTGTTAATATGTCACACGTTAATATTACTTTAGGCTTCAACATTCAGGACTTCTTTGATACTGAAATTAAGAAAATGAAGATTCAGAACTGTTACTTCCCTTTGTTTGTCTCCCCTGGTGTTCTGGAAAAGGAGAAGGATCATATAGAGGGATTTGCACCTGAGGTTAGAATTGTCTTTACTCTCAAGTTGTATGGCTTGTTCATTAGATTTGTTTGTAAAAATTTCTTGAACCCCAGAAACTCTATCTGTTTTTATTTCATTTTGCAATTAAATTTTTTTCCCTTTTCTTTTGGGCATAATGTGCCATAGCTATTCCTGCAATAAGTATAGCTATTTTGAACAGATAATTGGGTGTGAATGTGTGATAATACTAGCAATTACCAATAAGGCTGCTTGGAAGAAACAAAAGATATGAGCAGGGCTGTAGAACCTGTGATGGTTGCACAAGCAGAAAGCTTTGAACTATTTTAGTGTTTTTGGCATCCTGCATCAAAATGTGAGCACTGAAAATAGATTTGAAGTAAAACCCATGTAAAGTGAGAATAAGCTGCTTGCAATTGTGAGGAATTTAGTGTTGCCGGAAAGCAAGTTTTTGGCACAATCTTAATTTTCAGAAACAAATGTTGGAAACTGCCAGAAACAATCTTAATTTTATAACTTGTCTTTATATTTTATTTCAGACGTTGGGATATGTGTTTCTTTTTCTCCATTATAATGTATTAAAAGGAAAGTTTCTTTACATCTTTATCATAAATGCAACAGAATAAAGGCTTTAGGATGAAAAGAATTCCAAATGACAGTCATTGTTCAACTTTGATGAAGTCCAAGTACATGGACACAAATTGCTTACAGCTAAATGAAAGTTATGATTTTGTATAAACATAAGGCAAAGTTTCTGTAGGGAGATTGACCTCTTTGTGTAGCTAAGTGTTTCATATGTAATGTTGTTTGAGTTCATGCAAAAATAAACTCATGATAGAACCGCTACTTTAGTGAGTAAAAATTGCTGGCATGGTCATCTTTAGTTTGTATCTATTGTCTTTAGTTTGCATATCATTTTCTCAACTCCTCTTGTGGTTCTCTGCATATTTTGGTCATTTTATCTACTTATTTTTATTTGTGAAAGGATTTACGTCCAAGTCCTTCTATTTTCCTTGTATTTCAATTCTGTTTGACTTTTGTACAGGTTGCCTGGGTTACCAAATCTGGACAAAGTGATTTGGAAGTTCCAATTGCTATTCGTCCAACTAGTGAAACTGTCATGTATCCTTATTACTCTAAGTGGATACGAGGGCATCGAGATTTACCTTTGAGGCTGAACCAATGGTGCAATGTTGTTAGATGGGAGTTCAGCAATCCTACTCCATTCATCAGGTGCTTCTTTTCTCATTCCTTTTGTTTGGTTTAATTTTTTCTTTTTACCCTCTTTTTATGGATTTGGAGGAGGGGATCCATCCTAATTTCTTCTGTTATGTAGAGCTTTTGAACTCCTTTTAGGAGTTCCTACTTACAGGGTACACTGTAAACTGTGTACCCACTTTTGTTTATCCCTTTTTAGTTTCCTTATTTCTTTAATTTGCCAGGCCAGAGTTCCCGTAATGTGCTTGTTCATCCCCCAAACTCAAATTTCTGGCTTTTTTTTGACATAATTTTGGGTCTTTGCTTTGGTTGAGAGTTTGTAGCTACAGTCTGGAATAGGTATATCTGATTCAGTTTGCCAACTTGTGTTTGTTAGGAGCCGTGAATTTCTCTGGCAAGAAGGGCATACTGCTTTTGCTACGAAGGAGGAGTCAGATAAAGAGGTACTTATTCTTTTAGCACATGCAGATGTCTGTATTTATATTATTCTAAACCTATGCGAAATTACAGCACATGCTTGTAGTCCATCAAGCTCTTACTGGCTTTGTTTGACTATTGCTTCTCTCTCTCTCGCTCTCTCTCTCTCTCTCTGTGTGCCTGTTCTTGCAATGATCACTGGCTGTGTCTCTTCTGTGGAAACTTGTGTAACTATCTAGATATATTATATGGATAATGTCTACTTACCAAATGCTGTCTTGGGTATAATGGAAGCCTTGGAAACTGCTGCATGTGCATACTTATCAAAGTTTCTCAATCTGGTTATTCATTAGAAGAACATTGAATGAATAATTTGTGCTCCAAGAGAATGGAGGTGCCTGTTGAGCTTATATAAAATTGGTGTATAAGTTATCTGATGAATATGAGAATATTGTGGTTTCATTCTTTTCTTGTTCTACTTTCCATATTAAATGTCTCAGTTTGACTTGGAACAGCAAGTTTTACTACTTAAGTAGGAAGTGGAAAACGTGTTTGTTCTTTATTGAGCAAATCATAAGTATTATTCACAAGAAGTTATTCCCCATATACAAGCTGCTCCCTGGTGCTGATGAAGTTCAAATAAAAAAATTCTTCCAGGATTTTTTGCATATGTTGAAAATGTGGGATCCTAATCTTTTGTTGTGTATGAAAGTGTTAGAGTGATTTGTTATGGTTCAAAGTTTTTGTTAAAAAAAAATAATAATAAATAAAATTTGGGCATTATTTGGAGACTAATGGAATGTGGTAAATTAATGGATCAGATTTGGGTATGGGTTTATCATGGCGAATTTTTGTACAGGTTTTAGCATTTTAGTTTTATATATGGTATCTGCTTTGCTAATATGAACCTTGTTCTGTATAATATGTAAATCATGGCATTTGTTCTCAGGTCCTGGAAATCTTGGAACTGTATAGACGCATATATGAAGAATTGTTGGCTGTTCCTGTCATAAAGGGAAAGAAAAGTGAGCTTGAGAAATTTGCGGGTGGACTGTATACTACCACTGTTGAGGTACATAAGTCCATATGACATTACTCATCAAACTTATTGCAATCACTGTGATGGGCATCTATTTTGTCAAACCTCATATTTTGTCTTTTTACTAGGCATTCATCCCAAATACTGGCCGAGGTGTACAAGGTGCAACTTCCCATTGCTTGGGACAAAATTTTGCTAAAATGTTTGAAATTAACTTTGAAAATGAGAAAGGAGAAAAGTGTATGGTTTGGCAGAATTCCTGGGCTTACACCACCAGAACAGTAATCTTCCTTTTCTTTGCTTCTCACTTCTGTCACAACACACTTCTTCTTTTAGACTTGCTATGTATTACATAATTTGTTTATTTCTCGTCCTATTTGCTCTGTGGTAGATTGGGGTGATGATAATGGTTCATGGAGATGATAAAGGGCTGGTGCTGCCTCCGAAAGTTGCAGCTATCCAAGCAATTGTGATCCCTGTGCCCTTTAAGGATGCTGACACTAAGGGGATCTTTGATGCATGTGCTGCCGTTGTGGATTCCTTGAATGAATCTGGCATTCGTGCTGAAGGAGACTTCAGAGATAACTATTCACCAGGCTGGAAGTATTCGCACTGGGAAATGAAGGGTGTCCCACTTAGGATTGAAATAGGACCAAAGGACCTTGCTAATAAGCAGGTGAATGATAGGTGGAATTCTGCCACTATTATCATATTCATTAGCCTTTGTAGGGTGACATAGAAATCTAAGCCTCAAGGGATGGAATGGAAAAAGAGAATGGCGAGTGGAAGGGGTGAGTCTATTGTCAAGTAACTCAATATATATTGACTCATGAATTTCTTCTCAGGTACGTCTTGTTCGACGTGACAATTCAGCTAAAATTGACATTCCCATGGATGATTTGGTTGAAAAAGTAAGAGAAATGCTGGATGGCATCCAGAAGAATCTATTCGATGTTGCAAAGCAGAAGAAAGACGCCTGCATTCAAGTTGTGAAAACTTGGGAAGAGTTCATGGATGCTCTGAACCAAAAGAAACTGATTTTGGCTCCATGGTGTGATGAAGAGGTATGGCTTGTTTCTTGTATATTGCTTATACTCTGTGTTTCTCTAGGGATTGATGATGGCTATTGGTTTTTCAAAGAAGCTTGATGTTTTGAAATCATCCTTTGATGATGTCCATTTATCTCGCTAGCATGTTGTCCCTTTTCTTGGGTTTTCGGAATTCTAGTTTTTTGACAAGTTGACCGTTGTCTTTTTCTGTCTGCATGTATGCATGAAGTTCGTGAGAGTTGATATGTACTTGCAGCGAGATGATCTTAACTGTTTGTAATATTTGCATCAATGGCTTTAGAATGTGCTTGCACATATGATCTTGTTTTCATGTGCATGTGTTTTTGTGTTCATTTATTCTTCATGCCCATGAGGGTGTGGACCAATCATCAATTGACTTCTTGCTGCATTTATTGCAAATACTGTATGGACTTGCATGGTTCTCTCCTTAATTATATTATTAGATTGTTTCTACTGCGCTGCATTAGTTGTACTGTTTCTTGTTTTAGGAAGTGGAGAAGCAAGTGAAAGAACGAACAAAGGGGGAAACGGGTGCTGTCAAGACCTTGTGTACTCCATTTGAACAACCAGAAATGCCTGAAGGTTCTTTTCTATTTCTTTTAGAATCATATATTATTTCTTTTGACTTGAAGAATGGTGTCCATTGGATCAGCAAAGTTCAAAAACTAAAGAAGCCTCTTATGAGACCATTTTCGTTGGTGGGGTCTTCATTTTGGTGTCTTCTCTTGATTCTGAATATCTTACTCTTCTTTCTACCTGCAGGTACTTTGTGCTTCGCCTCAGGTAAACCAGCCAGCAAGTGGACTTATTGGGGTCGAAGTTATTAGATTATGGTAGTGGCTGCCTCGTCCAATGCGAGGGATGAGTGTCAAAGCAGTGTGGAAGTCAGGATCAGTTTTTAGCGGGACTACATATTTTGTTAATTTTTTTATTGAAAAACGAAAAGAGAGAGGGAGAGAGAGAAGCATCAAAGGCTGCCAGGCTGGTGTGTCTAATCATTGTGAGTTTGACAGTCCTCATTATTTTGTAAGCTAG